>CAKMXV010000007.1:0-600000 GCA_928858565.1 Anthracocystis walkeri
AACCCTAACCCTAAACCTAAACCTAAACCTAAACCTAAACCTAAATTTCCTCAGACCCTGGGGGTACAAAACAGTGCCCAAGTGTCATGCAGGCATGCTATATGCACAAGTGTTGAGTAACGAAGATGGTATTTGGGAGTGAGAACAAATGATACAGTACCAGCCTCTCAACTAGAGGCTTTGACATCATTTGAACCATATACTTACATTTTGGACATGTCCTTCTGCACTTTACCCAAACAGTAAATGCCTTCAGCTTTGATTTCCACTCCTTGTCTTTTCAATATGCCCTGAGCAAGATCTGGTCAGCAAAAGTGAGATGCTTTTGCGTTTGTTTTGCCCTCCATCTGTTTCTTTATGATTCGTTTGCCCCCTCTTGGTTTGTGTTTGGTGAGTGTCTTTGAATGAGAGAGTCCATGATGGTGTGAAAATTGAACTGGGCCTCACTTGCCCTACACTCTCTTCATGATGAGACAACATAGCCAGACTCAATGGCTCTTGTTTACAATGCATTTGGCTGATCTTTCAGCTCACCACCACTGCAAATATTTGGTGCTTTTGATTGATATGAACTGGCTCAAAGACATCCAACAGCATGAGGATACCATTTCAAACTTTAGGAAAGCTGTGCCAAAAGAACTGCTGCAAAGGTCGCTCAAGCAGTATCATTTGGTTTCAACCTCCAGCAGCCTGTGTGCAACTTTGTTTGGGCAATTGGCTGGTCACAGAGCGAGCTGAGCTGCTGTTTTGTCAAAGACAAGGCAGCCATTCTGTGTCTGCAGCCTGATCATTGATGCACGGCTTTGACCCTATCGAAGCTCTACCAAGATGATGCCCGATCAAACTCAAGGTATTGAAACTCAGACAGCTTTTGTCTGACTTTGTTTTCGATAGTCCGTCACGGAGCGACATAGGCCGCCGGCTTGTCCAATGAGCAACTTATGCCCTTATCTTGTCGTCGGTCAACTGATGTTTGAGCTTCCGTTAGCTCATAGAGCGCTTGTTTAAGCAACAAATGCAAGACGGGAACACAACTACAGCACTCTTGAAATCGTTGGACATTGCACCAGACTGCGGCATTCCAAAGCCCTCGAGCAAATGAGCTTGCATTGTACCTATCGTTTGGTAAGCCAGTTGCTACGGAGCTCAAATCTGCTCATCTGGGGAGCTTTCTAACTATCAGCAGGCACGCAATAGCATGGTGGGAACAGGAATGCAGTGATCTCGAGACCTGGGTTGTAACACCTTGCCTCTTCACTTCCACATCTCGACGGCCTTCTCTCACGCTATGTCAAACAGTTCAACAGCCTACATTTACGGGCAGCCTCCATCAGTAGGCGTCAACTACTCGGATCTTCAACTCGCTCCAACTTACTGCAACGAGGATGTAGGAGTTTGGAGCTCGACGAGCAAGCGGTGCAGTCCCGGTCCTGGTTCAAACTTTACTCTTCTTATAAACAACGCCACTGAGCACGGACACTTGGCGATTGGAAATCCTGGCAGCGGAAATGCTCACTCTATCTCATCGCCTTCAATCAAGCTGCTTGCCATTCTTGCTTGCGTGGTGATCCTGCTTACCACTGCAGTCTCGGAAGTTCACGCGCGCTGAAGTTCAATCGTGTCGAGTCAGCTGCAACTTGGCCGCAGTCAATGTTCAAATGGTGATGACAGTCGTCATCAGCCAATCTCAACAGGCAGTCGAAAGATCGGATCTACTTTTCCTCGCCAACGATGGAAGTTCGACTCTACACTGGAACCATGACATTGGATGACATCGCCGTGCAAGTGAAAGGGGTATTAACGACGAGGCGCGAATGGCACCACCAGTCCGTCCCAACTAAGCTTGACCGGCGGAATGTAGTGCGCTACTGATTGCAGGGCCTCTTCATCTGACGGACGGTAGCTGTCTTTAAGTTCTATGGTCATGCAGTACTCGTTGTCTCGTTCATCCCAAATATCAGCCCACCATTTCGTGCCTCCGCCTTCGCCAAGTGACCGTGATGTGCGTGCTTTCCCTGCGAGTTGCGCGGCTAGCATGCCGTCCCTCCATGTGTCTACGAGTTCTTGCGTTGCGTAATGCTCTATGCGATGTGTAAAGTCGGTCAGAAGGCCGAGAGCCGGCGGTGGTGAGAACGAGGCAAAGAAGGAGAGAGCTTGTGCAAACGAATAGTGAGACAGGTGGCGGTCCATCTTGAGAGCATCCATGACAATTGCTTGACTGCCGCGCATAAGATCCAAGGTTTTGTTTGGGATCTCGTGACAATCGCTGATGTAGCTGAATGTGTCGATGCGGAAGCCCAGACACCAAAAAGGCGAAGCTCGACCAACATAGCCGTGCAGGACAGGGAGCGGCTGTACCTTGACCTCTTCGCAACCTTCAGAGGCTGGAATGACGAACGGCTTGTTCTGATCGATGATATTCCAGCGAAGCGTTGGAACGTCGCCGCCTCCAGTGGATTTCGATCGATCGACGAGGTAAGGGAACATGCCCTCGACGACGGACATACACTCCTGTGTGAGATAGATATCCACAAAGCGTTGTATCACGCCACCCATGGTCCAAGCTCTGAGATCGTCAAGGCCAAGAATGGCATCTGCGTGGGCGTGGGTGAGCAAGACAGCTCGGATCTCACGGATGCCGTTGCGTGGGAAGTGAACGACGGCGTTCGAGTAGAAAGTCTTGCCGCAGTCTATCAAGATCGTACTATCGTGCTGATCATTTGCTCCACGTCCTACGACAGCAGCTGCTGTACATCCTCTGCGATTCTTGCCGGTCGGATTGAGCGTTGCATCCTTGCAAGCAGCGCAATCGCCAAAGTCGGGTTTGGTTACACAGTGGATCGCTGGAACCTGTCCGCTGGTCCCTGTTCCGAGGAAAAGCACCTTGTCGATCCACGAGGACGATGGCAGCGGCCAGTCTTGCTGTTCAGTATGTCCGTTTACCGCCATGATGATCTGGCTCAGTGGTGCGGAAGGGATGATTGTATGACAGTCGCGGTTCAAGCAGACTCGAGAATGAATCATCCGAACCAAAACCTCGGCATTCGCATCTTGGGCTTGTTCTGTTTGTGGAGAAGCAAACTGGCTCTGGCCGCACAGTAGTGGCGTAATGCTTCTTCGGCAAATAAGATTTGCGTAAAACGCCGAAGCCGTCAGACTGACTCTCGAAACAGAAATGCTTGCTGCTGAAAGCAGTCCTCCCTTCCTTCCCACCACGTCGGATGCACCCATCACTCCCCTCATCGCGGCTCACGATATGGTAGCGCCATTAAGGCTCTTGCGCTCAAGCGCATTCAGCGCCGCATGCTCACAGACTCGCGTTGCAGGAACGGCGGTCCACCACGCCGTTGCAGCCTTGCCAAACCGCCTTATCAGCCCCGCCGCCGTCCATGCTCGAAACTATGCTGTGCCGACCAACATCCGTATCCCAGACCAATCCGAGCTCAACGCTTCTATCAGCCGCATTCTGCCATCCTCACGCTACGAAGAAGCAACAGAAATATCGATCGGCTACGAGCAGGCTTGCTCTCTCTTGTCGAAATTGTTGGTTCAGCTCAGAACCACTGCAGACCTTCCGACCGCTAATGATCGTCAAGCCTATCAGGAATCTGTAGACGCGGACATCATCTCATCGATGAAAGAGGGAGGTTTTGATGCTCGAAATGTGACTGAGCTCGCCAACACACTCTTGACCGCTTCCGCCGATCCACGTCGCCAGCCGCTGGCGTTCCGATTGTTCCAAGTGGCGCACAAGGCCGGTTCAGACGATGCAGGTTACTTTTGGGCAACCATGGTGCTACAAAACACCGCACCCCCACCGCCCTCGGGAGATGCAAAGGGCAGAGTGCAAGAGGCCCTGACGCTGTATCAGGAGCTGTCGGCGGCAGGCAACGCACGTGGCTCCGTGGGTGTAGCTCGTCTGCTGCTTCAACGTGTGCAGAGGGCACAAGTCGACAAGGCTCAATGGCCGGCAGTGATCGAGCAAGCCATAAAGCTGTATACCCAAGCGGGAGACAAAGGTCTGGCCGAAGCGTGGTACGATCTCGCTCAGCTGTTCCAAGAATCACGCTTCAATGCACCAGATCAGAAGCGCGCTCGCGATTACTTGAACAAAGGAGCCGAACTCGGACATTCGGGCTGTCTCTTTGCGCTCGGCATGGACCACCTGCTGGATAATGACACAGGAGACAAGTCGGAAGCGTTCAGACTGTTCAAGCAAGCCGCGGATCAAGGAGACGCGCAAAGCATGTTTCAAGTCGGGTCGTTCTACTTCTTGGACCGTGACAAGATGGCTCAGCATCCAGACGTGACTGGAGGCGACAAAACCATGAAGCAGGCGCATAAGGACACTTTTGGTGTTGATGCCGATGATGTTGAGGCAAGGTCCTGGCTTGAGCAGTCTGCACAGTCCGACTATCCACCTAGCATCTTGCAACTCGCGACATTACTTGGTCAGCATCGAGCGCTGGATCCAGGCACTCATAAAGAGCGTGGTCTTCGTATCATCGATGAAGCACAAGCTGATCAGCTATCCTATGCCTTGTTGGCAAAGCTACTTGCTATCCTCAAGACGTCCGGCAGCTTGCCTTCGCTTCCAAGTCAAAAAGGTCAGTGGTCCAACAGTCAGTTCGACGCTCTCATTCCTCAAGCACAGGCCATGTACGAAAAGCTCGAGAAGAAGCTGGGCAAATCAAGCGAAAAGGATTCGTAGAGTAGCCATACATTGCAATGCGATAGATTGAGATACACATGACGTAAAACTCCGGCTGTGTTTTAGTCCTGATCCTTCCTGCACGCTCCATTTGAAAACTCAAGCGCTTGTCTGTGCAAATTGAAGCGCTTGAGACATGGTCTTGTCAAGCTTCTCGTCCTGTTTCTGCAAGAGCGAGATGTTGTCAAGAGCAAGCTTGCGCAACCCTCGCGGCAGCTTGTTGAACGGGCCTGGGCCCGAGACTTTCTTGGTTGGGTGTCGGATCCAATAAAACGGACCAAGCTTGTCGTAGGCGAGCGTCTTGGGTGGCGAAGGGAGCAAGAGAAGGAAATGGAGGAATTTGAGCTGTACCCCTGCGAATGCGTGTCCGCTACTTGTGCTTGAAGCCTCCCAAAGGCTGCGTGGGAGGGTCGACAGCAGGCTTTCCAGAATGCGTTCGCCTTCGGCGCTCGTGAAAGGTGTCTTTGCCCTGACCTTGGAGAGGAGGAAAACGCGTGCGAGAAACTCGAACAAGACAGGCTTGACGCGATTTTGGGCTCCTTGGGCATGATAGGTGGCCAACAAGCTATCAAGCAGTGTCTCGTGTTCGGTGCCGAGCAGGAACCACAAAGTTGGAAGCAGAGCGCGGAAGGTGTCGGGATCGAGGACGCTGGCTGCAGATGCACCAACGGACCCAAGCGAGACCGTGCCACTCTCTGTCACGGGCGTCGACAGCAGCTGCGCAATGAATGAAGAGACGGTGGCGATTTGCACTTCGACGTTGAATTTCGACTTGAACTTTTGTGGCTTGTCATTGTTGAGGGCCAAGAGAGCCGCCAGCTCGGCGTAAGCGAGATCCATCTGTACCACGGTCGACTTGGCTTTCGCCGAAAGACCGCTAGAGCCTGTGTGGTGGCTGAAGGGAAAGTACACTGAGACGTGCCCGAGCGTGTTGGCGAGCGCTGTCCGTGTTTGAGCGGCAGGGGATGGCGAGCCTCGCCACAATGCAAGAATAAGGCTGATAATCTCAAAGACAAGCTGCGCAGGGGTGGAGAGACCGACATTCTGGCCACGGAGTTGCTGCGTGAGATCGAGATCGGGTTGGAAGGCGGATGGCGCTGTGTCGAGGAAGGATGCCAGCAAGACGGGGTCCAGCAGGGCATAGAGGGACAAGGCGGCGGATTGGGTTCGTTTTCCTGACGTTGACGCCAATGTGTTCGAGGCGAGAGACGACTGCGCGTCGAGCACGATGTGGAGAGAATCCAGGAGGTCGACACTGTTGAGTGACTTTCCGAAAGTGGAGTCCACATCCATGAGCGATCCAGTGGCCGAATCGACCGACGACCAGTCAGCATACGAAGCTTGCATGCCACGTGAAGCGGATTGATCTTGCCCTGACGGTGTGACAGATACGCAGCGGGATTGTGCGGAGCTAGAGTGCCTGCCAAGAATACCCTGAAAGTACTCGAACTCAGCTGAGGAGGCAAAAGCGGATCGGAAAAACCAGGTCGGACAAGTCTGATCGCTGTCAGCATTCGTACCAGTCTCGGAAGTGGATGGAAGAGCGCGAGTCAAGAAAGCTCTGAGCGATTTGAGAATCAAAAGTTTGGAGCCGGATGCTAGGTCCGTAGCAGTGATGGAAGCAGCGGCGCTAGACCTTTGCGTGATGCCGAGGAGATTGAGGTAGCAGTTCATGATGCGTTCACCGTGAGGTTGATGAGCAGCACTGCTTGGTCCAGCAGCGTTGGAAGCAGTCGAGCCATTCGATGCGGAAGAAACGGCGTTGGCCATTTTGTAGACAGCCATCTCCCAACCTTTTGTTGCGACTTCCGGCAAGACTGTCAAGCAGACGTCGAGGATCCTTATGGCATCGATTCGCACCTCCGGGTATATGTGACTGAGAGCGGATGTGGTGAAAAGAAGGAGTGTGTTGTGGTAAGGGTCGAGCAATTG
Organism: Anthracocystis walkeri; assembly: GCA_928858565.1. Lineage (NCBI taxonomy): Eukaryota > Fungi > Basidiomycota > Ustilaginomycetes > Ustilaginales > Ustilaginaceae > Anthracocystis > Anthracocystis walkeri. The sequence goes on from CAKMXV010000007.1 coordinate 6,644, forward strand.
CGGTGGGATCTCTGGCAGCATCCATGCGAACAAGGCGTGCAGCTGCTTGCGTACTGCTGCATCATCGTCGCCGATGCAGCGAGAGAGCTCCGGAATGAGAGAGGCTGCATCTGTGAGCATCAAGCTCGGATGAAGCGTGAGGATCTCTTTGATACCTCCGACAGCATCTCTTCGCACACCGGACGAGTAATGACGAAGTTGAAGCGCTAGTTCGGCTACGGTGAGGTTGCGAGAGTTGACGAGCTTTCCAGACTTGTCCACATTGATCGACTGCTGGGGCAGAGCGATGGTCTTGGCCTTGAAAGATACGTCGGTGGCATTGTTGGCGGCTTGTTTTCCCTTTCCTAGCTTGAGTTTGGTTTTCTGTAGCAGAGAGAGCGGCGTCGATAAGTTGTGAGTAAAAACTTGCGGCGATCGCGCACGTCGAGCCGGGACGAGCAACTTACCTGGAAGTCAGCCTTCTTCTCCTTCTGCCTCTTCGAAGCTTTCGGCATGTTTGAGAGCGCTGCCTTTGCTGAGCGATAGTGCGACAGCGTCAGGGGTATTATTAGGACGAGTACGAACTGTAAGAAGAACATGTTCAAACCTTCACGCTTGTTTTCCAAAAAATTTGGGCGAGATTCCGGGCAAAGTGGCTCTCCGAGTTCCGAGACTTGCTCGACGGCGTGTGGAGAAGAAGAACCGCTTTAGCTAACCACGAACGTCTTTCACATCATCTTGATTTGGCATTCAGATCTGCATTCCACCGGCATCACCATCATCGATACTTCGACATTCGCCAGCATGCCACCAGCGAAGAAACTCACGCAGGCGCAGAAGGAGATCTTGGCCCTGTATCGAAGGGGACTGCGGATGATCAAGACAAAGGAGCAGGTATGTCGAGTCGGTCTGCCTTTGTGCTCCATTCATACTCTCATCTGACTGTCTCTTGTGCTTTCGAACTCAACAGGAACATCGAAGAGACTTCACAATTTACTTGCGCTACTTCTTTAAGCATCCATCGTGGGGTGGCGGTCTGCGCAGGAGAGACTTTTCTCAGATCGAATACATGCAGCGAAAGACGGCGAGATTGCTCGAAACAACTTTTGAACCGAAAGCGGTCAAACATATCAACCTGCCGAAGGACATCGAGAAGGACATGCAGGAGCTCGGTCTGGCACATTGGAGGCGTGCGTTCCGCGAAGCAAGCTCAACAGGATCTTCATCTACGGAGTCCTCATCCTCAATACCCTCTTCAAATTGATTGTACTTTAAAGCGTCACAGCAATCCGGCGTAATCGGAATTGCGGCTACGGTCATTCAGATAGCGTCTACTCTGCGTGTCGCCTTTAGGATGAATAGAGCATTATGCATTCAAGAAATCAACGAAAAGGCAAACACAGTACAGATTCAAGAGAGAGCAACAAAGTGTAGGCATTGCAGGACTAAAGTATACAAATCGATCATGTCCTCGAACGCTGGTGAGCTTCACATCCGGAGCGGGATGGGGATACACTGCTCGCATATCAAAAAGGTAACGTATATGCTCAAGCGAGGACCTCTTCGGTCTCCTCGATGATCTCCTCCATCCACTCCTGCACCTCTTCGGTGGCCTCCTCGGCAAGCTTCTTGGCGTGGTCGACGCTCTGTCCGACAGCCTCGCGGCCAAGGTCTTCGCGCAGCTGCTCGAGGTCGCGACGGGCTCGTGCACGCCATGCCTTCCACTCCTCGAGGATGCGCTGGTAGAGCTCGCGCTCGGCGGAGGCAAGGTTGGACTCCTCGGCGGCATCCTCCTCCTCGAACTGCTTGGAGTACTCTCGCAAGTTCTTGCGAACCCTCTTCTGATCTTCCTTGGTGAGGAGAGTACGAGGTCGTGGACGCCACAAGATCTGCTTGAAGCGGTCCTGAATGTGCTTTTGCAACTCTTGACCCTTGAAGTCCCAGATGGCAAAGCCGTTCTCGAGCGAGTGGCGCCACACGGAGGCCGAGGTGGCAACGTAGCGTCCCGAAGGGTCCCACTCGAGGTCAGTGATACCGTAGTGCTCACCGCTGCCGATGAGCTTGACGTCGTCGGCTGGGTCGGCCGAGGGGTTGCCCTGTCGTACCTCGTGCATGAAGTCAACATCGTACCATTCGAGATCGAACTTTTGCGAGCTGCCGAGCGTAGCAACGACAATGTGACGTCCTCGTGGCGACCAGAAGAGCGCGTTGACGGTCTTGTTGTCGAACACCTTGAGTGGGCGGAAGTCGCCCTTGGGGTGGAGGTGGTAGAAGTTGAGCTGGGTCTTGATGGTGATACCCGGTGCCGGTGTGCCAAGCTGTGGGTCGTTGCTCGAGATGAGAGCAAAGTGGGTTCCATAAGGCTCCCAAGCGAAAGCGGTGACTGGGTCCTTGAGCTCGACGACCTCGACGGGGAACTCCTTTTCGCGCATGCGGAAGATTTCGAGGTTGCAGAACATGGACTTTTTGGTTTTTGTATGACGGTCGACCTTGACACAGAGGTAGTCGCCCTGTGGGTGCCAGTGGAGCTTGCAATCCGAAACGTTGAACAAATTCTTGGAACGCAGAATGGTTCTTGATGGAACGGCCATGACAGTGACACGTGCGGGCTGGTTGGCGACTTCGGGCTGCCAGTAGACGATCATGTTGTCTCTCGCCTTCTTGTTGGGTTTGCCAGCGTCGGCAACTTCACGGTCCTTGTCGCCCATGGGGCACCACTCAAAGTCGACGACACCTTCGATCTTGATGGACTTCTTGTCGAGCAAACCCATGGAAGGGGTCTCGTAGACACTGATGGCCTGGCCTGGGTTGAGACGGGCACAGTACTTGTCATCGGGGCTCCACTTGAGGAAAGGCCAGGAGAAGCCCTTGAGTTGACCGGGCTGACCGCTCTCGTCCTGAGGTACGGGGAAGGTTCTCAAGAGGTGACCGGTTCGGACCTCCCAAACAGCGATGCGGTTGCCCTCGTCTTCGGGACCAAAGAATTGCGGACCAATGGGAGCGTTGTCGGGAACCTGGATGGGCTCGTGAGACCAGGTGACCATGAACTTCTCGCTGGGAGAAAAGTCTACGAGACGAGCACCGGGGTGAGGGAAACGCATGAAACGCTCGCAGGAGGGACCGCCCCAGATCTGGATACCTTGACGGTGGAAGGTGGTGAGGAAAGTGCCGAGCGGGGACCACTGAACGTAGCTCTCTGTCCAACGAGGACGGCTGTGTTCGACCTGAGGGTCGGAGGAGCGGTTGTGCCAAGCGATCTCGACGTCGTCGCCACGGCAGATGACGAGCTGGTCACGGCCAGCAGGGTCGGCGAGCCAAGATCGGAGGTGCTCGCGAGGCTTGAATTCTTCCTCGGCGGGCTCTACGTAGGTCTCTGAAAGGCTGGCGAACTTTTCAACGTCGGTAAAGCGGTGGACGGAGAAGCGGTGCTTCTTGTCGAAGGCGTATCCGTCCATCTGTCGGATAGCCTGGGCAGCATCTTCGGCGGAAGCCATCTCTACGAAAAGGTAGCCCTTGGATTCGCCATTGTCGGCGTAAGGAATGTGCATGCCCTCTACGGCAATGTCGATGCCGGCCTGGGTCTTGAAACGCTTTTGGATGGTCTCGAAGAGCTTCTGCTGACGCGATTCGGTGATGACGGGGACGCCCTCAATAACAATGACATCGTCGAGACCCTCGTCGAATTTGACCGAGTACTTTTGTTCAATGTCGGAAAAGTCGATGTCGGCATCGTCGACGAAGTCGAGGTCATCGACGCCGTTTGTGATGTCGTCTACGCTGGGCATGTTGATTTGTGAATGTGTAGGTCAAGAAAGGCGCGAATGAAAGATGCAAAAGCAACAGTGTCAAAGAGAACCACCTCGTTCGCAGCCGTACGAGGATGGTTGGAAGGTGAAAATCGGTGCGTTTGTCGGCGAAGGCTGAATGTCGAAAGCCGGCCGTACTGTGTGTGATGTGAAGAGATGGGTCTATACGACCTTTTTGGATGGTGACAGAGGAGGTTATCGGTGAAGGTCGAAGAGCAGAAGACCAACTCGAGCTCAGTGACACGAAATCGAATTGAGAGTCTGAGCTTGTGCTGCTGCTCTCTAATTTTTTTTCTTCTCCTCTTCTTCGCACTCCCTTTGTTCTGCTCTCGCTCTTGAATTGAAATTCTTGCTTTTCTTCTTGTCTTGACTTGACGATTTTCTATTCGCTCAGACTTGCAAAGTGAAATTGGACGCGCTTCCACTCACACGAACAGCGAGACCAGAGAGCGAGCGCGCTCAGCTGCAAACGAATCACTCGTGCGACTCGAGCTCAGCCAGGGTCCTTTCAATTTTTCAGCGCAAGAAATTTGGAAATTTCAGAAATTGGCGGCGAAAAAAAAAGTTGGTGAAAGAGCAGCAGCGAGAGGAGAGAGAGAGAGCGCGCGGTGTGCAGGCAGCACAGGCAGCAATTACTGACGAGAGCTGCTCAGCTTCCTGTTTGCGTCCGTTGCTTGCCATCCATCATCTACCTTCACTTGATCACCCACTAGGCGCTCGTCACTCGCCCTACCCGCTCAACATGGGTAAGAAGCAGGAGAAGAAGACGGCCAAGGGTCGTCTCGACAAGTTCTACTGGCTCGCAAAGGAACAAGGTTACCGCTCGCGTGCCGCTTTCAAGCTCGTCCAGCTCAACAAAAAGTACAACTTCCTCGAGAAAGCAAGATGCTGTATCGATCTTTGTGCTGCCCCAGGTGGTTGGCTCCAAGTCGCTAGCAAGTTCATGCCCGCCAACTCGCTTATCGTCGGTGTCGATCTTGTCCCCATCAAGCCCATCCCAAGAACCATCACTTTTGCCGAAGACATCAACTCTTACAAATGCAGAGACCAACTTCGCCAAATCCTCAAAGACTGGAAGGCCGACATTGTCATTCACGATGGTGCGCCCAACGTCGGTACCGCCTGGGTTCAGGATGCTTACGCTCAGTCCGAACTCACTCTCCAGTCGCTGCGTCTCGCCGTCGAATTCCTCAATGCAGGCGGCACTTTCGTCACAAAGGTTTTCCGTTCCAAAGATTACAACAACCTTCTTTGGGTCTTCAACCAGCTCTTCAAAAAGGTAGAGGCCACAAAGCCCTCCTCCTCACGTAACGTCTCAGCAGAAATCTTCGTCGTCTGCCAAGGTTACAAGAACCCCGCCCGCATCGACCCCAAGTTCCTCGACCCTCGCCACGTGTTCAAGGAGCTCGACCCCGCTGCCCTCGCCGACCCAGACCAGCAATCCGGTGTACCTCTCAGTCTCAAAGGTACTTCTGCCGGTAACGCACACGCCAACGTCTTCGAACCCAAAAAATCCCGCAGGAACCGTGAAGGTTACGCCGATGGAGATTATACCCTCTTCCACTCCCTCGACGCTATGGATTTCATCAAAGGTCAAGATGTCATCGGCATGCTTGGTTCATACAACGAGATCTCTTTCAAGTCCGATGAGAGCAAGAAGTTGCTCGACTTGCCCGACACCACCGACGAAATGCGCGAGAACTGCACCGACCTCAAAGTGCTCGGCAAGAAGGACTTCCGCAACCTCATGAACTGGCGCAAGGAGGTGCGTCTCGCCCTCGGCCTCGATGTACCCAAATCAAGGCAGAAGGATCTTGCAGAGCAGACAGAGACCGTCGAGGTCGAAGAGATGGACGAAGATGACCAGATCGACGATGAGCTCGCAAGACTCAACGAAGAAGCAGCAAGGAAAGCTCGCAAAGAGAGGCGTCGCAAGAACGAGCTTCGTCAGAAGAAGATCCTCAAGATGCAGCTCCAGATGACAACACCCATGGACATCGGTATGGATGTCATGGACGACCAGCTCGGTTCCGGTAACGGCGACATGTTTGAGCTTGGCTCAGGAGAACGAGTCTCTAAGAAGGCGCTCATGCAGCAAGCTGACGTCTCGGATGACGAGAGCGAAACCATTGTCAGTTCACACGACACCGATGAAGACGATGCCGAAGCACGAGCAAGGCGCCTGGATGCCGAGATGGATGCGCTCTACGACGAGTTCAAGCAAAAGCAGTCCGAACGTGACGCAAAGTTCCGTGCCCGCGAGGCCCGCCTCAAAGACGCCAAGAACGATTCATGGCACGGCATCAAGGACGACGATGACAACGAAGACGATGATGACGAAGCCAACATGAGCGACGAGAGCGAGGGTGGCTACGACCTCGTTCAGAGACGCAAGGAGCAAGAAGAGACCTTTGACACCGATGACGAGGAGGATGAGGAGGACGAACGTCTCGAGCGAGAAGCTACACAACAGTCCAAAAAGAGGAAGCGAGACCTCATCAGCGCCGCATCTGACTCACTCGAGCCAAACGACAAGCCATCAAAACGTTCCCTCGTCAACACTCTCGTCAGCGATGCTGCCCTCACCGCTCAGCAGAGCCGTGAAGCTTCCATTTGGTTCGACAACCCACTCTTCAAGGATCTCGAACTCGCCGATCAAGATGCGGAACAGCAAGAAATCGAAGACGACGAGGACGCTTGGGAGGAAGAAGACGAGGACGAGGAGGAAGACGAGGAGATGGACAGCCCGGACGAAGAGGACGAGGAGGAAGACGAAGAGGGAGATGATGACTTTGAGGTCGTTCCACAGGATCAGGAGGAGGACGCCATCCCCGACGAAGAATGGGACCTGGACGGTGACGACCAAGAAGCAGGCAAGCAGAAGCGCATCAAGGATCACGGCCTCGCCACCGCAGAAGCCGTTGCCCTCGCTCAAGCACTCGTCAATCGACAGATCACCAAAGAAGACCTCATGGATCAAGGTTTCTCCAAGCACAACTTTGTCGACAAGGACGGTCTTCCCACTTGGTTCCTCGACGACGAACAGAAGCACTACAAGGCCAACATCCCCATCACAAAGGAGGCCATGCAGGCGCTGCGCGACCGTCAACGCGCCCTCGACGCTCGTCCCATCAAGAAGATCGCCGAAGCCAAAGCACGAAAGAAGATGCGCACCCTTCGTCGTCTCGAAAAAGCGCAAAAGAAGGCAGAGACCATCAACGAGAACGAAGACATTTCCGAAAAGGAAAAGTCCAACACCATCAACAAGCTGCTTGCAAAGTCGGTCAAGGGTGGTCAGGAGAAGAAGGAGGTGCAGCTCGTCGTCGCAAAGGGTGTCAACCGTGGTCTCAAAGGTCGACCCAAGGGCACCAAGGGTCGCTACAAGATGGTCGATCCACGCATGAAGAAGGAGCTCCGTGCATCCAAGAGGAAGGCCAAACGAGACGGCAAGAAGCTGGGGTCGTCCAATTCCAAGCCCAGGGTTCCAAAAGGTTACGGTCCCCGCAACTAAGCATTCGTCGGCGTTTCCCAGTATCGCGTTCAGCATTCTCATCGTACTTTCCAGGCATCTCTGTACACCATCTCATTCGTGATTCACTTCAATACATTACACTTGCTGCCTTTCGACTGAAAATCTCATTCGAACACTCATTTTGTGTGTCTCAGACGTTCCGAGGGTCTTACAGTCTTTTAGTGAATGAGGGGTTGATTCATCACTTTAGAAAAGAGTACAGATCCAAAGCTGAGCAAATGACAAGTTCTACTTGGCTTCCTTTTCCGAGGGCAGGTCCTCCGGGGGAGCCTCGAAGACGACCGTTGGGATTGGCATGGAAGCTGCAGATGTTGAGCCAGATGCAGAAGAGCCAGGTTCCGCTGTCGAAGCGTCCTTTGTTGCGGAAGCAGAAGATGTCGATTTGACCGAATCGCTGCGCTGCAGATTGCTGGATCGAGAACCGGAGCCTTTGTTGGCGGACAAGCGTTGATCGAGAGCTTTGAGTGCCATGGCTCGTCTGCGCTCTGCTTCGGCTCGTGCGCTGCCGTGTTGCGGAGCATGGGTGGAAGCCGATTCCAAATCGGCGTAGTCTCCACCAGTCCATGGTTGCACGATTCCGATCTTGACGAAGATGTTGAACAGCGTTGTCGAAATGAATTGCACTGGCTTGTGTGCGATGGGCGGGAACCAGTTGACGAAAGCAAATGCCTCGCTACGATCTCCCTTGTAGCCAGATTCGTTGACCTTGAAAAAGCGCAGGTACGCCCACGAGATGAGCCACCCAAACTGAATGAGGATCCACGGTGAGGTGTATCCAATGAGGCACATGACGTTGCTGACGGTGACGTAGAGCATGGGCAGGTCCTTGACTCTGATCTTGAGAGCGCCGCTGAGCACCTGCACCTGGTGTTCGGGGATGAGTTGTGTGAAGGCAACGAGGAATGCGGTCTGCAATGCTTGAAGTCCGTGAAACTGAATGCCCCAGATGAGCACCTCTTTGCGGAAGACGCCAAAGAGCAAAAGCTGCAAGCCCCATGCGATGATGTTGCTGCCTACGAGAACGACTGCTGCGAATTTGACGAGCTCGACGGCACCCCACTGTCGTTCAAGGTATCGTGCTGCGAGAGGAAGTGATACGATCGAAACGAGGAACTCGAGAACGGACGATTCGCAAAAGCTTGACGTGATCAGCGTCCATGGGTACCAGAAGCTGGCGCCAGGTACGATGACGAGCCATGGGAACTGGACTGCACTGATCGTCCCGAATCCCAGTCCGGTGCGTAGGCGCAAAAAGAAGAGCAGTGTAGAGAAGGCCAAGAGAGCGGCGGTCAAGAACCTTGTCCCCGGTGGGACATTCTGAAGGAGGGTGGACAGCGAGAATACTGCCATCGTATCGACTGCACGACGAGTCAGACGATAGCGGCTGACCTTGGGGATGACCGTGATGGGTGTTGGTGGTGGTGTTGACGCTAAGACATGACAAAGATCGATTGAGACCAACTTCTTCGGTGAAAGCGTCCGTGTGTGTCAAAGTCGCGAAGCAGAACGAACTTGCGTATCGAATTTCAACCATATCGGGAATTCTTAGAGGGATCGGGTCATATGGACTTGCGAAGAACTCAACTGAAAACTCACGCGTCAAACAAAAAAGTTCAAGATGGTATCATTGTGCTGTTCGACGTCTTTGAGCCAGTTCATATCAATCAAAAGCGCCAAATACTCGCCATAGTTAAGTGGTGGTGAGCCAGAAGATCAGCCGAGTGCACTGCGAACGAGAGCCGTTGAGTCAGGCTATGTCGTCTCATCTTGAAGAGAGTGTAGGGCAAGTGAGGCCCGGTCAATTTTCACGCCATCGTGGACTCTCTCGTTCAAAGACACTCATCAAACGTAAACCAAGAGGGGGCAAACGAATCATATTTTGAAGACACACAAAGAACATCAGAGCGAGCGGGAAGTGGAAAGATCTCGCCGGCTCGATCAGAGCGCATCGAACGAGGAATGCACAAAGCCAATAGCCCGAGGCAATTACTGTGAAGAGTTGTGAACAAAGGACATGTCCAAAAACGTCAGTATATGGTTCAAATGATGTCAAAGAAGCGAAACGACTTACGAGCTTATCGAGGTAGCTTTCAAGTGCCGGAACCTCAGGACGCAGACCCTTGCGTTTGCGGATAGCGGTGACGATGTCGAGGGTCTTGCCAGCCTCGAGGGGAGTGCCGGGGAGGAGCTGCCAGTGGTCGAACACGGATTGAGGGAAAGCCTGTCCCGAGGTGGCCTGACGCAGATCGGCGTTGAAACCGAACGACTCGTTGACGGGCAGGTAAGCCTTGACGGTGACCATGGGGGTACCGACACGGGGCTCCTCGGAGAAGACGTGTCCACGACGCCTGTTGAGGCACGAGTAGATACCACCAAGACCAGAGTCGGGGCACTGGATCTCGACAAGGTACACAGGCTCCTGGATACCGGGCTGGGCGAGGAGAGCAGCGGCGTAGCACACACGACGGCAAGTGGGGATCAGCTGTCCACCACCACGGTGAATGGCATCGGTGTGTAGTGTAACATCGAGGATGTTGAATCGGGTACCGCGCATGGGCTCCTCAGCGCAGACACCTTCCTTGGTGGCCCACTGGAAGGCAGCGACACACGAGTCCTTGATTTCGTTGAGGTACTGAACACCCTTGGTGACATCGACGAGCAGGTTAGGACCGGTAGTCTCGGGACCGAAGCACCAAATCTTACGGGCGTCAGTGACATCCCAGCCGAAGTCGTCAGCGAGGACACGGGCACGGGCCTTGAAGTCGTCACGAGGGGTCATCTTGCCGGCCTCGATGAGCTTGGAGAGCTCCTCGTCGATGGGCATGGCCTTGACATAGAGACGGTTGTGCTTGTTCTGCGACTTGGAGAGGGCGACCATGGAAGACTCGGCCTGAACGGTCTCACGGTAACCAACGACGGGGTCGGAGATCTTGAGGGGAATCTGGGCGTGGTCCTCCTCGAGATCCTTGAGGACAATCTCAAGGTGGAGCTCACCAGCACCGGCGACAATGTGCTCACCGGTCTCAGCGATCCAAGCCTGCACACAGGGGTCGGACTTGGAGAGACGCTTCAGACCTTCGACAAGCTTGGGCAAGTCGTTGGCGTTCTTGACCTCGACGGCGACCTGCACGACGGGCGAGACGGAGAACTTCATGACCTTAAGGTTGTGGGCAGTCTCGGAGCTGGTAAGGGTACCGGACTTGAGCAAGAACTGGTCGACACCGACGAGACCGAGAATGTTACCGGCGGGGCAGTCCTCGATGGGCTCGACGTAACGACCCATCATGAGCACGGTACGCTGGATGGACTTGACGAAAAGGTCCTCCTTCTTACCGGGGGTGTAGTTGGGACCCTGGATGCGGATCTTGGGGCCCGACTTGACGGTACCGGAGAAGATACGGCCGAAGGCGTAGAAACGACCCTTGTCCGAGGTGGGGACCATCTTGGAGACGTAGAGCATGAGGGGACCCTTGGGGTCACAGTCACGGATACCGATGGCGGACTCGTCATCGAGAGGGCCCTCGTAAAGGGTCTCGACACGGTAGCGCTGGGCAGTGACGGGCGAAGGGAGGTGGATGACAATCATCTCGAGGAGAGCGTCACCGGCGGGAAGGAACTTGCGCATGGCGACCTTGAGGAGCTGCTTGCCCTCGAGGTCCTGCTCGTCCTGGGTGAGCTTGACCTCGAGCTTCTCGAGAATCTTGGGGATCTCGTCTTTCTTGAAGTTCATGATGGCGTCGAAGACACGGAAGATGGGGTCAAGGACGAACATGTTGAAGGCACGCTCGAGGGGCTTGCCATCGGCGTCAGTGTCCTTGGAGGTCCACTTCTTGGTCTTGGGGTTGAAGTAGTTGTCACCCCAGAGCTTGACCATCATCTTGTCCTTGTCGACACCGAACTTCTTGGCGTAACGGTTGGCGAACTGGCGGAGGGTGAAGGCCCAGCCGTGGAGACCGGAGGCGAAGGCGACGGTACCCTTCTCGGGGTAGACCTGGCTCTCACCGAGGACGGGGTCGTTGTAGGTGGCGATAACGACGTTGACGGACTCGATGGTACGCATGAAGGACTGGTAGAGGTCCTCCTTGCCGACCTGGAGCTCGAGAAGAGCACGGTCGACCTTGTTCAAGCAGACGACGGGCTTGATACGCTCGGTAAGGGCCTGTCGGAGCACGGTCTCGGTCTGGACACAGACACCCTCGATACAGTCGACGACGACAAGGGCACCGTCAGTGACACGGAGAGCGGCAGTGACCTCGGAGGAGAAGTCGACGTGACCGGGGGAGTCGATAAGGTTGATCAAGAACTCGTTACCGTCCTTCTTCTGGGCGATGGCGTCGAGGGCGTCCTTCTCCATGGGGAAGTACATGGAGATGGCGGTGGACTTGATGGTGATACCACGCTCCTTCTCATCATCACGGGTGTCCATGAAACGGGTGTCACCAGCCTTGGCACCAGCGATGATACCGGCCTTGGAAACGAGCGAGTCGGTAAGGGTCGACTTTCCGTGGTCGACGTGGGCGATAACGGACATGTTACGAATGTTGGTGGGCTTGTCCATGAGGCCACGGATCTCGTCGACGGTGAAGCTGTGAGATGCAAGAGGGTTGAGGCAGGCACAAGGGTCAGTACATGTTGAGCAATGATGCGAATGATATCATGTTGTCGGACGACGGCGAGTCCACTTTCGGCCATGCTGTGAAATGAAGCTTGGCAGAACAAGCTTAGATAGGGCTTATGGGCTCCTAGCGCTTCGAAAAGGTCATATTTCTGACTGATGGTATGGATTGCCGTTGTTGTGGATACTCACTTAACCATCTTGACTGTACACTAGCGTCGATGCGCTGAGGAACGAGGGGAGATGGATAGGGAGGGGGATGGTTGGTGGAAGTAGAAGGTAAAGACAGCGACGGTGGTGTAGCTGGCTCGAGGCACTCAGAGACGGCGGCGGCGACAGCTCACAGGCAGAGAGGGTGAGCGAGCGAGTGAGTGAACGAGAAATTTTGTGGTTGGACAAAGGCAATGCAAATTTGGACAACTTCTTGAGCGTTCAAAAGCTGAGCAGCAGACAAAAAGAGAGGAAAAAAAAAATTTTAGAGAGAGGCTGCAACGGCGAATCGCAGGCTGTGTAGATCTTGAGGAAATTCCAGGCTTGCTCAGCGCGGTCTGCCGAATCCAGAATTCCTTTTTCGCACCAATAGGAATTTGCTCTCTGGCAAAGTGCCTCAAGCCTCAAGCCAAGAGTCAATACAATTTGGAGCACTAAGCACGCAGCAAATTGTATTGCTTGTATTGCGAGAAGAACTGCGCACACACCAACCAGGGCCAGAACACTGCTCAGCCGCCTTCAGCAGACGGACATTTAGAAACTGGGGCCTTGCGCGCACGGGGATCTTGGTAACATGGAGCGTCCAAAGGCAATCTCCTCTTCTGCCCAACGAGGTTCACAGGTCGAGGTGATGGACCCACAATCCACAGAATGTCAACGTTGAGCTGGATTTTGGATATGATGTCAAGGGCACGACGGAAAGGAATCCTCGACTCAGCCTCCGTAATTTCCTTGAGAAAATGAGGATGGCATTGAGTTCGGTCTCTAAGCCGCGGAGGACGTGGGGCCAGTGGATGGAGCTCAGCATGCGACGTTGCCGCAGCGGATAGCGAGGAAATTGTCGCGCGAGTCTGGCCCCCGATTCAAATCGGGTCGTCTGAATTTTTCACGATCGGCGTGTGTTAGAAGACCTGTCCAACGCTGTAGAAGCGCATGCGTGTGACTTTTGACAAAGGCTCGTTTTTGTGTTACTTTTTCTGTGTGAGGAGGCACCAGGTACGGCCAAGAAGGTGTTGTTGTTCGTGCGTCGTCATTCATTCGGACCTTCGTCACTACCACAGACGCTTTCACATCATCCACAGAGCATTTCCGTAGCTATCTTTCGACATGTCGGACGAGTCCAGGATCTTCTCTCTTGTCGGCCAGGGCCTCAAGCTCGACACTAAAGCCGACATCCAGCCACACCTCGAGAAGCTCGAGCAGATCACCGACCTCGAAGAAATCCACCTTGGAGGCAACACCTTTGGTGTCGAAGCATGCCAAGCTCTCGCCGATGTCTTGAAGACAAAGAAGACTCTCAAGGTAGGTTCCACGCTGCATTGCCATCTGGTCCGCCTTTCCCGCAGCTATTGACGTTCATGAAATCTCTTTATTCAATGATTGCTTGCAGGTCGCCGACTTTGCCGACATCTTCACAGGGCGACTCATCTCCGAGATCCCAGATGCACTCCGAGCGCTTTGCGACGCTCTCACCGACCACACTAGCCTCGTAGAGCTCAACCTCTCGGACAACGCTTTTGGCGGACGATCTGCCGAGCCCATGGTCAACTTCCTCAAGAACAACCATAGCTTCTCGGTGCTCAAGCTCAACAACAACGGTCTTGGCATCACCGGCGGTACCATTGTAGCCGAAGCCCTCTTTGAAGCCGCACAGAACTTGAAAACCAAGGGATTGGAATCCAAGCTCCGCACCGTCATCTGCGGACGCAACCGACTCGAGAACGGCTCAGCGCCCGTTTGGGCAAAGGCATACGCTGCTCATGGTGGTCTTGTCGAGGTGCGCATGTTCCAGAACGGCATCCGAATGGAAGGTATCGAGGCCATCAGCAAGGGTCTCGCATCGTGTCCCAACCTCGAGGTACTCGATTTGCAAGACAACACGGCGACGCTTCGTGGATCTCGTGCCATTGCCGCTTGTCTGCCCAAGTGGCCCAAGCTCAAGACGCTCAACCTCTCCGACTGCCTGCTCAAGCCCAAAGGTGGTGCGCTTGTGTTTGGTGCACTTGCCAACGGAAGCAACCCTGCATTGGAAACCATCCAGGTTCAGTACTGCGACCTGGACCGAAAGGTCCTCGAGCAGCTGGGAAGCGCCATCGAGCTTCACTTGACAAACCTCACCACGCTCGACATCAACGGAAACTGGGCCGACGAGGAGGACGAATGCATTGAAAAGATCAAGAGCGCTTTGGCCAAGCACGACCACGAGGATGCTCTTCAAGAACTCGATGAACTCGATCCCGAAGGTGAGGAGAGTGAGGCAGAAGACGAGGAAGAGGATGAGGACGAAGATGAGGACGCCGAGGAAGAATCCAAGCCAGCAGCCAGCCAAACAAAGGCCGACGAGACTGATGAGCTTGCCGACGCACTCGCAAAGACTTCGGTGTCGGATGCGAAGTGAGCGCAGTCATCAACCCGCTGTTTCAATACCAAAGACACACACACACACTGTACTTGTATCGCAATACATACTTCTTCACGGTTATGTGCTGCCTGTGTTGTTTGTTTTACTTGTCTTGTGAGCATGATGCACTGATGTCGGCGGGGAAATTTGCTGTCGAAGCAACGATTCTTCTTCACGACTTGATATCGACGACAGCGCTTCTTTGCGGATATCGCCGACCTTATCCGGATCTAAAATTGTCAGCCGGCCAAATGGAAATTTAAGCGCGAAATTGAAAATTGGAGTGTGAAATGCTCGAGCGAGCGCGCTAACTCAGTCACTTTCAAAGAGAGAGAGAAAAAAGATTCACACTGCGGGAACCCCAGACTCGCTTTGCGCAATCGCTGCTATTCATTCAACATGGCCCCACCGCTCTCTGCACTATTCAACGTCGCTACCACCATCTCACTCGGTGATACACAACACAATGTCCGCACTCCAACAGGTCATTCTGCACCCTTACCTCTCGCAGCTCTTGCGATTCTGGTCCACTACCGTCGGTAGAGACAAGACCTACCGTACCATCCAGTATGCTGCACGATTCCTCGCATGGTACGAATACCGCAAGGGAGCTACCAAGGAGACCGTGGCCCGTTTGACCGCACTCAAGTCGCAGCTCGGTCTCAGCCGTAAGCTCATGCGAGTCGGAAAGTTCCTCGAGCACTTCCAGGCCGCTCTCAAGGCCACCACCATCCAGGACCCCGTCGTTTCGTATGCTGCCATCGGACGACAGCTCGGCTACGGATTCTATCTCATCCTTGACACACTTCAGTGGATCCACGGCGCAAAGGTCTACACATTCGAGAAAGCTACAGCAGACAAGATCTCCAAGAACGCCGCTCGCTTCTGGTTGCTCGGTCTCACCTTTTCCCTCGCTTCCGGCAGCTACAAGACTTATGTCCTCCAACAGCGTCTCGCCAGCGCCAAGCGTCCCCGTGCTACCGCCGAAAAGGAGGCAGAGCGCAAGATCGAGCTGGCACAGATCTCGACCGAGCAGGCTGCTGTCCGTTACCAGATGACCCAGGACGCTCTCGATTGGCTCATCCCTGCTACCGGTGCCGACATCCTCGGCCTCGACGAAGGCATTCTCGGTCTTGCTGGCTGCGCTTCGTCTATCATGGGTGCACGCACTCAGTGGAGGGCAGTCAACGGTTCAGCCGCCAAGTCCAAGTGAGCTGCACCACGATGCAGCCCAATTCTCACCTGATGCAGTTTTGCTCATCCGCCCACCTCCTTCGCCAACATGTAACATTGCCTCTACGAATATCACCCGTGCTATCTTTATGGCTTTGCTCGACTGAGATAACTCCTCACCGGTAATCATGGCCACGATACAACTCCCAACGCCCAGACGCTTTTGCTCAGAAACGGGGCACAACACCATGAGTCACGCTTGAGATGAATCGCTTTCAAGACAAATTGCACGCAGAGAAAGGAGGGTATACAAATCGGATCACACTGAGAAAATCGCAGGGAATCTGAACCAGTACATCGCGCAAACACCTTAGCTGAGCGGCACCTCGACCCGCCACTCCATGAGCATCTTGGCAAAGTCCATCGCCTGGCTCGAGTTGCCATATCCTTCGAAATCCTGGTGCCCGATCAGATCCATGTCGAACTGTGGTAGCTGCGACGATGCCGCACCGGCTTCGTTGAGATTCGACGTGTCGAAATCTTCCAGCAGTTTGGGATCGAATGCAAACGCTAGACTTGGATCCTCGATTGCATCGATACCGGTCTGCGTCGTGGTGTTGACGCTTTGAGATGCAAAAGATGGTGCTGGAGCTGCGAGCTTTGCTGGCTGCTCGGAGGCGGAGAACGACGGCACACCAGCAAGCGCACACTTTGCAGCGTCCGTTGGCGCGGCTTGTGTCGCTTCCTTGGGGCCCTCGTGTAGAGGCTCCTGCAGCCATTCGGGGATCAGATGTTCGAGCGGCAGCAGATTCTCACGGAACGATCGCCAGTAGCCATCGTTGAGCAACACATCGAGAATCTGACAAGTGGCGTGCCATCGGTGTTGCAGCGCTGTAGCGTCTAGAGTTGACAACTCGTTTGACCCATCAGCTTGATTCGCTGCAATACCAGCATCTGGTGCATTATTGACAGACTCGGCGGTACCCATCTGCAGCTGATGCTGCTGCTCTTCCAGACCAAGCAAGAGATGCAACAGCTGTACGCACAGCTTTGTGGTGCTCGACAAGATATCCATCGGAATCTTTTCAAGTGCAGCCGTGATCTTTCGACGTGTCATGAGACGCGATAGACCGCTGACATTACCAGGTGCTTCGGTGAAGAAGAGATCGAGAAGCAGCACCACACATGCCCGCAAGGTCTGCAGGATGTTGAGATGGCAATTGTCAAGTCGAGTACAGATCTGAGCCACTTTGTCCTCGATCTCGAGAATGTGCCCCGCCATGTACATCAAGCTGCCGTGCGGACGTGTCGCTTCTGATACCAACGGCATATGCAGCGCCAGGAAAAGATAGAACAGTCGCTGATGTAGTAGCCATCGCTCGACATCCACCAGACCAATGACCTCGTAGCGTGCTTCAAGCGAGTAGTGCGCAGGAAAAGCAGCGACGAGCGACTGGAATGTCTGATCAAGCGAATCGCGCTGCATCGAAGAAAGTCGCTGACCAAACACCGAGGCAAGCCCCCAACCAAACACCGATTCCGGGCCGTCGTCGAGCGTAGACTGTGCATTGACTTGATCGACAAGTGTCCTGGTCATGATGGCGAAATCGATCGTAGCAAACGAGTAGCTGACATGGGTCCAAGTCGAGCGGAGATGCGAACGTGGACAAGGGATGCACATCAGCTCGTCGTCAAACAGATTCAACGGCTGCCTCGTGTTGAACTGTGACGGAGAGATACGGTAGGTACGAGTCTTGTGGCTTTGACCCCAATCTCGACGTACGAGCGCCCACCAACATCGAATGGCCATCTCACCCGTCAACACCTGCGTAGTTCTGACATTTGGATCGTGCAACCTTTCAAGCATGCCAAGACGATGAATGCGCATACGCATCGCGGAACGAATCGCACAATCCGCCAACGTCTCGAGAAACGCTGACGAGCCTTTACCGCATGCAAGCATGAGCACGGCAGTCTGAAGCTCTGGAACGCTGCCAAACGTAAAAGTGGCATGGAAGCGCTGGATGCGCCTGACGAGCGCAAAGATCTTTCGTTGGCGCTGACGAATCTCCTTCTGTCCGAGCGGCTCGATCTGGCTTTGAGAGCTCGAAGATCTGCCGTAGGTGTAGGTGCGGTCGAGTGGAGCAAATCGCAGCGCGGAGAAGATGACCATAAGAGCGGTAGTGATGTTGCCGAGGTTGTATCGATCGCGTTGCTCGAATGTCGGGTCGCCGAGAATCTCGGTCAAGATCACTTGAATAGAGGGAACATGGACGACGTTGCCATGAATAGAATGAAGCCGCTGAACGTAGACATCGTGAAGCAGATGCAAGGTCTGCGGCAGACTAGGCAGAGCAGACCGAATGTCGTTGATCAATGAAAGGCGCGCTTCGACTGGCATAGCGCGCCACTCTGCATAGACATCTTTCAAAGCGAATGGACATCTGAATGCTGGTGCGCTTTGAATGCGCATCAGATTGTCGGCCTCGAGCATCTGTAGACGGTCATCGGGTTGTGCGGCATCGTCGCTGTCCAAGTCGTCAGAAGCGGCAGAGCTTGCATCGTCCGAGTCGGTTTGACCATCGTGCTTGTGTTCGAGGTACGAGATGCGGGATGGACCTGACGATGCGGGCAGCGCATTGTGCGGCTGCTTGGCAAAGTATGTGTAATTATGGGCAGAGGTAGACGTGTTGGGCGTCAGAACCCGGCCAGCAGAGCTGCTCGATGGTGTAGTGCTGGATTCGCTGTGGTGAGATGCAGATGCCATGGGTCGATCCGCCCAAGGGAGTGTCGACGAAGCCGAGGCATCAAGGCTGGGCGCAGGCTGTGATGTGACAGCATTGCGACTCTTCCGTTTAGGAAAAGGCCGCTTGTTCTTTGCCCTCTTCTTTCGCAGCTCGCGCTTGCATTCGTCTGCCGAGCCCTTGGAGATACACTGGTTGCAGGGGTCGAGACGATCGCACTTTATCTTGCGTTCTCGACATTGGATGCAGGAGCGGTTCATGGATTGGGGCTTGTCAGCGTTCGAGGCTGCGACCGCGGCGGTAGTGACGACCATGATGGACGAGCTGGCCTTTACGGGTAATCGACTCCGTGGTGGTCAGAAGGAGAGCTGCACAAGTTGAGAGTCTGTCTCGATATGTCAAGTGTAACGAGCCAAAGGATAAGACTTGTGCTGCCAACGGTACAGCTGAGCAGGTCCCGGAAAAGCAAGACGTGCAGCACCCTAACTGTTCGGCAAGAATGAGCCGCCTTGCTGAATCTTTCGGCTGCAACGGGCTAGTGTCCGGGACCCGGCGATAGCATGCTCACGGAGGCTTGCGTGCTAAGTGTCCCGTTAACATGTTCAGATGCGAGTTGTACATACCGACTGCTGAGACAGGGCTTCAGCTCGGGAGGAATAAGACTTTCGATAGCAGAGCCGGTTCGGGAGTGCGTGTGGCACTGTGCAGCTGTCAAATTTAGCCGCCTCTCAACTTATTTCCGGATGTGTGACCAACTTATTGCCGAATTTCCGTGGCGGTGGCGCCATTCACCCCATCAAGGTCGCGCCACGCCTCTGCCAGTCACACTAGAGATGACAGAACTTGAGACTGTTATCAGCAGGTGATACGTACCGCAAAGACCAGGTTTCACAACTCCTCATAAAACCTCGGTTTTCGGAGGCGATCGTAATGCGGCTCCCTGACATCGCTCACGATCTCATGACGCCACTTTGACGCTATCATAACACCATAATCGGCACACGGCATAGTTCTTCAAAGTGACCTCTATTGCATCAACAGCCTTGAAAAGATTGGATTACAACTTGCGCTTCCTCGAAGACTTCGAAGGCGACGGATTCTCAGGTGCTGCTGTCTGTCGAGGTGTGCTGACGGCGCTCTTCGGCGTCGACTTTGCTTTCGATGCAGGTGTTGACGATGCAGCGCCATTGACCTGAGCCTTCTTTGCCGGTGTCGACGTCGCAGAAGTGCCATTCACTTTTGCAGCCGCGGGCTTCGATTCGCTGACATCGTCTACCAGTATTTGATTTTTGAACAACTCGACCAGCTCGTCCGTGTCGGCGAGCAGAATATCCGACACGCCTCGTTCCTGCTGGAGCGCTGCATGCTCGACCTTCTCGCTTGTGATTGCGCCCGTCTTTTCGGCGTCGGCGGTGATAAACGCTGTCGACGCAATGTCTGTTGCTGCAGCACTCTGTGTCGCCGGCGCGGTATTTGCAGCAGGCAGCATCTTGGACAGGAACGCATCGAACAGCAGAGTGACGGGTGGCAACAGATGAGGAGCCGTCGAGAAGAGCGATGCGACACCTGATCCAGCACCACGCGCAACGTCGGCAGCAACTTTGAGCCTTTCGGTGTCGTCGTCATCGTCATCCTGTGCATCCAGGCCTGCATTGTTGAATGCAGAAGGCCCGAATAGATCATCGAATAGGGTCTTTCTGACATTGGAGATACCTCGGATGCTTTCGGCGGTAGCACCGTCAGCAGCAGCCATAGCAGAAGCGGACGGCGACGACGAGAAGCAAACCAAGTCCATCTCCTTGCTGATGGCGACAAAGTCTTGTGCTTGAGCGGCGACGCCAGCAGGCAAGGGAACGGGTGCAACGCAAGAGACAGCCGTGCGGAAGACAAATCTGCCCGCCGTGGTGCCTGCCTTGCTGTATGGAGCAGGAGCCGATGCAGAGGAAGAGGCAATCTCTCGATCCGAGATGAGCGAGATGGGCTCTACAATGGTCTTGACCTGTTGAGAAGTCGACTCGACATCATCGGCGGCTTGGACAGCGCCGGAGGAGACCAAAGTAAAGATCGATCGCTCTTCCTCGTCAGCGGCGCTGACTCTGCTGGAAGTGGGCAACAGCAGCTTAGCCTCGAGACCAGCATCGATACCTTTGCGGGACACCTGTCGCGACAGAATCAGATCCCACAAGAGCACAGTGGTCGAAGTGGCGACACCCAAGTATCGACCCGAAAAGGCAAGGCTCTTGACACCTCCGGCCAGCTCGGGTGCCGAGATGACCATCGACATGAGGTTGCTCTCTGGGCTCCACAGCGTCACAGATCCCGCTTGACCAACAGCGAGAATCGAGCCGTCCGCTGAAAAGGCAGCTGCAGTGGGAGTCTGCTCTCGGTAGCCAAACACAGAGCGACAAGCCCAGTAGCTCTCGATCTTGCCTGATTTGAGTTTACGAGAAGCCAGGTGCCAGCTGCGTACCTTGCCGTCCGCGGCTGTGGTGACGAGCAGCGACGAGCTGGGCGAGAAGGTCATCGAGGTAAGACGCTTGCCGTTGTGTGGGCGGTCGATGCGCGTGTTGAGGGTGTAGCGTCGGTTGATCGGATTCCATCGCCAGAACTTGAGGCTTGACTCGGAGATGACTTCGACATCTCCCTCAACATCCGACAAGTTGCGGCTGTCAAAGGTGACCATCCACTCGCCAGCCTCTGCGGTCTTGGAGGACACGAAAGGCGAAAAGACGACACGTTCGACGCGAGTAGGCTCGATCTGCTCCTCCTCAACACGCGAGACACGATTGGATGGGGATACCTCGAGCTCCATGGTGTTGACATCCTTGATGGGATCGTAGAATTGCAACGACGAAGCATGGCCAGCCAGGAGAACGACATTGCGGCTTGCAGGGTGCACGGCGAGCGGCACAGGTGTGTCAGTGGGAGCCGAGGCGCCAGGAAGGTGGCGCGAGGAGTCAATCTTGACGCGGGTGAAAGTTCGGGTGGGTTTGAGCGTCGTGGATGAGACAAAGGAGATGCTGCCATCTGCGAGTGAGACAGCGTACTCCTGTTCTCTGCCGTCAAGGCCGTTGGCTACTGCGATGGCCGAGAGAGGAGCACCCAGACGGGGCACAAACTCCCTGGAAGCAGCGTTGCCAGACGCACCAAGATGCCAGACGACCAGTACACCTTCCTCACCTCCTGACAGCAGATGCGCGCCATTAGGCGAAAAGCAAAGTGACGAGACGGCGTGGGCGTGCCAGTGAAGGACGGTCGAGGGTGCGTGCCTCTCCATGCCGTCATCAGCCTCAGCCTTTGAAGGTGCCATAAAGTTGTTCTGCAAGCAATACCAGACGCGAATGCGGCCATTCGAGTCGCCGGTGACAAGTCTGGTTGAGTCGGTCGGGTGGAAAGCCATACAGGTCATGGATTCGCGTTGGTGGTGGTGCGATCCAGGGTGAGAAGCGATGAACCTCGTGAAACCCGAAGCAAGATCGTTGGTTCTTGCTACCTGCACCTTGTCGTTACCGACGACTACGAGCCATTGTCCGTTGGGTGAGACACCAATGGATACAGCCTCTCGCGTCTTTGCAAGTCGCACCAATTCGGGGCGGATCGAGGCACCGCGTGAGAATTTGGGCAGCGCTGTGAGGTTGTGAGTGTGCGTAGAGAGGTCGATACTGAAATGGCCGATGATGCTGTTGAAGTGAGCGCCATTGTCGAGCGCAGTCAAGATCTCGGACATGTTCCTGGGAGCGATCTCGGCGTCGCGGTGACGAAACTTCTTGAGGAGGACATACACGGTATTTGGGTTGGAAGCGTGAGCAGTGATGCCCGAGATGGGAAGCTGCAGGTCAAAGGACGAAAGCAAGACGCCATCCAAGAAGTCCCACACCTTGACGCGACCATCGAGCGAGGCGGTGAGCAGCTGCAAAGGATTGGCGGGGTTGATCATGATGGCGGTGATGGCGGCAAAGTGCGAGCCAGGACCGCTGGAGAGTGTCGAGACGACCTGGCCAGTGGTGCGCGAGTAGATACGGACCGAAGTCTTGGAGACGGCGAAAAAGTAGTCGGCATCGCGAGTGAAGACGACGGGGAGGCGCGAGACACGACCTTCGCTGATGGTCTGGAAGGGCGAGAACTCGGCAGAGCGTTCCTTGAATCCAGAAGTGCTCTTTTTGTTTTTGCGATGACGTGTCTTGTTGGAGGAAGCGACCACATTGCTGGTGGATGCCTCATGGTTTGGAGGAAGTTGCGTTGCTTCTGTTGCTTCTAACGTTGCTCGTCGAGGAGTCGGTGGAGCTTGAGCAGGAGCAGAAGCTTGTGCAGACTGTGATGATGTTGATGGCATCTGCACCTGCGTCTTTGCCGGCGATGAGGCAGCGGATCGCGCCATGTTGACAGCAATGTGACGATCAAAGATGTGAGGCTGGTAGAAGCCTTCTGATCGATGCTGGTCGTCGTGAATGATGCGGAAGGAGGTTAAGCAAAGGACAACATGACAGTCAGCAAGGCAGCACACTTTTTCTCCTGCTTTTTCTTCGCTTTCCAACCAAAAAATTCTCAAATCGCGGTCAAAGCTCGGATATCGGACAACTAAGCAGCCGCTCACGGAAAACTCTGTTTTTTTGCTTCATTTTCTCCACCTTTTTTTTGCCTTTCCTTTTATTTTATTTTATTTATTTATTTATTTCCGCACTCCTTGTTCGAGAGTCAATCTGAAAGCACAAATTCACCCGGCCAGAAAGGGTGTAAAGTTTGATCATTGCAGGTGATGGAGCAGACAAAGACAGTGATGGCCACAAAGAGCGCTCGGCAACGGTGTAAGGAGCCTGAATCCAATGAGGGTACGAGTGAGCGAGCCCAAAAAAAAGCGAGAGAGAGGCAATGAAGCCAGCTCAGTGTCCAAACAAGCGCAGAATCAAAAAGGCGATACTGCCAACAAATCGGACAGCCGACAGACCGGCCGTTGACCAGAAAATGAACGTCTGGTACGGGTTGATGATCGGCTCGCCCCTACGAGCAGCTCCAGCATAGATGTGATTGCGCACGTACTTGTTCCACCATGTGCTGGTAAAGACGATCACCACCGCCGCGTTGGTGCACATCCAGATCAACACCAGGTTGGTTCGGAAGTTCTTGGCGTGATCCTCCTGTTTGGTCGCCTTGTCCCGCTTCTGCTCGACCTCCTTAGTGGGCTGAGAAAGCGTCTGTCGATAATGCGACCACAACTCTTCGGCATCTTCAGCCGAGGTGGGAATCTTGACATCCACCATCTCTCCTTTTCCGTCTTGTTTCGAGCCTGAGCCTGTCGCACCGCCCAAATCGGTGGCAGGTCCACCCGCCTGCTTGGTGCCCCACGAAAGATCGTTCGTGTTGCACATGCTGTACATCGAGAGGATGATAGTGTACGTCGGAATGAGGAACAGGTAAGGCAAGAAGCTTGTCAACATGTGAAGAGGCTCGAGATGCAAGAGAGAGCACACCAGCCACATGACATAGGTGGCCGCCAGAGAGATGACAATGTCACGGAACCCAGACGTCTTGAAGAGCGTTTCGAGGTTGTTGACGCTCCATCCGCCCGCTTGGGTAAGTCCCGCCGCTTTCAATGCCAGGTAAGTGGTGTAGCCCGCCGCATACAGCGCCAAACCCATGATGAGAGCAAAGATAATGATGGCCGACGTATACGCAAAGTTGGATCCTTGAGGTCGATTGCCCAGCGAACAGACGAGCACCACAATCACCATCGCAATAAAGATATTCTGGAAGATCTCGACGACGGCGTCGCCCTGTCCACCAAATGGATCGCTTCCAGAGATGCTGGTAGAGCCGTTGAGCAAAAAGTAAAATGCCAAGAAAAAGTTGGCGATACCGAACCAACTAAACACCAGCAGCACAATGTTGAAGATGACTTGGAATAGCAGCCAGATTTTGCGAAGGAAGGGCTGTCCTGAAGTGAAAATGCGCCCAAAGTGGCCAGTAGCGTACCACGCAGCAAAAAGCGAGCCATTGAGCCATCGTCGACGCTGCGAGATGAACTCGGGCACCCTGTCCGGAACGTCGGTGTAGGCCTTGGCCGACTTGACGTAGCGCAAGAGCCAAGCCTCGCGCTTCTTGGTGACGAGCTCAAAGCAGAGGATACGATCTTCGGCGAGATACATGTTGGCCTCGAAAATGGAGGCGCTGCCTTCACCTGAATGCATCTTCTCGCCTTTAAAGTACATCTCCAAGGGACGGCCAAGGAGCGCCTTGTAACGATACGCCGAGAAAGCACCGGGAAGCACGGAAATGAAACCAAAGACCGATTCGGTGGGCTTGTCGAGGATGTTGGACATCTTGTACTCAAAGTTTTGCGAGGCGACGAGCGGGTTGAAGAGCGCGGTGCCGGCCCGTCCGGTATCGACGCAGATCTCTCCGCAGGCACCACCGACGCGGGGATGCTTGTCGAAAGATTTCCAAAGGCTGTAGATCGAGGTTCCCGTAGGCTTGGTGCCGACATCGAGCAAAATGCAGACGTTGGGTTGAAGAAGCTGGCAGAAGGCGTTGAAGTACCATCGATGACTGTTGAGCTTCTTCTTGTTTTGCTCCTTGAGGCAGAAGACGACCTGGATGGGGCACGGCGTGACTTTGACCTCGCCCTTGTCGGTCACCTGGACACGAGTGGTGTACTCGAAGATGTGGGCTTGAACGGGCTTCTTGAGGACATGGTCCTTCATGACACCTTCGTTGTAGCATCCCATCAAGCCAAGCGCCTTGAGCATGCGCTCGTTGGCCTTCTTACGGCCATCGGCTACGATGATGACGACGACCTTTTTCCATGCATCAGGGCCCCACGTCTTGGATCGGGTTCGAGTGCAGAGATGAGCAATGTTCTTGATGACACCGCCCATGGTCCTTGCAAAGAGGACGTCGTCTTCGTTGTAGCAGGTGAGTACGATGGCCATCTCGGTCTGCCTGCCGTACAGCCAGGGACGGAGCGTGTACTTGTCCGCGATAAAGTCGTCCGGGTCAGAAGTGCAAGCCTGGTAGCGCATCTCACGAAACTCGGGATTGTTGTTGGTTGACTTGCTGATGCTCGAGGCAACGGGAATATCGAGCACGAGATTGCCATCCTGCAGTGGGATGCGCTTAACGGTACGCTTGCGCATGATGCGCTCGCGATTCTCGCGCTGAAAGCTGGAGTCTTGGTGCTGCATATTGTACATGGGCGCAGCAGCAATGAGGGCACCTGCCGCACCGAGACCTCCGATGGAGACGCTGGGCTCAGGCATACCTTGGGAGTGCATATCGTATTCTCCGTAGGGAGTGGGAGGATATGCAGGCTGACCCATCTGAACCATCGAGTGCGAGCCGGGCACGTTGTCATATGGCATGGCGGGAGCACCTGTGTTCCAACCACCGGGAGGATGGTTGCTGTGCTTGGAATAGACGCTCTTTTCATCGTCTACAGAGTAGTAGCCATTGGCAGCGGGTCGACGGGATTGGTAGCTCTCGGAGCGCTGGAAGGCAGCTGAACCGCCGTAAGGGTGGTTTTGCTGCATGGCGTGGTCGTCGTAGTTGGGATCACGCGAGCCGAGATCGATGCTATGCTGCGAGGGGTTTGCGTTGAGCTGGCCCGATCCAGGAAGGGGAGCAGGATCGTATAGAGGCGCGTTGGGAGACGTATCGTAAGAAGAGTTGGGATCCCAGTGACTTGGGTGATTGTAGGTGGTGGCAGACGCGTTTGGGTGGGAAGGGTAAGAGGGCTGGGGGAAGGCGTCTTGAGCGTAAGAAGAGGATGAAGGAGGGACGCCTTGGTTGGGTGCTGCCCTCTGTCTAGCTGCGGAAAGGTTGGAGGGGACGGGAGGAATGTCTGTGTCGTAGGTAGCGGGAGCGTGACTGCCAGAGCGGCTCCCCGAGGAGTTGGATCTGATTCTGGATGGCTGCCTGGAACAAAGAGAAAGAGACAAAGAAGAGAGGAACCAAAGAGAAGGGCAGGAGGCTGTGGTCAGACCGCTTGTGCGCAAGATGAAGTGGGAATGAGTGTGCGCCAGAGCGCAAGAGGTGGGAGAGAAAGCTTACCTTTGTGGCTTGATGGGTGCGTCCTGATACTCGGGGTGAGGAGCGTCGTATGCAGAGTAAGAGTGCTGCTGAGCATATTGGTGCTGCGAGTCTGAAGTGTATGCAGAGTGCGAAGCTTGATCGTTGTAGTATTGCTGCTGCTGCTGCTGCTGCTGCTGCTGGTGGTGCTGTGAGCCTGCATAAGGTTCGTAGTGATGGCCGGTGCCACCTTGGCGGTTGTATTGGCTCATGTCCGGTGAATTGCCCAAAGCTTGGCGCAGCTGCAGGTCTATGTGAGTTAGGAGTGTGGGGGTATCCGATGACAAAGGGTATCAGCTGGAAAAAGGGTCCGTGATGGTGATGAAGGACGGGAGACGAACGCCAGTTCGAGTGACCTTTAATGCTTGGTGAATGCTGGTCCCTTTTACGCCACGAAGAGCGAGAGAGAGACTGCTTGAACGAGAGGGCAGAGATCATGCGCCTGCCAGCGCTAAGTTAATACTGTAGGATGCATTGCGCATGCGCCGGCACAAGTCACACTTGAATGACAAGGTGTTCCTGCAGCAATAGCAATGTGCCACTCACAAGACCCTTTCTTCTCCAAAGTAAAAGCCGCGTAGAAGTCAAAAAATTCAATGCCAGCGCGCCATCCAACTCCCTCTTTGCGGAAACTTGGAGCATCTCAGCAGTGTAACTAATTGAGCAAAAGACCAACACCAAGACAGCGGTGTGTGTGAAGGTAGAGTAGCAGTGGACCCCTGACTGACTGAGTCTGCAAACGAGCTTTATTTCTGGAAATATGCTTTGTCTCTCGCCTTGCCGCTTTCATCTCGCTAGAATTGCCTTCAAAGCCCTGCCGAGCTTCTGAGACCGGATTTCCGCTCGACTTGAACCTCAGTCAGGTTTTACCGACAAGGCACACCATCATCAATTGATTACAGTATTGCTCTTCCGTTGTCGTCGATGATACGAGCGAGCAAGACGTGGTGACGTCTTCCATGAAAGCTTGGATCGCTTCGCGGGTTCAGGCGAGCCATCAGGAACCCGTCTTTGTTCCAAATTTCCGGCCATGGCTGCGGACCTCCTTGGGGAATGATGCACCGCTTTCTTTCGCTCTGAGCTTGACTTGTGCAGCTTGTTCACCAGCCGTATCTGTTCGTCGTTTGACAGTCGTTGATGTATGCACAATTGAGCATGCTATGAGGGTCGTAGTGAAGAAGAGGATGAAGCATCAAAAGGATATCGCCGATCTACAGCATAGCACCCGATCCAGATCAACGCGCTTCTCCACACGTCAAAAATTTCGGCTATCGGCGCTCACGAATTTTACTTCGTTCTTCTTGGTCAACATCGCTCCTCTCTCACTGACGCTCTCCATCAATCTCGACACGATTGCTCCGACAGGCCTCAACACACCTTCCTGTCGCTACATATACCACTCTACAGAGGCAGAAGAAATCGATCTCTGCAAACTCTGTGACCAGCTTTGACAATTCCAGTCAAAGTTATCGATCGTCTCTCGAACGGATTCACGCTTTCGAACCACGCATTGCACAATGTCGGATCGCGAGGACGGAGGTGAAGAGACGTGAGTAATGCTACGCTCCAAATGCGTCCTGTCGAACTATACTCGTGAGGATGGAGATATGCTGACATCGTTGGTGCCCCTTTGTGCTTACGCTACACAGCTTCTATGAGGAGGAGGAGCCGGTTTACGATGGCGATGACCTTGGAGAGGAGCAGTTTGACGATGGCGCCGACGCTGCGGTCAATGGTATTGTCCACTCTTCGGCAGGTGGAGACCCGTCCACCTCCATGGCCGGTCAAGCCAACGCAGAACGCATCACAACCCCGTATATGACAAAGTACGAGCGTGCAAGGATTCTCGGCACCCGTGCTCTCCAGATTTCGTAAGTCTTCGACCTCTCCTTGCTGGAGGATCTCACACGAGAAGAACAGATCGAGTATTTGATTCGCCCGGAACGACCTGCTGACATTATCATCTCTCGCTCATCTGGATTAACACAGGATGAACGCACCCGTTCTCGTGCCAACCGAGGGTGAGACCGATCCGTTGGAAATCGCCATGAAGGAGCTCTCGGCCAAGAAGATCCCCTTGGTCGTCAGGCGATACCTTCCAGACGGAAGCTACGAGGACTGGACCGTCAGCGAGCTCATCGTTAGCGAGTAATCCGACCATTGTTTCTCCAAACACCAATCTCCGGATCACTTGGTCCGAGCACCCTACCATGCACGTCGTTGCATCGAGGGGAATCCATGTATACCTTCTCTGCCACTTTTCCCCTTACTCTGTTCTTTCCGAACTTCCAATGTACTTTACTGACTCTCAAATATAGCATCTGCCAATCAGGTCATACGAAAGAGGCGGGATCTCTTTGCTATATCGTCGAGGATGCCGGTGACAGGTGTACAGAAACGATTCTTGCTGTCACTATGCACTCGTAAAGCATCGTGGTCAGGCAGAAAGGTTCGTCAAGCACCACGAGATTTCTGTGTTGCGTACCCCGTCAGCCAGCAACTGTGATGATGTCTGGCATCTTTCAAACAAGAAATTGAAAGGCCCGTACGCTGCCGTCTCTCATGCATCAAGTGTCGAGCGCACCTTCTAGTCCGTCAGCATCGACGTTGTCGACAACGCTTACAGACTAGACCTCTAAACAAGTAGCTCTCCATGGTTTGCGTCGCGGCTCGCTTTCAAAGCCTCGCAGCCTTGCCCCGATGCCACCGAGCGCATCAGTAGATGCAGCCTCCCAAGACACCCTCTCTAGTCGCTCCCAGCCTAGATGCGCTCCAGTCAAGGGCACTGAATGACCGAAGAACGTCGGACCGATCCCATCATCAGGAAATTCTGTGGAGTGTTAGACCATCGAAAGTACTTGATTGCAACCTTCTTCATCGCTGATCGCGCGTCCATCTCACTTCTTAAAAACCCGATTTGCCAAAGAAAAACCTCGGCCGGGCTCTTTTCGCGGGTCACATGATTGAGCTCTGTTTCGGTGATCGGCTGATCTTAGGCACCTGACCAGTGGCTGCAATTGGATCAGGTGGCCAGTGTCTCAGCCAGATTTAAAATGGCTATGACCGCAGTGGAGCTGCCAGTGTCGAGATGCCGCCGCAAAGCAGCGCTCGGCCTCTGCGTGAGCAGAGGTGGAGTGAGCCAGCGCGAGTTAGCGCTACAAAGCTCGTCTGGACGGTCACAACTCCTCTCTTCTCTCCCACCAAGTAGCTCTCATTTGATCAAGTCAGGTAGGTACTCTCGATCGATATAGCAAAGAAATCGCTGGAGACTTCTCTACAGCAGCAGCACCAGCAGCAGAGCAACGATGGTACCGTGATATCGTTTTGGCAGCAACATCCCAGCTCTTGGTCGTCATCATCAGCAGCCGGTGTAACTTTTGGAAGCAGATAACCTCCAGCGGTCGATCTTCAGCAACCTCTCCACAACTACCATTTAGAGCAAACAGCTTACACTTCTGGCATCGTCACTACAACAACTTTTCATCACATCACAGCTTTGTCAACATGCGAGCCAAGTGGAGGAAGAAGCGTATGCGAAGACTTCGTCGTAAGCGCAGAAAGATGCGAGCCCGATCCAAGTAAATAGTTCACCCCTCTAAGGTGACCTGTTTACACCCCGTCGACGCAACCTAGAGCAATCAACGGCTTGGTATTCCGCGTTTGGTATCTGCAATGGCTAGCTTTTAGCGATGGTACGTGCTTTATCTTCAGGACATTGGCGAATGCTCCCGGATCTCGTCACTCACACTCGTCCCTACTTGTGATCTTCCTGGATACTTTCTCATCAGTCCTCGCTGAGGCTTACCTTTGTCGGCATTGGACGTTCCAATTCGGCTCGAAAGTTTCATCGACCCCAACAATCGGCCAACTACACAATCTACACTCAAATCTCTCAATGTCCTGCCGAGGTTACTTGTCTATGTAGCCTTGGTGTGGTACACTAAAAAATCTAAGCGTTTTCAACACTTTATCTCATTCGACGTTGTACAAATGCATCGTCAGTGTGTGTTTCCTTGCGTTACTGTCACGACCTGGAACGAATGTGAGTGCAAGCAAAATCTTTTTCGAGCACAGTGAGCGTGTCTCGCTGAGAAGCGTGTCTACCAATGCTCACGAGCAGGTCTAAGATCCATCTCGAACGTCCAAGCAGACGGATGCTGTTGAGCGAGGAAGAGCCACGTCTTTGCCATTTGCGGTGGGAGCAGAGCCTGTTTACCGATGAAGAGGAGTGGTCAGTGCAGGTTCTCAGGCGTACTGACAGCTGAAAGCAATCTTGCAAGAGCGCATACTCACCGAACCATCCGCAAACCTGCTACCCTCCGGCATACCCAAATACTTCAACGCCGTCTCCGACTCGATAAGCCCATCGACAATCACATGGCCCACATGAACATTTTTGGGACCGTACTCTCTAGCTACCGACTGACACATTGCTCGTAACCCGCTTTTACTAGCAGCAAACCCAGCGAATCCTTCTCTGCCTCTGGTTGAAGAAGTAGCGCCCGTTACGATCAGGCTTCCACCTTGACTGTGCGCTTCGATCTTTCTCAGTACAGCTTGAGCAAACGTGAACCCGGCCAAGATGGATCCTTGAACACCTTCTTGAATCTGGTCGAGTCGTTGCTCTAAGAATGGACCCCTTTTTCGGATGGAAGCGTTGTAACATGCGGTACCTAGCTTTTTGTTCGGCCAGAAATCGCATACCTTGTCTATAGCTGCGGTGATAGACTCGTTGTTCAGCGCATCGCATTCGAAGGCCGCCGAAAGCTGGCCGTCTGAAGCTAGGTTGTTCGCTTTGCGGAATGCAACCGCAGAATCGTGAAGCTCGCCAGCCCACGCCTCGAGCCGCTGCTTGCTGCGTGAAAGGATGGCAGTGGTATATCCTCGCGCTGCAAACACTTGAGCAATAGAGATGCCTAAGCCGGGTCCCACACCGAGGACTACGACAATGTGGTCTTGTACGGAAGGTCCATGTAGAAGGTCTTGGCCAAGAGGTTGGACGGGGGCGTGCGGTGAAAAGTCGGGTTTCAGGAGGTCAGTTCGGTTTTGGCGAGGGCTGCTGCTGTGGTTGTCTTTGTTGGGTTTGGTTGACATTTTGGCTACTATGAGTTTTTGTAGTTGTTGGGATGGGCAGACGATTCGAGGAAGAGGTTGCAGATTGCGCAGGATATATAGTTTCCTGCCGGATGATCTCATGAAAAGGCGATAGCTGTTGCGGCGGTCACCTTGTTTTTACCCTAGTGCTCTACGATGTTCGGGCCGGAAGATGGTTCGTGATCCGGCAGCGGTGTAGTCGAGCCGCAACAAGAGATGCTTTGAGTCGAGCGTGACAAAACCGTATTCGTGCTGGCCAAAATCGAGTCGTTCTGGACAGATTGTTGCTCGTGCTGGACAAAACTGTGGTCGTGCAGGACGACAAGGGCTGTGGCCTTGACCATCATCATCGTTGGACCGAGCGCGGATAGCGTCGGCATTATCTCGACGCAGGACCCTGCTTCCCCGCAAATTTTTCGATATTGCCGCTCCACGCTGCGGCGTTCCGCTCTCCTCACTTCAAAGCTTCAATAAGACTCTGAGACTCACACTTTCGCGTCTGATCATCGCTTCCTGTCAAAGAGTAACGATGTCAGATTGACAGCAGTGGCACAAACCGTACATCCAAGGGTGTCAAGAGTAGCAGTCATTTTCTATTTCATAAACACCAACCCAATCCTGTACACAGAAGGTCCATCCTTTGCTCAAGAGCGAAGCCTGATCCGTTATCCCATCCTCCGTCCGACTAGTAGATAGTACCATTCCTAACCGGACCCGTAATCACAAAGTCGGTACCATTAACACCAAAGCAAGCTTTATCGAAGTTGGCATCCTTGTACGCGTTCTCCCTCTGGAACTTGACAAAGTCGTCCATGGGGCAGAGCGCTTTACCCTCCGGACAACCCTCGGCGCCGCTGTAGGGAACAACAGCTTCGTTGATCTTGGTCCTGATGTACCTCTTGGAGTCGCCTTCGCACTCGATCACCTCAAACACGATTCGTGCGGCGAAGGGGACGATGTGGCTGAGCACAAAGGTACGGTTGGGGTCGGCATAGGTGGGGTCGAGGAAGTCGCCGACAACTTGAGTGTAGTTGAGAGCAGTCAAGACGGAGAGAAGGATGTCGTCGTGGGAGAAATCGACGTACATCGTCTGATCGAGAGGGAAGTAGGTCGGGTTGGAGTCGAGGGTGCTGTTCTCCGTAGTGATCGTGTCGATGCTCCAAGTGGTGTTGGTCAAACGATCAAGGAACTCGGTAACCCACCCAATACCCTGAGCCTTACCCGACGGGCTCATGATACCGTAGTCACCCGAGAACTGAAGGTCCAAATCATACTCGAACCCTTCCCACTCCTCCTTGGTAAACAGCCCACAAAAGTTCGAGTAACCCAGCGCAACCGTCTCGTAGGCACACAAACTCTGCATACCGTACACCATCTCGTCGGTCAAATTCAAGCCCGACACGTACTGCTGCAACCTCTGGCGGGGAGCAGGCAAGTAGATCGCATCCCAAACCGGTCGCAAGTAGGTATCACCAACGCTGATAATGTCCGAGTTGTTGCACGTGTCGTACGAAGCCAACGTGTTGTTGAACGCTCCGGGAGTACCCAATCCATCACCACCTTCGAGGATAACTTCGAGGTTGATCTTGGTAGGAGCATCCCAACCAAAGAATCCGAGCGTCCAGTACCTAGCTGAATCCAAGATCCGCTGCTCGCTCGTGGTCCTGATCACCGGCTTGTGGCTTTCTTTGGAAGCGTTGTACAGCTTTCCGTACTGGTAGTAGTGCTGGACACCCGAGTCGAACAACTCCTGGGTACCCACAGGGTTGAGCACCTCGGCACCTAGTTGGTACTTCCAAGTGTTCAAGAACTCCAACGGTCCCGAAGCCGAAAAGTTCGAGTTAGGGTTGTTGAGCTTCGAAACGTTCTTGATGACCTCGCCAAGGTACGGTGCACCCTCGGTCGTCGACGACGTAGGGTATCGTGCACCATGACGATGCAAGATATGAACCTGCTTGACCGTACATTTCTCATCAAGACGAGCATGCTCCTTTTGAAACTCGGCAAAGATCGGACTGCTAAAGTAAGGGCTTTCGTTTCCAAGATGCTGGAAGATGTTGAACGTGCAATCTTGGGTAGCGTTGAGCGGTTCCCATCGAGTTTCGATGGAGCTATCCTTGAGCTCACCGGGGATACGGTCGGTGACAGCGAGGAAAGGAGGAGCACCGTACTTGATGGTACCAGCGTAACCGACGTTGGTGGGGAAGGGGTTCTCCGGACTGATCGAGGTAGGAGCGGAAGAGTTGGTAGCGGTCGAATCGCGAGGCATCAAAGCAGCGGCCGAGACGGCGCTGACTACGACAGCCTGCAAGGCCAACAAGTTCGTCAAGAGCTGCATGACTGCTTGTAGCTCGAGAGGGTGATTGTAGGCAGGATGCGGATACAAACTTGGAGAAGAACGTCGAGTCTGTCTATATATATACGGAGACCCGCCCAAGGTCCCCTCCCATTGTGAATTCAAAAAGTGGGACAGTGCGGCGGTGGGGAAGGGGCCGAAATTCTTCCTCTGCCTCATCTCGACAAATAACCACATGCAGATCGTTTGCAACCCTTCTTGAGAAGTTCTCATGCGAGACCAAATTTAGCGAGAAGCGAGAAGCCGCATATCAAACCACAACGAACCCACGGCCAAAAAACCGGCGGCCAGAGAGAGAGAGAGCGAGAGAGGGGCGGGGACCCTCAAAATTGAAAATTCCTATTGGCGTGCACTACCTGATAGAGCGACGCATTCGAGCAGCGATGCACAAATCGGCATGTTGGATGTGGGACAGAGTCAGAACGTGGACACTTTCTTCTTCCAATCAAGAGTCAATATTCGCACCTGTCTTCGCATGCACACTCTCCCGCTCTCGCTCAGGCGATTGCACAAGCCGCCAGCCGCTTACCGAAAACTCAGACCAGTTAGACGCACGTTCCTGAGGTTTCGGTTGCCCACTCCTGTTTTTAGAGCGCAGACGATCTTCGCAACCCTAGAACAGTATGGGCATCGAGTTGGTTTGAGCACGTGCCAACGCACAACTTCTTCCCGCGGGACTTTTTTTTTTCTCAAGCCGACGGCTCAGGATCGCTTAACGAACAGACGCATGGCAGACCACGTTCTTATGATTACTCCATCTCCGCTGATCAGCCAACCTGTCGACGTCGGCAAGCGGCATGGGAAAAATCAATGCATCGTGTATGCTGCCATCTTCGCGGTCGGTCATCTCTCTTTCTCATCGCATCACGATCACACTCTAAGTAGGCATAGAACAAAGATGAATTTTTACTCTGATCAAAGCACAGCTCCTTCGACCTGCTCGTTTGGCAAAGCAGTCACCACAGGACTCTTGACTACACCATTCGCAGCTGCAGCTGCGGTAGCACTGCTCACCGTCGAAGACAATGTCGAGGAGAGTGTCGTATCCTCCAACACTCCCTCCTCCACCTTAGTAGCAGGCAGGTAGGCCGTAGATGGGTCCGGGGTGTGCAACTCTTCGCTGATGGCGCTCTCGCTGCCGTGCTTCATGAGCGCACCGCTGCCAGGTCGACTCGTGATGCTGGGTCTGCTTTCCATAAAGAATGAATCCTCCGACGATGGCGTCTGAGAGTCGCTCCTCGCAATCTGGGCGGGTCGCGATCGATCCCAAATGTTTTCCTTGGCCATCATCACATCCTCCTCCTCCTTGGCGCTGTCCTCCATATCCGCAGCCTCCTCCTGTTTTACTCCATTGTGCTGCTCAACTCCGCTGACACCTCCTGCTCCGAGCTTGTAAGCTGATCGCGTACCAAATCCGTTCTTGGCCATCTCTTCATTCACAGGCGCTGGGGAAGCGTTCGAGAGGTCCAAGCCCTGCAGGGCTGGGGCAAGTCCCATCTCGGCCTTGTTATCATCCTGTGCATCTACAGTTGTGTCCTGAGCGGTGTCCATTGAAGCCGAAGCCGAAATACCATTAACATCCTTCGTCCCAGTCAGATCACCCTGACCATCCACTTTGACATCTTTGGCTTCACTCAGCTGCTTGAGCTTGTCCATGTCCACCACGGGCATGGTGCTCGCGTCGGGGAAATTGGGCTTTTCCTCCTTGGTCTCCTTCTTCTTGGAGGAGCTAAAGCTGCTGAGTCGACGCAAAAAGGCTCGCACGGGACGCTTTTTAGTCGAACCTCGCTCGGCAGATTCAAGGGCAACGCTCGAGCGTCGACTCGCGTTTGCGCTGGCGGTTGCGCTCGCTGGCTTGCTCGAGCGGGGCATGTCTTCCGTACATGGTAGCTCGATGTTGCGGAATGCGACCGGTGAGACGTCTGCATCGCTGCCAGCAGAGACCGCAGCAGAATGAGGCGAAATGTTGAAAGAGGGCAGTTCAGCCGATGGAGTGGCATACGTGCTCAACACTGGCGATGTGGCGAGCGATGCGTTGTTCGAAACAGGCTTGAGGCTCGAGACGGTGTCCACCTGATCTCTGGATTTGTTGGAGCGAAAGATGGCTGACAACCTGTTCATCTTCCTGGCCTTGACTGGAGGCGCCAAGCCAGAGCGAATGCTCAGCTCGGACGGCGCCATCGAGTTTCGCCTGCTAGCAATGGCACTGGCGTCTTCAGGTCGCAGGCTGTTGTCCGGGCTCGAAGCAGCTGCGGCGGCAGGTGCAGGTCCTTGGGTATCGACAGTGGACACTGCCTCTTGGGTGCCAGCCCTAACGTCCTGAACTGCAACGTTCTGCTCTTCGACCTCCTTCTGCTCAGCAGCCGCCTTCTTGAGATTGGTGAAAGAAGGACTCGGACTGGGTGCGCGGCTGCTGGCACGGCTTCCAAATGGCGTCAGTCGCTTGCCGCTCGACTCCTTGGGCGGCTTGGTGAGGCCTTGGAGTTCGGCCTGCGGGTCGTTCATGGTCATGGTGAGAACGGGGCGGCGCTTGTTGTTCGAGTTGGACGGAGAGGCAGATACAGACGAAGCGTTGGAGCGGCTGCGAGACACAGCGACTTGGTTGGGGGTATGATAGACGTTGGTCTTGTTGGCGTACGCCATGGTGGCATCAAATGGAGAGCTTTCTTGCGTCAGCGGAATACCAAAGGGGTCCATTCCATTCAAGTTGGTGCTGGCGGAACGCGAGCTGGGAGGTGGAAGGGTAGGGTAAGGCGAGCCACCAAGACCCAAAAACATCTCTTTGGGGACGAGACCCTTTGTGGGATCCGAATGGGAAGCTGCTGTTCCCTTTGCGTTGGCATCTGCAGCTTTGGCACGTGAGAGGTTTCGCGACGAGTTGGACGAGTGGAGGGGAGTCATGGGCTTGAGACCGTTAGTAGCCGAATGCACGGGGGTGATGGTGTCATCCTGAAGGGGCGAGTCCTCAAGGATACTGGGGAAAGAACGTCGACGAGGGTCATTGAAGCCGGGCTTGGTGCGATGAGGAGAGGAGCTGCCACTGCGACTGGCACGAGCAAAGGGAGGTTGAGGAACCTGTTCTGCGATGGCTTCAGCAGCGAGTTCTCTAGCCAACAGGTCCAAATCACGGGTATCGACATATCGTCGCCTTCTGCCACCTGGAGTGACGGTTCCCGAAGTGGCAGCTGAGGCCGAGGTGGGACTGTTGGCGCTTGGAGTGGGCGTCTGGGAGCCGGGAAGGTCTGGAACGTCGGCGGCGTCTGAGCGGTTGCGACGTGCTTTTGCACTGACGGATCGCAAGAAGCTCTTGCGTCGCTTGACCTGGGATTCGCCGCCGGCATCGGACTTGGAGCGTGCGCGTTGGGAAGGGGTGCGGTTCAGCTCGGACTCGACTGCACCGCTGGCAGACTCTTGGATGGCGCTGTTGTCTTGATTGCTGTCTGCGCTCGTGGTGGTGGGGATAGGGGAGAGACCGAAAGTGCTGCGCTTGGGAGATGCTGGGGCGGATTTGCCCTTCTTCCTGGTTTCGACACGAGCCTGCTGACGAGCTGCTTCGAGAACGAGTTGTGCAGCGCGGGCTAGCATATGGTTGTCGGCGGTGCCCTGTTCAGAGTTGGAGTCGTCTCTGCTCCTGACGGGTGGTGTCACGCAAGGAGTTGCGCCGTCGCCGCTTCTGGTATCGATCTCGGTCTCGAGGGGTGGTGGTGTGCCGAAATCGGACTTGGTAAGAGCGACAGGGGCAGAAGGTGCCAGAACGGCAGGGGATGGCTGGACCAGCATTGAAGAGGAGCGGGTGGTACCGAGAATGTCTGGATGTACACCGCTGTTGCCGATGGCGGAAATGGTCTGAGAGACGGATGGAAGTGGGGACAAGGCAGCCATGGTAGAAGAGAACTGAGGAGAGGTGGTGATGGTGGTGGAAGGAATCGAAGAACTGTTCTGAAAGATGGGCTGTCCTAAGCCACGACTCTGAGCGTGAGCTTGGGCAGCAGCTGTGCTTCCAGAGGCCAGCGCAGATTGTGCTTGAAGAGCCGAGGCGAGCTCTCGTTCTGCGGCTGTGGAATCCGAGGCTTCCATGAAAGGTTCTGGGACTGGCTGCTGTGAATCCCACTTGATACCGCTCTTGAACTTGCCGTTGGGTTTGCTGAGTTCTGCAAGATTTGCGCCGGTGCCGTCGATAGATTTGCGAGAGGCGCGAGAGGATAAACGCTGACCAATGGAGGGTCTCCTCTTTTTGGGCTCTGCGCCATCTAGAGAGTCAGGCTGCTGTGAGCGGGAAGAGGAGGAGGAAGCGCCGCTGGTGAGACGGGCTAAAACACCGCCGCCGGAAAAGGAGCCGGAAGAGCGACGAAAAGCATTATTGAAGCGCGAATCGGAGGTTGAGGTAGCTGAATCATGGGATGAAAGTTGCGGATTGGACGGGTGCGCATCCTGCCGAGACAAGTTGAGAGCCATGGTTGAGAGATTGTGGGCCGAGATGCAACCGAATGTAGAGAGACTGCCGATTTGAAAGCAAGACTGTAATGCTGGCAGGCAAGGTGTTTGTGAGATGAAGCCAGGCTAGCAACCGAGTTAGTTGGAGATAGGGTTGGGTGCTCGAGGCAGAGATGGGAACAACGGGGTTCAACAAGCTTTGACGATTAATCCGAGCAGACGCGCCGAGGAACGATTGCGAGAGACAAAAAGGCAAGACGGATTGGAACAAGGTTTGGTCTATGCTTGGCAGGCAGGCAGGCGAAGCGTGCAGCTTGGGCGCGATACGAGGGATATAAAGCCGGAGGTGAGTCTCTTTGCGGCTAGAAGAGAGAGGCGATGATGCAAAAAGAAGCTCGAGAGCGAGCCCAAAGCTTATGCAGGCGTATCGAGGCTGGACAAGGTTGTCCAATCAGTCGGCGAGAAGAAGGAAAGCGTTTGCGCAGGTGGTGGGATGAAGACGCAAAAAAAGTTGCTCTCCGGGTATCGATGCAAGACGGCGATGAAAGCGAAACGGAGCGGACCAAGAAGAAGAGGTGGATGGAGAGACGATACGGATGACGGTGATGATGGTGACAAAAGGCTCAGCTTTTGGAAGTTGATGTCAATGCCAGAGGAGGGCAGGGAGGGAAGGAGGAAGGATGAGTTGGATTGAATTGCAATGCTGTGCTGTGCTGTGCTGTGCTGTTTGCGTTGTTTCGATGTGCTGTCGAAAAAGTGAATTTGGCCGTCACGCTTTGTTTGACTGAAGCACAAGTAAAGCACATGCACTCCAAATGCAGCTTTTCTCAGAGTTTCGCTCTCTGGTGTGCGCATCTGTCGTTGCTTTTTTCGATTTTTGCCCCTCTTTTTTGTTTTTCTCTGAGTGCGAATTGGTGACGCAGACCCGCCGATCTCGGTTAAAAAGTCATGCAATGTTCGAAAAAGGGCACAACGCTGCATCCTGCGCTCAACTGCTCAAACACTGCACAGCGGGACATGTTCTTTTGACAAGGCAATTATTATTATTTTTATTTCTTCTTCGATTTGCAATGCGAACGGAAAACATGGCAGCACTCCGCTCAGCACAGCACAGCGCAAACGACTGCAAACCCTGCAGGTCAACTTTGCAAGTTTTCGGCGAACAATCCGAAGCAACCGTTCCATCCATTTTGAACTCTTAAGACGATAACGGCGACTCTGCGATTGTTGAGAAGGGCTTCATATCGTAAAATGAATGACTGCAGCTGTCATCAACCGACCACATCGATCGGAACATGAATCGTTGCAGCCAATTTCATGCTTGACCGTCACTTTCTGCTTTCCTCTCTGTTCCCCACACACAACCACTCTCTTGAGATGCTATAAATAATGGCGAGCGCAATCAAAGATCGAATGCCTTGGCCATTGCCTCTTGCCAAGTGATGGTGACGTACTGTACCGTACAGCAAAAGATCAAACAAGCGCGATAAGAAAGCGGAGAATCGATCGTTGATCTAGCAAGCGCACCTTGTATCCGAACTTGAGGCAGGAATGTTGACCCTCCACCCCTCCCTTCCATAGGCCGCTCATCTCGATCTGTACCGGCGCACGCTCTCATCCATCCGGCTTAGCCAGGGTCCATATACTCCTTCCGACGAGTTCAGTGTGCGCTCGCTTACCATTAAAACCCAGATAAGCCAATGCGAACTCGTATGACTTTTGGTCCGAGAGCTGTGCGTTACCCCTGACAGATAACAAGGTAAATTTCAAAGATACCAGAAAACATCTTGGGGGGTCCAACGTGCATCGCCAGAAATGCGTAACGAGCATCCAGTGGGGTTCCGGGGGATCTTCGGACAACCAGCTGCGCTAACTGCGCTAGCTGCGGTCTGGTGAAGTCATCGATGTCTTGCCTTGATTTTCGCTCTCCTCTCTCCTCGTGCACATGCGATGCTCGCTAAAATTTTCCTTTTTTTCCGCCGAATCGCCTCTCCTCCAAGGGTTCAGTCCCGATAAGCTATATCGAATCGGGCGACTGGCCATATAGAGCCCGCAAAAGCCTCACACGGACCGATCTGGCAGAGAGAGAATGCAATGATTTACGACTAGACGCTTGATAGTAAAAGTACAGATGCTGGTGCGGTTGGAATGATGCGAGGATGCGATGTATGAGATGCTCAGAGGACCATCTTGCCTCACTTGGCAGCGGAAGGATCTGTAACGCGAACAATCTTGGAAAAGTCCTGTTCCAGCGCTCTTTCCTCGGCCTCACGCTCGTCCTGGCTGTCAAACTCGTCATCATCGTGAGCCGCCTCGTCCGCAATACGATCGAGCGTACCTTGGATACCACCCGCCTCGTCAAAGCGTTTCTTGAGCTCCTCCTTCTCCAATCGGTCCTCCTCCACCATCTTGCGACTCAACTCGTCCACCTCTCGTGCATCCTTGCAATTGCGATACGCGCGGATCCACCTCGCGTTGATCTTGGGGAAATGCTCGCCCCATCCAAACTTGGACAATAGCAGCCTTCCTTCGGCCGGCATCGAGCACAAGTAGAATGCAGCAGCAAGTGCTTCCACGCAGTTGAGTTTCATTGGTTTTCCATAGTTGACCGGGTTGGTGGCAATCATGTGTGGCAGTAGACGCTCGTTGGGACTTTTGAGTTTGCCGAATGGGATCTCGTCTAGTCGCGCCCAGCTGCATTCGACGACAGCAACTCCATTCTCTGCGATGATGTGTGCGTCGGCGGGTGATAGTGTTTGTGTGGCGTTGGGTGTAAGCACGATACCGCGAAACTTTTGACCTACACGCAGCTCTTGGATCAGCCCTAATCGAGAAAGCTTCTTGCCCGAGCATCGTTTGGGATCGCAATGGTTAAAGTCCCACATGGCGACGGGAACGTCTATTGATTTGACATCGCTGCCACCGTCCACCGAGTTGTAATCGCTGTCCTCTTCCGCCTCGCTCGAGTCGTCTTCATCGTCGTCGTCACTGGACGCAGCAGCGCCTCTTCGTCTTGTTGATGGTCCTGCCTCGGAATCGTCTTCTTCGCTGTCGTCCTCATCAGCCAATTCTTCTCCCTCTGAGGTATCGTCGTTTTGATTGCGTCCACGTCTTGGCTCGTCGATAGCGCTATCCGGTCTCCAGCTGTCGGTTTCGAATGCGGATGCGTAGCGGTCGGCTAGATTGCGTCCTCCACCACGACCACCGCGTCCTCGACCTCGACCTCCTCCTGCTCCACGCCCACCCTTGCCACCTCTTGAGGATGATGGCTTGCCCATTGCGGTTGTGAGCTGTTCGACCAAGCTTGAAACCGTCCTTAGTCTTTTGCTGTTGGTCGAAGTGATTACGATCCTGCATGAGAAGAAGTGGAGAGAATTTTGGCTGTGCAGAATCTCGGAATTCGGTGATTAATATTATTCGTACGATAAAGGGGCTCTGCCGCACTTTTTCAGACGGCTTTGCAGGATCTGGCCTTGCCGACACAGTCATCTAGCGATCCAAACTCGAAAATCCGTTTGGGGCCGCGCTTCTCTGAACAGACGCTTGCCCTTGACTATGCGCTCCCTGTCCGCCTTTTGGCCCTCGTCGTGCTTCTTTACTCGCCTGTCCAAAGTGTGTGTGGTGGCAGTCTGATGGTCTCTACAGTCGTTCTAGTGTGCTGTGAAGCGATAAATCTGGTGCAAAAATCGAGATTGCAAGGGCAAGTCGAGGTTTCTTTGGCTGCGAGCAGAGCCAAGACCAGCTTTCACGCTCTGAACAATTTTCGAAAGATGCAGGCGATGACGCTGGCGGACGGATCGGACATTAACACTCAGAGAAAGCTCAGAGGCGCATGACCCTTTTTGGCTGAAATTTCACCATTTTCTCCACACACAATGCGGATGTGTGTTGCAGTTCCAAGCCGGTTTCAAGGCAGCAGAGCGCGATACCGGTTCAACTCGTTTCTTCCAAGGCCGTCCTTGCTCCAGCCAAAATGAGTCAGGCTCAGACGCCAGCAAGACCTTCCTCTCCAATGCGGGGATCGAGCGGTAGAGAGAGCCTCGCTCAAACCCTTTGCCTGGCAAGCCGCTTGCGCCGAAGGGTTTCAACACCCAAAGCCATCGTCAGCCAGCTGAACTAGCATGAGCGTCGTTTGTCGGTCCTGTGCCACTCTGTAGCTGCTCCGGCATTGATCAAGACTCGCTTCCCGACCGGCCCTGCGTACGGCGATCCCTCCTGAATGCTCCGCCCCCGCTCTGGCGAGCATGACTAGCCTCGATCGTGTGCCATCTCATATATACATACACACACCGACTCAGCCTTTCTTCGGTACCACAACCATCATTCGTGTCTCTCCCCCTTTCTTAACCATCGACACCTCTCCTTCTCTAGCATCTGACCCCCCAAAAAGGAAGCCGCGCATCACTCGTTGCCTCTCAAATCTTTCTAGCTCACCATCTAAAACGCGATCATCATGGCTGACCAGGAACTCAAGCTTTTCCAGGAAGAGGTCGAGGCCGTCAAGCAGTGGTGGAAGATCCCTCGCTTCGCCAACACCACTCGTCCCTACACTGCCGAGCAGGTCGTCTCAAAACGAGGCACCCTCAAGCAGACCTACCCTTCCGATATCCAAGCTAAGAAACTCTGGAAGACGCTCGAGGGCCATGCTTCCAAGGGAACCACTTCCCACACCTACGGTGCCCTCGACCCCGTCCAGGTGACCCAGATGGCAAAGCACCTCGAGACCGTCTACGTTTCCGGTTGGCAGTGCTCTTCGACCGCCTCGTCTACCAACGAGCCCGGTCCCGATCTGGCTGATTACCCTTACAACACCGTCCCCCTCAAGGTGGAGCACCTTTTCATGGCTCAGCTCTTCCACGACCGCAAGCAGCGCGAGGAGCGCACCAACCTCTCGCCCGAGCAGCGTGCCAAGACCCCCGTCGTCGACTACCTCCGTCCCATTGTCGCCGATGCCGACACCGGTCACGGTGGTCTTACCGCCGTCATGAAGCTCACCAAGCTCTTCGTCGAAAAGGGCGCTGCCGGTATCCACATTGAGGACCAGGCTCCTGGTACCAAAAAGTGTGGTCACATGGCCGGTAAGGTGCTTGTTCCCATCCAGGAGCACATCAACCGTCTTGTTGCCATTCGTCTCCAGTACGATATCATGGGTGTCGAGAACCTCGTCGTTGCCCGTACCGACTCCGAGGCTGCCACCCTCATCACCACCAACGTCGACGAGCGTGACCACGCTTTCATCCTCGGAACCACCAACGCTAGCCTCGAGCCCTTGGTCGACATTCTCAACCGTGCCGAGAACGAGGGTGCCGACGGTCCCAAGCTTATCGCCCTTGAGGACGAGTGGCTTGCCAAGGCTCAGCCCGTGCGCTACGGTGATGCTGTCGCCGCCGAGCTCGAGAAGAAGGGTAAGAAGGCCGAGGCCGAGGCTTTCCGCAAGGAGGTCATCGGTCAGTCGCTCCTCAAGGCCAAGGCCAAGGCTAAGAGCCTCGGTGTCGAGATCCACTTCGACTGGGATGCATGCCGAACTCGCGAGGGTTACTACCGATACCAGGGTGGTACCGACTGTGCCATCAACCGTGCCATCGCCTTTGGTCCTTACGCCGACTTGCTCTGGATGGAGACCAAGTCGCCCATCCTCGCCCAGGCCAAGGAGTTCGCCGAGGGTGTCAAGGCTGCTCGCCCACACCAGTGGCTTGCATACAACTTGTCGCCTTCGTTCAACTGGGATGCCGCCAAGCTCAGCACCGAGCAGATGAAGAGCTACGTCTGGGATCTGGGCAAGCTCGGCTTCGTCTGGCAGTTCATCACCTTGGGTGGTCTCCACTCGAACGCCTACATTTCGGATCTGTTCGCCGCTGGTTTCGCCAAGGAAGGCATGAAGGCTTACGTCGAGTTGGTACAGCGCAAGGAGCGCGAGATTGGTTGCGATGTCCTTACCCACCAAAAATGGTCTGGTGCCAACTTTGTCGACTCGTGCCTCAACACTGTGCTCAAGGCTGCTTCGACGTCGGCCATGGGCAAGGGTGTTACCGAGACCCAGTTCAAGTAGAGAATGCACGACATCATGTAAACTATACCTATCCTATGATCGAGATATGAATCTTTTTGCACGCCAGCGAGTACAGCGAGAGTGAAG
The DNA here is from genome assembly GCA_928858565.1 of Anthracocystis walkeri. NCBI lineage: Eukaryota > Fungi > Basidiomycota > Ustilaginomycetes > Ustilaginales > Ustilaginaceae > Anthracocystis > Anthracocystis walkeri. The sequence goes on from CAKMXV010000007.1 coordinate 51,185, forward strand.
CAATGAGTCCAGTGAGGCCTCCGAGAGATGAACGAGAAATGAGATGTCCAAAACACAGCTTGCGTCCAACGTTCATGTTCTGTGTACGTTACTTCGAGCAGATGAGAAAGAGATCGTATCGTGCGATTTGGGTGTGAGATGGTGCTCCGTATCGGCCTCGGGCCGCGGATATACCATCGAAGCACACAACCTCATGTCCTGATTCGCCAGATCGACAGCATGCATGCAACGGCCAAGCAACGATGCAGCAAAGTTTGCATCGGACTCACAGGCACCGGTAAAATCGGGAAGCTTGTAGCTTTCCTCCTGGATAAAATATCCACAGATTCGCATACAGTAATTTACCGTAAGTCAGTCTGGCACCCCTGAGGTGTGATTTCCATGGAGGAAGCTGCATTCAGACAAGCAATCGAGTGCTGACGATGTTACTGCAACGAGGGCATGGGTCTAGATCTTGTTGTATAGCTCCGTCCCGCCTTTTTCTGCTTAGCTAAAGACAGAATTTTGACACGGCATCTACATACACAAAAGGATTCCGCGGCTCGGCGTGTCTTTCAACATGAGCTGCTTTTGTGCTCTCCCACGTGGCGTCTCGATGCATCGTGCCAATCGAGTGTCGGCGTTAATCCAAAGTGCGCCTCATCCCGTCTTCCGAATTTGCTTGAGTTTGCCTAAGAGGGACGAGGACCAGGCTTTCTAGTTCGGTCCCTTGCTCGGCAACTGTGCCTCTTCCCGAAACATCACCATCCACAGTGTCGCAATCACGAATGGAGCTGCTGAGCTGCTGAGCTACTTCAGGTGCGGCTTTCCCGCGGAATCGTTGGACAGGGCCCCATTAAACTCCACTACACGAGGTATATAAACAAGCCTAACTTTTCCACTGCCCTGCCTCGACTTCCTTCCCTCACTTTCACCTTATACGACCTCGCCGCTATTCACCATGGCAAGCGCTGGCTCCCCATTCACCGTTGCAGCGACGCACGCGATGCGCTCTGCCTCCTCCTCGTCCGTCTCCACCCCAGCCAACCCTCGCTCGCTAGCAGAACCCACGGGCGAGTCCCCCCACACTTCATCACCTGTCAAGCCGGTCGGTGTCTCGTCAGGTCCCGACTACTTTTCCTGGCACGACATCACCTACGACGTGCTCCTCTCGAAAGCGCGTCGTAAAGAGATCAAGAAGCAAGGTGCTTCCTCTTCCTCCTCTACCACCTCACCAGCTAAAGAAAAGTCTCTGACGCAGGAAAAGTCCAACGAAGCAGAACAAGGAAATGCATACACTCGCTCCAGCACTGACGACGATGAGGAAGCCCTGGAAGAGTACAACCAAGTCTTCCCCCATCTTCCACCTCTCGATCCCATGCGACGACGTGTGCTCAACGGCGTCAGCGGCCACGTGAAAAAGGGCGAAATGGTGGCCATCCTCGGTGCCTCTGGAGCAGGTAAGACATCGCTCCTCTCTGTCCTCTCTGCACGTCTCGATAAGTCTTCCGACATCGCCGGCGAGGTTCTCTTTCAAGGCAAACAACGCGATCCCGCAACCTGGAAACGTTTGACCGGCTTCGTCGAACAAGACGATCTCATGTTTTCAGCGCTCACCGTCCAAGAAACGCTCCAGTACTCTGCCGACCTTCGCCTGCCGAAGAGACTCTACAACAAGCGCGAACGTCAACAGCGCGTCGAGGATAGCATCGCAATGCTCCGACTCGAAAAGTGCAAAGACACGCGAATCGGCGGACCCAATCAACGCGGTGTTTCGGGAGGTGAACGCAAACGTGTAGCAGTTGGCACCGAGCTCGTCGCCGATGTTAGCGTTTTGCTTCTCGACGAACCTACTTCCGGACTGGACGCTTTTGCAGCACTCAACCTCGTCAAGAACTTGAAGGAGATCACCCGCGAACGCGATCTGTACACGTTGATGACGATCCACCAACCTTCGTGGAACATTTTCAAGCACTTTGATAAGGTGATCCTGTTGACTAGGGGTCAAGTGTACTATTCGGGACCGCCGACGTTGGCACCTGCTTGGTTTACGTTGTTGCAACATAGCGTACCGGAGGGAGTCAATCCGGCGGATTACTATATTACGATCGCGGAGAACTATGAGAAGACCAATGCTGCTGAGAGACGTGTTCGCGGTTTGCTCTCCGCGTGGAGAGAGAAGGGAGATGCGTTTGTCTCCGAACGCGCTGCAAAGGATCTTGACTTGACAAGGAGCAACTTTGACATTTCGTCCAACCCACAACGACCGGGACAGATGGACCGAAAACCATCCCGCATCACCCCCAAAACCAGCGACGCCACCGACATAGCCGGTTCCTGGCCCAACTCGTGGCTCCACGAACTCTACGTTCTCTCCCACCGGTGCGCGATGCTCATCTTCAAAGACCCCACCATCGTTTTCGCTTCATTCGGACAAAACCTCGTCCTTCTCATCATCATCGGTTTCGCCTTTTTCCGGCTTTCAGAAGATCAAGGTGGAGCACTAGCACGTATCGGTGCACTCTTCATCATCCCAGTCAACGCTTCCTTTGCTGTTCTGTTCCCCATTCTCGCCATCTTCCCGCTGCAGAGGAATATTATGCTTCGAGAACGTTCGGCGGGGACGTATAGAATTTCGAGCTTTTACTTGTCCAAGATTCTGACGGAGGTTCCGAATCAGCTGTTTCAAAGGATACTTTTCTACGTGATTGTTTACTGGATGGTCGGGTTGAGGCAGACAGCGGGTGCGTTTTTCATCTGGTTAGCTATCAACATTTTGCAAGTCGGTACTGCGGTGGGTTTGGGATTGGTTATCGGTTGTGGTGCACCCTCTATCGAACTGGCGAATGTCTTTGCTCCCGTCATCAACGTTATCTTTTTGCTGTTTGGTGGTAACTTACTACCGCTATCGAGCATCCCTCCCTGGTTCATTTGGCTGCACTGGATCTCACCCATCACCTACGCATACTCCGCGTTGGCACAGAACGAATTCAGAGGCTTGCAATTTTCGTGCGAAGCCAATTCGCAGCAGTGCTACAGGACGGGTCAGGACGTACTGAACCAGTACGATTTACAGACTTTCACGATCGCAGAGAACGCAGGTTTTTTGGGGGCGATTACGGTGACGTTTTTGACGATTGGGTATGTGCTGTTGAGGTGGTTGGGTAGGCCAAGTTTCCGTTACGTCAAGCCGAAGAAGGCGCTCGAGGCGCAATAGGAGGGCCGGGTTCAGTTTTTGGAGTGCTCACGACCCCTCAATGATATTTGTTTTGACCTTCGGATCATGTTTACACTGCGTGCGTTGCATCGCCATGTGTTCGTGAAACCCTTCATCGCCGAGTGTGAGCAACTCTCGATCAACAACCGTTTGAAAAAGGGATCGCATTCGAACTGAAACTGCATTGCATCGCCATGTGTCTGTGATCCCTTCAAAGACTCTGTGTGAGCGATCCTCGCTCAACAATCCTTGTGAACGAGATTCCTCGGAGCCACAGCATCCAGCTTGACCGCCAAAAACAACCTCCCCGTGTGCAGCGTTCCCAGCTCAAACATCCTATCAAACAGCCCTTGAACCCAAACCCTCGCAGTAGTCTGACAATTACTCAACTGCAACGCTGTGCTCCCAACTCCTCCTCCTCCACCCACACTGCCTCCACCACTCACCGCCGCAGCCGCAGCCGCCGACATTGCCAACCCCCCACCACCACCCCCACTCGGCGTCGACGCATGCCCAATACTATCCAACTCTCTCAAATACCTGAAAATAACACTCGGTTGCGGAGGATGGAACCTAAACGCAGCCTTGTACGCCGTCTGCCATTTCTCGTGCAGCAACCTCGCACAAGCCTGCGGATCCGGGCAGGCCGCATGACACTCGTAATCCCTCGCCGGATTCGCCAGCCCAAGTTTCAACAGTCGCTCCAAAAACCACGTCCTCTTCCGTTCCAGCTTCAGCAGCGTTTCATTCGACAACACTTCGAGCTCGTCAGGTTGCCAAGCCGAAAAGTTATCAAGCACATGTCGACTAGCTTCTTTGTACAGATCATCGATACTGTGCAGTTCGGCTAGGCGCATAGCTTCGATAGGTCGTCCGGCAAGCGCAGCGCGAAGGAAAGTGATGCATGAACGTCGCAAGAAGGGTACTTGGAATTTGTCGGAGAACCGGAGCAGGGGGCCGCAGTTGTACCATGTGACGGAGAGGTCGAGGTGCGGATAGATGTGGAAGAGGAAATCGTGGAAAGTGCTGGCGGATTCTTCGGAGAGGTCGATGACCGAGATGATGCCTTTGTAGCGTGGCGGGATGGTGGTGTTGCTGGTAGTGACATCAGGTGGGGTTCCTGTGGTGATTGCATCGGTCGTGTTGGATTCAAGATGTGAGGACGCTGTGCGGTCAAGAAGGTCCTCACTCGGTCGTCGTGATAGAGGTGGTGTTGCTAGCGATTCCATCCTCTCATGAGGTCCGGCTGCTGTGTTGATCTCGGCGAGGTCGATGTTCCTACTCGTGCTTCTGGTCGGGATCTGCTTCTTCCTCTGCGCCGACTCTAGCTTCCTCAGCGTCAGCCGTGTCGCAATCTTCTTCGACTTGTACCGGCCCTGCTTCACCTGTGACAAAGCCTGCTTTTCCGATGACGGCGCGCTCAGACCCTCCACCTTCTCCTCCTCGGCTTCCGCAGTCGCCAAGAGCTTTTCGTCATCCGAGTCGTGGTCATGCGCATCCTCGCTATCATCGCCATGCTCCTCTGTGCTGTCAACGCCTGTTTCTTCATTCGCAGAAAGCGGCTCCTCCGCAGTATCCTCGAAAGCGGTGGGGCAATGCGAGAGAGTAGGAGAAGCTCTCGGGTCGTCGTCTTGACTCCAGAGCGCGGTATGGTAAGAAGCACGCAGTAAGCTCCTTCGTCGAGTCTCTCCGCCGAGATAGTCAGGGTTGAGGTCGTTGCTTGACGGTTCATCTGCTTCGGCCTCTACTGGGCTGCTTTTGTCGGTGAAATCAGCTACGACGACTGGTTGTGGTTGAGGTTCTTCTTGTGGTGTCCCTGCGTCAGTCAACGAAAGCGAGGCCACATTCAACAGACCTGCTTTGTCGTTTGTTCCGCCCTCCTTCTCACTTCCTTGATGCGCTTGCTTTTCGGCTTCTCCTCCCGCACCATCCTCCTGTCTCCCCTCCTCTGCCATCAACCTCGACAAGCGTGACTCTTTCCAACCGCCCGCCAAGACACTCTGAAAGAAGGGCGAGGAAAACAACAAGACATCCTTATGCACCCAGAATTCCACACCTTCCACCCTCACTAGAACATCACCTCTCCACTCCGCATCGCTGCGGAACGTAGGATGCACTGCAAAACCCTCTCCGGTGCCGCTTCCGCTGTCTCCGAAGGCCTTGCGATGATAGCTGGAGTTGCTGGGTTTCAGCATGTGATGAGAACTCCAGCTTTTGGAAGTCGAAATGTTCTCATGTGTCGAGATTGGAACTGCAGCTGTGGGTTGTGAGACAGCTTGCGCGAGATCTGGTCTGTGTCGGCGGGTCGGGGCGGGGGCATTGAGAGACGGTCGTGGCATGGTCGAAGTGGTGGATGAGGAGGAGGAAGAGGTGGTGGTGACGCCGTCAAGATGGTTCACCGTAGATAGACTAGGCGGAGCGAGGACGGTGGTTCGGCGTGCGATAAGAGCGGGTACGGGGTTGCTGTTAAACGCTGAGCTGCTCGTGTTGCTCGTCATGTTTGCTAGAGGCATCGTTGCTGGCTTCTCCGTGGACTAGTGTCACGAGGCGGAGCGGTTCAGGCTTGCGATGTGAGCGAAGTCGAAGATGCGATGACTCGCAATCGACTTGAAGCTCCTTGTCCGCGTGCTCGAAGCTTGCAAGCTTGTCCGAGTGACAAACAAGTTTGTGTCTAACTCAATTGGGCTGAGTCGTGGATGTGGGAGGAGAAGGTTGAATTTCGCAACCAGCGCACGGACAGGAGTTGACGGAGTCGAATTTCCGAGCTGCAAGCCTGCACCCTGCATGCTACACACGAGGCTTCGCACGTTGGACCCTGAAGACGGACGTGGTGACAATCAGCTCGGAGGGGGTGACGCTCAACTCGGACGTGATGACACTCAACTGAAACTCAACGCGGACGTGGTGACACTCGACTCAGACGTGGTGACACTCAATTTTTTGGTGTGAGAATCGTTGAATGAATACACACTCAGCAGCTCCGCAAACAGTTGCAGTATCGTCGCCAGCCGCTATTTAGTCAGATCATCGCTGTTGGTCAAGGGTATATTGAAAGTGCAGATACTCAGCGTTGACTTCCATACAGGTTCCAATCCCATTCGTATGTGTGCGGAATCAGTCCATCTGCTGTAACCTCCCTCTGTCTCTCCTCATCCGCTCTGCAAGATCAACATTGTCACCAAACGTCTTTCGCTGCTGATCCATGAGGAACCCTCCCCTGCCATCGCTGTGGCCTTTTGAGCGCGCATCGAGGAGCTTCTGACGCAGCTCGGCCTCCTTGCGGTCCTGCTCGGCTTCTTCCGCATTGATCTTGGAGACGTACGAGCTTCTTTGTTCCTCCATCGACTTTGCGTTCTGCTCCATCTCTCGAAGCCTTTGCTGTCGGATCTCTTCTTTTCGTTGCTCGTCTTCTTCGTAATTGCGGGTTGCTCCGTTGCTGTGCGGTCGACTGTAGTTTGAGGAACGGTCACGATTGGAAGGCCTGTACGAGTCGCGTGCTGGCGGAGAACGACTGCGGCTGCGGCTGCGGGAATATCTTTGGCGAGATCTTGAATCATCGGGAGCAGCCCTTTCTCGACGATCTCCGTTGCTGCGGCCTGACCGGCTTCCCTCCTCATCGCGACGTCGGCTTTCGTATGCGCGATCACGACGGTCATCGTCGCGGTGCCTCTTCGAAGACCGATAATCGTCATCATCACGTTTACGATGCGAAGATGGTTCTCCCTCTCTACGACTTGATGTGCGATCACTGCGGTCTCGGTCATCTCGATGTCGATGCGAGCGACCTTCGCTGCGGGAGTCGCTGCGGGATTCTCCACGTGATTCGTGCTTGCGGTGACCATCTTCATCACGTCTGCGACGCTTCTCCTCTTTCCTACGTCGTCTGTCCTCCTTGCTCTCCGAGTCAACGTCGATTCCCGCTTGCATCTTGAGTTGGCGCAGTCTGGCTGGGTCTCGAAGCAATGCCTCATACGCTGCTTGCTCTTGTTGCTTGATGGCCAACATAGGATCTTCGCGCACCTTTGCGGCCAGATCTCGAGCAGTGTTGGCGTTCTGCAGCGAGATGAGACTCTTCTGGCTGTCTTTCGATACATCCTTTTTCTCGTCCGCTTGCAGCAGCTTGTCGACCCGCTTCTTGCCCAAGAGGTAGTCCTCCATTTCTGCAGCCGAGTTGGATCCGGTCGTGGCAGGGGTCGCGTACATCCAGTCGACCCTGTCGATGCGCTTCTTGCCACCTGCCTCCTCTTGCAAGCGTTGAAGCTCTTGCATCTCTCGCTCCTGCTCTCGTTCACGACGGAGCTCCTCGAGCTTCTTTCGTTCCTCGAGCGCTTCCTTTTCGCGCTTCCACACCCTCTCCTGGTTGACCTGCAGGAGAGGGTGCCACGACTTTTTCATGTTGAGATCACCTCCGCCCATCTTGACAGCGTGTTCGACACCTTTGCCGGTGCGAGCTAGTCGTCGGTGGCCCCAAGTGTATGAGCGGATGCGGAATCCGGATTTGAGCGGAAGATGATGGTGTTGATGGTGGTGTAAGGTGAAAGGCTGAGTCTCCACAATTTTGAGAAAAGTGCTCCAAAAATGAATAACCGAAATTTTACTCGTACGATAAGAAGCAAAGCGCAGCATGGCTCGAAGAAAGAGCGCGCGCTGCCAAAAGAGGCGCAGAGAGCCAAGCTGGAAGAGAGCAGCGAAACCGCAGAGGCGCTGTGCCGCGTTCCAATTGCGCTTTCGTCGCCATTTGGCTCATCGCATGCTTCTTTCTACCTTCATCCTCATCCCTCTCTTCACCCTTTCCCTCTTCACGCCTGTTGCTCTTTGCAACCGAGCCTCTGATCTGATAACTACCATCCAGACACTGCGCATCCACGCCTCCAGTGCTTGTCGACTGCGTCCGATCACGCTCACTTTTCGACCTCTCTTCTTCTTTGATCCAGCAGCTTTTCAACAACTGCGCAGCATCTCCTCGAGTCGGCAGAAGGGATCATCCGCCGTTTCCGAAGGACTTTCAACCACCTTTGTGTCCAACAGCATCACCCTTGCGACGCTGCAATAGCCTGTCAATTTGCTCAGAACCCGCTTCTTCCTTCGACCCCCTGACGCTGGGTAAGCGTCAACAGCCGCAACCATGGCCGACTCTGTAGCTTACGACAAATACATGAAGGACACCTTCGACGAAGCCGCCATCGACGTCGACGACCTGGACGCCGCCAGCTACAAGAATACCTACGGCGCCGGAAAGGGGGTCGAATACGCAGATGATGACGAATACTCTCAAGAGATCTCGCAGGAGGATTGTTGGGATGTAATTCGAGCCTTCTTCGAGGAAAAGGGTCTTGTCCGCCACCAACTCGACAGTTTCAACGAGTTCATGTCCAACACCATCCAGGAACTCGTCGAAGAGGTGCGCAGTCTCACCCTCGAGCAGAGCGACCAGCACTCCGGCCATGCAGAGGACAAGACCCGTCGATACGAGATCGAGTTCGGTCAGATCTACCTCAACAAGCCCACCATGACTGAGTCCGACGGTAGTTCGGCGCAGCTTTTCCCACAAGAGGCGCGCTTCCGTAACCTCACCTACTCGGCCTCGCTCTTCGTCGATGTCACACAAAAGGTTCTCGTCCAGAGCCAAGACGAGGTCGATCTCAACGGCGATCCGGCATGGGTTCCTGAATACGGCAAGACTGACGTCGAAGAACAGCAGATCTTCATCGGCAAGGTACCCATCATGCTCAAGTCCGACTTCTGTTGGCTCAAGGGTCTCGACGATGAAATGTCGTACTCGCTCAACGAGTGCCCTTACGATGCCGGTGGATACTTTGTCATCAACGGTTCCGAAAAGGTGCTCATCGCTCAGGAGCGGATGGCCGCCAACCACGTCTACGTCTTCTCCAAAGCTCCTCCCGCGCCCGTCACCTTCCTTGCAGAAATCCGCAGTGCCGTCGAAAAGGGAGGCAAGACCATCTCCACCATGCAGGTCAAGCTTTTCTCGCGCAGCAAGGAAAAGACCGCCAACAACACCATCCGCGCCACCCTCCCTTACATCCGCAACGACATCCCCATCGTCATCGTCTTCCGTGCCCTCGGCATCGTTCCCGATCGCGAGGTACTCCAACACATCTGCTATGACTTTAACGATACTCCCATGCTCGAGATGCTCAAGCCATGCATTGAAGAGGCCTTTGTCATCCAGGACCGCGACGTCGCCCTCGACTTTATCGGTCGTCGTGGTACCACCACCGGTCTCTCGCGTGCCAAGCGTACCGTGTATGCGCAAGAGATCCTTCAAAAGGAGATGCTGCCACACATCTCCACTTCCGAAGGCTCCAACACCAAAAAGGCCTACTTCTTCGGCTACATGATTCACCGTCTGTTGCTGGCTGCCCTCGACCGTCGCGAGATTGACGACCGTGACCACTTCGGTAAGAAGCGTATCGACCTCGGTGGTCCTCTCATGGCCAACCTCTTCCGCATGCTCTTCCGCAAAGTTACCCGCGACGTCTACCGCCACTTGCAAAAGTGTGTCGAAGAGCACCGAGAGTTCCACATTCAGGCTGCCGTCAAGTCGAGCACCATCACCAACGGTCTCCGATACTCGCTCGCTACCGGTAACTGGGGTGATCAGAAGAAGGCCATGCAGGCTAAGGCCGGTGTCTCGCAGGTGCTCAACCGTTTCGCCTTCGCCTCGACCCTCTCGCATCTTCGTCGTACCAACACTCCCATCGGTCGTGACGGTAAGATCGCTAAGCCCCGTCAACTGCACAACACCCACTGGGGTATGGTCTGTCCCGCCGAGACTCCCGAAGGTCAGGCGTGTGGTTTGGTCAAGAACCTCAGTCTCATGGCCACCGTCACCGTCGGTACACCCTCGGCGCCCATCGTCGAGTTCTTGGAGGAGTTCGGTCTCGACAGTCTTGTCGATATGCAGCTCGCCCACGCCAAGGCTACCAAGATCTTTGTCAACGGTGTCTGGATGGGCACGCACGATGATCCTGGCCAGCTGGTCGATACGCTACGTGACCTCCGTCGAAAGGACGACATCTCCCACGAGGTCTCGGTGGTTCGAGACATTCGTGAACGAGAACTCCGTATCTACACCGACGCCTCCCGTGTCTTGCGACCTGTCTTCATCGTCAACCCTCACGACATGACCCTGTTCATCAAGAAACGCCACGTTGACATGATCGGACAGCCCGTGCCAGAAACCGGCGAAGACTTTGGCTGGACCCAGCTCGTCCAGGAAGGTGTCATCGAGTACCTTGATGCCGAAGAAGAGGAATCCGCCCTCATCTGCATGTCCCCTACCGACCTCGAGCAGTCTCGCGAATATCAAGCCCGAAATGGCCAAATTAACCTCCACTCCGCCGATCCGTCCGCCCGACTCAAGTCTCCGCACTATATTGCACCCAGTACATGGACCCATTGTGAAATCCACCCTGCGATGGTGCTTGGCATTTGTGCCAGCATCATTCCTTTCCCGGATCACAACCAGAGTCCTCGGAATGTCTATCAGAGCGCGATGGGCAAACAGGCGGTCTCAATTCCGGTGTCGAACTTCCTGACGAGAGCGGACTCGATGATTCACTGCCTCGCGTACCCACAGAAGCCGCTCGGCACAACGAGGTCGATGGAGCATCTCAAGTTCCGAGAACTACCTGCTGGGGCCAATTGCGTAGTAGCAATCATGTGCTATTCAGGATACAACCAAGAAGACTCGGTGATTATGAACCAGTCTTCGATCGACCGAGGCTTGTTCCGATCTTTGTACTACCGAAGCTACGTCGCCGAAGAGAAGAAGGTGGGCGTGATGCAGCTGGAGGAGTTCGAAAAGCCGGACCGCAACACGACGATTCGCATGAAGCATGGCACGTATGACAAGATCGACGCCGATGGCTTCTGTGCTCCAGGCACGCGCGTGTCGGGCGACGACGTGATTATTGGCAAGACGGCACCGCTGCCACCCGATTCGGAGGAGTTGGGTATGCGTTCGAAGCTGCATACCAAGAAGGACGCAAGTATCTCGCTCAAATCGACCGAACATGGCATCATCGACCAGGTGCTGCTGACGACCAACTCAAACGGCAACAAGTTCGTCAAAGTGCGTGTTCGAAACACGCGAGTACCGCAAACCGGAGACAAGTTTGCCTCTCGTCACGGTCAGAAGGGTACGATTGGTATCACGTACAGACAGGAGGACATGCCGTTCTCGGCAGAGGGTGTGACCCCGGATATCATCATCAACCCACACGCCATTCCGTCGCGAATGACCATCGGACACTTGGTCGAGTGTCTCTTGTCCAAGGTAGCTGCGCTGTCGGGTCAGGAAGGTGATGCGACGCCGTTTACGGAGCTGACCGTAGAGGCCGTGTCTTCGATCTTGCGTGGCTTGGGCTACCAGTCGCGTGGTCTCGAAGTCATGTATCACGGCCACACTGGACGTAAGCTGCAAGCGCAGGTTTACTTGGGACCGACGTACTACCAGCGTCTGAAGCACATGGTGGACGACAAGATCCACTCTCGTGCTCGTGGACCGGTACAGATTCTGACGAGACAGCCTGTGGAAGGTCGATCGCGTGGAGGTGGTCTGCGTTTCGGAGAGATGGAGCGTGATTGCATGATTGCGCACGGTATCGCCAGTTTCCTCAAGGAGCGTATGTACGATGTCTCGGACCCGTACCGTATCCACGTCTGCGATCTTTGTGGTCTGACGGCGCTGGCAAACCTCAAGAAGGGCACATACGAGTGCCGATCGTGCCGCAACCGTACGGCCATTTCGCAGATCCATCTGCCGTACGCCGCCAAGTTGCTCATGCAGGAGTTGATGAGTGTCAACGTCGCCCTGCGTCTGTACTGAGCGGTGTGCTTTTCGCATTGGTTCCGGTTTCATAGTCAACAACACAAAAAGCTCAAATGTATACTAGGGAGACTTGTTCGTCTCTTTTTCTCTTTTCAACCCAATCTGGTTCCTTACGCAAAGAGAACAGCGATGTGTGACAGAGGCGACGTGGCGTGTGACAACACCGAAGTGACTTGTGAGAATTGCGACGTGACTTATTCAGAGTTCCGAGCAGTGCCTAATCCTGAACCCTGAACTCACCGCGAAGTTACTGTCTCAAAGAAAAACGAATGGAAAAATTGAGGTCCGAAAATTAGGACACAAAAAGGAGGCTGAAAATTCGTACCGCTTCACTTGCCCTGTCCTGATCACGGACGAGCATCGACAATGAGGAAGAAGGGTTCACGTGAGAGCTCGGCTAAGAGCGGCTTCGAACGCGCTTGGAATGCAAAAACGGCACCATCGCTGGCTTTTGGGAGCTGGATTGCAAAAGCATGCCGGATGAGCGGTAGCGAGTGGCTACCAAGTGGCCTCCCAGAGCTGTGCGTCGGTGTTTGCTCAAGCAAGGCTCACAGGATGTAGTGTGTATCTGGAGGCTCAAACAGTGAGACAGGACTGTAGACGAAAGGAGGCTTATCGAGACGCAGCTCTCCCGGGAAGTTGGTCAAGACAGTGCTTAACTCTATCTGATCGACTGTTTTATGGTACCGAACGCAGCACGACGCTTTATGCACGAGAAGCTTCCGAGAGACGCTTACGATCAACTTTTGCCGTGGAAATGCAAAAGGCTTGAACCATGACCATTTCCAACTCGTCCTCCAGCACGTTCGGCATCTATGAACATGGAGTTGAGTGGCTTGCGATCGCACAAAGAAGCGGCGCTTCAACTTGCCGTTGAGAGATGACCGGACCGAGCGGGTGGTGGTTGACGAGGAGAAGGGGGACGGGAACATATCTGCGCTCAAGCGAGGGAGCAAGGGTTGCTGTGAGAGGAGCGGAGAACGAAATGGCCTCGGACAAAACGAGGAAAAGCGAGAGACAAACACTCGAGGACGCACTGGCGCAGCGAGAACAATATCCGACCTATTGTTTTGGCAGTGTGTGGAGCTGTTTCGCATGAGATGAAGCGGTATTCTTTCATGCGCCGTCAAGGGCTTCTGTGGAGACGAAGATCAAACCCGTGCACCAAGCATGTGTCTCACGCACGGTTCGATCTCGCTTTGCAGCTCGAGGTTGTCTCAAACATAAGAGTAAGGTGGATGATTAGAGACAAGACACAAGAAAAGCGCTTTGTTTCAGCGTTTGAGACACTGAAGCGTTGTGCTCTCTCGAGCTTGACTTGACCGACTCGATGCGTCACCATGGCTGAGCGAGAAAAACACGAGACGATGATGGTCTGCGTCGGGCGCGATTCGGACTCGGTCAGTGTTGGTCTCTGTGTGGCCAGTTTTAGCGCGTCGCGTCCGATCGCGTCTGGGATGTCCAACACAACAACACATTCGCGCGTAATTTACCACAATTTTATGCAATTTTTAAAAATCCATCCGGGCACTAAAAACCAAAGGCCAAGCGAAGTGCAGCGGCCAGTCAGCTTGACAACACCGCATGAAATTTTAGTGCATGCACTACGATCCGGTCCGGAACCAGTGGCAGCTATTGTTGTTTGTCTGCGCCTCTATTGCTGCCGCTGCGGGCTGTGCTAAATGCACGATGAAAGCCAAGCTTGCAGATTTCTACATTCTCACATTGTTCATGCCGATCGCACGGATGCTGGTCAAAGCAGCACGAGGGTCGGATTCGGAGACAAGCGAGGTTGAGCTCCCGAATCCCTCTGCTGTGTAGCCGAGTCCACATGCCTCTCGAATGGATTTGCAATGCAGAAGAGAAGATGTTTTGGATCATGTTCAAGCTGAACCCTCTTCATGCATCTGCTCGAGATGGGAGAGAGTGAGTCAGGCGGTGCTCGGTGCAAATTTAATATCAGCGATCACCGAACCCATTGTGCAGCTCATTTCACCACACCAATGCGATGGATCAGCCGCCAATGTTGAGCCAAAGTTTGGGATCAGTTCCCGACGAGCCGAAGCTCAACTCTAGATTTACTGTACTTTGAGTCAAATAGAAGCAGCTCCGAGTCGCAGTCTGCGCAACATCGACACCATCGACGTCGATCGGCACCAGCAGCTTGCCAGTCTCGACACGATCCTCGAAGAGCATACTTAGCTTGTCCCTCGACGGTCGATACCAAGATAAACAGCCCACAAGAGTCCGCTCAATTTTGAAACAACAACACAGCAGCTCATTTGGAAACCGAACATCGTCGGGCAAGTCATGCGGCTCGACGCAGGCTAATTGGCCACGAGAGCCAATGCGAGCCTGCCAGCGCAGACATCGACCAGAAAATGCAGAGGAAAAAAAAAAAAAAAAAAAAAAAAAAAACCGTCATCCCACTTTTTTTTAATGCATTTTAAAACAATTTTTTTCCTTTCGGATGAATGAACCGGAGTCTCTTTTTTGAACAATTGTGCACGATTATGCGGGTGCTTCGTGCCTGCCTATGCTCCCGATCAATGGCATACGAGCTTTCCAGTCACCGTGTGCAGCTTGTGCAGTCGTGCAGTCGGGAGTGTGACAAAAGAGAGAACAACAGAAAAAAAAGGCTTTTGCGGGCCGTCCCCTCTCCACCATCACAATTTTTTTTGGTCAGAGTCTTGGCGAAGGCGCTGCGCCACCATCACACACGCTCCTTGCTGTGATCACACGCGGCACAACTCAGCCTCATCATCATCGTCTCGACTACCATCGCAACCCCTTTTTCCTTTATCTTTCCTTATCCTTCGACCACCACCTTCATCTGTATCATATCGCTCGCTACCCCCATCACCAGCACCGCGTCTTTGACCCCTTTTTCAATCCCAATCTGTATCATCCGCCCGACGCGCTGCAACTGCACTTTTCTGCCACTCCAGCAGCGCCATTTGCTTTATGCACAGCTTGGGCCGCTGTATTACGCTACTTGTCAATCTGTCAGACGCCCTCTAGCAAGTCACAATTCTTCCTGTACAACACCCGCAAAGCAATTAGCTCAGCCATTGCCGTGGCCCGCTTTCACGCTTTGACTCGAACAACCCCGCTCCTATAGCGTCTTTTCACACAACCCACCAAACGCCTACAAGGCGACCCGGCAGATGTCGCCTTGATCCGTTCATCCGCTTGCGCATACAATTCTTCTGCAACTCAACCTAGCTTTGGTTCGAGCCTCCTTCTAAAAGCTCCGGCTCCTTCATATTCAAATGTCGGTCGCCATTCCACCATTGCCCAGCTCCTCAGCTGGCTCTCCAGCCCAGCACACAGCCACAGCGACTTCCACTCCCGTCTCACCTGAAATGTCGAGCCCCAGCACACACGCGCATGAATCAACCTTGCTCATCACCTTTGACTCGTCCACCAACACTACCGATACTCATCCTCACAAATCCGACCTTGATGCTCAACAAGACAAGCTCGAACCTTTTCTGTCCGCATCGCAACCATCATTTGCTTCAGCGCCAACGTCCATATACAAGAGTGCCCCACCAATGTCAAATGTCGCCTCATCCAGCTTCAGCAACCTGGACCACATTTCCGCACCGCCCCCAGCCGACACTTCAGCTCGTGGTATGGAGCACGGTGTCAGCCCCGTCATCAATGCTTTCCGATCTCCTTATCCACACAGTCCCAGCTACTTCGTCACTGTCGTACCCCCAGACGACTTCCCTGTGTCACCAGACACCAGTCAGCATGAACGCGATCGCACCCAACGCGGCTCGCTTTTGCCCCTCTACCCCACACTAGCAGCTCAGCTCTGGGCCATTTCGCGCGAATTCGCCTTGCCTTCGCTCGGAGGTTTGATGCTTTACTTGTCAGACGACGGTCAGGGAAATCGTGGTCCACGCATAGGCGATGCAGCCTGGCAAGCGCTCTGGGCCAGATATTTCAATCAAGACGACGCTCCCTCGACATCCAACTACAAATCGCATCCAGCATTCACTCCCAGCCGTCGCTCATCTGTCGTAGCTGCCGATTCGTTCGCCGATGCATCCGCCATGTCGGGCGCACACACTGCCGACATGTCTCGTTCGACCCTAGCAGAAGCTTCGTCCAGTCGACCAAACATCCCTTACCTTTCCTCACGTCCTTCGCCCTCGCCCAGAGTCGAAGCCTTGAGCTTCCCTCGTCGTGATACGTCGGCAGATTGGAGTCCATCTACACGCAGCGCTGGCTGGTCGGCGAATGTTTCTTCGTCAGCTGGTCGTGCCGCAGCCCCCTTTTCGCCCTTTCCGCAATTGCCCATCCTTGCACGAATCGAGTGGCAGGTCGACTCCATCAAAGCTCCTTGGTGGCCATCTTGGGTCGCTTCCCGCACCGCGACTCGAGAAAGGCCTCTGCACAAGACCAGAAGGAGCTTGCATCTGGCCAATAACTTGTCACAAACCAAGCAGGACGCAGTTGACCTTAGAGATGATGACGAGGACGAGGGTGACGAAATGGTTCACCAGAAAGAGAAAGACGACAACCATCAGCACGAGGACGACGACAAGGGTCAGATATCATACACTCACAATCTCGAGTCGACTCAGAAGCAGCCACCCCGAATCGGACACATTGAGACAGCAGATGCACGTCCGTCTGCTGCTCGTTCCGCCTCGCCTGCACAGAGTGGCTCTAGGGAGAGTCGAGCCTTCACAGCTGTCTCCGTACCAACCGCTCCCGTCATTGCAGAGGACGAGCAACAAGATTCATCGCGCTCTCTTGCTCCTTCCACCTCAGCCCGATCGCTTCCTCACATCCAAGATGACCTCAAAGCGCCTGTCGAGGAGAGCGCAACCAACAACAACGCCGCAGAAATGGTACCGATTATCGAGCATCCTTCTAAATTGCGTCCGCGCTCTCCCTCGGATGAACCCCTCAAGTCGGAACGCGCGAGCATCGTATCCATGAGCTCATCGGGCTCGCGACGCATGTCAGCCGCATCACACGCATCCGCACCGACAGGACCAGCAGACACCCAAGTCGTCCTTCCGTCTGCGCCTTCCGTGGCCTCTGAAACCGAATCAGCTTCAGGTCGATCGCATCTCGATATCAATGATGCAATGACCAGCCATCGAGATGCCTCCGACCAGAGCCGCACCGGCTATACCGAAATTCTCGACGTCAACGATGCAAATGGCCAAGACACTGACGACGAGGGCGACTCCAGCCAAGAAACACTCTCGCACGTACGCGATGACGACTACGCTGCCCTTCCCGACTCCCCTGCCTCACAGCTGCACGAATTGCCCCATCTTCCATCAGCCTCCGATCGTGAGCAGCACCGATTCTCGCAACAAGGTTTCCCCCTTCGCCACAGCTTCATCGTTGATGCCGGCGATGAGGCCATGTGGCGCGATTTGCATCATCACGGAATGGACCCTATGACTCCAGAGCCTCGCGAGGACAGCCGCACCTTCCCCTCTCGGCACCTCCACTCGGAGGCCGAGGATCCAGCACAACAAGCACGTACCGTGGACCCGACGGCCGATTTTGAGCTCGTTCACAAGTCAGACTATGACGACCCAGCTCAGCGACAGAATGAGCACGCACTGCACCAATCGGATGCGTACCCGGTCGCACTCGACCATCAAGGACTTCACCAGCAGCAGCACTTCGTACAGGTCGACGACTTTGCCCACGACGCCTACTACAGTCCAAAACGCTCCAACATGGCGAGAATCCAGAGCTGGATCGGCAAAACGCCTACAGGCCGACCAAACTCCTCTGGTGCCTTTGACGAGTACGACTTTGACCGACAAGCTGACGACGATGGCTTGCAGCTGCCCGCGGAGTCGGAATTCGACGAAGTCGTCGGTCTCTGGGCCAGCAAGGTCCGTCAAGATCCGTACGACATTCCACACATCAACGGTCCGGCTGCTTCCGTCAGTGGAGAAGAAGAGGCCAGAGCCATCGAAGTGCATGATGAAGCGCAGAATGAGGAGGAGCAGGAGGAGCAGGATCGAGCGACGGAGCAGCGCAATGGCGAGGTCAACAACCTAGCTGCGACATCCGCTCCTGCTCTATCGCTTCTCAGTCCTATTCACCTTGACGCTGCGGCGTTCGACGGCGTCAAACCTCAGCTGGGCAACCTGACCGTCCCTGCTCCGCCGCAGCTTCTCAGTCCGACAGCGGTGCGAGATGCATTCAACACTCCTCCGGCGTCGTCAGATCACCGCTCCGTGTCGACACCCATTCTTCAGCAGCACCCGCCTTCGTCACCCGCTTCGCTGGCCCCTCCGTTGGACCGCAAGAACAGCAGCGCCAGCCGTCGCAGTTCGGGCGATCTCAGCGACACTTTGCAGGAAATGGAGAAAGCGCTCGAGCTTCTCAGTCCCAGCTGCTCGCCTAACCCTGCTCTTGGGCACAGCCCGGATCCTAACGGTCGCAAGATGAGCAGCAGAGACAGCCTCGCTTACGCACGCAGCCTCTCGGCTTCCGTGACTCCCAGCCCCAAGTGGATTGCTCGGTCCAAAGCTGCTACAGCCAAGTCTCGAAGCCATGCACGAAGGACGTTTGCCGTCGGCGGCAGTCCTTTTGATATTGGTCAGGTGTCGCCACGTCCTGCCAGCACTTCAGCCGTGTCATCTTCTCGCGCCCGCTCGCCAGGCTTCCGAGCTCCTCTGAGTGCCTCGCGCTTGATCGAGTTTGCACATGCTGAGACCATCGCTCGGCAAGCGAAGACCGAGGTTGGCGATTTGGAGTCGACTCGCTCTGGTGATACGATCGGCGATCATGACACCGAGGCTGCGCCGTCCATCGTGCCATTGGATAGCGTCGACACACAGATGAGCAAGGATGTTCCATCTACGGAGCTGGTCGCTGAAGAGATGGTACAGGCGCCATCTACGACCAGTCAGGAAGAGCTGCATGAGGACACGCACACCACAAGCAAGTCCATCGGAGCCGAAACTGTGTCGGACGAGCCCGTCGAGACCGTTTCGTCTCCAGTCGCGTCTATGGATCAAGCGGTCGAGCCATCAGTGCCCTCTGCGCGGGAGCCAAAAGCGGAAGAAGCAGACGAGACTCAGGGCATGTCCGCCTTCATGACTGACGATCACGACGTTGGCATCGCCTCCATCCGGCAGTTCTTGCGCGGAAAAGTGGTGTCTGGCGTCGAGTCGGATGCTTCCCTCGCGCACGATCGCACCATGTCTGGTTCAGACCTCCATCGAGATTTCAGCGCGAGCGCTGAAGGAACCATCATTGAGAGGTCAGCAAGTCTCGACAGCGATTTGCGTTCCGCCTCTGCGTCCGAACAGCGTGCGGATCAAGCAGAGAATGCTGCTGTGGTCGAACCGCAGGAGGCAAACTCTCCAAAGGAAGTCCTGGTTGCAGAAACGCGTTGGAGTCGAGCCTCTTACGCCTCTGATCATCTTTCGCCTCGCCACCATTCGGGCTCGGCATACTCGGCCAACTCCAACAGCCCCAAGCGCGACATGCACCACGAGGTGCGCACGCCTAGCTTTACCTACGATGCCCACCTCAGCTCGGAGCCGACTACACTGGATTCGCAATTGAGCAGATCAAGCACCAATGGCGAAGATCTGTCGGTCGCAGGCGAGGTGGTCAAGTCGTATCTGACGAGCTCGCCTTCGGATGAGGCGTTTTTCATCTCGGCTGGCCCAACACCTGCGTCCATGAGGGCAGCAGAAGAGCAGCATCAGCAATCGCCACAAGCGCAGAAGCAGTCAGCTTCAGCAGCAATGGGCACTGTCAAACAAGATGACGAGTCGCTGGGTGCCCAGCAGCAGCTGTCGAGGGGAGACATGAATCGCGGCGAGGCAAACGGATACCATGCGCCATCGTCTGTAGTAGACGCTGTGGACCAGCCCACGACGAATGGCTCGGTCCCTGTCTTGGCGTACAGATTCGCTTCTTCACCTGTCCATCCCGAGACGCTCCCCATGAATGGACCGCTTGCCGGCACGCACGATGACTCCTTGGATGAAGACGAGATCCGCACCATGCACGAGGACACACGCGCAGCTGTACGCGAGGCGCTCTCGCAGTCGACCGCACACCACGTCAATATTAGTCCTGCTATTGCGCCCAATGCATCTGCAGCAGTCGTCGGAGCGTTCTCGCCCAAGAGCACTGTCTCGCCTCTCTCGTCGCCTCTCTCCAGCCATTCCTCGCTAGGGGAACATTTCAGACGACGCGGCTCAGCTTCGAGCCTCAACCTCACGTCGACTGGTGGTGGCAGCGCAAGCAACATGTCGTCGCCTAACCTGAATGGTGCAGCGGTGCCGGCGACAAGGCGAAGACCGTCCAAGCTTAACCTCGATATTGATGGATTAGCTCGCTCACCTCCTTCCACAGCACTGCCAGCGTCGGCAAGAAGGCTGCCTCCGACATCGCCTAGGGCGAGGTTTGGACAGCTGCCACCCAGCCCTTCGCTGCACCCAAGCTACAAAGCTGCCATGTCGAGCCCGCTGAGCCAGTCATCTCCCCAGATGGGACTTGGAAGTCCTCGAGGAAAGACGTTTTTGCCCAGCTTGACGAGCGTACCATCGCTCGCGGGTGAGTTGGCTTAGCACGAAAGGAGGGTTAGAGCATTCTGTAGAAGTGATTTCTTTCGCACTAGTGTAGCTTAGAAGAGCGCTTGATTCCAGACTGTCGCTGTGCGTCGTCTTGGGCGAGCGAATATAGCATATCATCATAGCAAAGCATGATCGTAGTGTGAATGTTGAGGTTCGTGAGGAGAAAAGAGTCTTCGTTGAGGGCCAGGCAAAATTCACGAATTTGTTAGATCGTTATAGCGGGGTGTCCTCCACCTCGCGAAAAGATCCGGGCTTTGCGCATTGAAGCTGATCTTCCTCGTTCACCATCACCACCACCGCTTCCCCACGTTCCCAAGGAACACTTCGGCAGGATGTCACTTCTGCGCCCATTTCGAGCGACCGACCTTTTCAAGTTCAACAATGTAAATTTGGATCACTGGACGGAAACCTACACGCTTTCCTTTTATCTTTCGTACCTTGCTCAATGGCCGGATCTGTCATTCATACAAACTGCGCCTTCTTCATCTCGAACGATGGGGTATGTTATAGGTAAAGCTGAAGGTTCTTCTACCGCTTCACGCACACCGACGTTGCATGGTCATGTGACGGCGATTACGATTGCACCTGAATACCGTCGTTTAGGTTTAGCAAAAGGCCTGATGAAATTGTTAGAGGATGTATCGGAAAGGGTCTACAACGCTTACTTCGTTGATCTATTCGTCAGACCAAGCAATGTAAATGCGGTAAAGATGTACGAAGGGATGGACTACAGCGTCTATAGAACGGTTAGAGAGTACTATTACGGTGGTGGTGGAAAGGGTAGTAAGGACGAAGATGGGTACGATATGCGTAAAGCTCTGCCGAGAGATGTGGAGAAGAGAACGGTCAGGAAAGACGGGAGACGCTTCATGGTGGATCCGCAAGAAACGGTGTTTGAGCCTGCTTATCGGCCATAGTCATCAACTCAATGACATAAAGAATATCACTGCGCTTGCTCAGATTACACAATATTGACTGTCAAGCGCTCTAAAAATAACAGCTCTGGACGTAAAGTCAGTGCAAGACGTGAACGATTGCAAGGTGCTCGAACTTGCAGAGTCCATATTTGTACATTGAGTTGGCCTCCTCAGTCCCACTCGAAGGCAGGAGGCCGCTGGTAAGGTCTATCGATACCCAACGCCTTCGTGGTGCGCAATGGCATGCAGTAGGTAGGGTCGACTTGTTGTAGCCCTTCAAAGCCGAGTAGTGACAATCCTGTAAGGAGCAAAAGGTGATAGTAAGGGCGGGTCTGCTCATCAGCTGCTTTCCTCTGAGACGAAAGTGGTCGATGTTCGGGCAAAAACTCACCAGCGCAACCAAAAACAGTATGAAATACATCGGTGACGTTGTCCGGTCTATCTGCTATACCACCGTCTTCGGGATCCTGTTTGTCACCACAACCAAAAACATCAGCACTCGCATCTCCTACCTGCAAAACACAGCTTGGCAACTCACCTGAGCAGACAAAATAAACCGTGCCAACTTCTTCGCATTGATCCAATGCAACCTCCCCAACACACTCAGCGTCGACAACACCCACCAACTATAGCAAACATCTTCGAGCTTCTGCGGCCGCCCATTCAAGCCGCCATTGGGCAACTGACGTTCTGCTAGCCAGCCACCAGTTCGATCGCGATCGATGTGATCAAGCGCAGAGAGAATAGAAAGAGCGCCGACGCAAACCCATGCTTGCGCAGCGTGACTTTCTGCGCCGGGTCCGGTACCGAATCCGCCGTCTGGATTGTGACAGGATAGGATGTGGTCGATGGTGAGTCGTTTGTTTAGCTTGTCGAGTTCGTTGAGGTGTGCGAGGGCGGATATGGCGCAGTAGAGAAAGCGGGTATCTGTTTCGCCCCACTTGTCGCCTTGGATTGCTCCGTTGGGGAGCTGTAGTCCGAGCAGGACTGGACGGAGAGAAGGAACAGCGGTGTGAGCAGATCGGTACGCAGGATCAACTTTTGGTTTTTGGTAAACTTACACTTGACAAGCCTCTCCCGCAAGCCTCTGCTGTCAATCTCGCTGATGGAATCCTTCATAGCCAAAATCTGAATCGCGGATAGAGTGCTGTGAACGTGTGCGTCGTGTCCTGGGAACGAGCCGAATCCGCCTACACATCAATCACAGAAAACCACAATGTCAGTTCCAGACCTCTCTCTACCACGCTGGTGCAATCGGCAACACTTACCAGCTCCATCATCCCAACAGCTAAACACGAAATCTATCAGCGCCCGTCGATCTAGCACCTCTGGTCTACCCAAAATCTCCAACGCAGTAAGACCCCAATAGACGCCATTCATACGCAGATGCGTGGTGAAGTGGTAGGCGAGCGAATCGCGTTTCTTGTCCAACGCTTCGATGAACGCTACGTGCAGTGAGATCAGGAGGTGCCGTGATGGGTCGAGGTTGGATGTGGATGTTGATGCGGTCGCCATCTTGATAGAAGCTGGATCGTGGTGATTGGTGAAGCGGAAAGAGTGGAGGAGAAGCTGATCGGTGCGTTATTCCGAACGAAAAAGTAACACTTCTGCGAAGATTTGGTCGGACCCTGATCCGGCTCAGTTTTGGGGATATATTGATTGAGACTCGAAGCAGCTGTGAAAGCAGAGGAAAGGGTCTCATGCATGGACGTGTCAGAAAAAGTGATTCATACACGGACCTCTTTGATCAGCTGAGCTTTGCGTGTTGCTTTCTAAAGTCACCATGGCTGCTGCGCCATTCATCTTGCTTCCCTCCCACCTTCACCCACCGACCTGTTCCAGACACGTTTCCCTTCTTTCTGACATCCATGCTCGACCACCATCCATAGCAACAACTTGTGGCGTGACCACTCCAAAAAAGCAAAGATGCCCCCGCCACCGACCTCACAAAAAGCGAGCCAGGCCAGCATCAGCTCCTTCTTCAAGCCCAAACCTAGCCAGTCAAGTCCTTCCGGCATCGTCAAGCAATCTCAACCCAATCCTATTCAGCATCACAATGGCAAAGCTCGAACCTCGAGCTCTCTCGATGCAAGTGGTCCTTCGACGCCGTTCCAACCTCCACAAAAGCGGTTGAAGCCGAACAACGACGATGACAAGCCTCGCCGCGAGACGATTGATCGGATGGGGAAATGGAAGTTTACGCCTGTCAAAGTGTCGAGTAGTCAAGTTGATGAGCTGGAGGGAGCTGCTTCGCAGGAGAGAGAGCCGGCTCGATCGCAAAAGGAGCAAGATCGCCATGAAGCTTTCCGTAAGAAGTTGTTGGGGTCTAACTTTGCTGTGGACAGACATGCGAGGAACCAGTTGCAGATTGAAGCGATGTCTAGCAGAGATCCTTTCTCGCCGAGTGAGGCTCCAACGGCTACGGGAGTAGAGGACGATGCCATAGTCGTTGATGATGATGATGACGGCGACAACGATGACATAGGCGGCACCTCGAATCGCTTTGAACAGTTTGCTGCCACTGGAGCCTCAACTGCCTCCTCTTCTTCAACTCGTCGCGAGAGCGCAAGCAGCAAAACGAAAGGCAAAGGCAAGTCGAAAGCCACCGATGCCGAAACAGGCCCCACTTACACCCCTCTCGAAAAGCAAATCCTCGAACTCAAAGCCGCTCACCCCGGCGTCTTGCTCATCATCGAAGTCGGCTACAAGCTCAAGTTCTACGGCGAAGACGCACGCATTGCGTCAAAACAACTCAACATCATGTGTTTCCCCGAACGCAATCTTTTGACTGCCATGATCCCAGTCCATCGTCTTCATATTCACGTCAAGCGTCTCATTCAAGCCGGTTACAAGGTCGGAGTTGTACGCCAGATCGAGACTCGTGCGCTCAAAGCTGCTTCCAAGAATGCTTATACGCCGTTTGTACGCAAATTGACGGCGTTGTATACGGCAAGCACGTGGATCGACGATTTGTCGAGCTCAGACGATCTGGCTGCTACGATGGGTGACGCATACACCAACCAGCCAAAGAGTCTGATGGCTATCGTAGAGCAGAGCGAAGGTGGGAATGGACCTGAAGATAGGGTCAGTATTGGTATTGTTAGTGTCGAAGTGAATACGGGGCATTTGACGTACGATCAGTTTTCGGACGGCCATGCGAGGAGCGAACTCGAGACGCGGATTGCGCATCTTGCGCCTGCCGAGGTGCTGGTTCCGCCCAAGTTGAGCAAGCCGACGGAGAAAGTGATATCTTATTTGCTGGGGAGTGGTGCAGAAGGCGGGGTGAGGATTGAAAGGCTTGCGGCTATACCGGATTATAATCAGGCGTTCCAGGCTGTGACTCATTTTTATCGCGATCGAGGGTTGGAGGTCGGTGAGGTCGAGGCGTCAACAACCAAAGCGAATGATGCTGAAGTATCGGCCAGCGAGAATGGCGCGGAAGAAGAGTCGACGATGACGGCTGGCAACGGTTCCAGCGACAGATCTTCCCCATTCATGTCGCTCATCCTCTCGTTGCCGCATCTCTCGCTCATCGCACTCGCCCAGATCATTCAACATCTTCAAGCTTTCCAGCTCGAATCGATCTGCACACTCTCCACTAACTTTCGATCCTTCTCCTCACGCACCACGATGCTGCTCAACAGCAACACGCTCGCCAACCTCGAAATCTTCCGAACGGCAGACGAGCAAACGGAACGCGGAAGTCTGATTTGGCTACTCGACAAGTGTAAGACGGCGATGGGCCGGCGACTACTTCGCAAGTGGGTGTCCAAACCTCTAACCGACGTGACCAGGCTCGAAGAACGTCTTGATGCAGTACAAGCCCTTCGCGACGGCAGAAGCTACGCACTCCGTGCGCTGCCCAACCTACTCCACGGTCTACCCGACCTCGAGCGAGGCCTAGCTCGAATGACCTACGGCCGAGCAACGCCCACCGAACTCGCCACTGTTCTTCTCTCGCTCAACCGCGTCACGCAAGAATTCAAACCCGACGAAGCATCCACCTGGAACACCTCATCTTCACTCATCGACAGCCACCTCCACTCGCTCACCTCCGGCAAACGACCCGTCCAGCACTACCTCAACCAGATATCGATCAAAGAAGCGCGTGCCAACAACAAAGCCGATCTCTTCCCCGATCCGGAGCTCTACCCTGCTATCCAATCGTCCAAGGACAACATTGCGATCATCGATGGGGAGCTTCGAGAGCATCTTAGGAAGATACGAAAGATCCTCCATCGACCAAGTCTGGACTACGTCAGCGTTGCGGGTGTAGATTATCTGATCGAAGTTCGGCAAGCGGACGCGAAAAAAGTACCCGTCGAATGGTCGAGGATCAGCGCGACCAAGAGCATGGTTAGGTTTCACACGCCGGAGATCATACGCCTAACGAAAATCCGAGATCAACACAAGGAGATGTTGGAAAGTGCTGCTGAGGAAGCGTTTGGTGATTTTGTTAGGCAGATGTGTGAGCGGGAGTATGTGGTGTTGAGGAATGTGGTGGGTAGTTTGGCGGGTTTGGATGTGCTGTTGTCGCTGGCGGAGGTGGCGGCTTCGCCTGGGTATACGAGACCGGTTTTTAGTGCGGAGGAGAGTGGGTCGGTGCCGGTCGAGGTGAAGGGTATGAGACATCCGATTTTAGAGGTGATCTCGCCGCTGCCGTACATACCGAACGACATCGCGCTGTCAACGGCGACGAGTACGCCAGCGATCCTGCTTACGGGATGCAATATGGGCGGCAAGAGTTCGACCGTTCGCACTCTTGGGTTGCTCATCATCCTAGCTCAGATTGGATCTTTCGTACCCGCCTCCTCTGCGCATTTGGGCATTCACGACGGGGTATACGTCCGTATGGGAGCCCGCGATTCGATGTTTTCCGGCAAAAGCACGTTTATGGTCGAAGTTAGCGAGACTGCGGATATTTTGCGCTCCATCACCCCGCGCAGTTTGGTCATACTCGACGAGTTGGGTAGAGGCACGTCTACGTATGACGGTTTATGCATTGCCTATGGGGTGCTGCAGTATCTTTTGTCGCTACCTACGACGCCTAATTTGTGTTTTATCAGCCACTACTTTCAGCTGGGCGAATTGGAGCAGCAACACGCGGGAAGGATAAGGAACTACCATATGGCTTTCGTGGAGACGTCATCGACCGATTTCGACGAGTTTATGGATGTCGATGATGAAGATGGGATGGGGAAGATTGAGTTTTTGTACAAGTTGAGGAGGGGAGTCGCGAGTAAGAGTTTCGGTATCCACTGCGCGCGCTTGGCGGGTTTGCCGAAGAACGTCCTCGAGAACGCGTCGGAGGTTTCGGCTAGAGTGGAGAGGGAGTGGCGAGCCAAGAGGGAGGGAAGGTGGCGGCGGGAGGTGGTGAAGAGGGTGTGGGGTAGGAGGGGTGGGGACGGGAAGAGCGGGTCGGATGACGGGGCGCTGTTGAAGAATTTGCATGGGTGGCTGGAGGAGATTCGATAGGCTCGACGGATCAGCATCGATCCATTGATACTTTCGTACTTTCGCAAATTGTACCCTTGGGCACCTCTCATTCACTCGCAATCCCACCGCATCTCACAAAACACCACGCCTCGACATCTCACAAACCAGTGTGTGCGTAACGAACGACAATCAATTACTTTCACAAAAAAAAACCGAAAGAGTGCGCAAATACAAATACAAAAATCACCCTCCCTACTCACACATCGCACTCCATCTCCCTCTCCCCCATCGGCCTCGACCCGGCTGCAGGCATACCGTTCAACAACTGGCTCAGCGTCGGCAGTGTCGGTCTGCCCGGTGGAGTAGGTGTAGAGTTCCTATCGCTGCTGACGTCGCTTTTGGACTCGGCAGCCGACGGAGTGGTCTCACCTTCTTCCACCTCACGACGTCGAGACACGGAAGTCAAGATGGGTGGTAGACGAACTCTATCCTGCTCAGCTTGGAGTTTGGCACGCGCCTTATCGGGGAAGTTGATAGCAATGAGCAAATCTCGGATGAGACGCACGTGTTCGCGACGCATCGCCTCGCTAGACTCTTCCGACGAGCCAAGTGGTCGACCAAGGCCTTGCATTTGCGAAACCCGATCGACCAAGCTTGGGTAGAGCGAGCTGCTCGATGAAGGCGACGGCGAGGCAGAAGTAGCGGGCGCAGAGTGACGCGATGACGAGCCTTCCAGTGGTGTGCTATCGCGTCGCAGGGGTGCTCGCCTGTCGGACTCGAGCAACGAGCTGATGGATGCCGAGGTGCTAGCCATCGAGTTGGATCGCATAGGTGGCAGTCGACGAGAAGCCTCAGTAGGCGAGACACGAGGGTACAAACCATGCGATGGCGAAGAGCTACCACGACGACCAGCAGCCTCCGAAAACCCGCTCTCGGAAGAAGCGGCAGGGCTAACCGAACGGAAGCGGCTGCTCACCTGCGAAACATCGTCGGCAAGCTCGTCCTCCTCCATGGCGTCGTCATCCATCTCCTCGGCCTTGACGGGCGCACGGTAAGCATCCCTCCTCCAAACCTGGGTGTCTTCGGGAGCAGCACGGGTCAACGCCTCGACACGACGGAAGCTGTGTCCACCGGCATCCATGGGAGCAAGCTGAGGAACGATAGCAGGACCACGCGAGACGCGGACACTATCGAACGAAGGCTGGTGCATCTGGTGCGATGAAGCGGCGTACGAGCTGGCGTCTGGGTAGTGCGAGTGAGCGCGGCTAGGAAGCTGTGCAATGGAGCGCTGAGCAGTGTTGGCGTTGTTGGCGGCCAGCAACGACTCGTCGAAACCAGGAATGTTGGTGAGACCGTACTGAGAGAGCGACGACAAGTCAAAGTCGGCGTTGTTGCCTTGCGATGAGAAGGACGACGAAGACGAAGACGATGCTGAAGAGAAGCTGTTGTTGTGCGAGCCGATGGAAGCAGCGCTGGCACCGAGCTGAAGCAAGAAGGCGTTGAGCTGGGCGAGGTCCGCAGGCTCCTGCTTGATGGGAACGGCGCGGGCCGAAGCCGAAACGTTTTCAACTTTCACGGCAGGGTTGATGGGAACCTGCTGAGGGTAAGCAGCCGAAGGGTCGAACGTCGAAAGAATGGCATTGAGCGAAACGTCGTCGATGCCACCCATGCCGAAAGTCTGGTTGAGCCTCTCGGCCATGTGCGAGTCGTAGGCAGGAGCCATCTTCTTGCGTCGAAGATCGCCGAAAAAGTCCTCGACCTGCTCGTGACCGCGCTTGCTGCCTGCTAGGTTGTGGCTGGTGGTGGCGCCGTGGGCAAGGTAGGTGTACGAGGTAGGGTCGGTGGAGACCTTGGCGCGAGGGTCGAGACCGGGAGCGAGGTGCATGTACGAAGAGCCATCGTGAGCATGGTGGTGGTTGGGAACCGGGCTGCTTCCCTGTGGTGTGTCGATGCGCGAAGACATGGGCGAGAGGGATGCGCTGGATGTCGAGTGTGCGTAGTGGTAGTCGGTGCTGGGCAGCGACGGGTATGCTGAAGGGTAGAGACCGTGCTGAACGGGGAGCTGTGGGTAGCCCATGTAGTTGGTGGCGGCGGCGTGTGCGGGAGGTGGGTAAGGGTATGCGCCGTAGGAAGCGGCGTGCTCGGACATGGAGTAGGCACGAGCAGCTGCGTTCTGTGCTGCCTTGTGTTGACGCTGCTGCTGGTGCTGCTCTGTGTGGATGCGCTCGTGCTTCTTGAGATCTTGTGGACGCTTGAAGGTCTTGCCGCAGACGTCGCAATTGTGAGGCTTGAGGGGAGTGTGAACGCGGATGTGGGAAGTGATGTGGTCACGCTTGGCACAGCTGACATCGCAGCCTTCCCATCTGCAGGTCAAGCAAAGGTTGTTGGTGGATTTGCGACCGACGTGGTCATCGCAGAGATGCTTGTAGACGACCTCGGGGTCGTAGAAGACCTTGCCACAGTCGTCCCATCGGCAGGTGATAGGTTTGGCGGGAGGCTCAAAGTCGGCAGAGTCTGAGGAGGCGCCGGTGGTCTTTGAGGAAGGAGATGGTGATGATGATGAAAACGATGTGGCGGTGGAGTGGTGTGAAGGAGCTGGGCTAGCGCCGAGGTGGCTGCTAGAAGCGGCGTAGCTTGAATGCTCGCTGGCCGCAGCCGGTGAAAGGTGGTTGCTCATTGTGTTTGTGTAGGGTGGTGTCGATAACGAGGACGGAAAGATGGAAGATAGGTGTCCAGTCTTGTACGTTGGTACTGATATAGGTGGTGGTCCAGGGAATCGTCGACGAGAGCAGAGATGAGAGGAGCAAGTTGTCGATTACGATGAAGATGGTGGAAGTCGAAGGGGTCGATGGGATGAAGTTGGGCCGAAAAGAGTCGAGTATATGAAGGCTGATAGAAGTGGCTCCGGGGATGCCAAGAATCTATAGTCGGAGAGGGAATGCCAAGGCTTGGCAGTCGATCCACGTTAGAGTCGAGTCTTGGCGTCGAAGGGTGCAATGGATGCAGTGGATGCAGGGCTTTGGCTTGGCGCTTGTGGTGCTCGAGAGATGGCGAGGTTCGATGATGTGGATGGGAGGAGGAAGTGAAGAGGCGGAATGATGATATGAAGGGGCTAACTAAGCAGCAATCCCAAGTTCTTGGCAAGGCAAGCTAAGGCAAGGCAAGGCCAGGGCGAGAGAGGAATGAGGTGAACGGAAAGCGGTGCCGGGATTAGAGAGGAACAGGCACAAAAGCGGCCAAGGATGCCCAGTCTTTTTAGTTTCTTGGCACAGACTGCAACTCAGCACAGCTTTGAGAGTCAAAGTGCCTCGTTCTTGCCAAGAATCAGTCTAGACATGCCCGTTTTTTCCAAAGCGTTGGCGGACGTAATGCTCGCTGAGATTGCCTGAAATTGCCAAGAATACCCTTTTTTTTGTGGTTTGAATTGCAGGCAGTTGACGAGTGTTTCAATGTTCAGGTCGCGATACGCTGCGAATCAAATTCGAATTTCGCTTTTTTTATAAAAAATTCTTCGCCAAGACCTCTTGCGCGCGCGTGTGTGTGTGTGTGCGCAAAAGCTGCGCAGATTGTCAAGCTGAACCGTAGGTCTTGGCATTCGTCCAGTGCCAAGACTTTTTGGATGATGCTGCTCCACTGCCTTAACCCCGCTGATGCCAAGACCTTATGCTTGCTCCGCATTTCCCTTCTGAGTGGTTTCCGAATGTCGGTGATGCTGGATGGGAAAGGGATCGGGATGAATCTTCCGGACGAGATGTGTGTGTTTGTGCAAAGAAAGGTCGCCGATTTCAGTTCTGGCTGGTCTCAGAGCTTGTGCTTGGTTTGACCCACTCACACAGCTCGTTCACCTCTCCCACCTTGCAACCCGCACTCTCGCTCCCACTTGCAACCCTTCCTTCGAGCCATGCCATCCCACCGAGTTCAAGCTTGTGCTGTAGTCAACTCCTATGACATGCTCTGTTGCTGCCCTTCTTTTGCCTGTCTTGCTCCTTGCCTTCATTTGCGTGTTGCCAGTCACGATTCGCTTTCAGGTAAACCCTAGTTCCTCGTACATCAAGATGCCGAAAGAATGCCGCAGTCTGGACGGGAGTGAATCTCACAAAAGGCGGAAGTGTGCGGTTCAGCCTTTCCTTTTCCAGCAGCGTGCCGTAGCAGCATGCCGAAACGGCAAGACAAAGGGCGAGAATTTCAGGGTGAAATACAATTTGCGGTCGAAGAGTTGAATTCAGTTGACAGGCGGGTGATTTCAATTTTTCCTCAAGAATTGAATTTGTGCCTGGCAGACAGCAGCCATTGCCGCTTCCATCTAGCACTGTTCATCGGCCACGGATTCCGGTCAGCGACGACAGCTGAATGCGCTCTCGACTCAAATGAGTCCCGAAACAGAATCGGAAAGAGCTTGGCCGGTCGTCGCAATCCCGCAACGTGGTAATTCGACACCGAAAACGCAATCCTCGATCAAGGTGAAGCATCGTCAACTTGACCCCAAAAGCGACGTGTTCGGTGGGCTGCAGAGGCCCGATACGTCACTGGTTGACCATTCTACGCACTTGCCAAGAGCGCGACGCTACCACATGGCATCGTCGTAGTTGCCAAGCGTCTCCTTGTCGAGCCAAGCGATAAACATTGTGTTCTTGGCAGCTTCGACTCGCAATGGCGCCATCAGCTCAAAAGTCAAATCGCCGATCTCTCCTGGTGCGAGCATACAAATCGGTTCGATCGCTTCACATGACGTCTGACCGACAGAATGCTAGGTGAATGTTGTATCGATGATGTGTAGATTGCTGAACGAGGGTATCATCACTCGGCGTCACCACCGCTCTGCGACGGCGAGATGGTGACCAGAAAGTCTCGAGGTGCGTCGAGATAGCGCCAGGTGGGATTTGATGATCGCAGCCTTTCGATGGTGGACTGGATATGGATGATCCTCGTTCTACGTCGTCTTTCGTCGTTGGCCTCTTCTTGATCATCCAAGCGATTGAGACTCGAGTGAATGGCAAGACCAGACACCACTTTGCCCATCCTTCTTCGCTTCTGCCTACGAGGCTGTAATTCGATCGATGCAACGTTGTCATGCTGCCTGACTGTTTGTGCTGCGACGCTCGCGGCACTTTCCGATTGAGTTGCAGAGACGCTGGCGCTTGGCTGCGCTGATCTGCCTTTGTTTGCCGTCGTCGGCGTCGCAGCCGCACTAGCTCGCATAGTCTGATCAAACAGACTTCCAGCTTGAATTGCTTGTGCTTTGGCCACCAATGCTTCTTTGCTCTTGCTAGCAGAGGCGGGTGTCTTGACGGGAGACGATCGGATGGGCCGCTTAGTCGGAGTTGCGCTCAAACTGGCTGCAAATGCGCTAGTGACAGCATCGGAAGGCCCCGACAGTGTTTGAGAAGATGTGTTGGAGACCGACTGTACTGCTGCTCGAAAGTCGCGCTCAGCTGCAGCAAACTGAGCAGGTGGAAGTCCACCCGCTCGGATGGCTGAGGTTCGATCTGGAACTCGAGCGTCAAGACTGTAAGCCCGCAAAGATTGTGATCAGCTTGCTTGTCGATTGGATTGTATCGAAGGTATGATACTCACCTCTCCGCCGCAAGATAGCAGCATATGGCCACTACACCTGTCCCCGCATTCTTCACCGCCTTCTGGTTACCTCTGCGCGACCAAATGTCCACCGCAGCCAGATACGACTCGACTCGATCGATCAATGGTCCACTTCTTGCACCGCACAGCGATTGGATCTGAGCACGACGCGAGGCGGCCATCTTGCTGATGCTGTCCAGATTGAGTGATGGCAGTGGTTGCTACGTCAAGAGGTGAGAGAGGCCCCTGCACCTTTTCGCCAAAGTCCGATTTCCGACGATGCACTTCCAAGTCACGCGGCGGCGCAGCAAGAAGAAGCTCAAAGAGCTTTTTTTCGGGAACTTTGGCAGCTGCGCTTGCCCAACTTGTCACTTTCGAGTCAGAAATTTGTGCTTCAATTCTTCTTGTCTTCACTCCACAACCATCACCACCACAATCATGGCCGACCAAGCTACCATTCAGAAAGAACAGCAACAGCCTTCTGCTGCTGCCGCTCCGGCACCAGCTGCTGACGGTGCAGAGGAGCTCAACCCCGATGGAACCCCTCTCTCCGACAACCAGAAGAAGAAGCGTGCTGCCAAGGCCGAAAAGGAGCGCATCAAGGCGGAGAAGGCTGCCAAGCTTGCCGCTGAGAAGGCCGCTCGTGAGGCTGCCGACGTCGACTTTGCATCGCAGAACTACGGCAAGCTTCCTCTCAACATGTCGCAGGAGCGCTCGGGTCGCAAGTTCACCAAGATCTCCGAGATCGGCCCGGAGCGTGACGGCGAACAGATCGTTCTCACCGCACGTGTACAGACCAGCCGTGCTCCTTCCGCCAAGCTCGTCTTCCTCACTTTCCGTCAAGGTGTCGACTGTGTACAGGCTACGCTTGCACAGGCTCCCGAAAAGGTTTCGCGTCAGATGACAAAGTGGGCTGCTGGTCTCGCTGCCGAGACTATTGTTCTCGTCGAGGGTACCATCGTCAAGACGCCCAAGCCCGTCGAGTCCAACACCGTCACTGTCAAGGAAGCTGAAATCAAAATCTCCAAGATCCACTCTACTAGCGAGATTGCCTTCGAGCAGCTTCCCTTCGGTGTCGACGACGCTACTCGCTCCGAAGTCGAGATCCAGGCTTCGCAGCAGACCGACCGTCCTCTGCCCCCCATCGCCCTCGACACGCGTCTCGACAACCGAGTGCTCGACCTCCGCACCACCACCAACCAGGCCATCTTCCGTCTCACCCACGGCGTCTGCAAGCTTTTCCGCGAGTACCTCGACAACCTCGACTTTGTCGAGATCCACACGCCCAAGCTCCAGGGTGCTGCTACCGAGAGCGGTTCTTCCGTCTTCAAGGTCTCTTACTTCAAAGGTCAGGCTTTCCTCGCACAGAGTCCTCAGCTGGCTAAACAGATGGCCATCGCTGCTGATTTCGGTCGTGTTTACGAGATCGGTCCCGTCTTCCGTGCTGAAGACTCCAACACCCACCGCCACATGACCGAGTTCACCGGTCTCGATCTCGAAATGGCTTTCGAAGAGCACTACCACGAAGTCGTCGATGTTCTCGACGCTTTGTTCACTTTCATCTTCCGCGAGCTGCCCAAGCGATACAGGAAGGAAATCGATGCGGTTAAGCGTCAATACCCCTGCGACGAATTCCTGCTGCCTGAAAAGACGGTGCGTTTGCAGTACAAGGATGCCATCGCGCTTTTGCGCGAGAACGGCAAAGAGGTAGGAGACTTGGAAGATCTTTCGACCGAAATGGAGCGTACTTTGGGCGGACTGGTTCGTGAAAAGTACAAGACCGACTTTTTCATGCTCGACAAATTCCCTCTCGAGATTCGTCCATTCTACACCATGCCTGACCCCACGGACAACAAGTACTCCAACTCGTACGACTTCTTCATGCGCGGCCAAGAGATCTTGTCGGGTGCTCAGCGTGTACACGATGCTGCGTTTTTGGAAAAGAGGATGGCCGAGTTTGGTATTCCCGTAGAGAGTATGAAGCATTACGTGGAGGCGTTTAGGTTGGGATGCCCTCCTCATGCTGGTGGTGGGATTGGGTTGGAGAGGGTGGTCATGTTTTATTTGGGGCTGGGTAACATTAGGAGGGCTAGTATGTTCCCTCGTGATCCTAAGCGTTTGGACCCTTAAGTGGGGGAGGTGTTGAGATTGCAATTGTAGAGTCGTTTTCGTACTCATCATCGAGTGTGTGCATCTCGTTTGTGTGACTGCGTGTGGACTTGTGAATGACTTTGGCGGTGACAGACAGAGAGCATGACATTCACACACACACCGCCGCTCCAAAGGTCACATCTGAACTTTCAACCTGAGTGTGTAGAGTACAAGCATCGAAACGAGCGCGAAAAGAGAAAGAGCGTGACTAGAAGGAGCGAGATCAAATCTCATCCATACGATGACGTTTTCGCTCCCTATCATCCTGTTGACCGCCGTTGGGGCCCATGCCCATCCCTCCACTCGGACCCATCGGAATCCCACCCATCCCGCCCATCGGCATGCCCATCATCCCACCTGCTCCGCCTCCGAAAAAGTTGGGGTTAAAATGTCCACCTGCACCGTTATTGCCACCCCTTCCACCACCTCTGTTACCCCAACCCCCACCTCGTCCACCACCCCTACCGTACGGTCGACCACCGCCGCTGTTCGCACCTGTTCCCGGTCCTCCACCACCAACACCTCCAGCAGCACCCATCATCCCCATCGGCGGTGGACCACTACCACCACCCATCCTGATCGGTGCACCTGCCATTGGCGCATGACTTGCACCTCTTCCGCCCATTCCCCCTCTTCCACCACCCATCCCACCTATCCCTCCCGCACCCCTCTGCGACCTCTCATTCTTCGGCAGTGGATCTTTGGGTAACGTCCTAAACGGGTTCCCATTCGCACTCGTAGTCAACGTTACATTAGCCCGCCTAAACTGAAAATCGTTTTCCTCAAACCAACTCTTGATCTTCCTCGCATCCGATTCGCTATCCGTTTCGACATATGCTACACCTTTGCTTTTACCGTTGACCTTATGTTCTGAAAAAGTGATATCTTGCAGGCTGATATGTACGCCGACGGAAGAAGCGATCTGTCGAATCTCTTCGTCGGTCGTCCACCAGTTCAAGTCGCCGATGTAGAGTGCGTTTTGGATCGATGGGTCGGTGACTTTCGGTCGACCGGCTAGGGTGGACATTGTGCTCCGGAGAGGTGCACCGGTGGATGTGGATGGGTGGGGTGGAAGTGATGCTGCGGTCGGTTCATTTTGATGTCGTTGATAGGATGATGTAGAAGGTGGTGCTGAGGATGGAGGTTGAGTTGCGGAAGTGGAAGTGGATGGCTTCTCGTCGATCGAATCGGCACGTTGACGCTTGGTAGATGTAGACGAGGAGCCGTTCAGATCAACTTCCGGCTCAGGTTCAGTTTTAACAGCCTGATCATCGTCCGCTTTGCCTAGTACGTCCGAGTACAGATCGTCCTGCGCAGCGTTGGGGGAAAGAGACGCGACCAAAAAGTCAGTACAAGAGGACAAAACCCGGGGGAACCGCGAGGTAGTACATTGCAAGCATCGCTTGGACCGCTCTGCATACGCTTCCGACGTCAACCGGACAAAAGAAGGTAGAAAACTCACGCTGTACAGATCGAACTTGTCGTCATCCATGATTGTGAATTCCGTTTGCTGAGGACACGTTTATACGAAAGGACAGAGAGAGAGGCAAGCTTGCAGAGCTACACTGCTGTGGTTCCAATGCAAAAGGGCTATGAGTTTGAATTGGGCGTTGTGCGCGTAGTTTACAGCCGTGTTGCGAGATGAAGTAGCAGAGCCAAATCGAGGTACAGCAGAGACAGCGGATGATCAGCAATTGCAATACAGAGAATAAGTACATGACATCGACTTGCGATGGAAGATGTGCGTCTTACAAAGCGAGCGTGTGTGCTACAGCTGGGTTGATGGATGCCAATGCTGTTCTACTTACATGAAGGAGGTGGTGAGGGGTCGACAAGGAAGATGCTCAACTGCAGCTGCAGAAAGGGTCCTTTCGTTTTGTGGCCTTTGTTTGGTCGGGCTTGGTTGGTCGATCACGGATCCGAGCTTTGAATTTTTTTTGCGACGCGTCTGGGCGGCAGCTTGACTCGATCTTACATCTTGCAAAAATTCATCGGCAATTCGGCGAAAAGCCGAGGTTGCAAAGAGGAAGAAGAAAAGCATTCCTGACCGTGCGCTGACTCGACCTTGATTTCTCACACACACTCTCTCTTCAGACTGCACACTGCGCTTCATTTCAAGCCCAAAAGACGCTTCCGGGACAAAGCCGAACGTGTGCTTTCCCTTTCGAGCTGCGCTTCGCATAAAAAGATCTCAACGCATCTTCCCCACCTCTTCTTCCTTCTCAACCACGATCCAAACCAACCTCTTTGGATTACATTCCGCAACCATGTCTTCCACAACCAAACAACCCCTCTACCTCCGCTGCGAGATGAAGCCAGCCGAACACCGTGCTGCGCTCACCCCGACCACCGCCAAGGCTCTCATCGACGCAGGTTTCGACATCACCGTCGAATCCGACCCTCAGCGAATCTTTGACGACAAGGAATACACCGATGTCGGATGCAAACTTGCCCCTCACAACACATTCCACTCCTTGCCCGCCGATATCCCCATCATTGGTCTCAAGGAGCTCGAGGAACCCGGTCCGGATCTGCCGCACACGCACATCCAGTTCGCGCACTGCTACAAGAAGCAAGCTGGTTGGGTCGACGTGCTTGGTCGATTCAAGCGTGGTGGTGGTAAACTGTACGACTTGGAGTTTTTGGAGGACAAGAATGGACGTCGTGTAGCTGCGTTCGGATGGCACGCGGGTTTCGCCGGTGCTGCGTTGGGATTGTTGGCTTTGGCTGAACAGGTTCAGGGTGAAGGCCGACGATTGGGAGCTCAAAAGGCATACCCCAACGAAACTGCGCTCATCGCACATGCTAAAGAGCAGATCGAGCACATCAAGAAATCTCGCCCAGACGGCAAGGTGAAAGCCTTCGTCGTCGGCGCTCTGGGACGATGTGGTCGTGGAGCCATCGACTTTTTCGAAAAAGCCGGCGTCGCTTCCGACGACATTGTGCGTTGGGACATTCAAGAAACGTCCGCCAAACACGGTCCTTATCAAGAACTCCTCGACGTTGATATTTTCGTCAACTGCATCTACCTCACTTCCAAAATCCCTCCGTTTTTGGACCAACCGACCATCCAAGCTGCCGGCCCTCAACGTCGTTTGGGTGTCGTAGTCGACGTATCCTGCGATACTACTAACCCCAACAACCCTCTACCGATCTACGATATTAATACGACCTTCGATAAGCCCACCGTAGACGTAGAGACTGGTAAAGGCAACCCAGCGCTGACGGTGATCTCGATCGACCATCTACCCACGTTGCTGCCGAGAGAGAGTTCGGAGGGCTTCAGCAACGATCTGCTGCCGAGTCTTTTGCAGTTGAGAGAGGTGTTGGGTAAGGATACTACGCAGATGGAGACGTTGGAGGAAGGTAAAGGAGCGGTGTGGCAGAGGGCGGAGAAGTTGTTCAGGAAGCATTTGGCGGAGGCTGAGAAGGAGGGTGCGTAGAAGAGGAGCAGGTAGAGATGCTGTTGTACATTTGAGACACTCAAAAATTGAAGATCTGTTCTCGTTTCACAGTTTGAGAGCGAAAACAGTCTGTAAATTTGACTGGGTGAAGATGACACGCTGTGAATGATCTCAGAAATGGGTTGCGATGGATGAAATGCGATTGAAGTGTGTTTTTACAAAGAGAGGAGTCTAGCGGGGTTTGCAGCGATGGAAGACTGAGCGTGCTAAGCAGCCGAATGTGAGTGAAGACAGGTCCAAGGATTCATGTTACGGCTGTGAAGTGAGAAAGCTCTGAAGCTGAAGCGAATGAGGTGCCCTTCCTTTTGTGGATTTTCATCGCTAAGAACCGTCCTGCAGAGCACCGTGAGGTTGCGCCTTCGACTAACGATGACCGGAAAGAAAGGCCGAGCAACCGTGCCTTCGTGTAGCTTACCAAGCTCGTTCGTTTTGCGATCCAGAAAAAGCGGTTCCTTGCTTCTACCCTACCGTCCGCGTCACAAGTCGCATCGATTTCCGACCCATTAGAGAACATCCCCCTTGCTGCTAGCTGAAACGCCCAACATTGCTCTGCGGCTCCTACTGCTGCTGTTCAACCGGCGCCCCACTCTGCCTTCCCTCCGAACCCTGTTTCAACGCCACCTTCCGCGCGCGATTTAGCTCAAAGTAGCAATACGAACAAATATGATGGTGCAATTTAGGTCTACCACAACCGCTGCAATGAACCAGATCTGTTCGATCTTTCAATCCTTTATTCGCAGCGCGCATTGATTTTCTTGAGTGCGACACTTTTTTCTTCGGCACCGCACGGAGCAATCCATCCCATAGTGACGACCAGGTTGAGGCGGTAGATGTTGAAGGCGAGGAGGGTAGTGGTGTTGCGGTTGCGAGTGCTGGCGTGAACGGTGTCGAAGAAGAGGAAGAAGGGGGAAGGAGGGATAGGGTTGGTAGACGGATTCGTAGGAGGGTGGTTTTGTTGAGTGTTAGCGAGAGTTGGAGCTTGGTCGCTGCTGCTGTCGTGCGTGATGATGTTGCCCACATCGTGTTGAGGGTCTTGGAGAGTGGTTGAATGCGGGATGTCGCGATGTCGCAGAGGAAGTTGCAAGATGGTGTTGCGATCGATGATGACGAGAAGGAAAGAAAAAGTTGAATTGCGCGGAAAGCTTCATATTTCTTCCAGCCTCGAATGGGAGACTTTTTTTCTCGTGCGAGAAAAACTATGCTCTTCACGCTGCTCTTCGCCAACCTCACTCGTGTGACACCTGGAAGGTCAACACTCACGATCACGATGAATCGAAGCCTTCCTCATTCTCATCAGTCACCATCACCATTGACCGATCTTTCACAAGACGAAACTCTAGAATGCAAATGATGAGAAGGGCCACAATATCAACGGATCGACCGAAAACATTGCTTGATTTTGTGTGCTAATCATCCTTATCAGCCCTCCTCTTGCCCGGCACCAACGTCTCTTCCGACCCATTGGCACTTCCACTCATCAACCCTTGCCTCTCCCCGGTCCTCTTCGCCGCAGCACTATCCCTACTCTCCTCGTCCTCCTCATCACCGATCTCAAACACCACATCTTGATTCGGCGCTCCTCTTGACCCTCCTCCTGCCCTCCCACCGTGAGAAGTCTTTTGAGCCTCAACATCATCTTCATCCTCGCTGTCCGGTCCATCTGGACCTCTGGCCGCGAAGGTGTCCACTTCGTATCCTTCAGCTGTGGGATCGTCGTCTGTGGCGATTTCGTCCGACATGGCTAGTCGCATATTGTTACCTGTAGGTCTCCAGACCCAAGCGATG
This sequence comes from Anthracocystis walkeri, assembly GCA_928858565.1. Lineage (NCBI taxonomy): Eukaryota > Fungi > Basidiomycota > Ustilaginomycetes > Ustilaginales > Ustilaginaceae > Anthracocystis > Anthracocystis walkeri. The sequence continues at coordinate 91,153 of CAKMXV010000007.1, forward strand.
GCGGAGAAGACTGCAAAGTATAGCAAAGCCAACCAACCGTCGAGCAAGAACCATCGGTATTGCCAGGTGTTGGGCGCAAAGCCTTCCCCGCCGGATTGCGAGAAGGCGATCGAGGAGATGATGAAGAACCCGAACTGCGATCGCAAAACCAGAATAGAGCGTCAGTATGAAGCGAACAGTCTACTGATCGATGGGGACGAGGTGACTTACAATAACGACAACAGCCGCGAGCAAGATACGATGAAGCTTGACAAACATGGACCTTTTGAACGTCTGCTTGCGTTGTGTCAGGTACTCGATGCTGCGGTTGAGCGAGTTCATCGTCCAAGTGAGGAAGGCGGTCAATGTCATTGCGAGCGGGAAGATGAAGGCAAAGATCCAGGCTCCTCCTTGATCGAGCTGAATGAGCACGATTCCAATCGAGTACAGGACGCCAAAGACGAAGTGCGCCGCAGTGAGGAGTCGAACTCGTGTCATGACGGGTCCGATGGATGGTCGAATGACGCCGTATCCCATGCTGTGAATGTAATGCCGTGTCAGCACAGACGCATCTGGAAAGCTGATGATAGAGAAAGGAGTCGGGCCACTTACGCAACAATCAAAAGCAAGAAGAAAGAAACCGAGTTCCTCCCCGCATCCAAGATACTCGTCAGCACGAGCAAGAACCTCGCCACCGCCGTTACACCCGCCTTGCCGTTCACCTCTCTGATCCTGAAAAAGTCGATCAAATGCGTGTTGAGGTAGTAGTAGTAAATCCACTGAGCCGCCATCTCGACCACAAGGAAGGCAATGGTGCCCGAAATGAAGTACTGCACGGTCAACATTTCGTCTTTATGCTTGATGCACAGCGAAAGCCAGTAGATACCGAGAGCGATGTAGGCGAGAGTCATGGCAAAGTAGAAATTGAGTTTGGGGTATTCGGCGGCGGGAAGGTTGCCTTTGAACTTGTTGAAAAACTCGACGCGGCCGTCGAAGGCTGCGTGGACGTTAACGTCGCCAGTTCCAGAGGGAGAGTTTTCGATCGAGACGAGGGGTACTTCAGCTAGCGGGTGGTCAAAGTGGAGAGCAGAGCAATAAGAGAGGATGGCGTTAGCAAAGGATAGTTCGAGCAAGTGGTGAAGACGGAAAAGGGGGGCAGCTCACTCGCACCGAAGCAATAGTATCCGGTCTTTGTTACGTTGTATCGCTGTTTGGTCGCAACCACGTCGTGTTTCAAAGATTGTCAGCATCGCCTTCAAGCACGTCGATCTTCTTGTCCTCATACTCACCAAGACTTTCTCCTCCGTAGTTCCAGTCGCACCGAAATCCATCCTCTGCAACTGCACCGTAGTCGCGTTACCCCGACTCTCGTCCAGGATGAAGTTGCCCAGCTGCTCCTTTGTACACAGCTTCTCCGATACCGCATTGGGCGTGCAAACGTAGCTCTTGAGTTGATATCCGAAAGCATCCTTATCGTTGCTGAGTTTGCCGAGCTTGTCAAAGTCGGCGAATTCGTAAAACATTGTAGCCACTGTCCCCTTGGAGCCCTTGTGGAAGAAGGCTTCGATGTGACTGTCACCGCCTGCGATCATGCCGGAACATGTTTGACGAAGCTCATCTTTGTCCGAGATGGTGACTGTGAATGCTGCAGCTGAGTCGGTGAGTGTGAGGAACAGCAGAAAAGTTGAGATGAGCAAGGCTCGTATTGATGGTATAGGTGCCATTGTGAGAGGACGACGGCGGTGCTCGGAGAGCATCTTGAAGGGTGTGCTGATTGCACAATCAGCTTGAACGGGCGACAGAGAGTGATGGTGTGATGGACAGGGTAAGGAAGAGGGAAGAACTGACGAGCGATGCCACTTTGTTGACCATCACATTTGCCAAGCCTTTGTCGGTGGAATGAAAGAGGTGAGTTGGAAAGCGGTTCGACCGTCCGTGCGTGTTGACTTTTGACAGCACAGCCTGTGGAAAATAAAAATCGGGCGGTAAAGCTGTCAGCCTCAATTTAGGGTCCAATTTTTGGGTGTGCATTTCTTCCAAACATTTGATCAACAGAATCACATCCCACATGTGTTTGTCCAACGCAGACACTTGCTCATCAGCATCATACAGTAGGTCGATTTGAACGAGGCTCGTGTACGCTTCATGCGCTGGACCCTGTACGGCCGTTCAGTGTAGAGAGTGAAGCTGGAAGACGCCGCATCGATGTGCATGGTCGTCCGACGGTAACCCGCGACGGTAACCGAAGTTGAGGCTAGGCGAGGGTTACCGCCTCCACCAACTCGCTTCGCTTCCAACGACCTCGTTGGGATTGCTCATATTTGTGACATTCGAGGGGTCGGCTACATATGTTGAGGGTTTGCAAATGTCTGAGGATGACCAAGAACCTTTGCTTCAAAGTTGCTCGTGACAAGTTCGACAAGGCGGAGTAACGTATGATCAGCCAAAATTGCCTTTAAACAACGAAACGCAACCCTGCCGAGCATCCTTTATTTAAACTCGCACTTCTTGGAGAAGAAACCCTTTACGAAGCTCAACCATCACCCTCACACCAAAACCTCATTCGACATCATGGAAGAGATCCGCTCACTCATCGCCGACGTTCCTGCCGTATGGCGCAACTTGGACCACCTCAAGCAAGCTTTTGTGGTGCTCAAAGCCATTGCCGATTTCACCTACTGCGGTCTGACCCCTCTGCTTTTCATCAAGACACATCTGAGTCTACGATCCTTCGTCCTCGTTCCTCTGGTCGCCGTCTGCTATGTGTCAGCTGACGCTGCCATGTACTTTGCGCTACCCAAGTCCGCCGAGCCAGTCCAAGTGTACGTCGGATTGGCACTCGTCAGCTACAGCCTGGTCTTCTTCTGGTGGGCGCAGTACACCATGTCCTCAACACCCGGTCTCACAGGCGCATTCTCGAGCGACGAACCCACTTTCCTCATCACACAAGGTCCGTGGGCATTTGTGAGAAATCCCTTGTACTCGGCCTACCTCGCATCGCTCATTGCTGGCTTCATCGTCACCAGCTCTTCCAATCACCCGGACCACGGACACGCGTTCTTGGTGTCGCACGCAGGGGGTATCGCTCTAGCAGGGTTTGTGGTGGCATTCAGCATCTTTTATTCGGCGATCAGGGAGGAAGAGGCTAAATTCAGCTCGAGCAAGCTAAGGTCCAAGCACGAGGCGTACAAGAAGAAGGTGTGGTGCCTCTTGCCTTTGACCGATGTGCTTGGGCGCTGAAGCTTTCACTCTTGTCAACATGCTGATCGCTCATTGGAATCATCTTAGATGTCTGCTTCATCATTCAATACCATACACTGGATCCTTCTCTTAATGAAGATGTCTCTATCTGTGTATCACCTTGTAGCTTATCGTTGTCGAGGTCTGTGCTGAATCGTGTTCATCGGGCTGTGAGGGATCGGTGATATCGACTATAATTTCACAAAGTCACGCGGGCGAAAGCCAGGCGAAAAAAGGGAGAGAGACGAGGGAAGCGTCAGACCAAAAATGGAAAAATCCAGAGAGGCTCTGCTTCATCTCCTTTTGACACTTCCGAACCATTCAAACGAGAAGAACCAGAGCAAGCAAAGATCCACAGGACTGGATTCGTCAGACAGAAGCAAACAACGTCAAACGTCAAACATCAGATCCAGATTCCAACGCTCGGATCAATCCCATTGCTGCAAAGCAAGACTGCGCAGCCATTGCAGCAAAAGCTTCGACCTTCATCACGCATTCACCCCGTCTCGCAGGTGGGGCAGGCCATCCAGCGCAGGCGCAGCAAGGCGATTCGGTGGACATTCTCGTCGTCCTCGTCCTCGTCTACGGTGGTCGTCGTGCTTTGCGCTTCTCGCCTCTAGATCGCAGCCGGCTAGGCAATGCAAGCCTCTTCGCCCAACTCTACGTCGACCTCGATTGCTTACCCACAGACCATCGCCAGCACATCTGCAACAACCAACAATGCAGCCTTGACCATCGATCCAGCAGCCCTGTTGGGGGGCTCTCCCTCTATTCCAACAGCCTCCACATCAGCACCATCAGGTGCAAACAGCAATACCATCAACAGCAGCATCACTGCCGGCAGCACAAATGCGGTCAACAGCTCAGCATCAACCTCAATAGCCGTCAAGCAGGAGCCGGACGAGCATCCATCATCTCTGTCCGCACCTCAGCATGATACCAGCCTCTCAGGGCACGCTGGCAATGCTCTCCACAAGGACAAGCAACGATCAATATCAGCAGCACCACCTCACAGCAGCAGCCGACCATCACACCAGCACGACAAAGGCTCTCAAGATATCGAGACGATTGTCGTGAAAACACAGACCGACCTCGATTCCATCTCATTAGTCGACCAACTTCTCCAGAAGGACCACAAGGCCATCCTGCGTCCCGATCTATCTGCATTTGTCGACGCCCGTGATGCCCTTCGTAGGCTATTGCCATATCACGTCTGGAACATACCTCACCACGATTTGCTCAAGGCGTTGGACCTCAAAGAAGATCCCGTCCTCAGCGAAGTCAGATTACGCAAGCGTCGTCGCATCGCACATCTCCAACATCGCAAGCTAGCGCCGACAAGGAATGATGATGCGACAAGCACCTCACTGCAGTCAGTCGATACTACGTCATCAGTCAAGGCAAATGCGGATGGCGATGATGTGCAGATGCAACATGCTGGAGGTATCAGCGAGGATGCTCTTACAAGGTCGCGGAACGACGACATCGAATTGAACGAACTAGGCCTGCCAATACCTTTGCCAGAAGTGCCACAACCCACCTTCCCCACCCTCGACTTTACCGCCTCCGTCTTCGCACGGAGGGACGCTCTAGCTTCTCGGTTCCGACGCACGCTCACCGCACTCGACACCACTCACAAGCGCGCGCCCAACACATCACTCTCACTCGAATACCTTGAAAGGCTAGCATACAACGACGACCGAGAAGAGGTATTGGCTCAGATCGAAGAGCTCAAGTCACTCAAGGCCAAGCTTGAGATGTTGGAAGAAAGCAAACAGATCAATGCAGCAGAATCATCTGCCAAAATTAAGCTCAGCTTCGGTATCACTGACGAGATCGAACGCGAGCGTGAAAAGGAGCGCGAGTTGGAAAGGATCAAGCGTCAACAGGAGAGAGCAGCCGCGAAAGCCGCCAAGTTGGAAAAAGAGCGAGAGGCGAGGCATCGTTTGGGTATCTTTACACCGCCACCAGAGCCGCCGACTGCGCCCGCGGCTGCTGCGCCATCGCCAGCACCGACATCGACATCAGCAGCCACTCCTGCGCCGTCTTCCTTGCCTGTTGGTGGCCCTCCATCAGCTGCGTCGCTTGCGATCGCAACTCCAGTTTCAGGTGTCAGCACACCAGCCAGCACTCCGGGAAGCTATCCGTTCCCACCTGGCGCGAATCTGCCGTATGCTCAGCCTGGACCCAACGGCCTACCCATGCCGTCGCCGCAATTTGGTCCGCCGTCGGCATACACATCAGCGCCCGGCACTCCGTACAGCCCAGCACCGCCGTTCGCCGCCTTGTCCGGAGCTTCAATCGCAGGAGCCAACGGCGTGCCATTGCCGCCTGGTGCGTCGCCTATGGGAGCCCCAACGTCGGCTCCCTCCATGCCTGCTACTACTCCGATGCCAGGCACGCCGTCAACCCCAGCTGCAACGCCCTCCAAACCACCAAGCAAGAGCAAAGCCAAAGCTACTCCTGCCGCCAAAGCTGTTGCGACAGGCAGCGTACCAGGTACGCCAGCTACTCCAGGCACGCCAGGCGTCACACCAGGTCCCACTCCACATCGAGGCCGAGGAAGGCCACGCAAGCATCCATTGCCAGGCACGCCTGGTGGTCCACCGATCCCTGTGCCGCGGAAGAAGAAGGAAAAGCCAGCCAAGCCACCAGCAGCTGCAACATCGACAAGCGCGCCAGGAGCAAGTGCCATGTCGCCGCCGACTTTGCCACCAGGTGGGGCCACATCTGCTTCTCCCGTGCCACCGACAATGCCGGGACCGGCACCAGGATACTCTGGCGAGACGTTTACATCGACACTGCCGCCCACGCCGACGTCGGTACGACCTCCTGCGGTCTCGCCTCCAAGCACCGCAGCCTCGCCCATGATGGTTCGTCCGCCAACTATGCATCCGACGCTGACCAGTGCGACGAGTCTCAATACACCGCGTGCAACTCCGCCCGTCAAAGCGTCTTCTTCTCCTGCGCCTGCGGCTGCTCCAGCCAAGAAGACTCCTGCAAAGGCCAACGGAGCGACGCCCAAACCTGCTTCTCCAGCAGCATCGGCATCAACATCAGCGGCCGCAGCACCAGCACCAGCAGCGACCAACGCCAACCCGTCCATCCCGAATCACCCAATCCCACTGCTCATCCCCGTGGCATCCCTCCCCCGTCTCTCGGCATTAGGTATCCAACCGACGCCCAGCCCGCACATCCGTCCAGTGATAGGACCCAACGGACAGCCACAGGGTCTTCAAGGACTGCCCATTCCTATCGATCCAGCGCAAAGTGTCCCCGCTGTTCTTCTGGGTATCAGCGAAGGCACGGCAGAAGCCAGCAGCGCAGACGGGACGACAGGCAAGCAACAGATCTTGCACATTTCGGTGGTGTTGAGCAGGTTGAGCCCGTCGCAATTGAGTGGATTGGCTGTGCTCATGCAGAGCTTGCAGGCTCAGGTGGAAGCTGGGAAGCGCAAGTAGCGCGAGGGGGTCTAATGTATTTGTTGTGCTTCGATGACGGTGCGGTTCGTGTGTGTGAAAGTGTGTGTTTATGAGGGTGATATTGAATGCGGATGAGCTCGAAGTGCCGGATGATGTCGTTCGAGACTGAGAGCATTCGACACTTTTAAGAGGCGGCGTGGCGCGTTGTGTGGAGTCTGTGGAGGCCGTGCGCTGCTGAGTCGCCTTTTTTGGTTGGACCCTGAATTGCGTGTTGATTGAGTTCGAGACATCTTTCCGATTCCAACTAGACATCACTCCACCATCTGCATCACTCTTTCATCCCTCGCATCCAGCTACTTCATCTCACTCGGCTACGAGGTTTGTGCAGAGCCATGTCTTGGAGCTGTCAACGCTGTCGGCAGCCACTGCTGCTCGACCCGTCCGTATCTTCGGATTTGGACCTCAACCAGTCAGCCTATGATCTGGTGCAAGACTCATTTATTGCTCCACGCCATGCGAAACTTCCACCATCCACATCGAAGCAGTCATCGCTGACGAAAGACAATTCGAATAATGCAGCATCGACATCCACCTCTGCTGCTGCTGCTGGAGAAGCAACGAGCGATGCCAACTCTCTCAGTGCGCGTTTAGCTGCTTCGTCGGCGCTGTTCGATCTGCTTTCGCACCCGCCACCGGTCAGCAGCCCATCGACGTCGCGGAGCGCGAAAAAGACGCTCAATCTTCGTAATACCAACTCAGCGTCGACTGCGATCGACCACCCGCTATGCAAAGCATGCACGGATACGCTGTTGGATATTATGGATTCTCAAATGTCGCAAGTGCGGTCGCAGCGCGATTCGTATCTCGCCTTTGAAGCCGAACTGCGACGATACAAGGTGTTGCCGCCCGCATCTAAAGCGAGCCTTCAACGTCGAGCGTCATCCTCTTCTTCCGTCGTAGGTACATCGGAAGACACTCTCGACACAGCCAACCTCCGCCAACAGCAACAGGAAGAATGCGAAGCACTGCAACAAGAAATCTCCCAACTCCTCTCTGACGAATCGACCGCCCTATCCGAACTCAAAGAAGCCGAAGCGGCGCGCTTAGAAGTCGAGTCAGCACTCTCCGCACTAGCCGAAGAAGAATCCTCCCTACAGCAGGAAGAAGAGCGATTCTGGTCCCAATACTCGTCCCACTCTTTGACGCTTGCAAAACTGCAAGAGGAGAAAGCGTCGCTTTCCATGGCGGTTGCGCACGATAGAACGTTGCTGGAGCGTTTACGTTCGACCAACGTGTACACGGATGCTTTTTGCATCGGACACTCTGGTGGGATTGCTACCATCAACGGGTTACGGTTGGGGAGGTTACCGGGACAACCTGTGGAGTGGAACGAGATCAATGCGGCTTGGGGTCAGACTGCGTTGTTGTTGGATGTGTTGGCGAGGAAGCTTGGGGTAGCGTTTAGAGGGTATAGGTTGATACCCAAGGGGTCGTTCAGTGTGGTTTATCGGTACGAAGATGCAAAATCGCACCATTACTCGGCGTCTGGGTTTCTTCCCACCGCCTCGAGCGAAGTGGAAGAGGAGAACGATGGAGAGAAAACGGTATACGAGCTTTACGGTAGTTCGGATTGGCAGATTGGACGACTACTGCAGAGTAGACGGTTCGATCATGCTCAGGTTGGGTTTTTGGCGTGTTTGAAACAGGTGGTGGATCATGCGGCGAGGGAGGATGCGGGATTTCAGGCTCCACATGCGATAGGCAAGGATAAGATAGGCGAAGCGAGTATAAGGTTACAGTTCGGAAGCGATGAGACGTGGACCAGGGCGTTGAGGCATGTGTTGGTGACGGTGAATCGGGTGTTGGGGTGGGTTGGGGAGCGGGAGAGGGCGGCCAACAGGGTGGTGGAATGATGCGATGCATGTTGGTATTGTCGGATTCGGGATGCGATGTAACGAACCTCAATGCATGACGAGCTTACCACGAAGTCTCCTTACGTGCGAGCTTTGAGCCTCTGTCGATGGTCGCCCGCACGCGACACTACGAAGCCTGCCTTGCGTTGGAGACTGACATCGCAAGACTCTTGTCAAGAGCTTTCTGCTTTTCTGTTGTAACGAACCTTGTGTTTTTTTGGTGTCTGTGCATTTTTTTGCCAAGGTCGTGACGAGGCTGTGCGTGCTGTGTGCCAAGAAGTTCTATAAATATTCTTCGCTCCGAAGGGGGAAAAAAAAGTTGCAGGGTCGTGAATTGATGATGGTGTTCGTGTAGCTAGTTACAGGCAGAGGATTTTCTGATTTTCCAAATTTTGCTGGGCGGTCAAATGACCGCCCAGATTCATCCATAAGTGGACGGTCATCCGACCGTCAACTAAAAATCCACCGTTCTGCGCAGCGTGACAAAGAAGTCTTCCGGCAATTCGAAATTCGGGCGTACAAGTCGGGCCGAAGCTTGTGCAAAGGGAGCGCCTCCTGAAGGCTGGTAGCCGAGACGAGGGGTGGAGGCAAGCGCTTCTCCATACAGTAGCTGTTCAGTGTCCATCTTCACCTTCCTTCCTGACCACGACACTTCGCGGATTCGAGAGAAGCATGACGGATCACCAACCTTCAACCAACGGCGTCGGCGGGTACGCCGCCAATCGCGACTCGCTCTACTCTCAACTCCGCTGGTCTTCTTCCCACCCACCTACCACACGTCGTCGAAAACTCCAACTCCTCCGATCGTATTTACCCGATTGGATCATCACCATCCTCCTAGCTGGACTGTTGGCGATCATCAACAACGTTCATGGGTTTCGACGTGAATTCTCTCTCACGGATACGTCGATTCAACATACCTACGCGTTGCACGAGCGTGTGCCTACTTGGTTGTTGGGTGTTTTGGCGATTCTGCTTCCGGCGTTGATCATCGCCGGGTTTGCATTGGGTGTTTCGAGGTCGGTTTGGGATTTGCATAATGGTTTGTTGGGGTTTGTGCTGGCGAACGCGTTGACTGTTACGGTGACTACTATAATCAAGGTAACCGTGGGACGCCCGAGACCGGATTTGATCGATAGATGTCAACCGGTAGCAGGATCGACCAACGCAGAGCCTTACGGTTTAGTTACGGACATCATCTGTACCGTGGGCGTCAACAACAAGGTTCTACGGGATGGCTTTCGATCCTTCCCATCCGGTCACGCGAGTACCTCTTTCGCCGGATTTACGTACCTCTCGCTCTACCTAGCCGGTAAGCTGCATCTGTTCGATCGTCGTGGTCACGCCGTAACGGCTTGGTTGTGCGGTACACCGCTCATGGCAGCTACGTTGATCGCGGTCAGCAGGACTATGGATTATCGACACCACGCAACCGATGTGATCGCAGGTGCACTGTTGGGTTTGACGGTGGCCTACTGGAGTTACAAGCTGTACTACCCGGCTTTGGGAAGTAGGATGAGTCATAAACCGTACTCGCCGAGGATCCCAGCGGAGCATATGGCGGGGGCGAGTGAGGATGGGTTCGAAAATGAGGTGGGCGATGGTGAGGCGGAAGAGGAGGGAGGGTTTAGGAGGTTCACAGTGCAGGGTGAGGGGAGTAGGAGAACGGGCTATGGAGGGGAGCAGGAGGACGGGCTGCACAAACCAACAAGTGGCGGTAGTAGAGCGCTCGAGAGCTCGTTGGAGTATCCGGAGCGCGAGACTGTGCCAAGGGTGTGAGAGAGCGGGCTTTTTTCATATGTATCAATTTCACCCACATGAACAGGAAATGAAAAGAACGGGATCCGCATTTCATCGACTTTACGCCTGCGGCGTGGAAAGACGGGAAAGCTTGTGTTGGATGTATCCGATCAGCCCACGTGGAAGCTGGGTAGGTGGGACAAAGTCGTAAGCTGCTTCGATTTCGACTTTGTAGCCGGTGAGGAGGATTGTTGTCAATCGTTGTCTGCGGACGACTCGATGTCTTCAAGGTCAACATCAGCTTCACTTTTTCACCGTTCGGCGCACCAGAGCTACTCACCGCATCCTTTGATCCTCTTCGAGCTCACCCGAACTCCTCAGCAGCCTTACACCCGTCGCCCTCTCATCGTTTCTCAATTGCACCAGCGCTTCCCCCTCGAAATCTTCAACATCGACACCGATCCACTCCACCGCTACACCAGTGCCACAATACTGCCGATAAACGTCGACGCCGTACGGATCGCCGTCGAACAACCCTCTCACCTTTAAACCTTCACAAGCGTTGGAGAGGAGCTTTAGCAAATTCCGCGTAGCGAGATCTGGATATCCTTTAGCCGTGATGAGGATGGTGCTGTGGCTTTCGTGTTGCTGTTGAAGGAGGTGTTTGAAGACTGCTTCCTTCTCTACGATGAGGATTGTGTGGCCGGGGCAGCCGGGAGGACAGTGTAGGTCGACGTTCCACCCTTGGCCGGATATTTCGGATGGGATGAGTGTCGGATGTCCCGCAGAACACGGAAGCGGAGAGGAGGAGGAGGTGAGAGGTGGAGTGATAGTTAGGCTACCGGAAAGAAGCCCACGAGGACTAGCGATGATGTTTAGCTCGAGTCGTTCACAGCGCAGGAGAGTGAGGAGGTGGGCGATGATCCGATCGGAGGCTTGTTGCGAGGGAAACAGGTGGAGGGATTGGTAGTATATGTCCCTATCGATAGCCAGCGTTTCGGATCAGCATCGATCCGATGGAAAGCAGTAAAGGAAAGGGAGTGAAGCTTACCGCTTGGTAACGAACCGACCCAACACCAGGTTGGCCTGTACCAACTCGAGCACCCTCATCACTTGGGCTGCGCAAAAGCTTTCGGAGACCGGTCAGTTCTCTTTCTCTCTCAGCTCAAAGGATCGAAAGCGTCGATGGAAGAAGGCTCACCGAATCGTCGCATCCCAACGACGCTTTTCGTCGGGAAGGTGACGTTGCTTTCACTTCTACCACCCTCCTCTGCGGGTGCAAAAGCGAGCAGCTTCAAAGGCGTCACTTCAGGTGTCTGTTTATTGCGCTTTGGCGGAGGTTCAGCGGTTGCCTGCGAAGGTGTAGCGGATGGATTCGGTCGGAGCACTTCAGCTCGAGTAGCGAGCTGACGCACGAGGTCGAGCATGAGCTCGTCGATCCGAGCTAGGATGGTGGTCGGGTTGCTCGTCATGATCACGTCGAGAAGCAGCCGGTAAGAACAGGTGATGGCGGTTGTAGATCAGAACGAAAGCTCCAGCTTGGGGCTGTATATATCACCCTGTCTATTGCTCAGCAATCGATCGGAAGCCTTCCGAAGCGTTCCCACGCTAGTCCCATGACCTCCTCTCAATCGGCACATCCGTAATTCAACATACTGCGTGTTGAAACCTGCTTGTATTGCTGTAAACGACTAGGAAGAAGGATCGATCTTGAGCGAGAAATCGACATGTTTTGTCGATTGATGGATCGAGCTTGTCGAGATAATGTCGATGGCTGTCACAACACAAACGCAAAATGTCAGTACTCGATCCCTCCTTCTCCAACTCTTGCTGTGGGCGGACACTTACAGTTATCAACATGACCACCCTGCTGCACATTATCGATATCGATGCCTCCACTGCTCTCCAACAGGAACTTGTGCTTCGTCCCAAACTCATCCTTCAACCTCTTCGCGTTGCTGATCAGTGTCTGGCCATCCATATTGTCCAACATGATGACATCCGCACCCGCCTGAATCGCCTCCACCGCCTCTTCGTAGCTCTGCACTTCAACGTCGATGCGCAGCGAGAAACCACAGACGGATCTCGCTGAGTGCACCGCATTCGTCACCGAACCTGTGGACCAAATGTGGTTGTCTTTGAGCATGACCATGCTGCTCAGGTCGTATCTGTGCATGTCGACACCTCCGACTAGCATTCCGTACTTCTCGACATCGCGGAATCCTGGTGTTGTCTTTCGCGTACCCGCTACGATACCCTGATAACCTGCGTCTCGAGCTTTTTGCAAAAACTTGCCCGAAGCTGTAGCGATTCCAGAGCATCGAGCTAGCGTGTTGAGCGCCACTCTCTCTCCCAGCAAGATTTTTCGTGACGGACCTTCCACCGTCGCTACTGCGATCTTGACTTTGCCACCTGCGCTTGCGGCTTTGAGCCATTCACCTTCCTTAAAGTTCCACGTAACATGGCAGTCGAGCTGCTTAAACACTTCGTCGAAGAAGGGAACTCCAGCAAGAATTCCCTCGCTCTTGCAGAAGAGGGTAGCTCGTTTGTTATCTTCACCGACGACGAAGCCACCCCAGTCGAAAGAGGGGCAGTCTTCTTTGAGCCATTCTGAGATCTTGACTTTCCACGATGGGGGTAGGAGGTTGGCGTATACGGGGATTGAGGTGGACATTGTCGGAGTTTCGGTCCGAGGGACGTTGGTGGTTGCGCGGACAGAAGATTCGTTTTAGGGGGGATCCTTCCAAAGCTTGCTCGTATCTGACGAGAGACAAGCTCGATCGAATGCAGTCCTGCCAAGGATGAGTTTGTGGTTGGTGTGTGAGAGTAAAAGCTTAAAGTCAAAACCGATGGTGGACAAGGTCCGCGCACATTTGCTAAGGGTCTTCTCGAACATTTATCCGGAGCTCGCCGAAAAGTGCTCTGTTTTCCAACCGGCCGGTACACTCCCCTTGACGATCTCACATTTTGAATAATTTTTTGCGGCATCTTCGAACGACGCGCGGTGTTGGTCTCGCGAGAGAGGAAAATGAAGAAACTGCATGCAAGGGGATCGACGTTGCATCAGAGCGAGGGAAGCGTCATGGGTTTGGTGGTGCAAGGTAGAGTTGAAGCCAAGGCGGGTCGGAGTTTGCAAGAGTCCAAGGTCGATCGTCAGCCTTTGCTCTCTCCTGTATCCATCCACCACATCTTTTCTCTCCTCGCAAGCCACATGCCAAGACGGTTGAAGAAAAGGGGTTGGATGACTGAGCCACCACTGCACCAATAACTTAGGCTCAGGCTCGAGCAAGATCTCCTCTGAAAGCAAAGGCTAATATTGCTTTGAAGAGATCACAAAGGTTGAGTGTATGCTGTTGAGCGTGAGGATAACATGGCTTGCTCAAGCTTTTGGCTTGTCATCATCCCTGCAGAGGAGGTGTGAGAATGGCCCGCGCATACTGTACCCATTTCGGGAAGGTCTTGTTTGATGCGAGCCTGACTCATGGATGGAAGGGGACGAGAGACAGGAGGTGGCTCAAAATGGAAGGTCCGATGAAAATTTCCCAATTGAGCTGCATGAAACGCTGTCCGATTCCGCAGGCAAAAAGCAAAGGCCAAGACAGCGAAAAGTAGATTCTCGCTCGAGCTTGTTCTTCTTCTTCTCTCAAAATAGAGTTTCTCTTCGCTGCCGGCTCTATCGCTTTGTCCTTGGCTTTGCATGGTTCTATTCGGGACAGCCGCCACAGGAGAGCGTTGCATGGTGAAGAACTGAGCAGCTGAGCAGCTGAGCTTGGTCGAGCTACAGTCAGTTTTGGTCGAGCGACTCTGTTTGCTGCGCATTTGCTACCTAAAGCTGTGTCGGTTCAACCTCCGCTCGTGTCCTATTTACACAGTCCGATTCGTCTCTCCGCTTCCTCCATCACTACCACCACCTCCATCCTCATTGTCACTGCCATCGGAACATATATACTCCTCGAATTCATCCCTCTTCGGTACACACGGAAGCACACACAATCCTTGATCAGCGTCGCTTCGCTCTAGGTTCACCATGTTTGGACGTAAGTATACCTAGCATCTTACGCATACAATGTTGAATGGCATGCTAAACATGTTATCCATACTTCTTTCTTTCGCTTGCAGGCCTCAAGCACAAGCTCTCTCGTCGCTTTGACGAGGACAAAAAGTCTTCGTCCCCCGCTTCCTCGCTGCCGCCTTCGCCCACCAAGCCCGCAGCTTACTCCACTGCTGCCGCTTCCACCAGCGACGCCGCTGCCACTACTCCTACCACAACCGCTCCCGCTGCTTCTCAACCTTCCACTTCGACTGGTGCTACCACTCCTGCTACCACCACCCCTGCCACCGACACTCCTAGCACCGCACCTACCACCCCTCCCGCTACCTCCGTCCCAGCAACCGGCGACGTCGACAACAACTCAGACGACGCTGCCACCGATGCCGACGGTCACCAGTTCACCACCAACGGCGTCGATGTTCCCCGTGTCAATTCCGCCTACTTCACCAACTGGGGAATCTACGGTCGCAAGTACTCCCCCCTCGATGTGCCCCATTGCAACCTTACGCACATCCTCTACGCTTTCGCCGATGTCAACCCGGACACTGGAGAGTGCTTCTTGACCGACTTGTGGGCCGACGAGCAGCTCCACTACACCGGTGATTCGTGGAACGACACTGGCAACAACCTCTACGGCAACTTCAAGCAGTTCCTCTTGCTCAAGAAGAAGAACCGAGCTCTGAAGCTCATGCTCTCCATCGGCGGTTGGACTTTCGGTCCTCACTTTGCACCCATGGCTGCCGACGCCAAGAAGCGCGCCAACTTTGTCAAGACCGCCATCGCCATTCTCGAAAACGACGGTCTCGATGGTCTCGACATCGACTGGGAGTACCCGGACAACGATGCGCAGGCTTCCAACTTTGTCCTCCTCCTCAAGGAGCTTCGTGCCGGTCTCACCGCCCACCAGAACAAGAAGGGCGACCAGGTACCCTACTTGCTCTCCATCGCTGCCCCCTGTGGACCCGATCACTACAAGAAGCTGCAGATCGGCAAGATGGACCAGTACCTCGATTTCTGGAACTTGATGGCTTACGATTTCGCCGGTTCGTGGTCGGCCCTCACCGGCCACCAGGCTAACCTGTGGAACATCAAGGGCTCACCACCTTCGGCCGACGACGCTATCAATTACTACATCGCTCAAGGAGTGCTTTCGCACAAACTCGTCCTCGGTATCCCACTCTACGGTCGCGGCTTTGAAAACACCGACGGTCCTCAACAACCCTACAACGGTACGGGACAGGGTACTTGGGAAGCCGGAAACTGGGATTACAAGTTTTTACCCATCAAGGGTGCAAAGGAGATGATCAACACCAAAATCGCCGCAAGTTGGTCGTACGATTCGGCAAAGAGAGAGTTTATCAGTTACGATACTCCCGCCAATGTTTTGCTCAAATGCGCCTATATTCGTCAGAAGAAGTTGAGGGGCGCAATGTTTTGGGAGTTGAGCGGTGATGCGACCAAAGCACAGGGTGGAGCAGATAGAAGCTTGGTTGCACTGACGAGTAAGAATATTGGTACTTTGGATTCGTCTTTGAACCATATTAGTTACCCCTATAGCAAGTGGGATAATGTCAAGGCTGGTATGAAGTAGAGCTGGACAGCGGGGGAGAAGAATTTAAGCGATGGCGCGATGAATTTGATGTAACGACCCTTTTGATGACCTTCGGTGACGACCTTTTGTACGTCTCTATTTGTTTTTTTTTCCCCCCGACCTTCGCCGATCAGAGAGCCTGATCAGCTTGACAGCGTTGGATCTTGTGTTCTATGGACAATTGTATCTTTTTACCCCTTATACAGCAGCTGAGTGTCTTGGGTTTCCTATCTGAGTTGTTGCCTGCGTAACTTGTGGTTTGCAAGCGGCTTGTTGATGTCTATGGACGACTTCTTGAATCATGGTTCCGCTGGTTGGTGGTCACAATTCGTTTTCCGACACGTCACATGACTCAATCACTGTCTCAAGCTGCGATTCCTATGCGCCCTCAATTGGGTCAAAGAAACGGACACCCACAAACTCTGCGTTGGAGGCACTATCAATACCTATTTCGCTGTCGATGACCCAGTCCATCTCCTCCGCCTACCACCGGCTGCACCAAGTAATTTCGTGTCCGCTTTTTGACGCCTCAATTATTGCTCTGTCTTTTTTGGTGAGACTCTAACCGTCTTACGTCCCGCTGCAGCACTGACATATTGAACGCTGACAAAACACAACTGCAAGCCACTCAGTCGGGACTGCATTCCAACACAAGCACACAACTCACAACCACCTAATAATCAAATCGTTTTCACATTGCATCCATTCACGCAACAGCCGTCGAAGCGGCACCCAACGCCGTCCCCGCCAAAATCATCTCCAAACTTCCCCTCACCTGCATCAGATCCCTCTGCAACCTCAACTCATCCCCCACTTTCGCCCAAATCCTTCCAAACAGATCATCAATCAACGGACTCTGACCGATAACGCTGGCATACGTATCCACGATCACGTTGAGCGTGTCGCACACCAAATCGACATAGCTCGGGTTGGCTGCGTGACGCAACAGGAAACGGAGGACTGGTTCGAGTGTCACATCGTCTCTACCGGAGATGGCTCGCCTCAAACCATCCAAACTGCCTCGAGGAGATCGGTGGATGAGCTCCAAAATGAGACCAAAGGTTACTGTAGGTGCGACACCTTTGCGAAGCGCGGCATCGAGAGCATCACCGTATCGGAAGGCTTTGAGCAAACGATCGTAATCTTGCAGCTTGCGTCTGCGTATGCTGTCCACTCGAATGTCGTCTGTCGCTTTTCGGGCGTTGATCTTGCCAGGTTGGTTCGAAGCAGCGGCTTTACCTTGCATGAAAAACTCGTAAGCTCCTGCGTTCATAGCCGCGCGTTCGGCTTCTCGTCGTTCCAGTTCGCTGGCCTTGACATCTCGCTTTCGAACGCAGAGTGTTCCGTCGGCCATTCCGACTGCGATGTGCGATTCGTCGGGTGAGACAGCCATGGAAAGAATGGGCGAAGGGTATCGCATAGTGTGCGTCACTTTGAAGTCTTGTGCTGGGTCGTATACTTTGACCAGATGGTCGAGACCGCCGGTGAGGATACGCATTCCACCGATAGATTCGGAGTTGTTGACGGAGAAATCGGCACCAGAGTTGACAGAGAGCGCCAGAGAGGTGATAGTCTTTTGATGGTTCGAGATGGACGCCATGCATCGACCGCCCATCATGAGATCCCATACCTTCATCACTGGACCTCCTACGGACAGCGCTACACCTCCACCGCCCGTCGGGTAGACCAACACATCTTCAACCGGCGCTCCGTGGTTCATGGTCATTGCGCATCCACCTTGTTCTCCCATCCTCGAATCCCAGAGTTTGACTGTGCTGTCGTACGAACCGGAAAGCATCAGCGCCGGGTTGTCCGGAGAAAACACAGCCGAGCGAACATAGTCTTCATGCCCCTCGAAGACGTGCACTGCTTTCTGCTCTGGAACGTCCCACAACCTAACCGTCCTGTCGTCGGAAGCAGACATGATCTCGGTACCGTTTGGCGAAAACCTCGTAACATGCACGGGACTACTATGACCTCTCAACGTCCTCAAGATCGCCCTTGACGTGGTGTCAAAAACCTGAATCAATCCGCTATCGTCACCCGCCACCATAAGCCTACCGTCCGAACGAAAGTTGGCCGACCTGGCCACATCCTTAAAACGAGAGATGGTCTTTGAGACACGGCTGTTGCGCATCGAGTAGATCTGTACACGTGCACCGGTGGTGACTGCAAATTTCTGACGTGCAGAGACCGAAGTAGGCTGTGTGGAAGTCGAACCGATCGTTGAAGCGGCAGCCGATGCGGAAGGGTCATCCTCGAGGGATGAAGTCGAGTACACCGAGACGGGCGGCACAAAGTGGATCGAAGTGATAGGTGCCAGCTCTTTAACGAAGACGGGAGCGCGGAAATTGCGCCAGTAGTGCGACTCGGGGGAGCGGGATGAAGAAGGTCGAGCCGAACGCTCTGTGACGGGGCGAAGTGACGAGTACTCCATTGTGATGGTCTTCCGGTCTTTGGTCGTTCTGAATCGAAGGGGAGTTCAAGTACGATAGTATGATCGTGTGCGGCCCTGATCTGCCTTCGCCAATGTGTTTGAAAGATGCGCGCTAGGGATATGAGCGTGCTGAGCCTAGTAGAGAAAGGGTAGCGGCGACGGCAACGGTGATGGTTGAATGAGGAACGCTGTGATTCCTCTCTGCAAATTTGGCAGGCGAACAGGAAGAAGAGGAAGAAATGTGGAGCCCACGCCGAAAAATTTCAACTGAAAAAAAAAAGGACCCTGGCGCAGTCACGTGAGCAGCCATTTTCCTTTACTCTGTTACTACGTCAGCCTAACAATCCACCGCGTTCAAAAAATCCCCTCGTAACGCGTTCGCGCGACTTGCGCTTTCTCGCTTTGACAAGATCAACAACACACGGCATCTCCTCGTCAAATGAGCATCGTCGAGCGAGTGGCTTGGCAGACCGCGTCGACAATGACGCCACAAGGCATTTGGCATTGAGTGCATTGTGGTGTTTGAGAAGGAATGTGATGGACCGGGAAAAGTTTGAGAAAAGTGTGGGGAAGAATGTGATTTGGTGATTGAGATTCTGGAACAAGATCGGTATGCGGCCCGATGCTTGAGGCTGGATCGCCGCTTGGTGCAGCAAAAGGCGACATCGAGTGGCTTGAAAAGAATGCACTGAGGTGAGTGACAAAGACCGACATGACCGGCGGTCAACCATGGAAACAACACTGCAGCGGAATCGCGGAAATGCTGGCGGAGAGCGAATGCTATGGGAACCGCGGAGGTGAAACGTGAACGTGACCCTCGACCTCGACCAATTGGTCATGAAAGCTCATCTGAGCTTCGTCTGCCTCACCGGCGATGCTTCGAAAGACGGATGCATTCGTCCCAATGAGATTCAAGCTCGAACTAATCTCGAGTAGAATTGATGTTGGATCTAAGACGCCGCGTGTACCTTGGCCAAGAGGTGCCAAGCCTTGCTCACTTTGCTTGGGTCGGACGATGGGGTTCAAAGACGCGGATGAGCCTCGCATTCCTCTACCTCGTGTCTTTTGTCTGCCAGGAACGAGCGACTTGTTGTGCTAACGGGTAAATGGCAGTCAACAATTCGCGTCGTGATTTTTGCAGATCATCTCGGCAAAAGCGCAAAAAGGGTTTATTTCGAGCACCTCCTTGCTGAATTGCGCTGCCAGCAAATCGGTTCTCGCTTAGAAGAGGACCACACACTTCAAGGTGAAACCAACACGCTGCCACGAAAAATGTCTCCTGCTTCGCCTACCGTGTGTCTGTCGTCGAGTCGTTCTCACACCGTCACGGCAAGCAAAGTGCAGCCAAGAGCGCGCGTAAAGTGATTGACCTTTGCTGCCAAGAAGAAGATTCGTTGATACAAGGCCAAAGATATCTGTACAGCATGATCGGTACTGCACAGTGAAGCACAATGATGCATCTCGAAACTACCAAGCAAAATAGAGTAGCGATGCATCAACGAAGCAGAACGGCGACACTGCGCGAAGTCAGATGACGACGAGCATAGCCGGTGACTGCGAAGCAAAAGAAAAGAACAAAAGAACGTCCGCAAAACTTTTTCCGTTACGGTTCTTGGAGAGGGCGTTGACACCCACACGCACACCCACGCCAAAGCGAGATCCAAAGTCAAAAAAGACGGCGTCTCATGCAGTATGGTGCAGTCGCTCGTCTCGTCTCCTTTCCCGTCAACTCATTTCGTGCCTCTCTGCTCAAATTAACTTGGACGCGATCTGCACTCTGCAGCAAAATCCACATCTGCCAACTTGTCGAGAAGGGCAAATCCAAACCCTCTGTTATACTGCCTCGATTCTTCAGTTCCATTCCGTTGGATTCTGTTCTCTGTCACTTCTCTTTTTCAACTCAGACAAACAAACACACTTCCGTTTTCCCACACGCACGCACGCAGCACGCAACCAAGCCAGCCAGCCAGCGACAGAAATGCACAAAGGGTCGTTGAACCAAGAAAAGGCGCAATGCCACTCTACAGAGGGCGCGCAGCTATGTAACGTAGATCTAGTTACCCAACCGCAGGCGACCGCAGCGAACACCGTCTGAGTTTGGTCGCCCCAAGGTTGCACGTTTCGTGCATTTTGACCCGTTTCCACCTCCAACGCCTCTCGCTCGTCGACAAAAATTCCTTCTTTGCTCGTCGTCTCTGGCATGTTGGGCTGTGTTCTGTGGGGTAGCCTATGGCGGTGCTCGCTTTGTTCTCGTGCGACAAATGGCTTTTTTGTCAAACCGGTTGCTGTCATGTGGGTCGCGTTGATGTCAGATGAGCGCAGCAAAACTTGGCAGAGTTCAGATAGGTCACAGATCGTCCTTGTCAATATGCAACGAGATGCTAGCCGAATGCGTTTCCGAAACAGTCTCATGTTGCGACTGACTTGTCCCCGCATGCTTGGTCGTTGGTGCCCTCCCTTTCTCCTCCTCGCTTGACCCTTCCCTACAGCCAGACATGCCAATGCCACGGAATCGAAGCCTCTTTTTTTTGGCCCTTTTGTTGCCCCTCGACGCCTTACTCTCTGCCTTTGCCCCTCATCGCTGGTTCTATGCTGAGAGGCTTCTGTTTCTACCTGTCATTTTGACTCTCCGCTTGCGCCCTGCCTGTCAGTCTCATGTCTTGCCTTCTGTGCTGTGTCGTTCTTTCTGCAAGAGCTTTGATCGTCCCTTTCTCTGGGTCACGATCCGTTCCATCTCACAAAGCGTACCTCTCACCGTCATTGTCGCTCGTTCCTCCTTCCTCACCTTACCATCTCCATCCCTTTGTTATGATCCCTCTCCACTCCGTATCTGTTGCCTCATAAACAACCTCCTCTTCGACTCTGTCGACACCTGATCGCCCCCTACAATCGTTTCCGGCTCATCCCACTCCATCAGCGCTCATTCACATTCCTTTAACCACACTCTCTTGTATTACTCTGCATCTCAATACCAGCGTCTCGTCCAGCAGCAAGCGTTCACACTCTTCCGACAAGCTTGCTTTCAATCCGGCTCTTGTTATCGCCTTTGCAGCCCGACCTCCTCGTCTCAGAGCAAATCAATCGTCCACGCCAGACTCCACTGTTGCTCGACATTGCAAAAGCAACGGTACCAGGTCCAAGCGAAGCTGTGTTTCCCGACATCACTTCTCGCCATTGTTCAAAACAGCACCTGCATCACTCAGTGACACTGTCGGTGCCACTAACCACACACATTCACAATGACATCGGCAAGAAAAGCTTTGTCACTAATGGCATGGGCAGCGCTATGTACACTGCTCGCCCTACTCCCATCACCAGTCGCCGCCCGAAAAAAGATGCTCATCTACACCTACACACAAGGCTTCCACCACTATTCCATCCCTACTGCGACCAAAGTAGTGCAACAGCTCGCTAAAGAAGCAGACCCTCCCATCGACACTGTACACTCAAACGACCCCAACGACTTTGAAAAGCAAGACTGGCTTTCGCAGTTCGACATGCTCATGTTCATCTCGGTGTCTGGCAAAGCGCTCTCGAACGATGGAGCGGAAGCGCTTCGAGAATACATCGAAGCAGGTGGTGGATATCTGGGAGTGCACGAGGCGTGCGATGCGCTGTACGAGCACCACTGGTACGGTCGTTTGGTGGGGGCTTACTTCAACTACCATCCCGAAATCACACATGCGACGCTCAACATCATCAACCGAACACATCCTGCCACAGAACACCTCGGCGAGACATGGAGAGTATACGACGAAATGTACAACTTCAACTCTGACCCTTCGAAATGGGGCAAGCAGTACCTCATCACTGCCGATCAAGATTCGTACCATGACCCAGTCGAGACTAAAGCGCAACGTGCGTCAGAACAGGGCAACCCACATCCCATCGCTTGGTGGAAGGAAGGCGATCAGCTGACGTACAACCCTCACGTCAAGGTTGGCGGTGGCACGGACCCGACCAAGCAAGAGATTCGTTCGGGAACAGCAGGTACAGGTGGTGCCGGTAGGAGTTTCTATACGGCATTGGGCCACACCAATGCTATGTGGAACGATGAAGATTTCCAGCAGCACATTATGGGTGCAGTGAGCTGGTTGATGGACTCTCCTGTTCTCAAGTCTTCATCACCAAACCCACCCAAGGGGGCGGTTGGATCCGACTATGACGCCGACGATGCAGCAGCAGCCTCTGCCAGCAAGACGCACAAGAAGAGCGCCAGTCGACCAAGTTCAGGACAAGGCATCTTGTCGACGGTCGTTTCGGGGACACCGTTGCCGTACTCGAAATCGGCCATCTCGACAAGTGGCGCTTCAACATCAAGAATCGCGCTCTCATCACTTTCCTCCGTAGCGGTCGCGCTTTCAGCATCGGCCTTGCTCGTCCTCTCATCTGCATCGTAGACACTTGTCTCGGCAGATACTTTGACTGTTCCGGTTTCACAGTTGTTGTCTTAGTAGTGTAGCTTGTATTCGTTATCGTTCTTGTTTCGACAGCAAGCCGGTCTTTGCTCTTTCTCTGTCTAGCTTTAGCTTGCTTAATCTCTCTCTCTCTATCCGGAGCCTTGCATCTTTTTATCGTCGTTTCCTATCTCCTCTCGTGGCCGGCAATCGTGCCCGAGGCCCGCGAGCGAGTTGTATTACCTCCCGAGCTACGCTGTCTTTTTCGATCGGCTGCTACTCCCTGTTTCTTGTAAAAGATGGACATTCTGCTCTCCACTCTGACCATCTCGTCTGCAATCTCGCCTGTGATGAATGGGTCGGCATGAATCCGACCATTGAGTAAGAGTGTTGTCCAGACCGTGGGAAAGACTCGGATCAAAGGTTTGCTGCTGAGTTCCGCAATCGGATCTGAAACTCAGGACCGGCTCTGATTGACCAATGAGGCACCGGACTTTGCTCCCAAAACTTGGATCACAAAGCCACGGGAGTGTTCACAGACCATGATACCGAACACAGACGGAGGAGATTGAAAAAGTTGGTCTCAGATGACGACAAGAAAGGGCAGTCGTGGGTGAGAGAGAGATGTGGTTGGTTGCTCGGGACTGTCAACTCAAACCCAAAAAAATCCAAATTCGGGGAGAGAGCGCGTAAAAAGTTCAGGGTGCAGCAGCAGACTTGGCAGCCAACTCACTCGTATGCTGTTCGCGTGCGCAACAAGAAAGCGGATGTGCTCGTGCGCGTTGCAGCTGAAATTGCGCTTTTCGGCTGTTGCGACTGCGTTTTGCTCTCTTCTTAACTGCCAAATGGCCCATCCGACACCGTCGCATCCTCGTCTTTGTCACTGTCAAGCTTCCGTGCAGAAACGAGCCTCAGCATCGGCACTTCCGTCAGCGAGCGAGCGAGCCAGCGTCCAACGTCACACCGCTTCGGACTGCCCGCCAAGCGATGCAATCTCGCGGCTGTGCGTAGGCTCCACTCGGCTTGCATCGGTCTCATTCGTTGATCAGCCCACCCAACAGCCCACCAACACCAACAACAACGACAACCTCATTTGCGCTGCTTCTCAATCATCGCAAACACGCTTTTTATTCCAACATCTCCCAAAGTAGACACCTACAACAGACAAAGGATCGCCATTCATGCAGCTTTCCGTGTCATCGCTTTAGCAAGAGCTTCCAGATTCCGGAGTGATTCAGCTCGTCTCCGCTAGACATCCCCTCCTAGCCTCACCTCCAAACCTATATGAGCGCCGTCACTCCAACCAGTCCGGGCTTCCCGCTCACCATGGGAACAGGCGCAATGACAGCTCAATTCGCAGGTCCATCCTCCAACGCTGGCAGTCCACGCTCTCGACCTACAACACCACTCTCCGCTGGCTTCATCCCGTCAGGTCCCACCTACGATGATCTCGCCAAATGGGAGGATGCTGATGTCGCGGCTTGGCTCAGCAATGCGCGCCTTGGCCACTATGCTTCCACTTTTGCTGAACACGACATTCGCGGATCCGTCATCCTCGACGTAGACCAAGCTGCGCTCAAGGAGATGGGCATCACCATGGTCAAGGACCGCGTTCGCATCTCTGCCGCCATCAAGCTACTCAACAAGCGCTGTGCCGATTCTGCCATCGCTCGCAGACCCAGCGTCGTCTCTATACCACCACTCTCCCCACTGGCATCGCATGCGCTCTACGCCAACGAAGGCGAGATGGAGTACCTCCAGCACGATCACACCACAGATCCATCGGCCGATGGTCAAAATCAGAGCTTTGGGCTCAACTCGATGGGCATGCGAAGAGGTCAGATGCGTCCGCCACCGCTCACCTTGAAACAGTCCACCTCACGAGGCATGCCAGGATATGCATCGCCCTCCAGCTCGCTCAACAACAGTCAAGGCTTTGGTCTCAGCGCCGCTCGCGGTCTCACTCCTGGAGCAGCTCGTGGCAGCGTATGGAACACCTCATCTTCGAATGGCTCAACCAAACCAAGCACTGCGGATGGCGCTCTCCATCGCAAGGTCAACTCTATCGGAAGTGTCGCCGCGCCTCCCATCGTCGGCGCTTCTTCGTCTCTGTCGTCATCGCGCAACCCTTACGGTCACACTGTCCAAAGCAATCGACCAAGCACAGCGACCGGCGCCAGTGGCTATTCAGCGCCAGGTTCGCAGCAGTCGCGTGGCGCTCTCACGTCCAGCAGTCCAACTGCCGCTTCCTTCGGCAACAATGCTGGCGCCAATGCAGGCCGTCCCTCGACCGCGACAGGCGCGCAAACGTATTCCACCAATGGGCCTGGCGGATCTTCTGGTAGAGATGGCTACTCACCGCTCACGCCCATCTCGGAATCCAATTCGCTCGGCAACACTCCCACCACCCCTTCAGGTATCCAGCAACAGCAACAGAATGCAGGCTACTCGGTCGGTCGTGGTCCCTTTGCTTCTTCGCAGCGTTATGCCTCCTCGTCCGGATCCTCACAGCAGCAGTCCTCTTCCGGTGGCACTCTCAGGCGCATCGACAGTGGCGAGGGCTACAACCTCGTCTCGTCTCAGCTTGCCGGCTATCAGAATCCAAACCCTCCAACCCTAGAAGATCTCAAACGTCGAACCATCAAATTCATCAGCGAAGAGGATAACACCACACGTATCGTCAACGTCAGCGACTGTCGCGATGCCTACGATGTCATGGCGCGTGTCCTCAAAAAGTTCGGCAAGCCGCCCAGCGGCAACAGCTACACACCCACTGCTGATCAGGGACCTACAGGTGACGAGCTGGGCGCCACCGAGACTTGGGGCATCTTTGCCACCAGCGCCGATGGGCAAAATACAAAAGCCCTCTCCGACAACGAGTTGCTGGCCATCTGTCACGCTCCACAGCCTCACGATCCTCTTCGAGAGCGTGGTCTTACACTTCGAAGGATCCCCAACCATCTTCCAGGTGAGGATGCACGCAAGGTGCCAGTCCGCTCAGGTAGGAACAAGCTCGAAGCCTTCTTCGGCGAGCGTATGCCTGTGGCGCAGATGCAGCCTGCTGGTCCTGGCTCGGGCACCAACGGCGACGAAGGCGATGCAGGCAGTGTCACTATCAGCGGGAAGAAGATGAAGCGCGCTTCCACCGTCAGCATCATGTCTGGTCTGGGTGTCGGTCCCTTCAGCAGCAGCAGCAATCACAACAACAACTCAAATCACGCAAGCAATAACCAGAGCAGCAGCAGCAGGGCGGAAGGCAAGCTTGCGGTCAAAAAGGAGAGCAAACTTACCTCACCGCCTCCTGTCACCAGCAAGCCCAGCAAGATCCGCAACTTTTTCGGCCAGCGTCCTCCCTCGGAACTCATCAACACCAACCTTGCCGACTTCTTCCCGTCTACTGACTCGAAAGCGCTGCAGCGAACTGCGAGGCGTTCCGTCTATGGACGTGCTTCGGCAAGCACACGATCAAAGCGTAACAGCACGTGGAGCTTCGTCGCTGACCCAGATGCGCCGCCGCTGCCCAACAAAGAGTCGCTCGATGGTCATCAAACTCCTCCCGAGCGCTCGTCTGCTTCCATTCGAGACCGCGGCACCACACCTATCATCCAGATCGGATACGACTCGCGCTCGGAAGATGAGCACTCGAACAACCATCATCGTGTCTCGTCTGGCTCGCACTTGGGCCCGCACCAGCCCGTCACGGGTCCACCAACACTGCCACCAGTGGTCGGTCGAGACTCGCTCGACGAGTGGTCGCGCGATCTCAAGGCTGTCGGCTCGCCCGTGTCCGAGGTCAGTGCCACCTTCCAATCTGGCAAGCACGGTCTCGGGACTGGATCGCATCAGCATCACTCTGCTATGCAGCACTCGTCTTCGCAGAGCAGCGGCCAGCCTCATCGACCATCGAACTCGCGTCGTGCTTCGGGCGAGAGTGTCAGGAGTCGACGCAGCTTGGCTTCGCAAGTTCGACATGGTCTCAGCGCTGCTCGTGAGCGCAACGCTGATGCAGCGAGCTTGCTTACCGTCGACGAAATTACGCAGGAGGTCGAGAATAGGAGAGAGAGCATTTCGCTTGCCGGTGCTGGAGGAGGCTGGGTCGTTGATGAGGATGGTGTGCCGATTCCTATCCCTGGGGCTTCTTCGGCACGATCCTCATCAGCTGCTGCCTCGACTCGACCTTCCAGTGGCATGTCGTCATCGTATGTTCACAGCAGCCACGCTGGTCATGATGATGAAGGTCGGAGCGACGACGAAGAGGCCAACGAGTCTTCGGACCTTGAGGGGCCACCGCGTACCAAGAAAGCGCGCAGCATCGCATCCAAGGCTGCGTCGATCCACACTGTGGCCAGCAAGCGTGCCTCATCCGTGCTCCAGGCGCCAGGCGATGAGGCCGACCGTCACTTGGGCGATCCTATGGCCGTTGCGCGCAGCACCACATCGCGCGCCAGCTCCGTTTCGGAGTTGCGACGCTCGATCGACGACCACGGCGACTACAGTGAAGGCGACTCTGCCTCCGATTTCACCGATTCGGATGTCGACTCGGACGGTTCAGACACCGACCACGACGATCAGCCCAACGACGTCTACCTGCCATCTGCGAACAAGGCGCCCATCAAGTGGCACAAGGGTGCCCTCATCGGCGCCGGATCGTTCGGTAACGTGTTCCTCGGCATGAACGCCAAAACGGGTCTCTTGATGGCTGTCAAGCAAGTCGAGCTGCCCTCTGGCGATTCCCACCTCGACCAACGTAAAAAGGGAATGCTCGAAGCGCTAGAGAGTGAAATCAAGCTTCTCAAGACGCTCGAGCACGAAAACATCGTGCAGTACCTCGACTCGTTTGCCGACGGATCGCATCTCAACATTTTCCTCGAGTATGTACCCGGTGGATCGATTGTTGCATTGCTGCGCAACTACGGTGCGTTTGAAGAGCCTCTGGTGCGCAACTTTGTGCGACAGATCTTGAAAGGTCTTTCGTTCTTGCACAACCGAGGCATCATGCATCGTGATATCAAGGGAGCCAACATTCTGGTCGACAACAAGGGCGGTATCAAGATTTCCGATTTCGGTATCAGTAAGAAGGTCGAGTCGGATCTCGTGCTTGCGACCAACAAGGGCGGTGCGGCTGGTGGTGGAGCAGGCGGAGCAGCACACAGGCCTAGTTTGCAGGGCAGTGTATTCTGGATGGCGCCAGAGGTGGTCAAGCAGACGAGCTACACGATCAAAGCCGATATCTGGTCGCTCGGTTGTCTGGTGGTTGAAATGATTTCGGGTACGCATCCGTGGGCCGAGTTGAACCAGATGCAGGCGTTGTTCCAGATCGGGATGGGCCGCAAGCCGAGTTTGCCGGATGAGATCAGTAACGAGTGTCGGGACTTCCTGGAGAGGACTTTTGAGTTGGATTACAACAATCGTCCGTCAGCGGATGAGTTGTTGAACCATGCGTTTATGGGGACGGAGATGACTTTCCCTGCTGCTAGTGGTGGTGGTGGAGGAGGAGAGGATGATGTTGGAGCGGGTGGGGCGGGTGGTAACGCTGAGGCTGGAGAAGGTGATGTGTCGACCACGACGATGCTAACGGTGGATGGGGAGACTTCGACAAGGGAGACGAAGGACGGGAAGCGTCCGACAAGATCGAAGTCGACTAGAAGGTTGGAGCGTGAGAAGAGACATAAAGAAGCAGCAGCTGCGGCTGCAGCGGCTTCAGCAAACGATTCAGGCACTCCAAACACTCCAACTAGTCGTACTACTCCAGCTCCAGCGGCAGCGGTGGCGGGTGCGGCTGCTTCGCCAGCGGCTGACGCCGAAGCCAAGACTGCAGCAGGGACAGGAATGGCAGAAAGCATCTCCACGTCGTCTGTCGCTACGGCTCGTGGGGATGAATCGAGCTCGCAGGATGTTTCTACTTCTGATACTTAGAACTCATAGATGTTTCACTCTGTAATTTCAATTGGACGGCAATGCGAAACGTGACATTCATTGCGTGGCAACAGGCTGTGGAAACATAAGGGAAAGGCTTTTTGGTGAAGACACAAAGTTCGTCGTCCCGTGTATCACCGCTCGGTTCTCGTACCGAAACACGCTTTCACTTTTCAATGGTAATCTCCTGCGCATCAGACGAGCAGTGAGTCGTTGCGGGTGCACCGCCGATCTGATAGGACAGACAATCATCGCCATGTGGAACAACAGTGATCTTGTGGTGGTCGGTGGAAAACTCGAGCTTGGCGCCGTCACCTTCGAGTACGACCGCAAAGTCTTTGTTTGCAATTATTTCCCCCCAAAAAAAAAAGTTTCAGCTGCTCTGCAACCTCTGCTACATCTCGTTGGGAACAAAAGAGGGGAAGGTTAGAAGAAGAGAACTTACCAACGAGCGATTCAGTGGGGCCCACGATGTTCGCGTCAGTGGTTGCCGACTGGTTCACGGTGGGTTTTCCATCGTTGGAATGGAAGCAGGCGGTTCGAATTTTGACAGGTTGAAGGTAAGGGTTTTCGGGAGCAGGAATGGGGCCGCAGAGATTGGCGTAGGTTAGACCCAGTTCCGGGTCACACATTACACCGCTGCTCAGCACAGCGAGCAGTACAGTGGTGGTCAAGAGGACGGTGTTGATGCGCGACATGGTTTTGGATGAGGTGAGGTTGGGAAGATGACGAAAGATCGATTGGAGCTCAGAGGTGGTTCCTATATACAGCGTGTGCCTGCTAAGAGCCGTGCAAGCTGAGGTGGTGGGCGGATTGCTGTGCTGGCGGGTTTGGACCTTGGCGTCGCCCCTATGTGGGACAATGCTGAGCTGCACTAACCGTTTACAGCTACTGCTCAGAGTGAGCACATCCATAGATCGGCTCACGACCCACTTGTTACCACATTAGCTGTACCACCCGTTAAGTGCAGCGTCGACAACACTCAAAAACACTTGGTGGGAACGCAATTAACGCCCACAGGAAAGCTGTTGTATACACTCAGTCTATATGGAGAATAAGTTACACGATCGAACGGGGAGAAGTCAAACTGAGAGCTTGCATTGCAGCTTGAACCCGACATTGAGCCTAGGAGGAAACACGAAGGCAAGCCCGAGATGGACTTACGCATGGCGAGGACTAGTCCCAGCAGCTAAACAAAGGAGGAAGAATGAGAGAAAAAAAAACTGAAGACGATATGAAGTGGGAGACATGCGATGCTTCAGTCGTAGCCGTTTCTCTGTCACATTTACGGGTTAATCGAAACAATTTCCCTGCCACAATGTGGTTGCGGAAAGGAAATCTCTGGACCAGGGTCCTCGAAGTTACCGATTGGTGCGATTGAATACTGGATGCAATCACCTGAGCCCAGACTAGTGACAGTGATGACGTGAGAACTGGTCCAGAATTGAGCGATGCCTCTGTCGCTACCAAGGTCCACAACAATGTCTTTTTTCGCGCGCCCCATAAACCAATCGAATGCCTGTAGTTAGTCTCTGTCCGGATCGTGTCTGAGTGCAGCAGGGAGAAAAAGCTTACTCGTATTGTCGGTAGGGTCCCTGAGGATGAATGCGTCGATAAGTGCATTCTCGTGCCATCGGGGTGCTCCATCAGTTGAATGCATACAAACGTACATGGTTCCCACAGGAGGGCCTGGCTTGTTTACGCAGTAATCGAGGTAGGTTAACTTTGTCCCGTCACACACAACACCGCTGCCAAGCATGGCAACCGGCACAGTGGCGGTCAAGAGGACAAAGTTGAAGCGCGACATAGGGACAAGTCAAAGTAAGAATGAAGAAATGTTGGTGTTGTTTGAACCGTCGTACTCTTGTCTCTGAGAAGACTGGTATATATACCGGAGATATCTTTCGAGGCGTACAAGTGAGGCGGTGTCCCGGCCGTGGGGCTGGCGGGTCAGCCGGTTGCAGGTGGATACAGCTCCACCGTACACAGCCACCGGGCCGTCATAGCTACTCGTCCCACACAGCGTGGTTGTGCTGTAACACCGCAAGAGCGGGGACCTAGAGAGGCGGAGCGCTACCATGGCGGGTGGGACCCACAAACGTCCACCCTATTTTACGCAAGTTATCAAGTGGGGACAAAGTCGCTGCTGCATACATGTTGTCAGGCAATTCAGATCGTTCGGCATTGGCAAGGGTGGAGCAGCTCCGACAGTCTACCTGACTCTGCTTAGCCTCCATTTTGGCAGAGCGAATTGTGTGACGCTGGCATGAAGGAGCCTTTTTCTTGCTGAGTTGAGACCGCAGTCCCGGCCACAGCAGAGTAAGTTACTCTATTTGCCGATTGCTTTCGCGGTTTGCACCAACTCACTTCCGCGCTTTCATTTCACGGTGTCTTTTTGCACATCTCGAGCTCGCGCCTGCACCATCTCAAGTTCGCGGAGCAGCTCAATTCTCGAATTGCGTGTGATGAACCTTTTCATGATCTGGCGTAGGAGTGGGAGGTTCTCAACACAAGCCATCAAAATTCCTTGATCGGAGAGGGGATTGAAGTCAATCAGGCACATGTTGCCTCCGTGCTGGCCCAAACTTCTTTGGACTTCATCTGGTGAGTATGGAAAGCACGAACTTGAGATGGTGCAACCTCGAAGTAGAGATAGTGCAGAGAAGACGCCGTGAGATGAAGCCGCGAAAGTGAAATGGCGCAAACCGCGAAAGCGATCGGCTGGTCTGTCTCGCGCGAATGAGCTGCGAGACAGCGTCTGTTGAGCGAGTGGGGGTAGCAGCAAAACTTCACTTGCTCCTCCTTCCTTCATCTCTCCTCACTGCGCTCTCTTTTTGCTGCGCTTTCCCCCAAGCTCGCTCATTGTTTTTCCCCACCCTTGTTCCCTCCCTTCTTGTATGTTCTGTCCCTCTGCGCTCGACCGAACCCCCTCACGGCGGGTCCGGGAGCCTTGGGTCCTAGGAGTACGCTCTCATCCTCGCTGCAATCTTATGGTTTTTCTACGCTCACTGCTGCCGTCGCATCTCTCGACACCCGCTTGCGACAGAAAAGAGAGTAGGGGTGTTCTCGTTGACAACTCATTTCACAAGTGTCCGCTGTTTGGACCCGTTGCTGTGGGTCGTGTGGCTGTGCTTGCGGGTTTTGCCTTCGTGGGTGTCAAAGCCTCACGTAATAAGGACCCACCTGTGGGTTTGCCTGACTTCTCCCGGCAAGTAAGAACAGGTTTGCTGTATATAATCATCCTCACCTCCCATTTCTTCTCTTTACTTTCAATCTCTACAATCTACCACCAGACGATTCACCTCTCTTCAGAGTTTATTTCTGTAAAGATGCGCCGCTTCAACTTCCTCCTGCTCACTTCTGCGCTCGTTGTGATGGGCCGTGGCGTCGTAAGTGATATTCCAATCCTTTCACCTGCTTACCAGGCCTACTGTATGGATCAACGCGCGCCTGTTCCTGGAACTGCCTCCTTCTGCTTCCACTTGACGGGCGGGGCACTCAACTTCAACGGAAGAAGCCTTAGACATAGCCAAATTTATCCCAGAGACCACAGCCCAAACGGTAAGCTTCTCCTGGACAAAACAACCTTCACACCGAGTGTCTCAGTACTGATCTCTTTTTGTCGTGCTTTTCAACTTTCTCGAAGACTTCGCCTTGATCTTCGACGACCTGTCTGGCTCGGCTTCGTTCTCGACCCCAGAGCATCGCATCACCGCTGCGCCGACTGCTGGAGGATGCGTCACTTACACCATCTCTGGTGGTCGAAGTGGAACTTGGTGCCACGGTGACGCTGCGATTCAGATTTAAAACGATTAGGAGATCGAACATCGTTGTCTTGCGTTTGATGTGCTATCGCTCGCTCAGAGCGAAGTTTCTAATGTAGTCAGATCCCGCAAACTCAATCTCATTTCGTCTGTCTCTTGCGCCTTGGTCGTCGAAACGCTGCTGTTTCTATAAGTCACACCATGAGGAAGCCTCGGAAGGGCGACAACGATCGTTTTACTTTGCTTTCGCCAGCTCACAAACAGACCAGGAATGAGCAGAAAGAGACGAGAATGCATTGCGCAACAAGAAGCAGGGACTGAGTACATTTGGGACCTGGCTTGATTATGGCTACCGGCTGAGTATCATATACCGACAACTCCATGCAGGCCGAAGCTGGCATTGAGACCTGTCTCAGAACCGAAACGGACCAGTAACCCCGGGGCACCAGTTTCCGCTCATACTATCCGTGCCAACAATTGCATGAAAGTCGTAATTGACGCAATTCCCATTCCCAACATCCGCAGTCACCTTGATCTGGTAGATCTTGGTCTTGAACATAGCCACTCCGTCTGAAGCGCTGAGAACGACAGCGAAGTCTATACGAATGAAAGAAAGGCGATATCAGTACCTGAAGACATGCGAAAAGTATGCAAATGAGATGTTCGAGAATAAGGCTTACCTTTATAGCTGGAATCACTAGACAAGATCGACGAGTGATGCGAATCGCCACTAAGCGGACTAGGTTCACCGTCGACGGAATGGAAACAGCCCCAAAAGGTTCCTGCAGGAGCCGATGCTTTGTTCAAGCAGTAATCCGAATAGAGTAAGGTTCCGTCGGCGTTGACGGCGCTGCTGCCCATCGTTACGACGGCAAGCGCCACAGCAATCCAGGTCGCAGCGAACTTGTACATGGTGGAAGAGAGACAAGAGTGCAATAGAGATGGAGAGGATTTGGAAGTGACAGTGTGAATGATTGCCGAGGGCTTGGTTTGATGAGAGCAGGATAAAATCCAACCGTGTTAGGGATGGTACTTATACCTTCCAAGCTGACCGAGTCCGAGCGTTGACCAATTCCGAACACTCACACGAGGGACGAGTGTCGCAGAAGCGAAAACTGCTGGCTTGTAGTGCTGAAGCGAGAGCGCTGGCTAGCAGCGCTGAGATTGGTGGTTACCGGTGGTTCTGGGATTGGTGCTTGCGAGTGGATATGAGATGGGTGGTTGCTGGTGGGGCTCGGCGTTGCCAGTGGGTCTTCTAGCGGGTGAGATGCCCACCGAAACACAGCCACAGCCCCACAGCTCTGTACCCAGACAGCGGCTTAACTTAAAGGGCTTACATGCAGACAACGGCACCAAACGAAGCAGCAAGAGTTCTCTCTTTCCATCACTCAAGTCACAAATCACACTCAGGCAGATGCTCAACGAGACAATGACCGAATGAGCTTCAAATTGCCGCACCCATCTACATCTTTGTCAACGGCTCTATTGAACGAAACGGAAAAGTTCATATAGCGATTCAACGCCGCGCTGCCAGACATTCTAGATCAGAAACGGAAACTGGCTCGGACACCTCGTACGAGTATCAGCCGGGTTAGGGTTTTTCGGGTGCCCATTCTCATCGTATCCTGTAAACGTAATATTGAAGCATCCCTTAGTGATACTGTTGGCCGTTTGAACTTCAACAGTGTACTTATCGGTCCAAAAATACGCATAGGCGCCAACGCCATCCATAGCAAGAGCGAAGTCTGTTAAACCCGAGTGGAACTTGCTCAGTCTTTTGGTCTTTCAACAATGAGAAGCTTGAGAGTGGACTTACCTTTTTTGTCTTGGTCAGATTTGTAGTAGATAAGCGCATGTCGAAGACCTTCGTACCCAACTTTGGGTGGAGTATTGGACGCCTTGAAGCATGCGTACATAGTGTCTGCAGGGAGATGCTCGTGTTTAGCCCCACAGTACAGCGGAAAGCCTCCGGCATAGATGGCACCAGAAGCTAAGCGGCTGCACATCACGCTGAGCACAATGGCGAGAAGCAGGAACCTGAAGCCCGACATGGTGCGAGAGGAGCCAGGCGAGAGAGGTCTAGCGAGGGGGGATGTGCACGTAGGAGAGGTTCGGCTTTGTGTATATATGTGGCTTTGTGTATATATGTCTGCCTGCGAGAAGAGCTCGAGCAGAGCCCAAAGAAGGGTAGACTAGTTTAATTCGTTGACACCCACATCAACACCCACTGACACAGCCACTTCTTTGCGTTGATCATCGGCTCGTTCCCACACCTCATTTGAATGGCTTCACAGAGATAAGCATCCACAGTATCGCAAGAGGGGTGTACCCACATGCCCGCCGGACGATACCACACTTCATCAAGCTGAAACAGTTCAAGGCACCTCTCACCAACTCGAACAAGCAACTGTTCCGTGCAACCTCGTCTATAAAAAGAACTTCTTGTTGGAACCGTCCTCCCTCATCCCCCTCTCATCTCGACAAGATCACAAGTTCGACACTTGAACCACAAGAAAATGAAGTACCTCAACACCTTCGTTGCAATCGCCCTCCTCTTCGCCGGAATCGCATCCGCCGACACTTACAATGACATGTGTGTCGACCGTCTTCCTCAACAAACCCACCTCGTTATTTGCGGATAATCCGATGATGGTAAGCCTCGCAACATAGAAAAGTCCTCCAACGACGTTGGATATTACCCATCGTCCAAAGACCCGACCAGTAAGTTCTCCTTTCTTTGCTTGAAAGACATCGTAACAGCTTTGCTTGGGATTACTGAAACCACTGCGGTTTGCTCTTTGTGATGAATCTCG
Source organism: Anthracocystis walkeri (assembly GCA_928858565.1). Lineage (NCBI taxonomy): Eukaryota > Fungi > Basidiomycota > Ustilaginomycetes > Ustilaginales > Ustilaginaceae > Anthracocystis > Anthracocystis walkeri. The sequence goes on from CAKMXV010000007.1 coordinate 126,416, forward strand.
ATCATCAGAGTTTGCGATCGCTTTTCCAGCGGCCGAAATGTCCTTGAAACTCATGACCGACACTCAGGGGGTGTTCTTGACTGCTAGCGAGAACAAATGTTACCACCAGACAGTCATTCAGATGGATAATTATGATCCCGCGACTCGTTGGGCATGGTCGACAACCTGTGACCTTCAGCAAGACTTGGAAATCAAAAAGCCTTGAAGCTTTGACATGAAGGAGACCGTCGTATCCGAGCGGGCCCTTGATTTCTGCCGGCACCTTTCTTCTGCTGTTCGTTTGCTCTCAATTGATGAATTCGCTGCTATTCACACTTGCTTGACAGGAACTGTCTCGCCCAGATTCACAACGACCACAGATTTTTGAGACACGAAACACCTTTTCAAAAGTTCAGACCACGCAAGCAGATGCACTAAAAGAACAAAGACATACCGGAAACCATTGCAATTAGAAGAGATCTGATAAAGACAGTCGCATCTTTTTGCCGCATTAAACCATATCGCGGCTAGACCCCTGAAAGAACTTCACTTTCTCTGACGCTTCATTTCCACCTTGCTGTTGCTGGATGAGAGACCGGTGCTACCGGGCGACGAGACTGGCGGGTTGGGAGCTGGAGCAATGGGAACATTGCCGGTACGGATGCCGGAGATGGAGCCATTCGTGTTGGCCCTGCTTCGCCCACCGGCGTTGGCAGCCGAGTTGGAAGGAGGTCCTGCGCCAGCACCGTTCTTGTTCCCAGATCCGCTCGCACCACCGAGTCCACCGGCGGGTGCAATGTTGGCATTACCACCACTACCAGAACTGATCGAGCCACGGCCTCGAGCATCGGCGCGCTGTGCACCGCTTGCACGGTTTCGCTTCTTGATGACATCCGTCTTGAGCGACAGAGGGCGAACCACACCGTGCAGCTTGAGGAACAGACCGCACGCATTGCACAGTGGCTGACCCTCGGGATCACGTCGCCACAGCGGTGTCTTGGTCGTGTGGCAGTTGGAGCATACCGTAGGTGGATCGGCGGTAGCCATGGAGCTTGCCGACGGAAGATCTTTGAGGTTGACGCCCGAGCCGGAAGGAGGACCTGAACCTGGTCCAGAAACCGATCGTACATGCATGCCGTTGGGGCCGCCTGGCGCAGCACCCTGGCCAGGCATTCCGCCCATCTTTTTCGACCGTGAAGCCTCGCTCAGCGCAGCAGCCTTCTGGATCGCCTGCATGCTGGGTGATGCGTTTGATCGTGATGATCCAGAGCCCGAAGTCTCCGGAGCCAGAGGAGGCTCGCGCCGGTAACCACCCGCCAGTGGAGAAGACTGGTACTGCGAATGGTGCAGTCCAGGCGGTGTGGCTCCGTTCGAAGGTGCGCTGCTCGACGGGCTGTACGTCCAGCTGGAGGACGCTTCGTCGCCAGACCCCGTCAAATTGCCCATCGAGCCTGTCATGGTGTCCATGGCGCCTCCACCAAACACTTGGTTGGGGTTGATGTGCGTAAAGGAGGGCTGCGGTCCGCCGAGACCTGCATCTGAGTTGTAGAACATGTTCATGATCGCTTCCAGGTCGGACGGGTTCTGTGCGCCGCCAGGCAAGCTGCCTACCATGGCTGCTTGGCCAGCTCCAGCTGCATTGGTGGCGGGGGATGCACCCGAGCCGCTGCCCAACGCTCCTTGAGGCGAGGCGCTAGCATTTGCCATCAAATTACCTGCAGGACTCGCGAGTGGCGTGCCGGCCTGCGATGCAAGCGTCTCGAGCAAGCTATCGAAGTCGGTTGCCGCCTCGTTGCCGCGTTGTCCAGGACCGGGGAAGGGGCCGCCAGCGCCCAGGGGCATTTGCTGAGGGTTCATACCTGAAGGATGAGGCACCGCAAAATCAAAAGTGCTCATCGGCACATTCGACAACTGCGACGGACCTGCGCCGCGCGCACCGAGCGCAGCGATGTTTCGCGAAAGTCCAGCAGCGATGCGCTGATCCATCGTGATAGGCATTCGTATGGCGGGTCTGGCAGGGGAGAGATCGTCTCGGAAAGGACGTTTGCGATTGTTCATCGCCTCGGCGGCCAGTTGCTCTCGACGAGGACCTCTTGACATGCTCCTGTCCCTCACCTTGTGATCGAAACTCGTTTTGCGCACCAGTCGTGGAAGGAAACCATATTCGGGATGTTGGTTGGCCGCGATGCCGACAAAGTCACCGATGCCGGGAATGCTGTCGAGGGTCGAAAATGGTGCACCAAAGCTGTTGGCTGCTCCAATGGAGGCCATGTCGAGACTCGCCTTCTTGGCATCAGCTGCTTTGGACGAAGCTTCCGCAGCTGCGTACCAGGCATCCAGATCAGCGCCAAATAAGTCGGTATGCGCTGCTTTGCGGAACGCGGTCTGAATTTGAGCTTTGCGCACTGCGCTTGCGGTTCTCCTCGAGCTTCCAGGTCCTGTCGAGTTGACATCAAAGTTGCCAGCGGAATCCGGTCCCGTTGCACTTGGCATCTGAAAGCCATCGGCGCCCAGCTGCCCGTTTGACTTGAGCAGATCGGTAAAGTCGTCGGTGTCGAGGGCACTGTCGAAAGCGCCAAAGGCATCGGTGTCGTCGAAGGCTGCAAGATCGGCAAAGTTGAAAGCAGACGCAGCGTTGGCGTTGGGTGCGGATCGACTGAACATGTTTGTGCCGTCGACGATGCCTTCATCCTCGATGGTGTCCAAACGTGCTGGCGCACGCGAACGCGAACGGCTGACTCCACGCCAATCGACATCCATGGCACTGACCGAACGCGAACGGGAGCGGCTCTTGCTCTTCATCCTCCAGTCTACAATGTCCACTGCTCCTGCGGGAGGTGCTGTGCTCTCTGGCGTCCTGGGGCTGCGTCCACGCCGTCCACGCTCCTCCTCTTCCTGCTGAATCACTTCGGCGAATCGAGTCTTGCCCTTTGCGACGCTCCCGCCGGCACGCGTAGGAGGTTCAGCAGCGTCGGATCCATCTCCTTTGATAGCCGTGAAGCCACCTGCGAAAGCGTCGCCCGGGAAAGATCCGCTGCTCCTTCGGGAGTTAGCGGCCGACTTTGATGAGAAAGTTGGCGAATGACGGGCGCTGGAAACATGGCTCCTGCTGGCGTTGGATGACGCTTCTAATGCCTGCTGCTTGGCCTCTGCTGCCTCTTGTTCCTTCTTCTTTCGCAGTGTCATGGCCATCATCCTCCAAGTGAGATTCTCCATACGAGCTCCGTTGGGAAGCTGCGACCGTTGCTTGGCGTACATCTTCCACACCTGCGTAGCCAGCGGATCCTTCTTGGACATCTCGTCCGGATCCAAGTTTTGATCTTCAGCATCGTCCCCAGCGCCAGCAGAGCCACGACGGCTCATGTTGAGGCTGCCAGGGACCGAAGCCATGCTGTTGAGGTCTTCGGTGAAAGTGGTGCTTTGCCTGGATCGAGTTTCGACCGGCGACTGGCGGCTAGCATTGCCAGGTTGCTGTGCCGAAGAGCCGGCGTTGGGTCCAGCGATAGGTGTTGCAGGAGGAGCTCCTGTAAAGAAGCCGGTAAAATCGGTAGAGGCTGTTTCGGGGGAAAGTAAAGAATCTGGCGCGCCTCGATAGCTGCTAAACTGCGATGATTGCTGAGACAAGTGCAGCAAAGGTGGCTGCCCTTGCTGTGGCTGCGACTGCGACGGATGTCGGCTATGCGAGTTCGATTGGTAGCCACCAGGAGGCATCATCGGAGTTTGCTGAGGTGCGTATGAGTTCTGCGGTGTTGTAGCGTAGCCGAGACCGGGTTGGCTGGTCCAAGAATCGGGCGTGGGTGCCATGCCATGGGTTGCGGTACCATACGAGGGCGGACCGAATCCATTCATAGTGCGTTGGCTGCCAAAGGTGGAGCTGTAATCTGCGCCCATCTGATTTGGGCTCGGCTGCTGGTTCGGACCAAAGTTGCGGGCATGTTGCGACATGCCAATCGGATGAGACGAGGTATCTAGAGGCAGGTTGGACATGGGCTGGGCGGCTCGCGAGGGCGGCGAAGACCGCGAGGGACCTGCACTTGGTGCGGCAGAGTGCGGGTTGGTTGCGTAGCCACTTGGACGGCGTGTGTAACCTTGGCCCATATACGATCCAAAAGGTTGCTGCATTTGCGATACAGCAGCACCGAAACTGTTCTGATGAGGCAAGGGCGGACGCATACCGTTGTCAGAGCCAGGTGCGCCAGTGAAAGTAAATGGAGAGCTGGGCCCAGCAAACGCTGGCGATGGCAACGCCGATCCACTTGGTGTGTGAGCTGCGCTGTTAGCCGAGGACTGGTCGTTGGTTTGCAAGCCTTCCATCTGTTGGCGCGCAAGATGCTGCTGCATTGCCTGTGAAAGCAGCGACATCTGTGGCGCTGATGGACCTTGCGACATGGTGCCGATAGAGCCGATGTTGCTCTCGGTAGAGCCGGTTACGAAAAACGAAGGCTGCCCTTCAGCCCCGGGAGGAGTCGGAGGTTTACTCTCACCGGGGTCGTAATACGAGAGAGGACGTGTGTTCCGAATGCTGTCTTTGCTGATGTGCTGGATGCTATGATTCAAGCTGCTGATGTTTTGCGGCAAAGCGAGGCTTTGATCGGAAGCAGAAACGGCAGAAGCTTTGACTTCCGTGTCAGAGCGGAGATCGGCAGCGTCAGGCGGAATGTAGTTACTGAAGCTAAACTTGAATGGATGGCGCTCGTCTGTCAACGGTGTTGTAGTTCCGGACAAGGGCGGAGTACCGGGCAGAACGATGGGAAGTCGAGGCATGGAGAAGGACAACAAGTGATATTTGTTGAACAGGAATTAGATGGCGAAAGAAGAGGTATGCATGCCAGGGGGAAAAGGTGCGAGAGACAGGAAAAGATGCGAAACGCGAGCGGATCAGTAAAGCTGTCTATGAAATGACAACAGTGCCAGTCTAGGGTGAAGAGTTTCGCGCAGGTTATGGACAGAAAGTAGAAAGAAGTGATGCTGTGCTGAGTTGATGATTGAGCGGCGTGAGACTCCACGTAGAGAACGATTTCGCAGCAGCGTCGACGAGATCCGAATGGATGCTGAGAAGCGCTGTGGTCGAGACCGAATGATTATCTGACTTTGATCTGCGAGTATGGAAAGAGGCGGGAAGAGCAACTCCACGTCGTGGTCGTCGTGTACAATGACAAATACGTGACGATGGCGTCGTGATGTGCGATAGCGAAGACGACCGATGATGCCACGATGACGAGTCCGGTGAGGTTTTGAGATGGTGTTGGTGCGGGCGAAGCGATGATGGCAGAACGTTCTTGCGCGGAGGTGATGGTCGGGAGAGCGTTGTCGGCAGGATGGGAGGGAAAGACGGAAAGGGGACAATGAGGAGACTGAACTTACCTTTTGGGGTGGATGATGAGTTTCGGCGCAAACCGTTTGCAACGGACGGCGTGATGGAGTTCTACCGGCGGCGAAAGGCGGAAAGCCACAACAAAGTGTGCGTGTTTGTGTGTGTGATGTGATGGCGATGACCCGTCGCAGGCAGGCGGAAGGTGAAAGGAGACCGACGCTGTGAGGTAAAGCGTCGAGTCAGCTGCGAGGTTGAGGATGAGGTGGGGGAGAGCGAAAGTGAAAGCGGATGAGAGAGGATGGCGACCGAATGCCACCGAGCGAGCAATGGCTGAAACTCGAATCGATGCGAGATTTACCGGAGTCACAACCAGCCAGAAAGACTGAGCCTGGGACCGGAGATCAAGCGTCGGGATAAAAGAAGGTTTGAAAGAAGGCGGACAGACAGTTGAGGCAGAAGAAGGATGGGAGCGCGGTGGCAGAGGCAAAGGGAGCGTCTGAGCGTGGCTACAGAAACCAGATGCAAAGACGCAGCACCGGTAGCAGGCGATGGAAGGCAGCTGATGGCTAACTTAAGTTGATTGGCAAGTCACGGAAAGGGAAGCCACAAAATGACTGAGCGAGAGCAGCGGCTGCATCAGACATCAACAGCAGCAGCGAACATGCAGCGAGCATCCGACAGCGACTTGGAAAAAAAGACTCGAAAATTTCAAAATTGGCAAAATTAAGAAATGAGGGTGGGTCACAGGCGAAGAGGCGCTTAATCACACAGGCTCGCCAAATGAGAAAGACAAAAAAAGAGAGCTTTCTGACTGTGAATTGTGGAAGTGTGTCTGTCTGTCCACAGCAACGAGTGAGCTTTGATTTCACGTTGCTGCACACGGCACAGACGGTCGGATGGGAGAGAAATTTGGATGAAAAAATCGATCCGAAATTCGCTTTTTCAACAAGACTTTATTTTATTTTATTTTTCATCTTCCGTGTTCCCACGCAGAGAGACTGAGTGCACTTTGAGAGCAGGAGACAGAAACCAGCAACCGAAGGTGGATTCTGGCAACGACCCTGGCAAAGTGACCAAGCGCCACCCACGCACGTCCTTGTTTAAGCGACCCTTGAAAACTTACCGGCAAAACGAGGGTCACTCTCAAGAACAAGAGCTTCCGGAGCGAGACTCTAAGAAAACCCCTGTCATTTTGCTTTCAAAACCATCGGATCAAGCGAACAGAAGCAGTGTCATACGTTGATCCGAGTGGCTAATGGCGTCGGCATCGACGGCCATCTGTTTTCACACAGAAGCAGCTGACATACTCCGGCTGCGACCGTGAGAAAAGAGGAGGCGCGTGCGCGCGCGGTTGATGAGAAGGATCGGCAGAGCCGCATGCTAACTAGGTCAAGTAGAAGTGCATAGACGTTCGTCTCTCGATTCAGGGTCGACAACAACACCATCAACAGACAACGAGAAGAGGTCCGAGCTTTCGTGTGGGAACTCAAGCTGGCCTGTCAGCTTTTGATCCGATCAACCCACGACCGTTTACGCCCAAAACATGCGAGATCAAGAATCAGCAGCGGACTTGTCATCTGAGATGCTCTTGCTGACTCTGAAATCAGTGCATGTCTCAGAGCCACACTACGAAGGAAAGGTCGCAAGTGCAAGGAGCTACAGGAAATTACCTTCGGCAAGGCTGTCGCTGTCTCGGAGTCGATCGCTGCAGTCGTCGTTGATGCTGTCTGTGCGCTGGTCGACAAAAAGGGTCCAAGCGCAATCTAACGACAATCAGACATCGAACGACGAAAAGATCAATGAGAATGCTTTTCCAACAATTCCGACCGATTCCTGCTTCACTTTGGATGCACAAAAGAGGCATACTCTATGGACATGCAGGCAAATGGTTCAAAAGCAGAGCCCGAAGCCAAGACCCGTGTAAATCACCGAGTGTGGGAATCCCATTGGTCGAAATGGCTTTGGCAGACGCTTTTGACGGGCGAGAGGAAAAGGGAGCAAAAGAAAGCTTGCCCGTTGCAGGTGGCATATGGCTGCAGATCCGTCTAGTTACCGGAAAGGGCCCTTGTACAGTAGAGCGAACCGGATTCACGGGTTGAGAAAAATAAAGAATTAACGCTCACTCTCTCTCACCCTGATCCACCGGCAACCGCTGGAATTGTCGGCAAAAGGAGGGGGAGAGAGAAAGCGGCTCGACGAAGGAGCTTGAATTTCACCGAGTTTGAAAATTCTAAATAAAAAATGGAATACAGTTCAAAAAAATAATTTCTTTCTTCCTCAAGGTCATGGTGAACAATGCAGCTCGGTAAGCGAGGGCTTCTGAACCATGTGCAGTATTGAGACGCACTCGCAAAGTGACACTCGAAAGGGACCTTGTCGTCATCTGTGCTCGATTTGGAGCAAGACCGCGAGATCCATTGTTTCGTTCAGCATGAAGGCTCTCGTCACTCATGCGTTGAATTTCTCACATGTCAAAACTGACTCGCCATTGTCAGCCATGGTCGTAGCGATCAGCGTCATACCTTCTCGCTTGCAGTTGTCACCATCTGGCGAGAATAGTTGATGTGGTCAACTTGATCAGCTCGTCATCTTCGATTCTTACGGACCACTGCAGCGAGAGAAAGAACCAATTGACTGAGCCGCTGCAGGTGAAGCACAGTTTCAGTGAATTTGGTCTCTTAAGTTACGTTTTGGGAGCCAGTTCTGGTTCCGGTCCGGTCGAACTCGACGAACGCTTAGTTTCGTGTACCTTGTTCACGCGGTCGCGGATGATCCCGTTGCCTCCTTGTGCTTGCCTAGGGCTCATTGCCGCCTCTTTTGGACCAATCAGAGACCAGGTGACAACTGGTGTCAACGCTACCATTGGCTGGGATCGATTAGATCGCATACCGGATCAACCGTGGGTCAAGCGCGCCACCCTTGCTTCGTGCATGCATCCCGTGCACTGCCGCGGCACATTCTTCTTGAAGAACGAAACGGTTCAGCTTCGGTCTTGGCAAACATGATCCCATCGATGGACGAAACGTCTGACATCGAATTTTATTGTTTGCCACTTGATGATTACACCACGAACGCTGTGTCATCGTTCGGCAGGTCACCGCTTTCGACGACAAGATCTAGCCGAGCTTGTCAAACCCCGACGAGCCGTTTGCGCAAAGGTCAAAAGAATAGTAAGCATCCGGTCTTGACCGACTCAACTCTTCTCGACCGCAACTCGACTGCAGAGCGACAGGCCGACATGTCCGATGGAATGTCAGTGAGCTTGCGCTCAACTTCGTTGATCCGGTTTATTTTTCCTGACTCACTCACGCCTCGTCTAGCTCAAGAGAGCAACCAACAGCAACTTAAGAACCAGACGGGTCGAAGGGACGGGTGAATTTCCGTCGGGATTAAAAAATGACACGCTCTGATTGGTTCGATAAGAAAGATAATGACCAACCTGCAGATCTTACAACCAGCAAAAAAAATGCCTTGGCAACCATGCAACATCGGCGAATTTTCCTTTCACGAACCCCCACTCTAATTTATTTTAGTTCGAATTTTTATTATTTATTTGTTCCTCTCCCGCTCGCATTTTCGCCGGATCTCTTGAAGCCAAGGTCGCTCGTCAAGACCAACGACGGCCACGAAGTAAAGCCGACAAATGACCCGAAAGCATGCACAGTCACACGAACACCGATCTATGTCAAATGGGGTTGGATAGCAAATCAAGCACTCCGAAACTGAAGCTTTTCATAGTCACAATGCGAAAGGATCAAGAGCGAGACTGTTCGAATTCTATGGATTGCTGTACGATACTGCGGCTGCTAGGGTCTAGATATGTGCAATGAATGTGGATGTTTCGTAACGGTTACTCGTCATCAGTGTCGGGTTCACGCTCGCCACCGTACGTGAGCCAGCGGCTGAGACGCAAACGGCGACGCTCCTCTTGTGCCTTCTTCTCGTTACGAGTGAGTTTCTTCTTGCCCTTCTTTGCCTTGAACTTGCTCATGTCCTGGTCACCTTCATCGCCAGAACCAGCAGGTGTAGAAGCGGCTGACGATGCAGGTGTGCCGGCCTTGGACGCGAGTCGCGAAGCGGCAGTGCTGCCGGGCATGGGTGTTCCGGGCACAGAGGCTCCTGGCGTCGAAGCGTTCTCCATCTCATCCAAGAAGGCTCCTTCTGCGAGCGTGGCCTTCGTCCTCGAAGTGATGCGTCCGTGGTCGACGTTCCAGATCTCGGGGCAAAGAGCACCTACAAACTCCATGTTGTGCGAAATGATTACGACGGCACCCGCCCAGTCGCGGATCGCCGTTGCGAGACCACCGAGCGCGTCTCGGTCCAAATAGTTGGTAGGCTCGTCGAGCACCAGCACCTGAGGGTTGTTCCACATGGCAGCTGCAAGCACCACCTTGACCTTTTGACCACCCGAGTAGCCTCCGACGGCGTGGTGCTGAGCGATCTCGCCCTGCAGACCGACCGCCTCGAGATGCTGTCGGATGAGCTTGACGCTGATCTCGCGCGAACCGGCACCTTCTCGCGACGCCTCAAAGTCATCAAACTGCTGCACGAGCTTGCTGAACCCAAGCTCGAGGAGACGCTCACGAGGAATCCACGAGTTGTGGCGGTGCTCGTATCCAACCCACTTGATCTCGTACTGGTACGACTTCTTGAGCTTCTGTCGTCCCACAATGTACTCGACCTTGCGCGACTCGCCCGTAGTGGACTTGATCGGCGTCTCCATCTGCGCCTTCTCCTCGTCGGTCATCTTTCGCGACGCCTTCTCGGTCATCTCTCGGTCGTGACCGTCCTGGTATCGCCAGGCAATGTACTCGACGGCGGTCTTCTCGAGATGCTGCTCCAAGTGGTGAAAAGCGTGCTGCGCCATCATGGCGATACGCAAATTAGGGTGCTTCTCCACTTTACCTTGCTGCGGCACCGTCTCGCCCGTCAGCACCTTGATGAGCGTACTCTTACCCGCACCGTTGGGTCCGAGCACACCGACTCGGCTCGAGAGGCTGATGGCGCAGGAGGTGTCGTTGAGCGATGGCTTGGTCATGCCAGGGTAGGTGAAGGTGCAGTTGGACATCTTGAGGATGGTACGCGTGTTGGAGCGCACGCCCATGAGCGAACCGGGAGGAGGGAAGGAGAACTTGACCGTGGTCGCAGCCAGCGAGTAGTAGGCCTTGGCTTCGGGTTTGGTCTTGACGAAATCCGAGAGGTTACCCTTGTAGTAGCGCAACTTCTTCTTCTCGTAGTGAATGATGTCGGTGCAGACATTGTCCAGGAAGCCCGAGTCGTGCGAGACAGTGACGACGGTGATCTGGTTGTTGGTGACGAGGAAGTTCTCGAGCCAAGCGATGGACTGGACGTCGAGATGGTTGGTGGGCTCGTCGAGCAGGTAAACGACGGCATCCGAAAGCATGGCACGAGCAAGCTCAAGCTTCATTTTCCAACCACCGGAGAGCGACGAAACAGGGTTCTGTTGCTTTTCATCGTCAAAGCCGACTTCACGCAGCTTCTCGGCAACCTGTTCGCGCGACTTGCCGACGAGCTTCTTGTCGTTGGCGATAAAGTCGATGATGGGTGTGGACCCATCCTCACCCTGGAGACTGTGCTCAACCATGAGGGTGCGGACCTGGTCCTGCGAGGGGTAGCCCTCGACCTTGCCGTCACGCATGGCTTTGAGCAAGGTCGACTTACCGCTACCGTTGGCAGCAACAATACCGTATCGGTGACCACGGTACAGCTTGAGCGTAGTGTGATTGAGCAAGAGCAGACCACCGTAGGCGAGCGAGAACTCGGTACGGCAGAGACACTCGCCAGCCTCATCGTCATCCTCCTCTTCGGAGTTACCGAAGCGGGCCTTGTCGAGCTCGATGTAGGTCTTGCGGAGGTCGGCAGTGGCAACCTGGGCGGCCTCAGCATCCTTGCAGATTCGGCGGAGGTAAGGCTGGACGTAGACATCGTCCCAAGCACTAGCGTGAAGGATACGCTTGTCGGCGAGGCGTGCGATCGACTTGGCGAGGTACTCGAGACCAGTAAGGGCGAAAGCATCGCTCTTGAGGTTGGCGTGCTCCTCGGGCACCTGAGGCTGAACGGCAGCAATGATGGCATCGAGAGCAGCACCGCGACGCTGATCAAAGATCTTCTTGGGATCCTCAGTGGTAGCTTCGGCGCCGACCGCAGCCGTGGCAGCATTGAGAGTGTCGAGAGCGCTCTTGGCGTGCTCGCGCACCTCGGGGAAACTGGCACCCTTCTCGATACGCTCAACACCAGGAGTGAGCTCGGGCAAGAACTTGGCAGCCTCGTGTGGGTCGCGGACCAACTTGCAGAGGTTGTCGACAACGACTACAGCCTGTCGCTGGACGTTCTGGCTTCGTTCGTTGAGAGCACGAGCGAGCAAGGGAACCATGACGGCAAGCGCGGGACCAGTGACTTCAGCAACAAAAGTGGTTCCGGAGAGTTTCTTGATGCATTCGGGCACGGCGTCGGGCTGAGCCATGCAACCAACGAGATCTGGAATGAAAGGTCGGATGTCCTTGTTGTCGAGGCACGACTCGCAGACCTTGATCGCCGTCTTTCTTGCTTGCTTGGAGATCTCTGCTTTGGTCTCGTGCATTGCCTTGGTGAGGTATGGAATGAGCTCGACAAGTTCGTCGCCGATCTGCTCGCTGGCCGAACCACTGAGACGGCCGAGCAGCTTGAGCGCGCCTACCTTAGCCTGCCATTTGGCGCTACCAGAGCCGAGGACTTCGTAGAGGACAGAGAGGAACTCTGGGGCAGCCTCAGGGGGGACCAGGGAGAGCAACGAGCCAGCAGCGGTCTCGGCAGCTTGACGGACGACGTCACCCTTGTCTGCGTAGAGTTCGAGGATAGAGGGAAGAGTGTGAAGAAGCCATGGCTCTGCACCGAGCGGGCTAGGTGCGTTCTTGCCGCCGACCTTGACGAAGATGGCATCGAGACCGATGGCAGCAGCTTCGCGCTCGTAGCCGCTCTTCTTGTTCTTAGAAGCCTTGACAAGGCTGTCGAGAATGCCTTCGGATTGGAGTACGCGAAGACCGTTCTGGTTGATGTATTCTGTGAGCTGTTCTGCAGCGACGTGGCACTCCTCGGCGGAAGGTGCCTTGTAGAGGGTTTCAAGAGCCTGTGATGCGCCCGACATTTTGCTTGTGTCAGGTGGCGCTTTTGGGGGAAGAGACTGAGTAAGGAGACAGAAAAATATTCACTCGGATCACGTTCGATCTGTTAAGGGGTATCTTAGAGGCAAAGGAGAAGTGGTGGCCCGTTTGAATCCAAAACCGTTCTGGAGAGGGTTAAGTTGAAACGTTATCGATGTTCAGCTGATGCGCTGAATGGGCGTTGACGAAGCGGAAACCAAGAGTGGTGGTAGAAGGGAACGAAAGAGACTAGATAGGTATCCACCTCTGAGCTAGATGGAGTGCCCGGACTGTCGATATAAGCAGGTAAGGAAAGAGAAGAAGGAGGTGGGCAAACAAATTCAAGATCAAGAAGTTGCGTCCAATTTTCTCTGTGCTCAGTTCATCGGAGCGTGGGTCTGTGGTTGTGCTCCTCCTTCAGCTGCTTCCGCTGTTGCAGGAGCGAAATTTTTCTGAAGTTGAGGAAATTTTTGCAATTTCGTGGCTCGTGTTGAACTTTTTTTTTTTTTTTTTTTTTTTCCCCCTTTCTTCTTAGTTGCAGCCGACACGTCGCCTGCTTGCTCCTCTGGCGACACGTTACCTGAAATTTGCCCTTTCACCCTTTCAGAGTCGGACGGTTTCAAATCCGAAGATGCAGGGCCAAATTTCATGTCCGACTTCCGAAGCTTTACCTCGAGGCTCAATGTAAGAAATGGCCCTGTAACGACACCCTCCTTCCACCATTCAAATTTGCACATTAGCATCACTCATTGCTGCAACGGTCCTGAGATGGCTAGAGGAATATTTCAAATGGAAAGCTTTATCGTGCTGTGTACTGAAAAGAGCGTGCAAATCGTCTTGTCTCTAAGAGACTGCTTGCCTATATCGGGTGGCATTGCAAATCGGGGGGAAAGCGTCCAAACAGATCGGCACGCGACGCGACTTGGACTCTGATTTCCTGAAAAGGACCCCGTTCCGAGTCTCCGCTTCTGCAGCCGGTCGAGCGTCAAAAGAAAAGTGTTGGTCTTTCAAGTGCCCAAGATGCCCTCGTGACTTGATGGAAGCACGACTAAATGCGACCGCCATCGGACGGCAACGTTAAGCTTCACAAATTGTCATCACACCACCGCACTTCCCTCCTAGCTTCTGCCAGCACCGTCTCTCATCAGAGCGGTCCCGACACTCGGCTCTTGACTTTCGATCTCGCTCCTGATCCTGTCGGCAACTTTCCCACGGCTTTGCCAGAGTTCGGGCTTCCCAGTGTGGAATTGATCCGTGCATCCCGCCGAATCAATTACAAGCCTCTCATGAAGACTTCAACATCTCTGCGAACCATGTCTAGCCACCTAATGTCAACATGATCACCACTACTACGGAGGATCCGACAACTTTCCCACAACGTTGTCATCGACCATCATGAATGGATATCATCTGTCACCTGACAGCGACCAGGAAAACTCGCAACTTCCTCGATCCGACATCAAATCCAGTCTTGGCCAGCTTCGTCAGAATCTTCGGGATGCCCGTCTACGAGAAGTGATGCATCGGCCTTACCATCCATCGCCACTGTCCCAATCACCCGTACAAGCATCCATCTCATCAGCTTCGCATACTGCAGCGTCAATAGCAAGCACCTCTCGTTCCACGGTCACTAACTCAACCACTCCGCCTTCAACTTCATCTCACTTCTCAATCAATCAAGCTTTCAAAGACCTCACCCATGATGACATCGTTTTCTTCGACAGGCTTATATCCACTCTGCCCTCCCATGCTGCCGACTTTTCTCAACTCAAGTCGGCATACACTGCTCATTTGCCCGACGAGCTTGATCGCAGACATCGCAGAGCCGACTCTTATCATCTTGACAACCAAGTTGACTGGGATGCTCACCTTTGGTCCATCTTGCTCAGCTTGGTCAAGGTCCGCGGCAACAACTGGCGAGAGCGATGGGACTCGGTACGACTGGCTTTTGGTCTGGACCCCAACAGCGGTGATGAGACGGATCTGAGTGCGGCCACGCAGAGCACTAGCACAAGCGCAACTGGCAGCTTGACTCGGCATGGTGCAAACTCAACATCAGAACGAGAATGGATTGAGCCGCACCACCGCCATGGGCGAGGCACGAGTGACTGGGGAAATCCTGCTTACGCATCCACACCGCGTCAGGAACGATCCCGGAACTCGGTCCTCCCCTCTCGATACGATCTCGGACTGCCACGGTCGAGCAGTCCGGCGCCGAGGCATGACCCAGCCAAAAGGTCCCTCCCACAGCCTCGATCGCTGCACCAGGAGCTCGAGCAAGAGGGAACGCCACGTTCACCTTCCTCGCACCTTGATGATCCCATATCCGCAATTCAAGCACGTCTCAGCCGCATGCTAGACGCGGAAGAGGATGAACGACAGAACAGAAGAGGTAGTTTAGGTGCCATGCCATCTAATCGAACCGAAGCCGGGCCTCGAATCGTTCCCTCAGATGATGCCGTGCGTCTGTCAACAGATGCGAGACGTCGCTTCGACGAGCTTGTTCGAGCGTCCCAATCGGCTCGAAGCAGACTGCGACATTCTCAAGCGGCGACACATGGCCAACACGAACAGGTCTCGTTGACTCAACAAGACGAAATCGCAGATCTTTGGAGGGCACGTCGACTGCTGCAGACGTGTTTGGCGTGGTGGATTGCGCTGACCCGTCAGCAACTCCACAAGTTCCACAATGCTGCTGATGCAAGTGCTCACGTTCTTGTCGAAAAGGCCTGGGAACGGTGGAAGCGCGAAGCGCAGAGCACACTGCAAGCCAAGCGCGTCGGCGAAAAGACGGATCGAGTCCGTTGCACCCTTACAGCCTTTCGACGATGGAAGCGGCTAGCGCAAATAGCCAAGGAACGCAAAGACGAGCTCAAAAAGGATTCGATGCGCACTGCGTACTATACCACAGCCTCGGCCGTAAAGACGCGGCTTGTCCGGGAAGCATTTGGAGTCTGGAAGCATCGTCACTTGCACCGTCTCGCCGACAATGTACGACAACGTCATCTGCAGAGCGGCGCGTTTGCATTGTGGCAGATGCGTTCCTCGCACACAAAGCAGCTCCAGAACCGAGAAAAGATCCTAAAGGACAAACACCATCGATCAACTTTGTCTCAGGCGTGGGAGCGATGGGTCGATCGTTCAGACAAGGCGAAAGGCGTGCGCCAATTTCAGCATCACCACAACCGGCTCTTACTACTAGACGCTCTGCACACCTGGAGGGAACGCACGCTGCTGTCTGGACTTTCGCGTGCGTTTGCTGAGCGTCGGCTGAAGCTGGCGGCACTGGATCAGTGGAAGGATGCCCTAGAACAACAACGGGTCCGTCGTAAGCAGGAAGCCCTTGCGAATCGCTGGCGAGCGCGACGACTCAAACAGGCTACGCTGATCGCCTGGAAGCGACAAAGCCACAAACTCCTCTCCATGCAGGAGCAAGCCGTCGACATGCATGATAGCATTCAGGAGCACAAGCTGCTGTCGGCGTTTCGTCGTTGGCAACTGCGTTCGCGCGCTGCCCTTCTTGAACGCGTCCGCACGACAAATACCCTCGAGCGTGCTTTCAACCACTGGAAACATCATCACGCGGAATTAACTACCAGCCTGCAGCAGCGCGAGTCCACGATCATGGATCGGCGTCACCACGTCGTCAAAACAGCGTGCTTCCTTCGATGGAGACACCTTGCCACCCAGATTCGCGACCGAGAGGCAGACGTGGTAGCTCAAAGGAACGAGACGGTCTGCAACGACTCTTTCGTCGCATGGAGGAACAAGCTACTTGATCATCGTTTACTCGAGCAAAAGTCCGTAGCCGTTTCCGACTTTTTCACATTGCGGTCCAGCTTGAGACAGTGGCGATACAAGCTGCGCGAGCATCGAGCTGATGTCAAGGAAGCACAACACGAACGCCGTCTTGTTCACCAAGTGTTCGAGATTTGGAGGTCCAAGGCGGCCAAACAGCAACGTCTAGAGCAATTGTTGCAGCACTCTCTCGCGAAGAGCGACGAGTCACTCGCTCGAGCTTATCTCAATCAATGGGTTGCCAAAATTATCGAAGTACGAAACAGGGAGCTGGAAGTCAAGGAGCAACGCCAACGACGTTTGCTGAAAGCTGCCTTCTGCGCCTGGATAGAGGCATGTTTGCGCCATGACGATCTTCTCGCCCTCATGAACAGCTACATCGACGTTAAGGAGGAGGACAGAAAGAAACAGACATTTCTGCACTGGCTCAATTTTGCACGCGAGCAGAAGGAAAGGCGTGTGAAAGCAGAGATGCTCGAGGCATCCACGCAGAAAAAGCTCTTGTCTACGACGTGGGATGCCTGGCGAGACAAGCAGAAAGAGCTCGGTCTTGCGACTCAGGAGTACGAGATGCTGATGCGTCGTCAACAGCTGTCACAGCGCTGGGTTCTGAACGCGTGGAAGTCTCAGACGCCTTTGCTACCGGCGATTCGAATGCGCAACACCTCGCTCAAAAGGACGGCCTTCCAACAATGGCGACAGCACTTGCCTGCCGCGCAAATGGTCAACCAGGCGACAAAGATTGCTCGAACACGGCTTCTGCAAAGCAGCTGGCAAATCTGGAAAGACAACTGGAAGACCAAACGGCAGTTCCGCGCTGCAGCACGCTTCGGAGCTGGGACCGTCAGCTCACAACGATTGCGCACGCTGTCGGCTGCGGCATCGGCTGCCAAACGCTCCGCAGGATCCTCGTCGCCGTCGATGGCGCATTCATCCTCTCCCTTTCGAGCTTTGGCAGCTGCACATTCTTCCTCGCGTTCAGCGACGCCTGTGCAACGACCGAAGACCAGCTTGGCTCTCCAGAGTCCGACACCAAGAGACGCCCTTGAATTGGAGGAGGACGATGTTCGCCCAGGGCGATCCAGTCAAAGAGGATCGAGCTTTGCACGACGGGGAAGATCAGTTCCTCGCCACCTGGAGACAAGCTTCGCAAGCGAATCGACGCATTCGTCCTCAATACAGCCGAACGGTGACTCTGTGCATCAGAATACTGTATCGCTTTCGAGAGAAGCCGCTTCGCGAAGAGCAAGAGTCGCAGTGCCTGCTGCAACGCCCACCTCGACCAGCGTCAGTGAACAAAGTCGATTTTCGCTGGCTTTGAAATCCTCCACTTCATCAATCTCTGCATCTCACTCACCGCTCAGTGGGCTTGACTTGACAACAAAAAGTCGACGCCAAGGTCACCACCTCGACAGGGGCCCGACGCTTTCATCAGTGGCACAAAGAATCACAATCAACGGGCAAGAACAAAGCGACATGGAATCTGATTTCGCTCGCAGGGTGAAACGTTCAGCAAGGTACGACCAGTCGCCTCTCGCAAGTCACCAGTTGACAAGATCTCAAATGGTGGGACAGCGACCGTCTGCAAGCGACGATGTATCCGAGTCCGTCAGCTCGATTCAGTCTGCTCCGGCTCCTCCTGCGTTGATCGACCGTTCGCGTACGGCCAGACAGTCGCTAGCCGTGGCCGAGGACATGATCTCGCAGCTCCGTGCGCGCGCCCAGTCACAGCAACGTCGTCAGGGATGAGCATCTCACGAACCGGTAAACTCGGACCTCGCCCTGTTAACAGGGCATCTCATATCGCAAGAGGGAGGGTGCAGCAATCAAAGTTTTTGTGGAAGAGACAATCTGAAAGTGACGTGGCGATCGATCCAATTCTGAAAACAATGAGGCTACTCTTATCACACAAACAATCCCTGATGGCGACGTCGGTGGGCCCTTGAATTAGGGAGACAATGAGGGAGCAAGGTCCAATCACGCAATCGAGCGAAGGTCGTGGACCAGCAGTTGGTTCAGTAGGATTTTTGTAGTGACCCACCTGTCAGGTGGGAGCGAAGGTCCGCACTTCGTTGGCTGTCGAACCACGAAGCAAGGGCGAACTGCTTTGAGGAAGTCCGCCGACGAGCTCATTTCAAGCGTGGCTCATTCGAAGCCTACTTCGAGCCCAATGATTTAGTACGCTGAATTGCCCTTGACCTCACGGTCGAAGAGGTATAAAATGGGATCAAAATTACTTCAAGGGAAATCTGCTGTAGCCTTTCGTGTCCTCTCACGAACAAGCACCGTAATCATGCTCTTCTCCAAGCTCCTCACTGTTGCCGCAGCGCTTTTGCTTTCAAGCACCAGCGTTAATGCTCACTACCTCTCTGTTCAGCCGGAGGCGTACAAGAAGTATTGTTCATTAGGAGCTACACTCAACACGGGCATCATCTGTTTCGACTCTGACGTTGACATTCTTAAGCAAATTATCCGGCCTTCATCGGACTTGATTGGATTTTTTGCGGACCAGGATCGGAAAAGTAAGTTTCCCTTTCCCAGCATTGCACAAGAATGTGAAGAAATTGACGAGCATTTGATGTCACTGCCCATTGCATGACCGCGCTGTTACAGATCTTGCACTCATCGTTGGTACCCCCGGAACCAAAGTGGAAATCATGATGCGCCGACATCACATTTGGATGACCTCAGAGACGGATCAGACGTGGCCCAGCAGGGTTTGCGTGGGATTCGCCATTATGGGAATCAATGCCACGCAAGAAATGCGAATGGGAATGTACTGCCCCGGCGACGAAACTCACGTTCGCATCTAGGTCATGGCTCACAATGTCGGTCATCAATAACGTCAAGCCCGTCGAGAGCAGCTCCTTCTAGTTCACTCCACTCCGCAATGCAGTCCGTTTTGACCTTCTTTCTTTGTTTGCACGGCCGTGTGTGAGCAGCGACATCGACGACGCTGAGAGTGTGAGGCTAACTAAGCGAGTCGAGCAAATTAAGCTGACGCTGAATGTGGGTTTCAGGACTGAATGAGGTGCAGACACTCGTCCCTCATGTGCTTCCTTTGTAAGACTTTGCCAAGCCGATTCCCACATTAGACGGCGACGGTGGGTTTCTGAGTTGGTGGGACAATGAGGAGGGTCTTATCGCTAGATTGAGTCAGTTTGCCGACCTATGGTACCACAGCTTCAGTCGAAATCGGACCTATCTTTGTGTCGTGACCCACATCCTAGGTGGGACCGAAACTATGCAGAAAATTGGAAACTTTTGGCGTTCGACCGAGCAAGGACAGATTGCTTTCAAGAGGCCCGCCAAAGAGCCTGTTCGGAAAGGCCTCTGAGCGCAGAAATTCTTGTTTCCACTCTCGCTAAAGGTATAAAAGGCTTCAACGATTCCTGCCAAAAGGAGCTCCAAATGGTCGCATCAGCATCCTTCTTGTTCACCCTGTCCACAAACAACCACCAGAACTATGATCTCCTTCAAGCTCTCCATGCTCGCCTTAGCGCTGTTGCTCTCAAGCTCAGGCATACATGCTATCTACTTTGATACATTTCAGCCTGGGTACGATTATAACTGCAAAGCTGGAATTAAACGTACGGACCAGTTTGCCGTCTGTTTCGACTTCAAATACGACTTCGAAGCGCACTACGTCAAGGGCACACGTGACCTGTTTGGATTCTTTAACGAACGTAAGGACAGCCTTGCGCTCGTCCTTGGCCCCCCTGGGCCCGGGTACGATGGGAACTTCACGATGACTCAACAACAAGTTTTTATGTCCCCAAAGAAGACGGAATCCGGCCAGAACTGTGTGTCGTTGGTCATTCAAGCAATCAATGGGGCCACAGGCTCGCGAATGGGAATGTACTGCTATGGTGACCCTCACATTCCTCTGTAAGAGAGCGATCGGATCGTCGGTAACTCGCAGCCTCAAAACTTCTGTGAACGCTCCCGTCTCATACTCTTTGCAATGTAGTCCGGCTTGACTTGTCTTTCCTTCGTATGATCATATGTGAGGAGTTTGTGAGCAGCTAACGAGGGGGCGACAAATCGAGCACGATGTCTGAATATGACTTTGAAGACTTGATTGCTATTCAAACGTTTGTCTCTTTTCGAGCATCAATAATGGTCAAGTCAAAGCCCACAATAGACTGCGCAAAATCTGGCGGGACGGCGGAACTCTCGAGCGATTGTGGGTCGAGCGGTCCCCGCTGTTGGAGGAGACTTTCAGATGAAGCTCTTTGCTCTGTTGTTGTTCTTTCGCAGCAATCCAAGTGGGGTTGATGAAGTCGAGAGGTGGGGACAAGGTGGGACATGATACTGAGGACAAAGCGACGCCGTCGGAGTTGCGTCTATTGCCGCATCGAGATGCTGTGCATCACCGAGTGACGTTTGGTAATTTAGGGCTGGTTTCCACCGCGAGGTTGGGTTTTCCCACGATCAGCGCTCTCCCACTTTGGCGTAATATTCACAGTTCTGTCGCAAGCGGGTGTCGAGAGATAGCGACGGCAGCAGTGAGCGTAGGAAAAAACCATATGATTGCAGCGAAGATGAAAGCGTACTCCTAGGATCCAAGGCTCCCGGACCCGCCGTGAGGAGGTTTGGTCGAGCGCAGCGGGACAGAACATACAAAGAAGAGAAAGGGAGGGAACAAGGGTGGGAAAAAACGATGAGCGAGCTTGGGGAAAGCGCAGCAAAAGAGAGCGCAGTGAGGAGAGATGAAGGAAGGAGGAGCAAGTGAAGTTTTGCTGCTACCCCACTCGCTCAACAGACGCTGTCTCGCAGCTCATTCGCGCGAGACAGACCAGCCTCGAAACATCCCCTAATCTGAACCGGTTTCCACTGATACCGGATCCGCCACCTATCACCGCAAACAGTCTCAGACAAAGGGACGAGAAAGAGTTCGAGAAAGCCTCGTCTATATAAGCCCCCTGCTCTCCCTTTGGATCACGATTGAGATACAGTCAACTCGTAACCAAAGCGGCATTCCCAACTTTCCTTGCTCAAACAGTATCTCGTCCTCTCGCCTTCTTTACATTACTTTCAGCCGACATGAAAACTTTCAACACGCTTCTGGCAGGCATCTCCCTCGCCCCCCTTGTAGGCATGGCCTCCGCCGACGCTGTAACGTATGAAGATCTTTGTCTAAATAAGCCCGGACCCGAAACATCTGTCATGTTGTGCTTCTACTCTCAAGATGGTGTGCCGTCTTTAACAAACTCGAATCCTGACACCGTGAGGCTTCACGAAGCTTCATGAAATCCAAGCTGTAAGTAATTTTCACTGAAGAAGTTATTTCTACGTGATGATGATACGGGAAGCTGAACAGTTGGAGTGCCCATCTGGCATGTGCGCCAATCAGCATTTGCCGTCAGGCTGAGCACGATGAATTCATTGAATTCGACACCGACACTTATACGTGGAGGTTCAGTAGTGCTGGAGGTACTTGCTATTCGTACGTGAGAAGGTATAAAGAATCTGTAGGCGGCGACAGGAAGCCAAATAAGTACCATCAGGACTGCGATGTTCCTGCCGTCTTTAGAATCCGTAAGGATAATTGAATACTCTTGGGTCGATCGGAAGCCGTCCATGCACTCTTGCCCGCAATCGCAATCTGGCATAACAAGTCTCCAGTGCGGTCCCAAGATATGTGTGTCATGTGAGCTGAGACACTATCATTTGTTTGACTCCGAGAAAAGCATTTCATATCAGCGGTTTAGCGTGCTTATCATGTCTGTAATGTGGCCTCCTCTGAACACGCTCGCAGCCACTGCCGTTGCTAAAAAGATGTCAAGTGCGGATTTCCACGCCGGTGTCTTTAGAGTTCATCCTGCTCTTACTTGCGATTACGTGATATTTGCAAGCATCTTGGGGGCTTCTGACAGGTACCCAACTAATTTGGATGAGACTCCTAACGATATGCCCACTACGAGTAGCCATCGCTGAAAGACCCATCTCATCAAGTTGACGAGCAAGGACTTGTTCGTGGCAAGGGCTGTTATGAAAGCTCCTTGTCCTCTTTGAAGCCATCATCCGTCTCGATCCTATCTTAGCTCAAACACTCCCAAGCCGCCAATCTATACCAAATGTACATCAAGAACCTTCTTGCCGTCACTCTCCTCTCCTTCAAATCTGGCACAGCCTCGAGCACGAATGTGACTTAGGAAGTGAGAAAATGCCCTCTGAAGGGATGGCTTGGTGGTGTTCGCTGCCAAGTCACGACTGCGTGTCACTGAGCCGTCGCTGTGGTGTGGGTGACGCTTGTGGGCCTTACTTACGCCAAGGGTGGGCCGAGAGTGCAAAGTATGCAACGGGTGAGAACCATTCGACTCAGCCTCCTCGTGTCCCACACATCCCGCTGTTTGGAATCCTACCCATCTGGCTCGATAAGCAAGGTTCCCTTCGGAGAACATCTCATCTACTGCATAAATACTCTTCGAACTCGTCACGCTATACTCTTGGTTCCTATTCCACAACAGCTCAACATCGACCACCGAGGCGATACTCGAAGTAAACATGAGACATTTCAACCTCCTTCTTGCCACGACCGTTCTGGTCACCTTTGTCGGAACTGCGACCGCCGATCCCATGTATCGAAACTGCTGCATCAATGGGTACCCCACTCCCAAAGCGTGGACCGTCATATGCGGACGCTCCGAAGATGGCGTGCCGTATTACGCCAAAACAGCTGGCAATGCTGGGTTCTACCTTTCTACCGATGATCCAAAGCGTAAGAATAGTTCCTTCTGCCTCCGAGGCTCCCTTTTCACAGAGTGATTTGGCTGAAGCTGAACTGCCTTGTGTTTCTTTCTTCCGTCAGAGTTTGCAATTGTCTTCCAGTCAAGGGACGATAACGTGTCTTTCTACACGGACGGCCTGTTCGTACGCGTTCATGCCAACGCAGACCGCAACTGCTACACCTACAGAATCTTGCCTGAAGGTGTGTATTTTGCGAACGATATGGAGAATTACACCGAAAAATGCAAAGTTCATGAAAGTGATCTCTTCGAGGTCAAGGCCGGAGGCAATTAGAGATCCTTTCCACTTGTACTTACTCACTCGCTCTTCATTCGCAATTTGTTGCAACAATATCTCACTACAACCTCTAGCATCGCCGCCAAGATTTCGTACCGGTTATGGAGTGTGCGTTTGTGGTCTTAACCTACAAACAAAACACTGACCTTGCTATAGTGATCAGAGGGAGTTCCGTCGCACATTTTGTCCTTGTCAACCAGAAACTTGCAGGGGTAGCTGTATCAACGATACTCTAGTGGGCTCAGGAACCAAGCGACAAGCAACCGACGGCAGCACTTTAGAGTCAACGCCGTGTCAAACATGACAAATTCAACGCAATCACGCGCTGACCTCCCTATGGCTGCCTCTTGCACGAGTCTCAGAGAGCATTTATAGTTCCAGCCTTCCGACTCATTTTCTTTCTCTCGCTCTCTCCCGCTTCCAAGTCATCACTCACCTCCAGCTAACAAACAAGAGCATCTTTTCTCTGGTTCACCCTTTTCTATACGACATGCCGAGCTTCGAATCGATCTTGCTTACTACCACACTTGCTGTGGTGGTCTGCAGTAGATTTACACGTGCTGACAGCGTGTACGCGATGTACTGTCAGAGGAACAAGGATACACCCGTCATCCCCGCGGATGTTAAGTGGGCCTGCCTCAAAACAGGTCAGCCGCCGATCTTTGGGTCCAATGTGAGAAATGCCCACTACATCGGCAATCCTTTCAACTCTAATGGTGAGTTCCGTGTCCCTTGGATCATACGCATTATCCCGGTTCAGTACTGATTGACCACTTGTTGGCCTTCCTCTTGTCTGCGGAGGTGCGAATACAATTGGACGGCGGGAAAACAGAGTTTGCCATCGTTCTCGCAAGCGAAGATGGCTACGCCAAGTTTGCTGCAGGCGACTATACTTTTCAAATGGATTCGGAAGGTGGTCCAGATTGCTTCACGCTGGCAGCTACTAAAGAAGCATCTGGCGTACCCAGAACGAACGAGGCAAACACGCACTGCAACGAACATGGTCCTTACGTTTTTTGAAAGAACCACGTGCAATGCAGGTCGTCTGAGTTTGGCAAGAGCTTCTCCTAGAGAAGAGTACGTGCCCAGATTTTTTTGACCGGCCTTCCATTGATAGGTTTGATGCGGTATTTCTACTTACTTTAGCATCGTTAGTGACTGCCAGCCTTGATGTTCGCTTCCCATCACTTCCTTAACTCGCTCTTGCGCTCGATCGGCCCGATGTGGGCTACAATCTAATTAGGCAACTTTCCCTCAAAGCAGCAACGATCGATGGCGCTGTATCATTGTGTGCTACTGTGTCCTGTCTCGTAACTAAGCGTGTGGGTACGCGAGCTTGAACGCAGGCTTTTGTTCCAGCCAGCGGGAGCCCGCCGTTGGGTTGCATTTCATTTCGGTTTGGTGTCGATTCAGTCGACCAAGAGAGGAGCGGCGAAGAGCTCAGACAAAACTTCAGCGTATGTGACATTGACGTCGAGATGACTACTATATGAATGCGCTCGCTTGGATAGGGTGGAGTACGCGCTGGCAAAGCACAACGGTCTGAACATCACCTAGAGCTTGCTGAGGCAAATAGGACAGTTACGAGGACAGTGGTTCTTTTCATGACCGAGTGGGAGATCTTTAGAGCTACCAAGTCGAAGAGCAACCGTGGTTTTCATGCAATCCTCTCGCTCGTATCAGACGGGTCGATGGTGTAGCTGTTGGTGTGGAACACTGCCGATTTGCCAGGGATGAGGTCGCAGATAGACTTGTTGAGGCTCAAGGACCCTATCAAGTCATCAGCTTGTCGCAGGAATAAATGATAAGAGAGATGCACAGTGTCAGGACATTCGAACAATTGCTAGATTGAGAAGTGCCTAAGTACGAATGGAAAGACAATGTTGGGAAGACGTAATTGCGAAGGCATGGAAAAAGTAGCTGACAAGTTTGAATCTACGAAACGAATGTTGCGCCAAGCTTTTTTAGACCCTCTCGTTCAGGCTCGCACACAAGGCTGGTCAGAATTTGCTCGCAATAACTCCACCTTGACCTGCTTGCAGCGTTGGTACAGGAAGACGAGCGGGACCGATTCATACCGTTGCTGATCAAGCTTTTAGACATCAATTGCGCCGTGTCCTGGACAAGTTTCGACTGGCAGTGGAAACTTCAGAGGTCTGATGTCATGACCAGTATTTGGCGTACCGGTGATCGAGGTGCAGCCCTCAGAATTTTCAGGTCTCGCTTCGATCTTGACGATGTATGATTTGGTGGAGAAAGTGGCTGAATCGCCAAACCCGTCGAAAACCACCGCAAAATCTTCACTCCAGCAAGGTTCAGCGACATCCACAAATTTTGCATCAAAGAAATGTAGCGCAAAAGTAATCGATCAGTCTTCAAACATTGAGCTCGCTTCTCCATTGGTGAGATGGGTTGGGTCAGGGTACGATAAACTTACTTGCGTGGCCAACAGAGAGGTAATAGAAGTTGGCCCCAGTGCGTTTGATGACTGTCGGAGGACCTCCCCTGGAATGGAAACATGCAAAGTAAGTGTTTGCGGGAGGCTCTTGAGGACCGCAGAACCGGTGGTAGTCATCGGTGTCGGCCATTGCTTGACTGCAAGCCATTTCCGGCAAGAACGGTCGCAAAAAGGCCTAAGCTAAAGGATCGCATATTGCAAAAAGAGTTGGAGAGGAAGGGCGTGCGTGATGACTGGCGGTGATTGACAGGAGCCGAGAGAACAGAAAGGTCAGGACTTTATATGTCTTCCCACATTATTTAGGAGCGGTCCGTTGAGACGTGGCAAGACGGCTGAGGGCTCTGTCAGGCAACATCTTAATGGATGGAATAAATGGGGTCGGCTTAGGCTGTGTCACCACTGCTGATCTTTGCCAGCCTGTTTCTGGTGTCCACAATAAATACAAGGACACAGCCACGCTCACAGCTGGACTCGTTGTTGGCGGGACTTGCGAAGGCAAACCTTCAAGTTGAATCAGGAAGATGAAGTGTTGCAAAGTGCGGCCACTGGTGGGTAGATACCACCTTTGCAAAGAAGGGCGCCTTGAAATATTGAGATACTTGATTGATGCAGTGACCACCGGCAACGCCCACAAGGAACCGCCAGATTATGCAACCTGATGAGGCCAAAGCTTTCGAGCAAGAAAGACATAAATAGACAGCATCCTTCGAAGTGCCTCTTCTTTTGGCGCCATATATTGCATGTTGTTCACCTTCACAGTCTTGCCCTCATCTCTCTTCAACGATGAAGGCCCCATTTCTGGCTACGGCTACTCTTCTCTTCGCCTTGATGAGCAGTGGCGTCAGCAGTGCTGCGTCTACGCTCTATCTGCAGTACTGTCGTGGCTCTCCTCCGAAAGGTGTCAGCTTTGCTTGTTTCAAGTCAACCGATGGTCCGCCTATTACAGATTTTTCTCATAACGCTTCGCTTTACCAAAACCCGACCAATCCAAATGGTGAGTCCTTCTACATTCAGAAACATCGAGACGCGGAGAGATGACGAAAGTAGTATTGCTTGTACTGAACCACGAAGATTGCTTATCTCGTCTGACATGATCGCGGTACACAGAATTTGTTGTGATTCTCGAGACAGGTGGCGCCCTGTATAAGTTTTCGACCCATGGTCATGACGTGCTGGTCAGCCTCAGCAAGGCAAAAGCTTGTCCTTCCTATGAAATCGATGCGACTAGTGTACATGTCTACTGCCCAAAGGACAAGCCCATTCTCATAACTCCATGAGAAACTTCACATCTGTATGCTTTGACCACAGGCAAGTAATGCCGTTTGTTATTGTGCAGTAAGAATCTGAATCAATCCGAATCCGAATCAATTGATCATAGTTTTTCCAGGTTGTGCCCGTCGACATTCTCGTCTGCTGCTTGACGAAGAAGTCAGAAGTGTGTGCTGCGACGGAGCTAGCTGCCACATCTCCCCCGGAGCTTCTTCGTTTGTTGCCGTGCTTCACAGACCGCCGGTGTCATGTATCAAAGCAGAAGAGTGGTGGTGTCTGCATATCGAGCGAAAGGACGATACACCTTTGAGCACCGGATGTCGTAAGGCAGCTTTTTTTGCGCCTGGCAGATGTGCAATTAAACGGTCCAACAAATCTTAGTTTTTTTTCCCCCTCTGGCCGTGGCCGCACGGTTCAGTTGTGCGATTCATGCATTCCGGAAGCTCGAAGCAACTCAGACTCCACACGACCTTGCACATGCCACCTTCCTTTCTCATTCATCATCATCAGCAGGAGCTGCACGTTGCTGCCTTCTTCCCAACGGATCTAGCAATTGGCACGACTCAGCAGCCGCACATTCCAGGTCTGACGACTGGCACGCAAGCGTGGGCTACAGTAGCCTCCACGAGTCGAATCGCATTTGCTGTCACAGCAGGAACGTTGCTGCTGGCCGCTAGGACTGGCTAGTATGGCAACACATCCCTCGCAGCAGGGCGGGTCTCATGTGGCACCGACACCTTCGCCCATTGGTGGACGAAGCTTTATCGACCATGCCAAACTTCGCATTCTCCTCGCGCCCGTCGGTGGCATCTCAGAAGCAGACTTCGCAAAATGGTGTGACTACGTACGATCGTTTGAAACCATTAGACTGGCCGACTTGCCCTCGAGCTGCGCTGCCAGACGCCGCGCAGCCAACACAGCAACCTCAGGCGGGAGCGCATCTTCGTCATCATCACCGATACTACAGACAGGCGAGGTTCACCTCTCCTTCGTCACCAGCTACGACCCAGATCACGCGTTCTTGGCGCCGTTCAACATGCACAGGCAGGTGCTCGGTGCTCTTGGCCTAGCAACATACTCCAACGATGCGATTCATAAGCATGAGTTGGAAGCAGGCCCTTCAGCGTTAAGAGAGTTGCATCCTGGAGCGCTCGTGCACAGGATGTTTGGATTCGATTCCGGAGCCAAGCGGCCCGAGACGGTGGACCTGAGCTCGATAAAAGATGTTGTGGCTGCCAAAATCAATGCTTCTCAGCGGTCACCATCGCCTCTGGCAACCGAGTCAAGTGCAGACTTTGCGGATCGAGATGGGAATGATGCGACCAGCAAAACAGCGTCGGATTCACCATCGCTGAACCCGCCAACGTCGCCAGATACTTCTGGATTCTCGGCACATAAAGATGGAGGTCTCGTCATATTTCCAGCCGTGCGTAAAGATGGCAAAGACGTACGCTTCTATCTCAAGACATTGCTTGCCGATCTCGTCGCCAACATCTTGGATGGGTTGGATCATATTGTCATCGGCCTCGAGGGAACACCATTAGAGACACCAAGAGAAACACTGGAAGGCCTCACGCAGAACCGGCATTCGTCATCTTCAGCCGCTTCATCCGCATCCACTGCCTCTTGGCTGAGCAAGACGAGCTCCGCAGCAACAGGAGCGGCAAGCAGAGCTTCCAGCCTTTTCACTGCTTTCAGCAGCGGCACTGGCGGTGATATTGGCACTGTTGGATCTGCTCCGACGTCATCGAGACCGTCGAGTGCGATCGGTGGAGGATCTCATCCTTTCGATTTGGGCTCTCCAGGTTCCGGAACGTCGTCACCGACATCTGAGAACAGCACTCGAAGCAAGATCCTTGCAGCAAATGCGAACAAGAAGAGTGCAAAGCGTGTCACGAGCGCGGCAGGAACCGGTCCGACGGGGACAGGCAGGTATGCAAAGGTGAAGGCTGATCTTCATCTCCTTTCAGGAAATTTATGGGATGCTCTAGAAGGATACTCGACTGCTCTTGTTGCACTGGGAAAGGAGCGTGCGCTAGCAGGTGGTCAAGACGCAGTGTGGTTTGCAAGCGCGCTTGAAGGCTTTTCCGTAGCTCGGGTGCTTGTTTCTCGAATGGGTGGGGTTGTGCTGGAAAAGGCGCCATGCTTCGATCTGCCGTGGACGTCCGCATCTGCGAAGGACAAGGACAAAGACAAAGAGAAGGACAAAGACGGCATCCCTCGACCCTACATCAAACAAGCCTGGGGCGAGATCGCAGAAGCTTACACGATTGCGGTCATCATCTATTCCAAATGTCTAGCCCCTCCAAGTGTGTTGCTCGAACCAGCAAGGTCGGTGACGAACGACTCGCCAAGAGACTATACGCATCCGTTGATCCATGCGAGCGCCTGCACGCAGTATGCGCGATTCTTGCTGGCGGTTTGGGCGTCTGGAGGATGGAATGGCGAATGCTTTGACCAGCTTGTGTATGGAGGCGTCCCGCCAGCATTGGCGGAAGACAAGCCGACGAACGCGATGTACCTCGAAATGACCGCTGTCTCTGGTATCGCCCGGCACGATATCGCTGCGGCGGCATCTTCAGCACTTTCACATTCGATCATTGCTCTCAAAGCGACAGATCAAATCACACTGCTCAGTACGCTTACCTCCATCTTTGGGTGCATTGGTTTCTCAAGGCGAGAAGCGCACCTATTGCGACACCTCCAATCGACGATTGTGGGGTTGCTCGTCAAAGCGAAACGTGTCAACGCAAGGGCACCAAGTACAGCTTCATTGCCGATTCTACAGCACCAGCAGTTCGGCAAGCAGAGCGATGAGCTGTTGGGCAACATCGTGGCGCAGACGACGTACGACTCGCTGGGGCGCGGACCAGAAGCAGTGCTAGTGCTGGCGATGCAGATTTGCGAGACGTACGGCATCCATGTTGAAGTGGATCCCTTGCGAAACATTCCTTCGTACCACATCTTGTCGAAAGCGACAGAAGCTTTGCGCAGCGCTTACGCTTCACCTTCTCTTGCGGGATCTGAGGAGTGGACCGCAGCAAAGCGACCTGCCAGTTTGTCTCCGGGCGCTAATGGCGAAGTTGCGCTTCTGACGCCGCTCGAAATGGCGAACGAAGCATCATTTGGGTGGAAAGAGCAGCAAATTGCATTGCTGAAGGAAACGCTCTCGATTGCCGAGCTGCTCTCGGACTACGTCGGGATGGCTTTCTTCGGCGCCATTCTCCTTCGTGATTTTCACCCACTACTCGATGCGCAAGATCAGAAGGACCTGATGATTGGAATGCAGCGTTCTGTGCAAGCAGCTCGCTGGGCTGGAGCTCAAGATCTCTCAGTCAAGTATTGGGGACCACCTGAACCGCTTTGCAGCTTGGAACTCCTTCCGCTCGCACCTGAACGTATGCCGTTCGAGAGGGGTGCAGAACAGCTTCTGAAGGATACTAGTGCTGCAGCTGCGACTGCAGACCAAGGTGTGGCCGGCTTGAACAATCCATTCTTCTGGAATCCTGCGAGGGATTCGACTGTCGGCAAAACGAAAGCGATAGCGGTGCAAGGAGAGCCCATCTACGTTATGGCAACGCTGCAGAATCCGTTTGCTGTCGATCTGCACATCGATACTGTAAAGTTGGTAGGGGAAGGAGCAGGGTTCGTGGCTCAAGAAGCGGAAAGAGTATCGATCGCGCCATGCTCGTTCCAGACTGTTCGCCTTTCAGGTGTTGCCGCACAGACTGGCAAAGTGACGATCAAAGGTGTCACTGTGACTCTCGCCGGTGGCGTGACTGAGGAGCAAACGTTCCTCCTACCCGTCTTTGATGAGGAGAACTCGAAGCATCGACGCAAGCAAGCTGCCGAACAGAACGATCGCGCGACCCGACTCAAAGTGTCTGGCCTGGACGCACGCAGCTCTGTGATCAAACAGAAATCGGGTACTGCGAGTGAATCCAAGACAGGAGCCGGAAAGTGGTTGGAAGTGACAGTAGCAGCAGCGCAGCCTAGCCTCGCAGTCTACTGCAACGACCTTGTACCTTTCGGCGGTCTGGACCTGTTCGAAGGCGAGTCGAAAGTCATCCATCTCGAGCTGCATAACCTTTCCACCTCGTTGGACGTCAACTACGTTAGCATCACGTTCACGGACGACGTCAGCGAAGCAGCCAAACAAGCGCTGACGGAGGGCGAGCTGATGCCGCAAGACGTGCACGAGATCGAGTGGGATCTTGTGAACCAACCTGTGCTGTCGCAGCTTGGGAAAGGGTCGAGATCAGTAGCGGTGAGAGTGGAGCTCGGGGCTTCTACGACCATCCCCATCAGAGTGCGTGGCAAAGTCGGGTGTACGAGTGCGACAGTGAATATCGAGTATGGGCACGTGGATTGGGAAGATGTTGGAGCCAAGTTTTGGGTAAGACGAGTGGAGGTGCCGCTGAGGCTCAGTGTGCATCCAGTGGTGGTGTGCAGCGGGATGACTGTTGCACCGCTGAAAGCAGGCGAGGCGGCTAGGTTGACCAAAGAGTGTTTAGCTTCTGCTGACGCTGTTGTGGATTCGTTGAAGATGTTTGCTGAAGAAGTGGGCGATCCGGCTCTTGCAGACGATGCGCTCCTGTTTGGAGCGGCAGCAGAGGCTGTGGAAGCGGAACCAGAGATCGAAGCGGAACAGGATGATTCGGAATACAGCCTGCTCAGCATTGACGTGTCGAACGTGCATCGTGAAGATGTGTTGTTACGGTTCGCACTCAACACGGGTGGCGTTCTACCTCTGCATGTCTATAGGATTCTTCGGGCAGGTACGAGCACGCGGATTGTGCTTCCGCAGCCGCGGCTGGAGTTGGATCCTGCCACGGGTGCGCCTTATACCTCTGCTGGCGCTACTGCTCAGTCTCGGGTCGAAGAACTGTTCCCACCCATTCCGTCGAGCAGGGAAACCAACGGACGACAATTCATCGTTTCCAAGCTCCAATTGGGCAAGCAGGAAGACAAACAGGTGCGAAAGAATTTCTGGTATCGCCAAGCCTTGTTCAACAAATTCAGTGGACGGTGGAGGAGTTTACCTTCGATCCCCATGGATGGCGGAGACGAGCCCAGATTCGGAAGCATTCCTCTGAAGGGACTCGTTTCGGGAGGAGGATTGGTGTTGGATGAATCGTCGCTGACGAATCTTCAGAAGGATCCGGTGAAGATCTCGCTCGACTTCAACAACCAAGCGGTTACAGCAGAATCTTTCGTCACCGTCATAGCCAACATTGTGAACCGGCTCAACCGAGACGTTGACCCGATCATCCGTCTTGTCCCGACCTCGCCAGCTGGGCAAGATTCGGCACTGTTGGAATCGGTGATCGTTGCAGATGGCTCATTCGGCGCCAATCGTGGCAAGGTGGAGCGGAGGGGAGGCAAGAGGAGTGTTGAGTGGCAGGTATCGTTCTTGTCGCCCGGAAAATTTGGGTTTGTCGTTGTGGTCGAGGAACCGATAGGCGCGGAGAGGTTGAGCTTTGTTTCGACTGTACACTGTGTGAGTGTCGCACCTGTCGTGTAGAAGGAGGGGAATGTAAACGCGGTGATTCGCCGAATTCAGCGCTCTTCCTTTCACGCCGAGAACGATCATGTGGTGTGCGCGTAAGCGGTGTCTATGAGAGAGGTGTGTCTAAGTGTACAATCCGATCCTATCACACCTGATGGGCAATCTCCGGTCGCTTCGTCACTGGCACCACATCATCCACCATCACCGCCTCCTCTACTCCCCCAAAATACTCCTTCACACTCCCCCACCAACCCCTAACATTCTCCGGCGTCGGTACCCATCCATGACCCAACAACGCCAACCCGGCTTCAAACGCGATCAACCCAATGATGATCAACTCCATCCTATGCGTCGTCTTCTCCGTCAATAGCGCTCTCACCACACCCAGCAGATTCTCACAATGATCCAGCTTCTCGTTCAGAGTTTCAAACCGCTGCCCAACATCCAAATTGTGACAAATGGTTCGATAGTGATCCTCCATCTTGCTATTTTCCCAGTAGACCTCTGGTTCGTCGTAGAAGTTGTCTCGGTCGAGGTTGGCCGTTTGACGTAAGCGCAAGAGGGTGCCCGTGTGTTTGATCGTGGCGGTTCGAGAGAGGGGAACGGATCCGGCGGTTTCGAGTTGTGCGGGAATGGCAGAGAGGGTGGCCAGAAAGCGGGAGAGGGCGGATTCTTGCACGGAGAGGCGAGCGGAGCGGGCGAGGCCTTGGGAGAAGGCGAGACGGGCGAGGGTGGGAGTCCATTCGGTGCCGAAGGGTGTGTACGGTGTCGATGGCGACGACGGAGCAGAGCTTGCTTCGGGTGCGGTTCCAGCACTCTCCGAACTCGCATCGAGATTTTCTACGTTGACAGCGTCCGCACCATCCTCGCCCTCCGCAGCCGTCTCGGCATCGAAACTCTTGGGCGGCTGCCCAATCACAATGATATCCCCCTGCACTCTTGTCGGCTGCGAGCTAGCATACAGATAATCCATCACCTCATCACCAATCTGCGAATACCTCCCCACTTCAACCTGATACTTCAAATCCCTTCCTTGAATCACGCTCCTCAAAAACCTCTGACTCTGCTCCTCATCCAGCCCCCAAGTAACGTACGATCCAGAACGGAAAATAAACACTTCCCCCCTATTCACCTGCCCTCCTACCGGCGCACCGCTAGACGGCACCGGCCACTGCGGAACATGAATCACCTCATTGTCTTCAAAAATTTGATAACCAGCCGGCAATCTACCACTCCTCACCAGCTCGGAAAACGAATACGAATACGCAGTCGCCCAAGCGTACACTTCTCCCGTCGTCGGTTCCGGCAGCGTCTGACGTAAAGCTTTCGAGGCTTGCGCCTTAGCACGTGCCGAAGAGGTTTTGTTGGCAGCTACGGGTTTTTTACGGGACATGGCTTCTACGATCTGGGGCGGAAGATTGAGGGTGATTGATCCTCCAGAGTTTTTGTGTGGGGGGTTGTAGGAGATCGAGACTGGTTTGGATGTTGATGGTGACGATGATGCGTGGGTGCCTAGGCTGGGTTGTGAAGGTTTGGGTTTGCGCGGTGCATCGTCGGAGCGCAATCGAGATGGTGTTGATGATATCAATCGAGAGTGAGGCAGTGAGCGGGCGGATAGACAAGGTTGAGCCGCAGCTGCCGTTTTCACAGCTGACGTTGCTGTGCGAAGCATTTTGACCGATCCCAAAATGGCTTCCTAGAAGTCGAGGCGATGCTGAGATAGTCGAGGTTGAGAAGAAAGAAACTATACGGTCGGAAGAACCGAAAAGCAATCGGCTCGTGGCTGTCTCTGACTGATAAAGTTACGGCTCTTTCCGACCTCCTGCTGCTGTTGCTGCGCCTTTTTTTTTTTTCCTAGCCGAATACAAGGTGGAGGATTTTTTGAAAAAAAAGGGCTTCTGCAGGCGATTGCGAGTCGCAGCAGATGGCGCGAGTCGCGTTTCTTGGAAAGCACAGCCCGAAGCGCCAAGTGGCACTCGCTCGCTTGGAGTTGCGTTTGATAAAAGCGTCGCGGTGTGTTGGTGTGGAGCTCGACAGGGAAGACGAGTTGCTTCATCTCTTTACCCTCTTTTACCTTCTAGCTGCCTCTTGATAGGCTCATCCGACACGACAAAGCCTTGATTCAGCACATCTGTAGGCACATCCGACTACACTCGGGAAGCGCGACGCAAGACCATGCACTTGTAGATATCGGGGGGACGAACTCGCTACTCTCTTTCGGCAACATCGTTGGCTTGAGCAGAAGATACGACAACCATGGCCGCTCCAGGCACACCTCTCAACTCGTCGGCAACGCAAGCCGTAGCCGTTTCGCATGTTGACGGCCAATCCGACCCAGTTTTCGCCTCCAAGCCATCACCCACACAACTCAACGGACACAGCTCTCTCGAGACACACCCAAGCAGCAGCAGTCGCAATGGGTTTGGCAGTCGCGGGCCCAGCCGTGCCAACACACCTGGTCAGGATCAGATGCCGCTGACCATCCACACAGCTGCACAGCGAGGTGATCTACCGGCTATCATGCGGTTGGTCGATTCTGGACGCGCTACAGTTCACGATCGCGACGATGACAATATCACACCTTTGCACTGGGCTGCGATCAATGCGCAGCTGGCAACTTGTAGATACCTCTTGGATCATGGGGCGGAAGTGGATGCGTTGGGAGGTGATTTGGTAGCTAGCCCATTGCAGTGGGCAGCGAGAAACGGGCATGTTTATGTGCTCGAGTTGCTATGCTCCCGAGGTGCAGACCCGACCATTACCGACTCACAAGGTTTCAACGCTCTCCACCTCACTACGCACTCCAGTGCTGTTATGCCGCTCGTATTCATGTTGCAACAACCTTCTCTCAGCTCTCCAGAAGGACTCGATTCGACCGATTCTCAAGGTCATACAGCTCTCATGTGGGCAGCGTACCAGGGAGATGCCATCTCGGTGGATATTCTGCTGAAGCACGGTTCGGATGTTCATAAGCGCGATGGAGCTGGTCTCACCGCTATGCACTGGGCTGTTGTCAAGGGCAACCGCTTGTGTATTAGGCTTCTGGCTGATGCGAAAGCGGATCTGCTGGCAAAGGAGGATTCCGGGAAGACGCCGAGGGATATGGCGATCGAGTTGAAGTCTATTGGTGCGTACCGCAAAGCGTTGGCGGATATAGGGTTGGAAGAGGATGGAAGGCGAAAACAGCGGACGTTTGGAGCTAGTGTAGATAGGACGGCGAGGTTGGCGGTGATGGTGGTACCGTTTGCAGCGTTAGGTTTCATCTTTGCTACTTTTGCTTCGTTACCTTGGTACACGGCGGCGCCTTTTGCGGCGGCTGAGTTCTTTGGTATGCATCATATCGTTACGAGGGTGATATTGGATCCGCAGGAGCATGATTTCTTGCAGCGGTCGAATTATTTCCTCGCCATTGTTTCGGGTTCGATCGCCTGGGTAGGGTGGGAATGGGTGCATAAGTTGGCGAGCGGTACGCCGGGGTATGCTTCGAATAACTTGTTCTTTGCGCTTTCGTTGATCGTTTGTTCGTGGAATCTGTTTAGGTCGGCGAGTATCTCGCCGGGTTATGCGCCGTTGGCGCCTTCGGCGCTGCATCGACGGGAAACCGTCACCCAGCTCGCCCAACAGGGTAGGCTAAACGGTCAAACGTACTGCATCTCCTGCATGGCCCGCAAACCATTGCGCTCCAAACACTGCAAGCTGTGCAAACGCTGCGTAGCACGGCACGACCATCACTGCCCCTGGGTCGCCAACTGCATCGGCATCGAAAACCATCGTCAATTCCTGCTCTTCGTCGGAGCACTCGTCATCGGCATCCTACAATTCCTCTACCTTACCGTCGTATATTTTGCGATCAACGCGCCGCCCTACAACCCTTTACCGGATCCCAGTTTGGAGACTTGCCATCTACCGTTTGCGTTCTTGTGTACAGCGACGACGTACGATCCTTTCCTGCTAGGAGTGGCAGTGTGGGCGGGGTTGCAGTTGAGCTGGACGGTGATTTTGATGGTCGCGCAGGGTTGGCAGGTAGCGAGACAGATGACGACGTTGGAAGTGTCAAATTTGGGGAGGTTTGGATTTATGGGTGGCAAAGGTGGACAGAGTTATGCGGGTCAGACTGGGTTTTTGGCTCAGCATTCTGCGGCGCGTGCTCAGCCGGGTGCGGCAGATAGGTTGCAGGGGATCCAGAAGCAGAGCGAAGGGAATGCGGCGATCGATGTGAATCTCGGTGCAGACGACACTGCGGCGACGGCTAGTCATGGACATGCGCACTCTCACTCGAAGCTGGGAATGCTGAAGCGCATCTGTTCGTCTTCCGGCGGCTGGCTTTTGTCCGTTGTAGGATTAGACCTGTACACCCGCGGCAAAGCAGGCGAAGGCCTAAAACGCGCCAGTGGAGCAGCAAACCCGTTCGACCAGGGTCTGTTGTCCAACTGCAAAGACTTTTGGTCTAAAGGTCAAGATTTGGCGATCGACTATACGACGCTCTACGATTTGCCGGCAGAGATCAGTCCTGGACACTGTCAAGTGATGCCATTTTTGGTGGAAACTGTTACGAGGAGTGGATGGGGTAACGGAAGGGGCTCGAATTATTCGTTGTTGAGAAGCAGTGCTGATGACGATGATGAGGAAGGGGAGGAGACGAGTGGGGAGAGAGGTGAGGGGGCGAAGAGGAGGTGGAACATGTGGAGCAACTTGAAGCAGTCGGCGGGAGGCGCGATATTGCCGACGACGAATGGCTCACACCATGCGTGAATGACGATCACGAACAACTCATCACGACGACTGACGTAGACGCAATGCAAAGCATTTGACACACATTCGACGCACACTCGCGACACACTCTGGCTGCATTTCTGCAAGAAGCTGTCTTGAATTGAAGAGCTTTCAGTCGAGGAACGAAGGATTAGGAGTCGGACGGTCCGCCTGATACCTCGAGTTGGAAGAAGATCCAAAATCGTCACCCAGCATAGCGTAAGGATCCGGCTCTTCTCCATCATTATTACCATTCGACCTTGCAAACCCTCCCTCCTCTTCCTCGTCACTATCATCGTCTTGCCTCTTCTCCTTTTCCTTCTCCATCCCCTTCTCCCGCTTACTATCATCTTCGTACCGCGGCAGCCTATCCTCCTCCCCATTCTCCACCTTCTCACCACCCACCTTCGCGTTGAGAATCGGCCCCCTTACCAACGGCTTACTATACAGATGAGCCGAAGCGTATCTCCTAGCGCTTTCGTCCAACGCTGGTGAATCGGGGACGTATCTTGCTTTCGCGTTTCTGATGAATGTTTGAGGCTGTCGATGGAAGATGCTGGCCAAACTTGCACCGTGTAGCAAAAGCTGGTCGAGGAGCTGTCTATCCATCCGATCTGTTTCGGTAGAGATGTCTGGTTTGTCGCCCAGCACTACACCTCTTGCTGCTTCGGGATCGGTAGACAGCAGGCGCCAGTACATGAATCCTCGATCACGTAGATCCGGATTTTCCACTTCCTCCGTCGCCCATTTGAGGACTTTGGGAACCAACTCTCCTCCCGCAGTCGGACGCTTCAAAAACAACTTCACCGTCGCAGTCAACAACGCCAACTGCACCTCCACCGGCTCTTCCAGGAACGTATACAAAAAGTCCTCCAACAGTTCATCCGAGTTCTCAATCCGATCCGCATACTGCCCAATGATCCAGATCATCGCAGCTTTTGCTTCACTTTCATCCAAACTATCCAAGTTCTCACAAAGCGTTCCAATGACGCTCTCGTATCGATTCGGATACTTCCTGAAGATATCCTTGATCACCACGATCGCTTCCTGTACGACGTAGTTCACCTTGGTCTGGATCAGAGCTAGCAAAGCTTGAATGCATCGATCCGCAGAAGACTCGATTTTGATCGCTAAACGACCGATACTTCGAACCGCTTTGCGGGCGAAATCCACATCCACTTCGGACGCATACTCGCGAAGTTCTGCGAGCACCTGTTCGACGTTCCTCTCGTTGCAGAGGCGGTAGATGATTTCGAGTTTGGCCATCTTGACGTAGATGGGATCGTTGTATTTGCAGAAAAAGACTTTGACTTCGTTTTGCAAAACTAGAGGTCGTCGTTGGATGACGAGTAGAATGTTTCGTAGTGCAACGTACTGCACTTCGGGACCCGATGAGAGCAGTGTGACCAGAGGAGGGGAAAGCTTTCGACAAAGCGACTCTTTAAACTCTGCACTTGCGATGTAGTTCATCAAGTAGAGAATGACTTTGGTGGAAGTAAGAACGACTGCAGAGTTGGAATGCTGGAGACGCACTGCGATGCGTTCGGCCAAGATCTCGGCGTCAGCAAAGTCGGAAGGTACGAAGAACATGAGTGCTTCGAGGATGTACGTCTGACCCCATTCGGAGCACTCTGCGAGAGCCGAGACGAGTTTAGAGGCGATGGTGAGATTGAGTTTGAGCTGAATGTTGTCCGAGCGTTCCGAGATCTCGACGAGCGCGGCTACGGCGTTGGCGACTACTGTTGGGTTCGCGTCAGCTAGCAGATCTCGAAGCATACCGATGAAAGAATGCTTTTCGATCAACCGCTTGTCGTGCATGTACAGCTTCGCTACGCAGATCGCAGCCGTCTTGCGCACGTACGGATCCGCATCCTTCAACGAGTGCCGCAGTGGATCGATTAGTGCTGCCAATACCGTCGGTACATGGATATACGACATCGTTCGAATGGCAAGTGCCCGAATCAACGGGTTTCGATCGTTACAATCCGACAGGAAACCGGGTACCGCATTGGGGACCAAGTCTGGCTTCGCACGTGCGTAGTTGATGAGGTACAGATAGACCATCTTCTTAATCTCGAGGACTTGAATGTTCATGCACTGGACGACGTCAGGAAAGAGCGCAGACATGTCGTTGCCCATAGTAGCGTTGGCGATGATCTTTTTGAGCACTGCCTTTTTGCGCACCCATCCTTTGTCCTTCTTGTCGGCATTGAGCTCGGTTCGTAGCTCGTCGACCTTGCCGCGCTGGAAGAACTTGGCGTCTTTGCCTGAGTCGGCCATGTTGTATAAGTAAAGCCCGCGGGAGCCAACGAGCGGGGAGGGGAGGAAATGAGGTTGGTGGCAGATGGAAGGTTTGCGGTGCCGTGTCGGAACGGTGGGACCTGAGCTGCTTGTCGAGGCCAGTCAGGGGCAGAGAAGTAATTGTGGAGTCGACGACGGAGGGAAGAGAAGCAGTAAAGACAGCGAATCAGGAGACGTGGGAAGGGGGTTGTCGATGTGGGAAGGGAGGTGGGTGAGAAGAAAGGGACTTGGACAAGAAAGGGTCCTTCCAGCTCCGTCCCCTTTGATGCTGTCGAGCAAGTCTGGGAGTGTGGAGTAACTTATTGCAGCCGTTCCAGCACGGGCCGGCCAACTCGGTTTGCGCATGCGCGATTCTCGGATTTTTTCAGATTCAAATTGTGAGATTGTGGTTTTCAAGCATGTTTCTGCCGAAAAATGGATCGAGATTCAGCTTCTTTGTCGCGCGAGATCTGAGTCGCGTTGCCATCTCCGGGCTGCAGCTGTTTTGCATTGTTGCTCAGACCGGCGGCTTTGCCTTTCCCGTTCTGGAACGATTGCCAGCGTTTCATGCAAATCGGTGTTGAAGCTGTGAAGCCTCTTGTGTGCCCTCAATCTGAGCTTGGCCGTGTGTAGTAAGAGACTTCCCTGACCTTTCAAAAAGGAGGGTGTGGTAGTTAGTGCATAGC
Source organism: Anthracocystis walkeri (assembly GCA_928858565.1). Lineage (NCBI taxonomy): Eukaryota > Fungi > Basidiomycota > Ustilaginomycetes > Ustilaginales > Ustilaginaceae > Anthracocystis > Anthracocystis walkeri. Next base: position 166,629 of record CAKMXV010000007.1, read on the forward strand.
AATGCTGTGGAACCGCTTTTTTCAAAGTCGCGTCAAGACAGTGTTGTGGTCATGCCAACACTGAAACACCTTTTAAAGAGAGACCCCCTGGAATTTTCCGTTCAGTCAGCCAAAAGTCCGCCGCTGTGCAGGGGCGTAGCATTCACAGCACTGCCGTTACAACACTGCATTGCTGCAGTTTGTGCAACACGTTCCCTCGTTCCGCAAAAAGTCCTTCCGCTTTTGATCTGTCGGCCTGCCTGCTGCGACGCCGAGCTTGAACCTCTCTGTGGCCCCTGAAAATCAAGATCCCACACAGCCTGCAACCGGTCAATGGTACCTGAAGAGGCGCTGGCGACGCCCATAGCTGTCTTGTGTAAGGTGGCACCAATGACCGATGCTAATTAATCCAAGATGATTTCCTCTCAGGACAACGCTTAGTTAGCTTGCGGCAGTTGACATTTCCCGCCTTATGCAAAGGTGCAGAACCCCTGTGAGTGAGCATCGGCCTAAGCAAAGGCGGAGATCGACAACTTGCATACACGAATTAGCTTGACAGCGAGAATTTCATGCTAAAACTATGAGGAAATATGAGGAAAAACACGCAGCTTTGTAGGCGAACCGTCGGCTCACTCTGTGCAGTTACGCGGGGCAGTGTTGGTGTTGTGTTGACAACCTGGCTGGTGGCCGGGGAACAACACAACTCCAAAGAAAACTCAGTCCAACACACCAGCAAAGACGCAGTCACACCGGTCATGTGCCCACACTCGTCTGTCCGCCAAACGAAGCGGAGTTTGACTGCAGTGTTGATCGACGGAAGATCAAGTCCTTCCCCGAGCTACAGCCCTCCCTCCTTTGGTCGCTGTGTCAATATGCACACTCCCTTGACGAGCTTCAGGCCCCCGTGTTCTCGCCTAAGAGGGTCAGAGCTGTTCGCTTGAATGAGGTTGAGGGTGCAGTGTTTGCAGCCTGTCTATGCCTCGTGTCCGTTTCAGTGTCACCTACTGAGCCCCCTTTGAGCAATACATATATATCACCCTCACCCCCTCGTCTAGCTTTTCCATTCCAAGCCTTCCATCAACACCTCTCTTTCCTCTTCAAGATCTGCCTTCCCTCCATTCACCTCAATCCCAGTCCACGACAAACCACAGCTTCCACAGCAACCACAAACGACAAAAATGAAGTTCCTCGCCCTTCTCTCCGCCGTCCTCATCTCGGCCGCCCTCGTCTCGGCTGACTCTCCCGTCGCCACCGGCGCCGACGCTGGTAAAGTGCCCCAGTTGCTCAGCTTGATCAACAAGCTCGAACACGCCAACCCCACCGACCCCACTTTTGTCACCAAATACGCCTCCGACCTCCCCAAGCTCGCTGCTCTCCACCACGACGTTGCCGATCAGTTTGGCGAGAAGCAGGTACGCAAGCTGTACGGCGACGATGTGGGTGCTGACAAGTTGGTCGAATTGGTCAAAGGTGTCCAGAAGGAGAAGAGGGAGGTGAAGGAGGCTAAGAAGGAGAAGAAGACCAAGGAGGCTAAGGCGAACCACGGCGACGAGGTTAACAAGGGTAAGCAGGGTGCTAAGCAGTCTGCTGCCCACAAGAAGGCGAACCACGGCGACGAGGTGAACAAGGGTAAGCAGGGTGCCAAGCAGTCCGCCGCGCACAAGAACGCTCACGCCGCTACCGGTCACAAGAAGGCCGAACACGCTAAGAAGCCTGCGGAGGAGATGGCTGAGCGCGCTGAGCCCAAGGAGGAGGAGAAGCACGAGGTCAAGCACTCCAAGGAGTCGACTTACAAGAAGGAGCACGCTCACAAGAAGCCCGCTAGCAAGCCTACTCACAAGGAGCACAAGAAGCCGGCTCACAAGCACAAGTCCAAGGTCGCCCCTAAGACTACCACCGCATAAATTGTACTCAGTTCCCACTTCCCTATGCTAGTCCACTCGCTCGTCAGTTGATCTTGACTTGAGCCCATGTTTTCTACGACCACTTCCTCTCATCGCATACTTGTTCGTCACTTTCGTTCGCATGTGCATCGACAATAGCGTGATCAATGAGCACATCAATAGCTTTTCTCAAGACATGACATGAGCGTTAGGAGTCGATTATCATTTCGTCAAGACATCATCATCATCATCATCCCCTTTCATGGCTTTCATCTACATCCCATTATCAATCGCCTGATAAGTCAATCTCCCATGCTGCACAAGGAAATCGCACACATCTCTATGCGGCACCTTTCCGTACCTTATCCCATCCGGTGCCGACAAAATCTGCGTCTTTTCGCCCCTCGTATCCAACAACGGCTTCGTAAACGCCTGCCAAGGATGCTCCACCTGCACCTCCCTCGTATACTCGTAACTCCTACCCCTCGCCTTCAGATACCTATCGCTCGGATTAGGACTATGACTCCGAACAAAAGCGCTAAACGCATCAGCGTTGTACCTGACGAATTTCAAATACTGCTCGCTGACCTCTACACCTTGTTCGAAATTCAAACTGCCAAAGGCGGAAGAAATGTCGTCGCTATGACACACTTCGATGCCGGTTCCCTCAACAGCGCATTTGGCGGGTAGATCGTTCGAGCTGGGATAGCCGGAGTGCGTTTCGTACAGATACACTTTGGGGAATTGACCGGATTCTTGTGCCATGTTGACGATGCGTTGGGTGGGACAGGTGAAGAAGTTGTATGTGAAGGCGTAGGCGACGGTTTCTCGCACAGAGTCGGGGTTGGTGGAGTTGAGGTTGAAGAATCCTGCAGTGTCGAGTTGGGTGATAAAGTCGGAAGGGTAGATGGCTGAGAGGGCTTTGTTGAGCACAGCTGGTACGTTGGGAAGTTCGTGTGGCAGCAGAGGGTAGACGAAAGGTGTTCCTTCGCCAGATGTGGTTCCGAGAAGGATAGGAACGTTGTTGGGGATCGTACCGTTGCCAGCGAGGTAGAAAAATTGACCGTCGAGCAGGTCATCTGTGGTAGGAAGGAACGGTTCTACTGAAGCAAGCGCGAGACTTGAATTCGATACTTTCGCTAGCGCTTCAGTAATCTCGCCCGTAGCATTGGTGAAAGCATTACCCTGAACAAAGAGCAACGGATCCTCGATCTTCTGCAAACACTTCACCATCGCATGACCTTTCGTAGGACAGCTCAGACTCGCAGCCACCGCAGGAGTGATGTAGTTCGTCTGCACCGATCGCTTCAACCAAGGCACCCACGGATTGGACATCATGAAAGCAGCATGAAACAATCCCTTCGCTTCCGAGCTGGCGATCAATGCGGAGACACTCTGCGCACCAGCCGATTCACCACCGATCGTAATTCGATTCGGATCACCCCCAAAAGCAGCAATGTGCTTCTTGACCCATTTCAGCGCCAAGATTTGATCACTCAGACCTCCATTACCGGGAAGATCGTCGTCAGAAGCAAGCCAACCAAGCGCTCCAAGACGGTAATTGACCATGACAACTACAATATCCGATCGTGAGGCAAGGTTTCCACCATCAAACTCATGCACCGAATTACGACCGTTGACAAACGCGCCTCCATAAATAGCGACAAGGACTGGTTTCAGCGCCTTTTTGCCACTCGATCCAAGCGTAGGAGTGTAAATGTTGAGGTTCAAACAGTCTTCACCCATCGGCTTTGGTCCCTGGGAGGTCGTAGCTTGGACGCAGGCGTTGCGATAGTTGGTCGCGTCGAGCACCTTATTACCCGTATACGGAGTGGCGTGCATGAACCGCTTGCTGCCAACCGGAGCATCTCCAAATGGAATCCCAAGGAACCGGAACGATCTTCGATCTCGATATCCCGTCAACGTGTACTCGCCACTTCGGACAGACACGCGCTTGTCCACACCGAGCGTACTCGCCTCTCCATTGGCGTACGAGTTGGATCGCGAGACAACAGTCGGTGGAGCAGTGTGCGTACACAGAACACCGAGCTTCTCACCCTCCGCATAAGGACGAACAGAACCACGACTGACTTTGTAAGCAGCAACATTGCCAGATCCTACACCGCCATCGAGCCAGAAGGCATCTTGATAGTTGATGGTGCCGGCAAAGCGCAAGTAGTTGAACTGGTCGACGAGGTCTGAGCCGATACCTGCTTCAAGAGATTCGTCCAAGGGGAAGAGTTTCTCGTTGATGCTGGAACAAATTTGCTCAGCGGAGCTGGAGATAGTGGGGCGTGGAAGCAGAAGAGCACCAGTGGAAGCGTTGTTGCTGAGATCGTTTTGGAAGAGGATGTGGATGGGGCCGAGGTCAGCTACGGTCGCTACAGCAGCTTCACCCCTGAGAGCAATGGTCAAGTCGGAAAGGAAAGGTACGGCGCCGATGATCTGGGTACCGAGGGCAAGGGCACCAACGATGGCGCCAAAGGGAGAAGCGAAGGTCTTCATGGTCGATACTGATGGGGACTAGAGAGTCGAGGGATCGGCCATATATTCGAGACGGGCGGTGCCTTGTTTAGCCTCTCGTGGGCTGAATATATGCTAGTTGCGCAGTGATTCCAGCTGCTCCATCAAGGAGAGGGAGATTGTGGCGTCCCTTAGCTTGCGTAAAAGCGAGCACTACCACCGAGGTGCTTCGACTTCGAGCTGACTCTTCGCCTCACGCGCGCCTGAAGCTTGAGGCAGAAAACACGAGCAATCGATAACGTGCTCGGTTCAACGGCTGAGCCAAGCCGAAAGACAAAGGCCAAGGTGCTGGCGAGGCGTGGGAGAAACCGACGTAAGTCCGGGGAGCTGATGAGGCAAGGCGTTTCGGGTGGGCTTGAGCATGAGGAGGAGAAGGACGATCTTTGAGCTGGGACCTACACTCTGCATATATTGAAGAAGCACGAGCCGCAAGTCGTTTTAATGTAGAGATGAATGCACAGGCATCGCTGGTCCGTGGTGTGGGTTGATTTCAATGAGCTTTCGGCTCGAGCGGGAGCTTCGAGAAGGGTGTTCGGAGATTGGGGATGGAAGTCAACTTTGCCCGACACTTACACCGTCGCGGCGTGGTTTTCCAGGATCGATAGCCGCGATCCCTTTTCTTCGCTCCTTGTGGCCTTGGATACGATTCGACGTCGAAAAGCATGATAGCCCAAAGCATCTTCGAACGATAGCCTCCACCCCCCCCCCCCCCCTGCAAGGACACACAGGGGTCTGTGCGGTCAAAGAGGAGCGCTTGAGGTCTCTAAGCGAGCGAAAGGGAGTGAGTAAGCGATTCCGCGGGTTTTTGCATCTCTTTAAGCGCCAATACAGATTCCTGACAGGTTAACGTCAGCGGAGTGAGGGCTGTCAAAAATAAAGTTAAGTGCGGGTCTTGCCTGGGGCAATTAGCGTGTCTCGACAGAGCATACGACGTTTTCCTCCCTCCAAAGCATCAACCATATGTTCTCTTCGCTGCAGGGGCTCGCAACGGGATTGAGATTGAGACTTCCATGGAAGACCGAGTCAAGGAAGAGATCTGTTCTATTTCAAGATTTCATGCGGAGCGGCTAGGCAGAAGCCGACGTCCAACGAGTTGGCCGCAAGGGACTCTTCGCTGACTTCGGCACATTCTAAGACGCGCTAAGACCGCGCGCGCAGAATGATATGGCGGAATACGATGATCGACATGAAAGCAGACTTCAAAGCAGTGTACCAAGCACGGAGATTCACATAAGAGACAGCCTAATACTCAAGACGATCCAAGCTTCGAAAGGTAAAAAGTTCCGTGCTTTGGTCGTCCGATAGAGATGAGGTCGATATGAAAGGGTTGTGCTTCTTCACACCTTGAAAATCAGGTACAGTAGGATTGACGTTTCTATCCCCCTGACCGTCAGAATCACAAGGCACGTTCATGGGCCCGTGTTGCGAAGATGCAGAACAATCGAACTACCCTCGACCCTCCTCATGACCTTGATGCAAAGAGAGGGCCCGCATCCTGGCTTCGGTTCTGTGTTCCTAGGTGCTTGGACCTGCTTCGGTTGTGCGATTCCGAATTCCGCGGGCTTAACACTCACGGTCTTGCGCATGCGTCCTTGCTCAGCTTTAATCGGTCCCTTGTTCGGTGCGATTCTTTCAAAGGAAATGCATCGTTGATCGGTCCTTTGTTCGGCACCTTTCTCTCAAACGAATTGCATCGTTGATCTTGCACTTTACCATCACACTAGATACCTTGCAGACTGACCATCATTCACACTCGCACATCTTACGTAGGGCTCGCCCATTTGACAAGACCATTTCATCATTGGAGGGTATATGAATGCTTTCTAGCCCGTTGCTTCGATGTTCCAAAAAGCATTCTTAGTCAAAAGCAATGCTCGAGAGGCCACCAGTTCCGCCTGGCACACGCACTCGTCGCGTCGGTCGGAAACCGTTGTTCATGACAGCATCGTTTCGCACACCTTCGTAGACGCCCGGCTTGTCTGCACTGACATCTTCGTAGAAATGCGACTCCTTCGGGGCCGAGACGTTGCCGCTAGCTACACGCCTTGCTGGAGCAGCACCGAGAGGCTCGAAACCGTCGGTAGCGGGTGCTGGTGGAGCAGCAGCTGGTGCAGCTGCACGGCGTGAGGGAACAGGAGTGGGCTCTTCCTGGTCGGCGTCGCTGCCAAAGAGAGCAGTGACCTGTGCAGAGCCTCCACCGGGAAGTTGGCGAACCTTGCGACTGGGACGAAAGACTTCGCCAGAGCTGGTGTAGACCACGTTTGACGGCTCAGAGGCGGCCTCGAATGGCTGCTGCGGTTGCGACACTTGAGAGACGGGTGCTGAAGTAGTGGAGGCAGCTGGTGCGGAAGGAGGACCGGCGTCGTCAGAGACGGTCAACTTGCCGATGGTGGCATACTTTGGCAACTTGGCGAGCTCAGTAAAGTTGGGACCGACGTGGACGTTGTGCTGCTTGAGGAAGACGACAAAGTCCTCTTTGGTGAAGACGATGTGGTGTTTCTGAGGCAGGCAGCCTGTTGCAGAGCAAGCGACAGTGAAAATAGTGAAAAGTCAGCGCAAAGGTTGCTATCGAAATGGTATTGAGAGCTGCTGATACTCACCAAGGTGGTAAGCCCAGTCCTTGGGGTTGGAGTTCTCCTTGTCAAAGTTGGGGTTGGGTGTGAACGAGGTCATCTTGTATAGTGAGGCTATGAATGGAGATGGTGGAGATTGTAGGGTCGGCGTGATGTGGTTGAAAAGGAGGATTCGAAAAGGCTGGCATGCAGAAACAAAGCTGCGCAAGTTTGAGAGTGTTGGCTGGCATGTGCTCGCTCGGCTGAGCTGTTTTCGCGAAAGTGTTGTTCTCCGAAACTCTTGCCCTGCAGTTCCTCATCTGCTCTTCCTCCCGCTTGTTTTGCCCAGTCAAGTGTTGTTGTTGCGCTGGGCCAGAGCGCACGCGTCAAGCGCGTGTCCGTTTTGAGGAAGGAGAGGTTTTTTGAGTCGATGTCGGTTTGCAAATTCTAACATTTTCGCGCCGAAAAAATTGCCTTTTCTCGACCTCAATTTTTCGATGGATATTTCGTATGAGTTTTGCGGCGAGAAGGTGCATTTAACGTAAGGCTGGTTCATGCAAGCCGACGTCAGACGACTCCCACCAAGCCTGAACCACACGCTGATCTCGAAGACATGCTTGATGCTAGTGAGCGAATGCACTTCGGCAGAACACACTATATTTGTTCTGATGCTTGGGGCATCGTGCGTGCCGACGGTGGCTTTGGCTGCTGCGCGCTAAATGCTTGGACGGTTTCGTATTCGGAAGCGATCCGATAAGAACTAGGGCCCGAGTTACCAAAAAGGCTTGGGCAAGATCGCTGGTGGTTGGACGTTTCTGCGAAGAAAGGATGCATGCTTGTTCTGGTTGGAAGGGGCTCGTGCGCAAAACGATGCATTCTGCTGTGGCCGAGGCAGTTCATTTCTTTCGCCCGCAACTTGGCCGCTGCCTCAGATCGCGTTGTCAATTGACCGACAGCTGCAAAACATAATGAACCAGCTGTCGACTCGGACCCGCACCAAAGAATTGCCGTCATTTCATGAACCTTTTCAGGCTTCTCAGTCAGAGGGTAGAAAAGACATTGGATGGGAGAAGGCAATGGGGTGATGTACAGCTCGAAATGGCTCACCATCACAAGAGGCATGTCTGAATCACAGAAGGCGTAGGCGCAGGTCAACAAAGCGCGGAGAATAGCCAGCCAAGGGGACGTGATGAATTCGTAGACGAGCGCTCGACTGCATTTATCTTTGCTTCTTGACTTTCCACATTCACCCATCCGCTCATTGTTCAAGCGTCCATTGGCTCGGGCCTCTGCTTTGAATGGGGATGCAGCAGACACAGCCGCAGCCAAAGCAGCAACCGTCATTTTTGACTCAGGCCTAAAGCTTGCTTTTTTCACAAGCTTGTGCGGATGCTCCATCCAGAACCGCTTGAACCTTGTTATTTCCAAACTATCTTCTCACCCTTTCTCATATAAGATCACACACACACTCTCTCATCGCTCTCACTCAATCACTCTCGCTCATTCTTCTCCACGACCAACAAAAGTCTCCCACACTTTCTCCTCGCCTCGCTTTCCACGCTTGCAACCCCGCTTCCAAATTTCCCACCCTTTTCTGAATCTTATTTCGCCGTGCAGCTCTTTCGCCCTGCCAATCCTTTTCCTCTTCATTGCCCCACCATTTCCATTCAACCCGTGATCAAACGACGCTCCATTGGCTCAAACGCTCTCTCAATCCGGCTCAGACACCCTTGATACTTCCGCTCTCTGCTTCATTTCGCTCTCTGTCTTGTCTCGGACGCGCCTCTGTGACTCTGTGTGGGATTTTCCTTTTCGCGCCACCGCTTAATTCCCGCAGCCGCCATTGGCTTCCTTTTGCTCCAACCGGTTCAACTACTCAGCCCGATTGTCTCTACTGCGTCATCCCCTTTCGACTTCACCACCATGCTGAAACATCTCCCCGCCAACAACCAGTTCGATCCTTTCCACTTTTCCTCCAGCCCTGAGAAGGCGGCTCCACGTTCCTACGTCGCCACACGTCCCAATCCTTACACCGTCAAATCGCAAAATTCCTTCTATCACGCCTCGTTGCGCACCACCGCTCACAACTTTGCTCTCGATCCCCGACTCACCTCTGCGAACGTGTCATCAACAACATCCACTTCACCTCAACTCTGTCCCGTTGATAGTCTCTACACCTCCTTGGAGGCTGCCAACAGCTCGCCGCGATGCTCCTCCAAGCCACAAAAATCGCCAGTGACAAAGTATCCTGCGCTCACCATGGTCAAGCCTAAAGCGCGTCCCGTACAGGCGCTCAGTTCCAGCGTCGAGATGGCCGCTGCCAAGCGATCGAGCTACAACAAGACCGCCACCGCCGCTGCGAGCAAGCGACACAGAGATGTCGTGGAAGCTGCCAAACAGCACAGCAAGAGCGTCACCATCTCCACGCATGCTTTGTATTCAGCGCGCTCCTCTTCGCGGTCCCCCGTCTTGCTGTCATCGTCCGATTCTGCATGGCCGACTCGTCGTGCAGTAAAACAAGACTCGGAGCCGAAGCTAGTCATCCCTACAATCACGCTCCGCTCACCCACTCCTGAACCTCAACCTGTACTCGATCAGGCTCTTCAAGAAGGCTCGGATGGCAGCTCTGCACTCAGCGACAACGCGTCGCCGGTGTATATTCGCAACTTTCTGAGTGTATTCAGCGCCCGCATCAAGGAGATCGAAGACGGCATCGACTCGATCCTCAGCAAATACTTTGACTTGTACAAATCCGCACAGCCCATTGGCCAGGAGCTACTCCGCTACATTGCTGAACACGTCTGCAAACTCTACTGCTGCGTTGAGCAGCCAGAATCTGACTTGGGACAGCTCAAGCTTCGCGCCATCAGCAGTCACTTCTTCCAGCACACCGTCACTGGCTTCTTCCACCTGCTCGATGATCCTCTAGCGCCTTACGCCACCGCATCAAGGCTCGCGGTCGTCTCGGCCAGCCTCTTGAGGGACTTTGACGTTGGTACTCTCTGGTGCTGCTCCGAAATGGAGGGCCCCATGTCCGCACAGCAACATCTCAAACATGGCGACCTATTCCTCAACGTGCTCAAAGACGAGCTCGACAAGATCCTCAACCGAGGTGTCGCTATGACCAATATCGAGAACAAGCTGACTCTTCAAGACGCCATTGCTATCATACAGGAGAAGCAGAGCATAGAAGCCACCCGCGGAAAGAAAGACACGGTCGTTTCTCCAGGAAGCAGCGCATGGCGACATGAACGCGAACTACGCAAGCAGAAGGCAAGAGAAGGAAATTCGGGTGACGAATTCGTCACCTTGCCCGTAGTTCGATTCATCGGTCAGCTTGTGCTTCATAGGCTCATCAGCGTCCAAGTACTAGAAAAATGGCTGGATCGCTTCCTCGTCAACACAGTCTTTGCCGGCATTCCCTCTATGTGGGAGATCGAGTGCGCATGTGCGCTCGTGCTTACCGTTGGTCCTATGCTGGATCAGGTTGCTTTTTCAACTGACTCGGCATGGGCTCGATACCGTGGTGTCAAGGGATCTGTGACAGCAAGTGACACCCCGCCATCTTCGTGCAGCGATAAGGAGGGAGACAAGAGCCACTCCAACACCGTAGCGGGAGATAAGGAGGGTGTTGACATTCTCAACAAAGCGATGAAGAGGATCGATGATCTGATCGAACAGCGAGAAATTAGCCGGCAGGCTCTCGGATGGCTCATCGACGTGTGCGCCCTGAGGGAGCGAGGCTGGAGGAATTGCGATGATGATCTTGATTCGATCGATGAGTGCTTTCTCGGCGACAATAGCAGTTGAAAGACATGTTTTTGTATTCCTTGCCTTTCCTTGCCTTTCCTTGCCTTTCACCTTCCTTCCTACTTCCCTTTCCTCTCCTGGTCCGAGTCTTTCGTCGTGTACAGTAGTGTTCTCAATCACACACGATGCATCGCTTTGCAGCAAAAGGAGCGTGATGTGTAGCGTTCAGTGAGCCACTGTAGTCCCGCATCTCGAGCTGTCCCTGCGCTGAAGAAATTTTTGAAAGTGTCATCGTTCATGGTGTAACATTTTGAAAAAATTTACGGCCAGGGATCTTGATCGGATCCGAGACGTGAGAAGCTTCTGAAGAGGGATTTTGATTTTTTCTGACTTGAGCCAACAGCCTCGACGTTTCTTGCCGTCCTTCTACCATTCGCTCACGGAGACATTGCACAACACAACACCTTCAATTTCCACACAAGGCACCTCGCACATCGTAGATCGATCAGCCATGTCTCTGCTACGAACAGCAGTAGCGCGGCCATTGCGTGCTGCCGTTTCATCGAAACCCACCGCCCTCCGAACCGCTCTTGCCGGTCCTTCCTCATCACCCACATCGATCGACGTTTCGACACTTTGCCGCACTTTTGCATCGACATCACTCCGCTCCGCTGACAACAACAACAAGAAGTCATCTTCATCATCATCGAAACCACTCAGCGCAGCATCTACCTACCAAGCCATCTTTGAATCTCTCGACGCCTTCTCTCGCACTGCATCCGGATCTCGTCTCTCGCGCCCCTCCGACGGTCGACGTGGCTATGTCGAAGACCTTGAAGCTGACTGGTCACAGAGAGCGGTGTACGGCGAACCAAGCTGGCCAGCGACACCTTTTAGCGGACGAAGCATTCGTGTGACACCCCAGGCTGATCCTGCGCGAGCGTATGCGCAGCTGTCGGTGCTGTTGAGGAGGAACAATGTTAGGCAGGAGTTAAGGTTGCAAGAGAGATACGAGAAGCCAAATGAGGAGAGGAGGAGGAAGAAGAGTGAGCGACACAGGAGGAGGTTTGCCGATATGGTGAGGAGGAAGGTGCAGTTGGTGATGGCTATTAAGGCTCGTGGCGCGTAAGAGCCGACAGGTGGTTGCTTTCGTACGAATTGACGACCGGTGTAGACTGGGCCTAGGGATAACCATCGAGGATGCTTTCTTCATCTGAGGACCAATAACTCGACTTCGATTGGAGCTAAGCCTACCCACGGTCGAAAGCAGCACGTTCTCATGGCAGTGACGCATCGTAATGCACAATGCCTATCCGGTCATATCGAGCAGCCGTTCGGTCCAATCGTATGTTACCTTTGTCCAGCCCTCCTCTTGGCCCTCCTGCTAAATCATGCAAGCCCACCATGTGTATTTGTATCGTCACAACACCCCACCTACATCGCAAAAAGAATATCTGATTGGATGCCCTTCCCTCAATCGCTTGTCATCGACAATGACATTTCAGTGGATCCGTTGCCACCAAGATAAAGCACGTGCGTTGTACGGGATGTGATGTTCGAGACCGAGCGTTCATTTCGGAGCCTTTGCCTTGAGACCGTGTCATCAAACTTTACATGCGTGAACACTTTGCCATGTTCCTGTCGGTCGGTCTCCCTAAACAGCGTCAAGTGGGTCGATACGGTACCAGGCGGTCACAGCAAGCCGGTTTCAGATGTTGTCACGGGTTTAGTGATTCGGCGGTCGGGTATCACATTTGAAATGAAACATCTCACCATAATGCATGAATGCCCTTTTGTTCTTGGACGAAAGGTGGGATGCGACGGCACGGCATGAAACCAAAATGCAGGAGAAAGAGTTCGTCCGTCGACCTCTCAAAGATCGAGATAAAGTTCGGTCGGACAACTTGACAACGAGCGGGCGCCAATGGCGTATCGCCTCCGGCCTGGGGTGGCCGAAGCGATGTCGGTCAGCCATTAACGGTCAAATGTATGGACCGACATGGCCGATACAATGGCGATACAGTGTCAATGAGGTGCGCATTGATAGGAGGCTTCTCATATCTGTGTTGTGGAGGGTTCTTGGCATTCTTCACCTTAAGTATCCCTATCACTTCATCATCTTCCATTCTCCTTCAAGACCACCATTCCGACGGTCATCTTAGCAACACGTCAAGTATGTCTCAACCATCACCAACAATCCCTCTGATCGACACGCACCTCACCTCCTTCCTAGCTGGCGTAGTCACTTGCGAAATTCTATCGTTTATATCCTTCGACATCCGCCTTATCACCGCTATGCTGCGTAAACGTCAACTTCGACCCATGCCTTTAGCCTATCTGATAGCACGCTACTCTATGGCTATCGGTATTCTTACACTTGCTTGGCTCACTGTTCCTACCACAGCGCAAAGACGACGAAACGAAGGACAAGTGCACTGGTTACGAGCCTTTGCTCTGCCTACGATCTTCACTTCTACTTCAGCTGTCTTAGGCTATCGAGCATTGATACTGCACTTTGAAAGGCCTCGTCTTGTCTCCCGTCTAATCCACCTGCTGCTACTAGCAGAGTTACTGGGCGGCATCACAGTCTCAATCCTCGCCGTCTCCGACCCAACCAACACGGCCGAGCGTTTTTCATCAATATCGATCTACGTCTCCCCCGCCTTCCTCTGCGCCCCGCTCCTCATCGCATTGCTGATCGACATCATTTTCACCCTCATCGTCGTCATCCCTATCCTACGCGATTATCCACGACCACGAAAGGGCGAAGTCATGCACATGTTGCTTTCCGACGCTAGCTTTTTCGGAATTTTCAGCATAGTCGTCAAAGCTATTGCGATAGGGCTAACAGTAAAGTGTCCTGGGAGGGATACAAATCCGTACCTGCCAGTGAGGGTGGATTGCGTGGCAAGTACGATCTTTGCTTGTCGGATCTTCAGAGGTCAAGAAGAGTTTCTGAAGGATTATGTGGAGAGGAAAGCTAGGCCGGAGAGTTTGGGGGTGATTGAGATGGATACTGTCGGAGGGGGAGAGGTGAGAAGGAGGATGGGTGACGAAGAGAGGGGAAGAGAAGCGATGAAGGAGGAAGAGGAGGAGGATAGAGGAAAGGACTCGGTGGAGAAGGTAAGGACGATGACGGTTAGTAATTGCGAGTTGGAGGGTAACTTTCGAGGTTGTTGCCGGGGTCGTGGAGAGCGTTCTACCGATACTAGATCAACGGTCTGACTACGAAGTGAGCAAACAGCTATGGATGCTCGAAGCAAGGCACACACCGTCAACGGTTTAGAAGGCAACTATGTACCGAGTCATAAGGTCGCATCGAAGCCAGATCAGGGGTGTGGTCATGACGAAAGGTGGCCGTTACCTTCAACTTCGTACGAACCGGTAGGTCGCTGCTAGCATCAAAGATCAGAAGATGTCGTACGCTTGACGATGTCCGGTCGGAGATTTGGACACGAGATCGGGATGCGATCGGCGACGTAGCTTACCTCCTCAAGACGGCGCGAGGAAAGCTCCTACGCAGCAAAGCGGATTATTCTCCCTCTCGCGTGGCCGAGTCAAACCAACACGTTGCTTGCACCGCCACCTCGGGCCAGAAGGGAACCCTATCGGTTGTGAGACATCTCTCTGACATCTTGTATCCAATCGCAAGGCTCTATGCTCGCATGGGACTCTCGTTTGACAGCAATCGCAAGCATGTAAGATTTTCACGTTAGTTGACCGACTTGCGAAAAAACAGTTCGGCATCTCGGCAAGGCCACGTTTTTCTGGAGGCTGATCATGCTTGTAGGAGGGAATTCATGCCTTGCATTAGAGCTGCCCGGCGATGATGGCAGAATGCGTCTAGAAACCGCCGCTGTGTGTGCCTAGAGGCGAAGCTGAAGCCGGCGGTTCGTGAAGCTGGAGGAGGCAAAATCACACCCTGAACCCTAAACCCTAGACGTGGCTGCGGTGTACCCTCGTCATGCCTTGGCTTGATGTGATTCGCTGTTCATGCATCAGTAAGATCAATCTGCTAGCGTGGCAATCAGCTCTGACCGACCCATGAATCGTCCTTGCCGTGCATGACGTGTTGCTCTGTTACTCTGGCTCCCTTGTCGACCGACCATTGTTGTATATTTGCTTGGCAGGTTGCTCGCCAAAGGTAGAAGCCAACTTGGCGAGACGGAAGGATCTGATCACCATTGCCGAAGCAAGGGTTAGTTGGTATGGCTATGCAATTCCGACGACAATCAGATGGTATGACGTTTGCCAAAGCCGTGTCCCAATCGACCATTTCACAGACAAGCTTTTTGAGCATCACTCTATCTTGTCGAAACAAACTCTCTGAACAGCAAAAGAATCGGAGCTGTTGTCAAAAGGAGGGTCCTAATCGATGTAATTCACAATACCTTTACCACGGTTCTGGCTCCGAAGCAAGAACCCTAATCAAATCATCATGTTCGTGCCCGGGATGACCGTCTAATGCGCGCCTCAAGTCACGAAGGTGCAAAAAGGAGCGTGAGGAAGGCTGCGCGTCGGTAAATCGCGCGCTGTTTTCTTTTTCTCTAGTCGAGTCTCTAGTCAGGGACGCCGCGCGGAGTTGATCGTCGGAAATGCGAGGTCGGGAATCGCAGCTTGAGCCGCAGCCTTGCAGCCCTCTAAAAAGCATTCCGCCTTTTGCTCGCTGCACTGCACGCATCTGCATACAATGGCGGGCTCAAAGCCCGTTGTGGGACCCGAATGCATACTCGCTCGGGGTTGTCCCACAGCTACTGCGTTGTCACCCAGCTGCGGTGTCTTTCAGCAGCATGTAGAAACGAGTGGGCTGTAAAAGTTGAATTTGAATTGTGGCTGTTGCCGAGCTGGAAAACATGAACCGGCGGTCGAAGCCACCAAAAAGCCCTTTTTTGCCTACCTTTTGTTCTGTCATGCTACCCGGAAAACCTCGTTGAGTCGACAAGCTGAGAAGCTGATTGCTGCAAGAGCAGAATGGATGCCCTCCTGTTGGATGCAGTCAATGTGCAGCAAGGGTTGAGGGTTGGGGATGGAGGGCTGTCAAAATGTCTCAAACTGAACCTGTTTCGAGGCTTTTGGACGTGCTGTCGTCCGACCGACCGAATTTCCACCTCTGATGAGCGAAATAAGCGCTCCTCTGTGTCTGACTCGCAGCCCCTGAGAAGCAGCTTAGCTCGTCGTGCTGAAAGTCCCAACGCAGACCATCGCAATAAGCTTTGTTTCTCATGCTTCGTCGCAATTTGAGGCAACAAAGTGTCGGCTCGATGCGATGCGATTTGGGGCCTACACTGCATCGTTGTCAGATGACTGTCGGATTATGATCCGATGAAAGGCCGCAATCGCATCGAGCATTAATTTGATGCAAAGGCCGTTCGATGCTGTTCCATGCTCACATTCACATTCACATTCACATTCACAAGGCGCTCCCAAGATCGAAACCGAAGCTACGACCTCAAATGTGGGTGAGATACGAGACTTGCGCGCCAAAGTCATGTTGCTCGTTGCGGCGTCCGCTGTGTGTGCAACTTGGCGGTCTCATATTTCTCGCGTGTGCGATCCGAATCCGCGCTAAGTCAAAGCTAGGATTGGCGATCCGACCGACAGCAGCAAGCAGCAAGCAGCAGCAGCAACCAAGAAATGCGAGCGTGGTGCGTGGCAGGCTAAGTTCCAAAACAGAGAAAAACGCGACGAGTGCCTAGCTCAAGTGTGCCTGGGACAGGATCAAGCTCGTGCATCAGATGCGAACTCGCTTATAGAAAAGAGCCAAAACGGATCAATTCGGACATTCGACTCTGGCTACGACCGAAACCGAAAAATGTGATGATGATCTCAGAATTGCGACTTCTTTGCGCCGAATTCGGGAGCACCGAAAGCTCGGCAACGAACCAAAGAATCTGATCACATTGCAATCGTCACCTGCTGATCGTGGTGAAAAGAAAGAGAGACAGAGGCAAGCCACTTTTCGGTCTCACCGAATTTTTCGGGCGTGTGCTGCAGAGCGTCTCCGCAAAAGCTGCAAGTCTACACTGAAAGCCACACGCTGCACCGAATTTTTCGGTTTTTCTTGGGTCTGGAGCTTTGGAGCGACTTGCTTTGCGAGCTACAGAGTAAGTGAGGAGAGAGCGAAAACCTGGATGCTCAGAGTCCCTTTTGTTTCGGAATTCAGGCACTGGAGCCTCAGCTCAATCGCAAGCGCTGCATTGTCAACTGGTGCTTTGCTTCTCGTGCTTTACTTCTGGCGCTGCAGTCTTGTTGCTGCTGCTGCATTCTTAGTGAGTCGGCGGTGCTCCCTCTGTCCGATTGACGCTCCTTTGCGCTTGAAACGAGAGAAAGAGCGTTCCTCGTTCACCCATTCATCCACTCACTCAGCCCTGGCCGCGCTCGCTCCCTGTCGGTTTCAAAGCCAGCTGCTCGCTGCATCCACCATCATCCTGACGATCACCTTTTACCCTTTCCCCTCCTTCGTCGTTGATTGCTTCCACCCACCTTCACCACCTTCACCCATATCAACTCGATCAGGATTTCATTCCAACTTGTCTCGCTTTACATCCGCAAGCTCTCGTAATAATCAACCAAAACCTTACTACCCAATTTTACGGCGACCGAAAACTTCCGCAACATCCTCTCACTGCTTCGGAAAGTCATCCCCTCCCTCCCTCTCTCTCTCCCCCCGCGCGGATATTTCGTCGTCTCGCTTGCTCGCACGCTCGCTCATTTCATCATCAGGTCGCTTACCTCTCTCACGTTTAGCGACAACGAGCAAACCCTGTGACCCGGTTACTTAAGCAGCATCTGTTGCTTTCCCTCGCTACACCTCGCAATCAACTTGCATTTGTGTATCGTCACTTTGTACCACACGAGCTCGTGCCTAGACACCCATTCTCACCTCGACATCCAGCTTCGACCTTCATTTCGAGTTTCAGGATTTCAGCGGGACTGCCTCTCACTCATTAGATGGAATCTCCCACCCTATCTCGTCAAAACCCAGCATCCGACTTCCTCTTCTCTTGGAATAAAGCCCGGGTCTCGTCCTCAACCGCTCGCCTGGGAATGCGCACCCCATAGACGCTTTCATCTGCTCCCGAGGCATTCGCTCTTGGGGCTTGAATCCACACCGCACCTTTGGTTCTGCACTATAAAGATTCGCAATTGAATCTCTCTCAGACACACACACAAACACTAGCATCCCCTGCTCCTTCGACCAGGCACATATCGTCACTTACCGGTTCAAACACTCGAGACACACAACAGTCCACCGATCGCTGTTCTTGACATTCACATCATGACCGACAATCTCAGCCTGCACCTTTCCACGGACGTGGCGGCGCAGACGCCCTCCAGCTCTACTGGCACCCCCAACAGCCGAGGCACCAAACGAAAGGACTCAGACATGGAGCCTCCTTCCCTCAAGACCGAATTCAGTCCTACCAGTCATGCCAACATCACCCATGACAGCCCTGTCAATTACGGTACCGACACACCCAACGGCAAGGACGCATCCGGCTCTGGCAAGATCACTCCTAGCTCGGCTGAAAAGCCATCAGGCAAACGCATCAAGACGGCACGCGCCTGCGACTCTTGCCGTCGCAAGAAGATCCGCTGCGACGTCATCGACGACGGCGGTCCGCCCTTGGGCTCGCTCAACAACGGCAACGGCGGTCTTGTCTGCGCTCATTGCAGGCAGTACGGTTTCGAGTGCACCTTCTTCCTCCCCATCACAGAAACTCGATTCAAGAAAAAGTATCAGAGGGAGGCTGAGGAGGCAGCCGCCGCTGCCGCTGCTGTGGCTGCTGCTTCTGGCGCCAACGGCATGGCTTCGGCCCAATTGTCCATGCATGGTGGCGGCGGCTATGCCGTAGGACACCCTACCTATCCTGGTATGATGGCCACGCAGCCCTTCATGGGTGCTTTGCACAACCCAGCAGGCTTCCATGCTATGCAGTCCAACCTCGCTCAGCAAGGTTGGAATGGGCGCGTCCTATCACAGCAGACGAATCACGCGCATCTGCAAAGAGCCATGTCTCAGCAGCATCTGCCACAGCAACAGCAGCAACAGAAGCTCGCAGGACAACAGCCACCGCTCGCTCAATCCAACTCGACCCAAAGCCTGCCGACGACACTGCAGCAACAGCGAAGGAGTCCTTCGCGCACTCCTCCTCCTGATACCCGCGTGCTCGGTCCCACTTCCATCGCATACCTCGTCCACTCGACCGCTTTCATCCCCGGCGCTGCCCTCGAGGCGCACGACATCAAACACAACCAGACCTTCGAGGTCGGCGCCAGCGGTGATGGTATCATTCGCTTCCATCGTGCCAAAGTGCATGCTCGAAGCGGTTCCGAGGCCGACAAGGCGGCGGCCGCGGCTGCTTCGGCGAACGTTTCCGACGACGAAGAGGTGACACGTATACCCGAATCGATCAAGGGCCGCCTCGCCGGCGATGTGGCCGAGAAGCTGGTCAACACATACTTTGAAAAGGTCGCCATCCTCTATCCCGTCGTCACCAAGTCCGAGTTCCTGCATCTATCTCCGACACCGCCGCTGCTGCTGTATGCCATCTGCGGTGTGTCTGCGCTCAGTCGAGACGTGCCAAGGGAAGTGCTTGGGGCGGTCAAGATGACGATCAATGCGCTGTTCCGGGAGAATGATTTCTTGTCGTCGTCCAACTCGGTGACGGCTCGAGCGCTGCTCATCATGGCATTGCATGCCGACTTGCATGGACCTGCGGCGTTACAGAGTGGAACGCGCTGCTGGAACAGAACCGGCGCTGCCATTCGCATGGCCCAGGATCTGGGTTTGCACCGCGATGCGAGCGGTAAGGACGACTTCTCGCACGACGCCTTCTTCCTCGAGCAGAAGCGCAGGATCTGGGGCTGCTGTGTCACTGCCGATCGTCTGCAGAGTATCTCGCTGGGTCATCCGATGATGATCGACTTGACCGACTGCGACGTTCGTTTGCCGTCGCCCTTCGAGATTCTGCGATCGTCCGACGATCTGCCCTCGGATCCATCGACGGACCGCCCCTTTGCATACAATACCGAGATGCTCAAGCTCACCATTCTCTTTGGTCGCGTCATGAAGACCATCTACAGCCCGACTGGTCTCATGAACGCTACAGACGAAGAGATCCTCAGCTTGCTCCGCGATATCGATGCTTGGAAAGCAGCACTGCCTTCCGAGCTCGTGTACAAGGGTGCGGACTCGAGCGCTCCCGCGGGCATACTGCATGTTGGATTCGCCTGTCTGATGATGCTCTTCTTCCGCGTGTTTATGCGCATCTCGTACATCTGCCCGACGCACCTCAAGTTCAGCTTGACCATCGAGAGGATGAGCTCGCTCATTCAATACTCTACAGAGGCCATCGCTTGGGTCGACAAGAACGATTTCTACCTCGACACGATGCAGTTCGTCTCGTACTGTCTTGTCTCGTGCGCCACTGTCCAGTATCACGCCTTTGTGCGACGTGGAGATCAGAATGCTCTCGCTCAGCTCAAGAAGGTCAACGATGTCATGGGTCGCTATCGCCGTGAGAATCACGAGCCAGACGATATTAGCATGCGCGGCAAGGCGGCTAGTGTCATCTCGTTGCTTTGCGACAGTGCGGTGGGTGTATACGAGAATACTCCGTCGAGTGGAACGCTCAACCCTACTGCGGGTGTTACGAACCGCAAATCTCGCGAGAATGTTCGAGGGATCGTTTTCAAGCCTGATGCTTCGCGCCCTGGAGGCGGTGTTTACGTTGCTACGGAGCAGAGGCTGGTGTTGCACGACTTGCCCAAGGGGACGATCATTATGCAGCAGACGCATGATGGAAGTAGGATCCCCGCCTTGGTTCGTACGGGCAACGAGCAGAATGGAGGCTGGCAGACGTATGAGCAGTATCGAGCGGCGTTGGGACTGTCGACGAGTAAGGATGGGCACGATAGCTTTGCAGCTGCGTTGGCCAATGGCGGGTTTGCCATGCTCAATACGTCCGACCAAGGTTCTGCCAGTGGAGCAGGACAGGTGCCTGGCTCGTCGTCGGCGATCGCAAGCTCTGTACCTGCTTTCACGTCGTCTGTACCTGCGTCGGCGGGCGGAATCACTGTCGGTGACGGTTCGGGTGTCGATGCTAATCTGAACCTCACCCATCTGGGAGGTGACGTGTATCAAGATGCTCAAGGTCAACCTGTCACACGGTCGGGGACGCGGTTGCTCACCATGGTTCCGATTGGACCGGATGCAGGTGGTTCCGGCAACGCGTTCTTGGATTCGAGCTTGTTCGCGAGTCTATCGGGATCCGGCAGCAATGACGGCAGCAACGCATCAGGTGAAGCGAGCACGAGCAGCAACTACTTGAACACGTTGACGAATCTGGGCTTGAGCAGTGGTGATAGCAGCGGATCTCAGCTGTCAGTAGCCAAGAACGCCGTCTCCCCCGCCAGTCCGAACTTCAACTTCAACCCACACCTCAACAACGCCTACTGGGCGCCGGCGGAGTTTGTCTTTGACCCGTCCAGCGGCTTCGGTGGTGGCTCGGGTGATGCGGGAGGCAGCACTGGCAACGCCAGCGGCTCTAATGCTATGTTTGGCAGCCGTCTAGACGCCAGTATGCTCGACGGGATTCCTGGCGCCCCCTTAGATTTCGCTAACTGGGACGCTTTCTTCAGCCGCATGCATCAAGCGGACGGCAGCGCGGGAGGGAATCAGCAGCAGCAAGCGACAGAAGAAGCCGGTGGGGAGGGTACAGGTTTCGCACATACCACGTTTGGGATTGAAGCTCAGATGATGGATGCTGGTCGGTTTTAGGGTTATAGAAAAAAATGTATTGTGGTTTTGTATGGAGTTTTAGAGAACATTTTTGATATCGCGTACAACTCGTTTTGTGCCTTTGACGAGTTGTTCGACTCGATGGAAGTGGCCTGATTTTTTGAGGTGGCAGATGCACTCGCAGTCAGTTTGAGAGGTGGGTGAGCATTTGCATGTGCATTCGGGGGTGGAGAGTAGGTCCGGGGCGGAACAGCAGTTTGTTAGGCTAGGGTGGTGACGGCAGGGGTGGTCGGGGATGCGCTGCATAGCAGAGATGCTGGGGTCGGAGGAGAATGGTTCGCCGGTTGCTGTGTATTGGATGGGGAGGGTTGTGGCTCTGCGTGGTGTTGGGTTGGGTGTTGAAGGTGAGGAGGGAGAAGGAGTGGTGATAGCGTGCGTAGCGGAAGAAGCGAGCGAAGAAGCTGAGTCGATAGCTGCATCTCGAACGGACGCTGCTCTGCTGAGTAGCGCTTGAGAGATGTTGCCTAACATTGTTCCCTCGTCGGCATGCTCCGTGGTATCTTTAACCGGTTCAGCTATCGAAGGACTGGAGCTGAGCACCGAAACAGCAGTAGAACCCAACCCCAACACCGCACTCCCCAACAACCCAATCGCCGAAGCACCAGTGCTGATCAACATCGATGTCGCGCTTGTATCTTCTTCGACAGGTGGCGGTGGTGGTGGAAGCGGCAACTCGTCAGTTTTCGCTTTGGTCATGTCGGTTTTGCGATCCGATAGTCCAAGATTCGGTCGGAGTAGCACTTCCTTTATCGACGGTGAGGTTGGTGATGTTGGAGGTGGATTTGTGAACGATTTCGATGGAAGCCGTGCAGGATCCTTTGCAACAGGTGCAGGAGGACCAAACAACAGCACACCGGTGCTACTCGCTAGGTCGGATAGCAGGCTCATCTTTCCGCAACCAGCCAGCGAGGCGATTCCTTTGCTACCTCATATATCACCGTTCGATGCTGAGCATGCTCTGCTGGCGATGGTCGTAAAATGCGGGTTCGTGGGCTTGTGGTGGGACGAAGTGTTCATTGCAGAGCATTGCAAAAGAGGTGTTGTTGTGTTGGTCTCGTTGAATGTTGAACCCCTATTTTTGCTTAAAGGCCCCACCAGCCCAGCCAGCCGAGCCCTGTCAGAGGTCAAAAAAAAGCTGCACGGTGACGCTCATACGCGTGGGGAAAAGGCTTAACACGTGTGAAAAATCGTGCGGGATGGGAGATTCGCCGGTTTTGGGTTGTGTGGAGGAGAAAGCGCGAAAAAACGAGAAGCGAAAGAAGCGAGGTTGTGCAGCGCTTCAAGCACAGACTCAAACTCAGCGGTTGTGTGCGACTGAGCCTTCGATAGAGGCTGAGCAACCAGAGGCTCTTGGTGCGACCCTTCGTGTAACCGTCACCTTGACTTTGCTCCATCATTCCTTTGCCAGCGACCATCTTCCGCAACTACAAAGCGAACATTCATGGCCGTCATGACAGTCACCAGCTGAACGCAGTCGAGTCTCATAGGATAGACCCCTTTGGTATCAACACCTCCATCGGGCACGGGGCATTCAACACACTCTCTCTCATCGAGCCGCATTCGACAGGTTCTAAGATTCAACAATGCCTCTCGTTCGAGCTGCTGAGGCAGGCCTGCCGCTTGCTTTGGCTGGTGTCATGATGCTCGGCAAGTCACCACAGCGCGATACTCCCGAAGGTAGCGGTTCCGGTCGATCCTTACCCTTACCTTTACTTGTCGTCTCTACACTTTCCGCCATCTTCGCGTCCCTCTTTTCCGTGTTCCTCATCTGGAAGCAGCTCAAGAACTATCGCAAACCCACACTCCAACGCTACGTCGTACGTCTTTTACTCATGGTACCCATCTACTCGATCGCCTCGGTCATCTCGCTCTACTCGCTCCAACTCGCAGACATCATCGACCTCATCCGCGACCTCTACGAAGCGTTCGTCATCTACTGCTTCTTCAACCTGCTCATCGAGTATCTCGGTGGTGAACGAAGTCTGATCGTACTGCTGCACGGAAGGAGACCGCAGGAACACCTTTTCCCCGCCAACCTGTTTTTGCACGCTATGGACGCTTCCGATCCGTACACTTTCCTGGCGCTCAAGAGGGGTGTGTTGCAGTATGTGCAGGTCAAGCCGGTGCTTGCTGTAGCTACGCTTGTGCTCAAAGCGGCGGGCAAGTATGAAGAGGGTAAAATCTCGCCGAGTAATGGTTACACTTGGGTATCGTTTACGTACAACGTTTCGGTGTTTCTGTCGCTCTACTGCCTAGGCATGTTTTGGAAGTGTCTCAATGACGATCTTAAGCCGTTCCGGGTTACGTCAAAGTTCCTCTGTATCAAGGGGATCATTTTCTTCTCCTTCTGGCAAGGCTTGGGGATCTCAATCCTCGTCGCTGCTGGGCTGATCAAGAAAGTCGGACCCGTTTACGATCCAGAATACATCTCGATGGCTATCCAGGATTTCATGATTTGTCTCGAGATGCCCATCTTTGCGCTAGGTCATGCGTGGGCTTTTTCGCATACCGATTACATCGACCCCTTTGCGCATTATGCGGCTCGGCTGCCGGTATATTATGCTCTGCGAGATTGTATTGGGATGTACGATGTGTTTTCGGATAGTCTGACGACGGTGAGGGGGACAGGGTATGTCTATCAGACCTTCGAGCCGAGTGAAGGGGTGATTCATCAGCCGTTGGCGAGGGAGCGCAGGTCTAAAGCGGGGTTAAGGTATACGCAGGGCGGGAAGGCCAAGTACTGGTTACCTCAGAGGGGGACGGGTGATATTCGCGATGCGACTAGGGGTGCACGTCATCAGGGTCCGCTGAAGAAGTTGAGGCGGTACATCAACGATAAGCGTATGCAGTTGGAGGGACATGCTCCCTTGACTGCGCAGGAAGCGGACGAGATCATCCATGAAGATCCAGAACTGGCTCAGGACGAGGGAAGCTCGGAACGCAGTCCGCTCCTCCGTCATCCGAAAGATGCTGCTCGCAGTGCGGTACGACACGCAGGCGAAGGGTTGGACTTCTTCGCGGAAAGACAGCTCGATTCGGACGAAGAGGCGGAGGATCTGCGATTTGACGATCCGGATGAGGAGGAGGAAGATGCGTACCAGCGATCTCGGACGCTGCACTTTGGCGATTATGCCTATCCCAATATCGATATCAATCGTGAACAGGCTAGAAATACGAGGTGGCAGCAGGATGATCAGATTGTGCACAGGAGAAGGCGGAAGGGGACGATTTCGAAGAAGGGTGGTGCGGAGGATGGGAAGCCCAAGAAGGGTGGGGACGGAGGGGAGGGTGAGGGATCGTCGGGCAGCCGAGCGAAAGCGAAAGGTGATGCTGAGGGTGCGAAGAAGGGTAAAGCGAAGACCGGTCCGGGCGAGGCAAATGCGAAGAAGCAGCAGAAGTCGGACAAGGACGGTGGAAAGAAGAATGGTCAACCAGATGCCGAGCAGCGCAAGTCGAAATCTCCTTGGCTTGCGTGGGATCGCGAGGGCGAAGACGCACCCACCGACGGCAAGCCCAAACACAACGCTTCCGATGACAACATCACAGCTGGGCCATCTGAACGCCCCGCAGGCGACTCAAAGTCCGACTCGACAGACAAATCCCAGGAGTCGGATCCATACGGCGCCGTCGACCTCGTCATCGAAGACTACAAAGCCGAAGAGCGCGAACGACTCCTCGAACGCAGACGAGGCGATCCAGCCCTACGCGCAGGTAAAGGTACACGCATCTTCCGCAAGCAATATACCCCAACACCCTCCGGCTCCTCCACACCCACCACCGAAAAGCAAACCCGACAAATAGAACGCGAAGGTTCACCATCAACCCCCCTCAACCCCCCTTCGTCGACTGCTGCTGCTGTGACGGTTAACGGTCGCAGCGGGGAAAGTGGAATGGTGAATGTGGAGTTGGAGAATGCGAAACAGGGAGAGGTGGTGAGTAGGAGGATCGACGTAGACGAGAATGAGGATTTTTTGAAGGGTAGAGTTCTGTCCCCTGAGCCGGAGGATGAGGGCAATCCGTGGGCGTAAAACTCTGGGAATGTCAATTTTCTTTCCACGATCAGCTTCTTTTCTACAAGTGTGTGGTTTGAGCAAGTCTTGTTTTTTGAGTGTGCATGTGTGTATGGTACAGCGAGGCTGGGGTGTGCGCGTGTAGGATAAGTGAGGTATGAGAGATGATTGGTTGAGCTGAATGGCAATATGAGGTGAAGTTTTGCAGTGCTAACCCCCCGTTTTTCGATTGACGAGCAAGTCGTTTTCGAAGAGCGACTTGCGGCTAAAGACGTGGCTGAATCGTTGGATTGTAACGCGCGACGAGAATTACGAGGTTCGTTGGATCCCTTCGGTTCAAGCTCTTAGAGAGGCTGTGACAAAGCTGACGATCCGTACGTTCCAAGAATGCGACCCGACACAAAAGCCTCCTCCTCCACCCAACCTCTGCAATCACCGTATCGACCCTTTTTCTCTAAAGATCATCCAAATCCTCATCATCATCATCACTCTCCTCCTCATCACTTCCCTCCTGGAACTCGATCTCCCCACCCTCCTCCTCACCAAACGTATCCGTCTCGTTGATCTTTGCGCTTTCCGGCAACTCTCCCTGCTGTTTCAACGCACGCGCTTCGTCGGCGTTGTATTTTTGGATCACGTCGGCTTTCCCATCCTGAAAATCGCGAAGGGAGATGAGGATGATGTCGCCCTGATTGATCCATACTTTTTTACGAAGTTTACCGCGGATGTGTGCGAGTCGTTTTTCACCGTCGAAACATTGGGCTTCTAGACGGCCGTTGCCGAGCATTTTTAGGACTTGGGCGTATTCTGTTGAGCGAAAAAGCGAGCGTAGCGAGCCGATTGAATGATTCACAACAATCGACAGAAAGAAGTGGATCAGTATGTGAGAGCAAAAGACAGAGGGGGAAAAGAGAGACAGGGGCTACCTACCTTGACCTTCATCTTTGAGCACAAGCTCTCGCTTATCCCCAACATCGTTCTTTCCACGACGACGGTTCTTACCACCTTTACCTTTGTTCTTCGGCATGTTTGTACGGTTTTTATCGAGATGTAGAGTGTTGAATCCGAGATGACGGATGTGAATGGTGGAGAGAAGTGGAGAATGCGCAAGCGATCGTCACGCTGTGCTTTTGCTGCAAAACTGCAAGAGAGAGCTTGTGATTCGAAAAGGGCTGAATTTGCGTCGATTCAGAAAAGAGCTACAAAAAGAATTGGCTTGGAGAAATGCGTCACACTGCGGTGACTTTTGAGAAGAAGTTTTTTTTTGCGACTGAGCCCTTTCCAAAAGACACCGAAACATGCTTCAGAAAAAAAAAGAGCGTCGAGTCAACGACCCGGGCATGCAACACGAGACTGCGCTGACAGGTTCTTCGACTGAGCCTCACACAGAATAGAAAGTGTGCTACTGTAATGCTGACAAAGCGTGGTTCCCCTCCTCTACCCACGTGCTACGTCGGAAATGAGAAGAAATCGGGGACGAATGACGAGTGGAAGAAGGAACTGACGTGTGTGAGACAAGACAGTTTGAGCTGGCGGTGTGTGAGAGAGACAAGCACAGGCCATCGCAAGCCACGCTGACAGCTTTTGCCCTTTTTTTGGGTTGTTCTGCATTCATCACTCGATCCCATCATCTTCATTTCACCTCTCTTTGCACTTCTGCAAAGCCTCATACGACGGACAAGCTTCCTCTTGCGTCCAACTACCGTCGACACAAGTCTCGTCGGAGTAGGTCATTCCATCGCTTCTGTATTCTTATACGACTTTGTGGAACAACAAGAAAACCTTCATCAACACCTCGATACGACACCGCCATGTACCAACCACAAGGAGACTACCCATCACGGTCGCCTCCGCCGCTCCAGCATCCTATCCCCACACATCCTCCGTTTAAAGTTCCCGATCCGCCCATCTCGCCCAACCCGGTACCTCAAGCTTCGGTCACCGATCCACACGTCTCCACCGCAAACCGACGCGGTGGACCTGCTGCCAACTTGCAAGCATCGGCGGGTGGTGGGTATCAGCGGTTCGCATCTCCGCCTATCCAGTCGCCTCCGTCGCAGCCGTATGGATCTGGCTCTGCTTCGTATGGTCAACCTGGTGCTGGGCAGGGTTATTTCCCTGGCGGTGGTGCTGGTGCAGCAGCAGGTGGTCAACAACAAGCCTGGGGCGGGTTCCCCGGGTTCGGCGGCCCGGGTGGCCCTCAGATCATGAACGACGCAACCGCACAGATGGGCGTACAGTTCGGACAACACATGGCAGCCGTCGGTGGAGAATATGTGCAGAAGAACTTCAACGCGATCCTCCCCATGCCCGTTCTCAAACACTACTTCAACGTTTCCAACTCGTACGTGCTCCACAAGCTTCGAATCGTACTGTTCCCGTGGAGGCATAAACCGTGGTCCCGTGCGCACAGGCATTCGGCAGCGGTGGGTGGTGTAAGCTCGGCGTACTCTGAAACTCCCGCGGGGGTTAAAACCGCTTCGTCGGGGAGTGAAGGGTATCTTCCACCGAGAGACGACGTCAACTCGCCGGATCTGTACATCCCAACCATGGCCTTTGTCACGTATATCATCGTCACGTCTGTTATCCTCGGCTTGGAGTCGAGGTTTCACCCGGAAGTACTTGGTTTACGAGCCTCCCGCGCGCTAGCGATCATTCTGGTCGAATTGGCAGCGATCAAACTCGGAACGTACCTCCTCAACATTCAAGGAGATCATACGATGATGGACCTCCTCGCGTACAGCGGTTACAAGTTCGTAGGTACGTTGATCACCTTGTTGGTCGGTCTGGCCAAGGTGAGAGGGTTGGTGTACTGGAGTGTGTTTTTGTACTGTTTCGCAGCGAATGCGTTCTTCTTGTTGAGGAGTTTGAGGTATGTTGTGCTGCCGGATCCGAGCAGTCCTAGCAGCCAGACGATTACGCACGCGCAGAGGTCGAGAAGGATCCAGTTTCTGTTTTGTATTGCGGTGGTGCAGATTGTGTTTGGATGGGCGTTGATTGTTGGTATTTTCTAGAGGGAGGCAAATGTTTTTTTTTTGCATCTTTTGATATGAGTGTGGTGTGTGAGCGGGTGTGAACATGATCAGTTGGGAGAGTGAGAGATGAAGCTTGTCTCAGGACGGCGGTTGTGTCAAATTTGAGGCGATGCTTGATTGTCCGACCGGCTCATCGAGCTGTCTTCTGCGAGAGAAGCCCTCAGTTTTCTCACAGACGTTCGCAACAAAGTTATGCCGTTCACCAACAGCATGCATGGACATGCATCTCTTCAAAGATCAATTCCTGGAAAGTTCCGGTTGATTTGTAGTGTTGTAAGAACGAAGATTGCGATCGTATTCAAAGGGTGGATGTTTACAGCGGTTACAAAAGGGTGAAGTTTAGTTACCCTTCTTGACCGTAACAGTGTCCCATGCGGCACGCTCGGCCTCCTCGTTCGAGACTTCCTGGACGTAAGGGGTGAGGTATCGCTTGTCCTGTTTGAATGCAGACGAAAGTCGAGTCAGTAAAATGGTTCATGCGCATGTCAAAACGAACATATCCAACTCCGTCAAATCGTTCTGTCCGTACATAGCTGACAGACATTCCATCCAACATTTCCTCATCGACACAACCTTCACTTCCCACCCTCGTAAAGAAGACAATCCTCCCAAAACAACCCCCTGTAATCGCTGCAGTACTCACCTCCTTAGCAGGCAACCACTGCTCCTTGGGCAATTCACGGTGGAGCACCGAAAGCTGCGAAGCCTGACGCAGACGGAAAGCTCTGTCGTAAGCCTCCTTCTCGGGCAAACGAGAGAGGGCCTTCTGAACGCGATCGGATTCTTCGATGATGAGGTCGTCGTAGCGCAAACCCATCTGTCGGTGACCGGTGGCGTTGGCGTAGGCGTTGGCGACCGGCTTAAGCACGCGCATGAGCGCCGGAGACGACTGGACGTACTTGGCAAGGCTGAGACCGGAGAGTGCCTGCAAGATGCGAAGTTAAGCGTGGTTGTAAGAGATGCGATGCGGTGTGAGAGGTGGTTTCCGTTGAGGTGAGGTTAAGCGATGTGTGTACGAAGGTGATGCAAGAACGACGTGATCATAGAACAGATGTGTGTTGGCGGTGCAGTATAGCCAAAAACAAAGAACAGATCAGTAAACTATCAAACAAGAAGAAACGCCAAGCAACAACGCCAACACATCGACCGAAAGACTGCCTGTCGCAATGCTGTCCACCGAGTCGTTGCTGCTGTATCGAGAGTGCTGCAAGTACGTACGAGAACCATCTTTGCGAATGTATGAATAGGTGGGATCAGGTGATGATGATGGTATAAAGCCGTGTCGACGACGACGAGCGTTTCTAACGATTTGCGATGGCGGAAGTGGCCAGTTCCTCTCTCTCTGTCGCTCTCTCTGTTTCCTTCGCACGAAATTACCGGAAAGCCCTTCTCGTTGCTTGGGCCGATTACAAATCGCAGGCTCAAAGGAATTCAAAATCCTTTCATTTTGCGCGCGAGAAATTCAACCTCGGAAGCTCACGGGCTTGGAAATTTTTCGTCGACCTTTGCGATGTGAGATTTCTTTTTGCGGGGCTCACAAAATCATGACAGAGCTCAAAGACTTCTCCACACGCCTGAAAAGTTACCTTTGGAGAAGGTTAGCCAAGCTCGCAAAAGGTCCCGGACCAGCCGGTGTTCAACAAGGTGCTTCGACTTTCTCGCTCATCTTCTTACGACGACTATCATCTCCAATACATGGCCAAAGATGCTGCTCGCAAGATCAGCAGCTCGCCTACAGCACCCGTCGCGGACGGCGCTGTTCGCCTCTCGGTTAGCAACATTGTCTACTTCTACAAAAGCACTCGCAGCTAGCACAGATAAGAAACGCATCGCAGTACTCGGCGGAGGCATCTCAGGTCTCACCTCTGCTTATCGTCTAGCTCAAAACTTGCCAAAGGATCGATACGATGTCGTGCTTATCGAACATCAGAATAGACTTGGAGGCTGGATTCAGTCGGAACGAATCACTCTGCCATCAAGCAACGTTACGGCACTCGTCGAACAGGGGCCACGCAGTATTCGACCCGCGGGGTATTCTGGGTTGATGATGCTCGAGCTGGTTCGGTCACTGGGGCTGTTGGAAAGATTGCTGAAAGTGCCGAGGTCAGCACCGTCTGCAAGGAACAGATTCCTGTATTACCCGGATCGGCTCGTGAAGCTTCCCAGCAGCATCTCTGAGGCGGTGTCGGCGCTCTTCAAGTTGCCGTTCTTGCGCGCGATCATTCCTGGTGTGCTGCGAGAGGCTCGTGTACCCTCACGGTTCCTGCGTCCTCGATCGGAGTCTCAGTCGGAAAAGCAACGTCTGCAGCAACGAGAGTGGATCGAAGACGAGAGCGTCGACTCGTTTGTTTCTCGTCGCTTTGGAAAAGGTCTTGCCGAGAACTTGCTTTCGGCGGTGATCCATGGGATCTATGCGGGTGATACGAGGAAGCTCAGTGTTCGTGCTGTGCTGCCGTTCTTGTGGGAGGCGGAGAGAGTACATGGCAGTGTGTTGCGTAGCATGCTTTCAACGAAGAGGAACAAGCGTCATCGAGCTTTGCCAGAATCAGAAGCGGCGGTCAAGGCGGCGAAAGAGGACCGTTTCAAGCAGATTGAAAAGGAGCTCGGGAAGGAGTTTGTGGACAGCTTCAAGTCTATCAGCGTATATAGCTTTCCGGAAGGCGTTCAAGAGCTTACACAGGCGCTGGAGTCGCGATTGGCAGGGTTTGAAAATGTGCAGATTAGCAAGGGCGATGCTGTCCAATCGATAGTGGTTGATGGTAACGGTCGAGTGGTGCTGCGGACGGAAAAGGGAGAATCGATCGAGGCAGATCGTATCATCTCCAGCATTCCGTCGTCTAGGCTCGCTGATGTCTTACCTTCGGACGCAGAGCTGCCGCATCTCAACCATAACCCATCTGCAAATGTGGGTGTCGTCAACCTGGCGATTTCGCCAAATGCTGTTGCATCGTCAAGCAAGCCGTTGGTCCCGGTGGAAGGATTCGGCTATCTCATCCCACGCACGACGCCAGCCAACGAAGATGGAATCTTGGGAGTTGTCTTTGACAGCGATGCGATTCCTGACCAGGATTCGGCTGATGCGGCTTCGCGGCCAATCAAGCTGACCGTCATGATGGGCGGCTCGCATTGGTCCGAACATAGGACACTGCCGAATGAAGAAGACATGAAGGCACGGGCTGTCAAGGCTGTTTCCCAGCATCTTGGTATTGACCGTTCGTTGCTGGAAGATGCTTCAAAGGTCAGCATCAAGGCGACGTTGCAGAAGGATTGTATCCCGTGGTACCTTGTTGGGCATCCTGTGCGAATGTCACAACTGCACAAAGCGCTGGAAAAGGACGAGAAGCTCGGAAGCAAGTTGACGTTGGTCGGAGCTAGTTATACAGGTGTCAGTCTGAACGACTGTGTTGCGTATGCGACGGAGGCAGTGGAGCAGATTGTGGATGCGGAGCTGCATGGTGGCGAGAAGGTCGTGACTGGCTTACGATCTTTCGCTATCCCACCTGTTGCGCTTTCGAAGACAGCGACGAGCATTGCTGCTAAGGCCAGGAAGGGCGATACACGTCCAAGCACCGAGCCACAGGGTTTGATGGGTCCAACCAGTGCCGCGCCGACACAGTTCTCGCTTGCTCGTGGTATTCACACCAGGGCATTCTCGACCACCCGTCGAGCGTCTAATGCTTCTTCATCTTCATCGTCCTCGCCCCTCTCCTCTCCTTCCGGCTCACTGGAGAAAAAGCCGACAAAGAACCTCGAAGAAATCCTGCTTGACAGCATCCGCGCCTCTGGACCCATGCCCGTCTCGACCTATATGCGAACCTGCCTGCTTGACCCCATGCAAGGCTACTACTCATCCGCCAACTCTCCCACCACAGCACGCGAAGTCCTCGGCAGCCGAGGAGACTTTATCACCTCGCCCGAAATCTCGCAAGTCTTTGGCGAGCTTGTCGCCATCTTCTACCTCGCACGATGGCAATCCGTCGGCGCTCCATCTGCAACTCGAATCGTCGAGCTTGGACCCGGAAAGGGCACACTGTTAGCAGACGTGCTACGAACTTTTGCAACGTTCAAACCGTTCATGGCCACCCTCAAACGTATCCACTTGGTGGAAACCAGCGACGGACTGATGAACTTACAACTGCAAGCGATTACAGATGCGCTGGCAGTAGCAGGTAAAAAAGTCGTCAGTGCAGACGAGCAAGAACCTGGACCGGACGGGGTGGTTGTAGAATGGTTCCCCGGTATCGATATGGTACCAGTCATGCCGGAAGAGTTTACAATCCTAACCGCGCACGAGTTTTTCGACGCTTTACCGACGCACATCTTCGAAAAGGGCGCGGATGGGAAGTTTAGAGAAGTGTTGGTAGGCATCAAGCCCAAATCGGCTGTTACTGTTCTGAAGCCCGGACAGTTGGAAACGCCACCAAAGGAGGAGTTGGGATTTGTGCTCAGTCCCACACCGACACCTTGGGCGCAGATGTTGGTGCAGAACAATCCGCGTTTCAAGCATCTTCAGGCTGGGCAGAGGGTTGAGGTGAGTCCCGAAGCCTGGGCGGTGGCGAGGCGGGTTGGCGAGGTGGTTGCTGGGCGAAGTGCAAAGATGCCTTCTTCGCCGGCTAAGCCGCTGACCGCTCCAGAAGGGTCGAAGGAAGCAGAAGCAGAAAAGCAACTCGAGCAGGAGCGGGTCGAAGCCGAACAGCGCGCAGAAGAGCAACGACTCTCCCATCCCACCCTCGGCGGCATAGGTCTGATCATCGATTATGGAGCAGACTCAGCCTTCGGTTCGTCCTTCCGAGCGTTCCGTAACCACTCTTTGGTACCCGTCTTTGAAGCACCCGGTCAAGTGGATTTGACAGTCAACGTCGACTTCCTACACCTCAAGTCTGCTCTCGAGACGACGGATTCGAGGTATCTCGGTCCGATAGATCAAGCAGACTTCTTGGTCGGTATGGGTTTGCAGATGCGTACCGAGAGACTGTGTAGCGGTAAAGAGGTGGAGGATGAGAAGAGGATTAAAGATGCCGCTAATAGGTTGGTTGATGAAGCGGGGATGGGGACTCAGTATAAGGTTTTGGGGGTGAGTGGGAGGAGGAGGGGGGGGAAAGGGGAGGAGGAGGGGAAGGATGTTGATATTTATCCGTTTGAGTTTCAGCAGTAGAAGCGAGGTTGCGGTCATGTCATATTCGTATCACGTGCAATAGTCAAGCAGCATCATCACACTCGCACATCACCTTCGCATGCAAAGATTGAACAGCCCCATGAGGCATTTTGATTGCTTTCGCACAACGTCTGCACACCCGCCTGTGCACCAGCTTCAAACTCTCACATCCTCACTTTCCACACGATCCCCGCCTCGCCTCGCCTCACACCATCCCCTCCAACCCCATCTCCCCTCCCCCCTCACGACTGAAAATCAAAACTTATCCCCCCCAACCCCAAATTTGCACTCGCCCTCCTACTCCTACTACCAAACGGCGTATTCGCCCCACTGCCCCCAACCCCACTCGGAGTCATACTCAAAGCCGCGTTGGCAGCAACACTGTTCAACGGTACCCCTCCATTACCATTCCCGATCGCACCACCGCCGAAATCGAACGCTCCCCCACCACCCATCCCAAACTTGGTCGGGTGTTGAGAAGGTTCCATCACTTCAGCTTCTTGCGTTAGAGGTGCAGCGTCGGTGGTGGTTGCGCCGAACAGGTCGTGCATCGAAGTATGTGTGAAACCAGGAGGTAGGAGGGAGCCCCAAAAATCGTCCATGCCTGAGCTGGCTGCAAAAATCTGAGACGGCCAATTGACAGCCTCCCCATTCGAGACTTCTGGGTTGGACGGATCCATCTGTACTCCATCAACACCGTTCAGCGCACCGTCCACTTGCGCATCAACAACCTTGGCTTCCCCAGCATCCTGATCCATAGCTACCGGCGAGGCAGCCCTCGAAACCACCCGACTACCCGTCGCAGACTTCGACGCAGTGGTATGATCCTTCCTCGCCTGCAGTAACGCTTTGAGGAACGAAGCGTACAGATACGGCGTATGCGTCTCGTTCACCGCCGCTTCCTGCAACATATCCACCGCATCTTGAACAAGAGCCAAGATCGAATCCTCCTCGACATAACCCGCAAACGCAGGTCGAATCAGCTTGAGCAAAAACACGCACGCATAAGCCAGCGTCAAGATATGCGCATCCGGCGCATAGCGCATGTTGCGTCGACAAGGACCTGTAGACTGAACGACGATCGTCTTGGCAGCTTCCAAACACTTGGCAAAGTACTGAGCGCGGTCCAAGCTCGCTCCGATCGGATGATCCACCGCCTGCTGCAACCCAAACGAGTTGAGCACCAGCACAGCAAAGCTGAACCGAACGGGGATCGAGTTATAATGGTGGATCATGATCCGCGTGTTCAAATCCAAATTCTCCGCATCCTCATCATCATCGTCAAATTCGTACGTTGCACCCTTATCAGCCACCGCATCTCCATTCGTCTCCCCCTCTTTGCCCACCTTGCTATTCGCCACACCTTTCCCTTTCCCCTTCTCCTTCGACGCCGCCTTCTCCGCAGCAACAGCCAACTTCCTCCTCTTCTTCTCGATATACTCCTCCCCCTCCTCCGGCATCGAAAACAGACCACGCCAACGCCACTCCTCCCTCCACTCCTGCAACTGCTCGTTGAAGACGGGAAGCACGAGCGAGTAGTCAATCTCGGTGTTGAGCCCCGAAACAGACGAGGTGGACGAGTACAGAAAATCCAGCTGCCTCGAACTGATACGGTACAGATCCACAATCGCACTGACAGACAAATCCCAAGGCCTACTAAACCTGCTACCCCAATTCCGACAGTTGCGCACAATCCAATCCTCCCGAATGGTATACGGCTTACCCATCTGAATACTAAGACCGCGATCCAACGCAAAGCAGACATACCACGTACGCTCCCGGTTCAAAATTTCGCGCTCGCGATCGAGCACAGCAGGATCATCAGGGTGAGGACTATGGTTGAAAGTGGCAACACTCTTGCGATGCAAGTTGAGATCCGTAGCCATACGCAAAGCAATACCGCTGTACATCCACGTCTTGTCCTCTTCAAAGCGCTCGGCAGGCTGGGCGTACATGGCCATGAGCAAGAAACCTTGCACAATCTCGATACTCTTGAAGCCACGGTTGACAACATCGAAAGCGACTTTGCGAGTGAGAGCAAGACACTTTGCGTGCAGATCAGGCCTGCGCTCGTAGAACTTGGCAGCAACCGTGCAGACACAAGTGAAGAGGAAGGGCGAACGACTGCAGATGAAAGTTGGAGTATGCCACTCTGCGTCAAGCAAGCAGACGTGTTGGGTGCACCTGCGGAAGAAGATGCTGAAAAGATCAAGCACCTCTTCAGAAGTGACAATGCCCAACGTGAGCAACTCGGGCGGCATCTCCCGTTCGATAATGATGCGACGCAAAGGCAAGATGGTCATGGGACCTGGACGGAAGTAGTTCTGCGAGGCGACACCGAGAGGAATCTTGCGTTTGGAATCTTCACCTGCTCCACCTTCCCCAGCGGGCGACTCTTCATCGCCACCTTCAGACTTGATGGTCTTGCCAGGGCTCGGACCTCCCGTGCTGCCAGATCGCTGACTGTCCTTTTCGCTGTTGCTGGCACCGCTGCGAGCCAGCTTGCGTGCTCGGTGGGTGTTGTGCAGACTGGCCTCAGCAAGCAGACCAAGAGGGTTGAGCGTGTTGTCCGGCAGCGAGTGGAGACGCGGTGAGCCACGTGAGTTGCGACTGCGCGGGGCCTCGGAGCCAGGCGCACCGGGTCGCGTTTGCTGACGATGGTGGTGCGGAAGCGGCTCAAGGAATCGGGTTCCGTGAGCATTGGCGGGCGAATGATGGCTGCTATCGGTCGACGAAGCGCTCCTCTGGGCAACAGCGTTGGGGTTGATAGTGCTGACGGGACTGGCACCGTCGTTGCTAATCCTGGCTGGCGAAGCGCCCGCGTGGGTGCCATGGGACGAGTAAGGATCAGCAACACGAGGCCAGGGAGATCGCGGGCCATGTTCGCCTCCTCCAGTATAGGAGTGCGAGTGGGTGAGACGGGGATCTGAACGGTGAGCTTCTTTCGATGAGCGTTCGTGCTCGCGGTGAAAGGTGGGCGAGGGACTGCGAGTGACCATACCGCCGTGCTGTGCGGCAAGACCGGGATCACGGATGCTGCGAAGAACGGTGGCGAGCGTCTGCTCCATCTTGCGTAGACTTTGCTGCATGGCTTCTGCCTTTTGGTTCTTGCCTCCCTTCTTGCCGCGGTTGCTCTCTTCGAAGATGCACTCGTGGTTGCCATTGCGGCAACGGTTGCAGGGAGGACCCTTTTCAGCGCCTACGCAACGCATCTTGAGACGTCGACAGTTGGTACAAGCACGGGCACCTCGGGTTGGCTTTTGCTTCTTTGTAGGTTGACCGTCCTTGGCGGAATCGCCGTTGGGAGTCTTGTCGCCGCCTGCTTTGCCCTTTGCAGCCGCTTTTTTGGCCTTGGCCGACTTGGGCGAAGTGTCGCGTTTGCGCTTGTTGCCAGCCTGCTTGGCTTTGCTTGTGTTGCCGGCATCGCTGTCCTCGGCGTCGTCACCATCGTCATCGTCATCTTCGTCGTCATCATCATCATCCGAATCATCGCTGTTGTCGTCGTCATCGTCATCTTCATCGTCCTCATCTTCTTCCCTACTCTGACTCCTCTTGGAAGCAGACGGAGTAGCGCTGTTGCTGTGCAGAGCAGCAGGATTGGACGCCGCCCAGGAAGTGACGGGCGGTTGGCCGGTACGATACGGCGAATACGAAGACGAGGGGTAGGCAAGCGATGCGAGAGCATGACCATAGTGTGTCAAAGGAGAATGATGCCCTGGAGTGTGAGAACCGCTACCAGCGTGACCGGACAAGGAAGGATGCTGGAGATGGGCAGCCGAAGAAGTTGGCAAGGTATGCTCGACAGAGCCTTGCCGCGAATGAGAGAACTTGGGAGGAGTGTTCATGGTGGCTGAAGCTTAGCAAGTCTTAGATTGACGCTGACGTAGAATAGTTGCAAAGACGGAAGGACGGAAGCGTTGCCGAACGGATGCAAGTATAGATAGGGCAAGCTCGGAAGATGTGGCGCCAGAAGGAAAAACCGCGTATTTGTCGGTGAGGCCGAGCCGGTTTTGAATCTAAATCGGATAGCGAGCCGGACTGGAGCGGATGGAAGAGGCTTGGAAAGAGCCGTTGATTGGCTGGTGGTGGAAATGAAAGAAGTTCGTGAAGACGGATGTTATTGGCCCAGCTGCAGCAACGGACGATCGATTGGAGCTTGTGATGTGATGAACGGTGAATCGTGAGGATGCAAGGTGGGATTTGACGTGACTCAAAAGAATGAAGTCGGCCCACCAGACGATGGTTGCTTGCAAAGAGCGGATGCACGAGACAGAGCTGGTCAGCACGACAACAAGCAAAGCGGGCGGACAAGCGAGCGAATCGTTAACCGGATGCAACAAGGATGATGGAAAGTCGGTGGATCGACCAAGCCACAATATGAGATGAAAAAGTGGTGTGGTGTGATGTTGTGAAATGAAGCACCGAAAGCTAGAGCATGAGCTTGATCGCCGAGGGAAAAGTCGGTGAATCGTCCGAATAGGATGAGATGATGATGGTCGAAAAGAGAGCGGGACCGAAGGAACCAGATGACACGAAGAACGGGAGAGAGACACGCAGAGAGAAAAAGGCGAACCAAGTTCAGCCGGATGGTCGGCCAAGTCTCGCTACCTTGTCGCGGAGAAGCCGGTTGCGAAAAACGAGGCAGCATTTCCTCTCTTTCTCTTTTCTCTCTCTCCCTCTGCTCTCACTCGCCCCGCCTCTTTCGCGTTTTGCTGCTGAGAGCCAAACTCAGAGTCAAGCAGAGAGTCGGAAAACACGCTGCTCCGAGGATGCCGGTCAACCAATTCCGTGATTTTTCATCAATTTTCTCTGATTTTTTTGACCCCTTTTTTCCAACACCCTAGAGCCGTGGACTTTTCTTCTTCTCCTCCGCAGCAGTCTCTTCTCGCTCCTGTTCGGGTTAACCGACTGCCATCCTTCACCATTCGATTCGGCCCCAACCCAGCTCACATATAAGCTCTGATCCTCCCTTCGTAGCTTCTTCGGAGAACCCCACATACAGCCTCGATCCAAACTTTGAATGCCCTTTTTTGGCATAAGCTTTTGAGAAAAGAAAAACACGCCGTGTGTAACACACCCACCGGCACGTAAAAAGCCGCCGATCCGGCTTGCGAAATTTCTTCTCAAACCTCGAACAAGAAGCGCCACAACAAAGTGAGGCGGGGCGCATCCAAGGTTTTTTGCATCTTGAGTGTGGGGGAAGTCTGCGCTTTCTTTCTTCGTGAGCAGCCTGTCTCGGGTCCCGGTTCGGAACTCTGACGATCAGCTTTCAGTCAAGCTGACGGTCTGGTTGAAGATCTTCCCCACTCTTTTTGGTCTGCAACTCCCGAAAAGGGCGCGAGACGAGCTTCTTTGAGCTCTTTTTGCTGGCTTTGAGCTTGTGTTTGGTTTCGGATCGAGAGAGAGGGAGGCTGGACCGAGTGTAACCCGCAACGACGGCCGGAAGTTGTGCTGACAAGAGCCTCTTTGCTTCCGAAGGGGCCGGTTCCCGATCCATGCCTCATCGGGCAACAGCTCGAACGGCAATCATGCGCAGCTGTGAGCATATTCAGGGTCCAATCTTTGGAACCAACACCTCTTTTCTTGCGCAGCAACATACACCTCACCACGGCTGCTAAACTCTCAAGCATGTCTGTGGTGACAGCCCCACCGCGTGTGGCCTACATAGCCTCGGACGAGCTCATCAAGTACGCAGATCTGCTACCTTCCAATCAAGGTCGGTCGTCTTTGGTTCATTCGCTCGCGTATCATTTGGATCTTCTCGATCTCAGTGGGTTGGATGAGCATGATAGAGGTGTTGGTACTTCGAGCAAGGTCAAGCTGCTAGAGGCTTTTGGGGTCGATGCGAAGGATGTCAAGCCGAAACTTGAGGCAAGGAGACGAGCTGTTGTTTATCCACCAAAGCCGGCTACACACGAGCAGCTGACGAGTTATCATCAAGAATCCTTCGTCAAGCAGCTGGCCAGAGGAGCGGCTGCTGGGGATCTCGAACATTCTCCCTCCTCTAAACGTCGTAAAGTCGACAGCGAGGACGGCTCATCATCCGACTACGACTCCGACACCTCTACAACCTCTTCCCACGCCTCCGACAGCTCATCACAACTCCACCTACGCCCATCAACATCAGTCTCTGGTCCCACTCGTCAGCGCGGTTACAAACGCAGCCTGCCCTCCAAGAATCAATTCGGACTGCAAGACGACTGTCCCGCCTTCACCGGCTTACAACAACACGTATCACTCGTAGCCGGAGCCTCCATAACCGCCGCTGACCTGCT
The DNA here is from genome assembly GCA_928858565.1 of Anthracocystis walkeri. Classification (NCBI taxonomy): domain Eukaryota; kingdom Fungi; phylum Basidiomycota; class Ustilaginomycetes; order Ustilaginales; family Ustilaginaceae; genus Anthracocystis; species Anthracocystis walkeri. The sequence goes on from CAKMXV010000007.1 coordinate 206,595, forward strand.
CGCGACCGGTCAAACCGATATCGCTATTGCTTGGGACGGTGGACGACATCATGCCAAAAAACACTCTGCTTCTGGATTCTGTTACATCAACGACGTTGTTCTTGCCATTTTGACTCTTCGTAAACCGCGCAAGGTCGTTGTGTCTACGACAATCACACGTGAAGGAGGGCAAGAAGAGACGGTGAAGAGAACGACGATCAAACGCGTCGATAGGGTCATGTATCTCGATCTGGATCTGCATTGGGGAGATGGAGTGGAAGAAGCGTTCCACTCGAGTGCCAATGTTTTGACGTTGAGTGTTCATCATTATGCTCCTGGTTTTTTCCCTTGCTATGCTGCATCTGCAGATCCGCAAAGGTTTAGTCCGCCTGGATCGCTGAAAAGCGACGCGGGAACGGGTGGGAAGACGTTGAACATCCCCCTTGGTATCGGCACTTCAGATTCCAGCTTGCAAAGGGTTTTGGAGAGCACGGTGCAGCCGCTCGTAGATGCATGGGATCCTGAAATGGTCGTGGTGCAGTGTGGCGTAGATGGGTTGGCGGGCGATCCGATGGCGGTTTGGAATCTTTCGGCTGCGGCGTATGTGAAGGCGATACAGAGGGTGTTGGAGTGGAAGAAGCCGACGCTGTTGTTGGGTGGGGGAGGATATTGTAGTGAGAATGCTGCGAGGTGTTGGAGTCTTATCACTGCGGTATGTTTGGGTAGATTTGATGATCGATGTCATTCAAAGAGGAGTTCGTGCGGTGGCCAAAGTACGCTTGACCAGCCACTGCCTCTGACAGAGCAGAAGGAGTCCCCTGAGAAAGCACAGGAGACGAAGGAGGAGGCAACGCAGACATCGCTCGACACAATCTCTTACGACACAGCGATTCCAGATCACAAATTTTGGCCTAACTACGCACCAGCGTACACTCTCGACGTACCGGCAGGCGAGATGATCGACCAGAACGACGAAGCGCATTTCGAAGCCATTTCCAAAACCTTCTCGGAGCATATCAAGAAAGCGTCTTCGTAGTCTCACTAGCTCAATACCCAATCATCAGACTCATTGATCCATGAAAGGCTGTCAGATGGTTGAAGGAAGAGAACACTAGAGTACATGAGGTGAAATCAAAAACACGACGCAACAGGACGAAACAACGACACCCTCAACGAGACCACTGCTTGCCGCCCTTGTTACCCGTCGCATTCGCACCGGATTTACGGAAGTGATCCTTTCCACCTCCATTCTGGTGATTCCTTCGGTAGTATGCCCTCCTATCGCTCTGCTGTCGCTTAGGGTTAATCTCGTCATCTCCACCCTCACCCTCTCCATCAGCATCCACCTCTTTCCTCTTGCCTCCACTGCTTGACGCAGCTGACCCTTTCAACCCAGTACCGATGGTAATATTAACCTTGGGCGGCACAGCAAATCCATACGCTTTCGCCACTTTAGCCAAATCAAGTTTGTGAATGTCAAAGATACGCTTGAGCGAATACGAGCCATACGCCTGCAGGTACGATCGGTAACCGTCGCGTGCCGATTGGTGAAGGTAGTAGTTCTTGCTGATGAGTTTCTCCAACTGCCCTTGTACATTCGCCACTTTGTCCGATGGGAAAGTGTACTCGTTCAACGGCACTTTAGCCACTTTGAGGAATCGCAAGAACCCAAGCTCTGTCGGCAAAAGGAACAGCAACGATTTGCCACTGTTACCAGCACGAGCGGTACGGCCGACACGGTGGATGTAGTCACGCGGATCATCAGGTGGATCGAACTGGATGATCCAGTCGACGCTGGGGATATCGAGTCCTCGCGCAGCCACGTCTGTGCACAACAGTGTACCCGAGGGCGCATTGCAGTATTCGAAAAAGGTGTTGGTACGCTTCTGCTGCTTCTGCTTGCCGTGCAGGTCGAGCACGGGAACGTCGATAAAGTTGAGCAGATCCGAGTGATACTTGACCGAGTTGCACGAGCTCATAAACACGATAATCTTTTTGCCAGCGTTCTTCTTGAGGAAGGTGAAGAGGAGCAAGAATCGACGATCAGAGTCGCACACGACGTAACCCTGCTCGAGACGCGAGACGGTACTGGCAGCAAGGTCTGCGTGCACATTGATGTATAGGGGTCCAGGTCGAAGCGAAATACGCGCCAAGTCCTGAACTTTGGTGGTCTGTGTTGCTGAGAAGAGCATGCTCTGTCGGTTATCGTTGGGCAAGATCTTGACAATCTGTCGCATCTCATCTTCGAAACCAATCTCGAGAATACGGTCGGCCTCGTCGATGCAGAGCGCTTTGAGGTTGGAAAAGACGAATCCCTTGGTGTTCTGCAGGTGATCGAGCAAGCGACCTGGTGTAGCGACGATAAGGTTGACACCCTTCTGGAGCTTGTCTGCTTCTGCACGTCGATTGGCACCGCCCATGATGATGCCGAATGTCTGGTGATGGTGTGCCATGAGCTCCTTTGCGACACCAAAGATCTGAAGCGCGAGTTCACGCGTGGGAGAGATGATGATCGCACCCGTTCCGTTTCTTGGCTTGAACTTGAGTCTGTGGAGCATCTCAATAGCAGGGATGAGGAACGACAGTGTCTTTCCTGAACCAGTCTGGGCGGCACCGAGGACATCCTTTCCTGCCATGAGAGGTGGGATGCAGCGAGCCTGTACTTCGGTCATGGTCTTGAAACCCATCGCATCGATAGCCTTGCGTGTTGGTTCCGAGAGGTCGAGTGTGGAGAATGGCTGACGTTCAGCAGCTGGTGTGCTAGCAGATGAAGACGAAGATGCCTTTGCCTTGGCGGCTGAGGAGGATTCAGCGGCGGCAACATCGGCGGCGAGCTGGGAGGCGAGCTCGGCCTCGGCGTCCACCTCGTCGTTCTTGTGTGGCGCCATGGCTGTCGACAATGTACAGCCTAAAGGTGTTTTGTTGAGTGATGCTGGACTTCCTCAGGATGGGTGTTGCGTTTGTCGGTGGCGATCAGAAGACAGGATGATGGCAAGGAGAAAGAAGGAGAGAGTGGAGAACAAGATGCTTGTGCCTTTTTCCTCAATTTTGCAGGTTCACTTTCGCCCTTTCCAGAAAAAAAAAAAAAAATTTGGCAAAATTTCTTCAGGCAGTTGAGCAGTGTTTTTTTCGAAAGAGAACAAAATCCGAGTTCCGAATTCTTAGTTTTGGCTGAAGACTTTTTCTTCCAGCGAAAGACAGGGTTTGCTGTGGAGAGAAATTTCCTGAGTCGACTTTCTTCTCATGATGGACCAAGTTGAGCGACATTCATCAACCTTGCTCTCTCGTTCACCTCATCACAGATCATCACCATTGACCAACTTCGGATAGGCTAGGTCACAACAACATGCCTCCCAAAGTGGCCAAAAAGGCTGTTGCGCCTGTCCACGGCAAAGCAGCCACATCATCAGCGTTACCATCCGATGCAGAGCCAACCTCAAAGAGAAAACGAGACGCCAACCCAGCACGAGCTTCATCCTCCTCCAACACCCCCGTCAGCCGCAAGATCGTATCGCAGAATCGCCTCTTTGCACCCTTTCGCGCTCTCGGCTTGATCAGCAACGATGTACCCTTTGCGCTGCAAACCAGGTTTGGTGGCAAGGATGCTACGACTCCCGACGTCAATGTTATCACCTGTTTGGGCGACAGCTGGGCGATGTGGGATGCAGAAAGGATGACGCTTCTGTTTGTGTCGACTTCTCTGCCCGCGCCCATCTCGTCGCTCGTGATTTCGCTCAGTCCAGATGCTGTTCTTGCTGCAGCTGGCACCAAGGTATACCGTTTCAAGCGTGGAAAGGTCGACGCTGTATATGACACCGTCGATCATCTCATGGATCAATTCAACAAGCCCAATGGGCGACAGGCAGCTCCAGAGGATGATAATGATTCAGGCTCTGACTCTGACTCTGACTCAGACTCTGCTTCAAACTCGTCGCTTGAGATGGCCGAGGAGCAGGATGGACAAGGAACTCAGCTTTCTTCTTTGATCGTCTTCGGAGATACCATTGTGGCGCTTTCCTCGGACGGACGAAGTGTATTCATCTGGTCCATCGCAACCACGGAACTTATCCGACGTATCGACCTCCCCGAAAACTTTGTGGCGAGCTCGGTTCTTCATCCCGCCACTTACCTCAACAAAATCCTGATCGGTTCCACCGATGGTCAGCTGGCGCTCTGGAACATTCGAACTGGCTCGCTGGTCCACGCATACGAAACACAACGACTTCGCACTTCTGCAGCAGGTCCCAACTCTGGAGTCTCCTCTGCTGCCATCGTCAACCTCACCCAATCACCCGCCGTAGATGTAGTGGCAGTCGGATACGCCGATGGACACGTTCTCTTGCACGACATTCGTCTCGACGAGAGCCTCTTTTCGATTCACGCATCCGGCGGTCTTTCTTCTGGATCTATCTCGTTCCGCTCCGATGGCAAGCAGCACTCGGTCGCTGTCGCCACCAACTCGGGTAACATTAGCATCTTCGACCTCGATCCCGCCACTGGCTCTGGCCCCAGTTCGGCCAACAACGGTCCAAGGTTGACCTACTCGATCCAGGACGCACACGACGGTGCTGTGGGAAGTATCGAGTTCGTCCCAGGTCAGCCTTTGCTCATTTCATCCGGTGGTGACAACAGCTGCAAGCAATGGTTCTTTGAATCGGCATCGATGCCGCCACGCTTGCTCAAAGGTCGTTCGGGTCACCATCAACCGCCTCACCTCATCCGCTACTATGGCGAGGAAGGCAAAGAGATCCTCTCTGCTGGACGCGATCGTTCCATCCGCAGCATCTCGGTAGTCAGGGATTCGCGCTCGCACGAACTCAGCCAGGGTGAACTGCAGAAGAAGAGCAACCAGCTCTCGATCGCTGTCTCTTCGCTTAAGCTTCCCGCTGCAAGCTCGTTGTCTTTCAGCTTGACACGCAGCTGTGATTGGGATGACGTGCTTACCACACATCAAGGTCGACAATTCGCAAACACCTGGACGGTGAGGGACAAGAGGATGGGCAAGAAGCCACTGTCAGCTTCGGCGGATCGCAAAATTATCGCAGAGGCGAGAACAGCATGCGTCAGTGCTTGCGGCAATTTCGGCTTGATCGGTAACTCGGAGGGTCTCGTAGAGGTGTACAACATGCAGTCGTACGCACACAGGAGGACGTTTGACACTCGTCCTCTGGACCCAATGGGACCGGCAAAGGCCAAGGAGTTTCCCGCGGGCTCGCGGAAGGCGCAGGCGTTGCTCAACGCCCGTGTTAAAGGTTCTGCTGTCACTGGCGTTGCTACGGATGCCTTGAATCGCCTTGTCGTCATCAGCACAATGGACGGCAAGCTTTCGTGGTTTGACTTCACCTCGACCGAGTTGTTGCATCGCATGTCCATTTCCACCTCGGGCATTTCGTCGATCCAACTTCATCGCGACTCCAACTTGCTGCTCGTCATCTCCGACGATCTGGTGTTGAGGCTCGTAGACATCGAGACGCGCCGTGTGGTGCGAGAGTTCGTCGGCTTCCGCGGTCGCATCCTCGACGCCTGCTTTAGCAACGACGCTCGTTGGATCGTCTCGACCTCGATGGACGCTGTCATTCGCACGTTTGACATTCCCTCTTCTCGCCTCGTGGACGCATTCAAGGTGGCGAGCATCGCCACTTCGATCACGTTTTCTCCGACTGGTGACTTTTTGGCAACAGCTCACGTCGACAGTGTCGGTATCTACCTTTGGGCTAACAAGGCACAGTTCTCGCCTGTTGCTCTGCAGGGTCTCGACGAGATGGCTGAAGTGGTAGACGCAGAGGACGATGCAGTTGCTGTACCTTTGCCGACCGTACAGGGTGATGTTGAGGATGCGGCTCTTGCCGAGTTTTCCGAATCGATGCTGCAGGTGGGAGAGCCTGAATTGCAGCGTGTTTACACTTCGCCACCGCAATTGGTCGACGAGTCGCGCGAAGAAGGAGGACTGGTCACGCTCTCCACCATGCCCCGTGCTCGTTGGATGACGTTGATCAACCTCGACACGATCAAGTTGCGCAACAAGCCCAAAGCGGCACCTCAGAAACCGGAAGCAAAATGTGCACCTTTCTTCCTCCCTCAAACCGTCTCTGGCGTCGACTTCAAGTTCGACCCCACCGCACCTGTCAATACAGAAGACGGCGAGACTCCAGACAAGGGTGAAAAATCCAACATCTTCTCTTCCGGCGGAATCAGCTTCAAAACCGAATTCCAAGAGCGTCTCGAAGCAGCTTCGGAAAAGGACGACGTTTCAGGATTCTTCCTCTACCTCGAAACTCTCTCCACCCCTCAGTTGGATCTCGAGATTCGATCGCTCACGTCGACAGACGATCTGGTAGCCTTCTTGACCATGCTGTTGAAGAGGCTGAAACAGCATCGAGATTTCGAAGCGGTCCAGGCGTTGCTCGCTACACTGCTCAAGTTGCATACTGATGTTATTTTGCAGACTTTCAACCCGGAAAAAGGAGAGGGTGAGGAAGATGAGGACGAGGTGGGGATGGATGATGACGATGATGAGGGAGATGTGGATGAGGAAGAAGTGAAGAGGTTGAAGAGTGTCATTCGTAAATTGATTGGGGCACAAGTGGCAGAGAGTAACCGCCTCAATGGGTTGTTGGATCACTGTCTGGGTACTTTGGCGTTCTTGCGCGGTTTGCCTATGACTTGAAGAGTTCATCAATGTATCTCTGGGCAATCAATCATTCATTATACTACTTCGCCGTCTGAACGTCTTCGCAAGAGTCTTTTTTGATCACATACGCCACTCACACGCGCCACTCACACGCGCCACTCACACGCAATCACAGAAACACGAAGAGCTGAAACTGAGAGAGAGACTCTAAAAGTACATGTCGACCATCGACTCAAGCCGAAGCCTCCTCCTCCTTCGCCCCCTCAGCCGACTGTTCAGCAGCCAGTGCCCTCGTCAACGCCGCCCTCTTGGCCAAGTATCCCCTGTTCCTTGGGCTTGAATACCACACGAGATCCTTCTTGTTAATCGGATCCGCCGCTCTCGGCAGAATCTTACCTGCAAACTTGTGCGGTTTCACCAGCGCTCTCAAACTCAACGCTGTATAATATCTACACTCTACACTTCCACCTCTTGCTTCGATTGCCTGAATGGCCGACTGGGATGCTCTCGAAACCACCAGGTTGACCGCGGACTCTAGGTGTGTTGCGCCATCACCGAGAATTTTCACACCGTCTTTCAGCGAATGAATGCAACGGGTTTCGTAGAGTTCCTTGGCGGTGATGGGTCGGGAAGGGTCGAGGAGGCCTCGGTTGATCCAGTGTTGGAGCTTGTCGAGGTTGACGGGGACAAAAGTTTGACCGTGGACGTTTGTGAATCCACGCTTCGGGTAGCGACGGGTGAGAGGGGTTTGACCACCTTCGAATCCGGGCACAGGTTTACCGTTTCCTGCTCGTGCTTTTTGACCTTTGTGACCTCGAGTACTCGTGCCACCGCGACCAGAGGATGGACCACGACCGAGACGTTTGCGCTAAGAGATTGCAACGCGAGGAATTGAGAGAAAAGGGAGCGTTAGCATAAGTGTGTTCCACAACGGATTGCGAGAAGGTGAATGGTAAGGAGGCCAAAACTTACGTTCTTGGTAGGCTGACCAGGTTGCAGATTGCCGAGACGGATAGCTGCAGATGCTGGTGTGGCGTATGTGCGGGCTGAAAGACGAAGCGAAGATGATGCGACGGGGACGACGAGCCTAGCGGGTTGTCGAAGAGGCATACGAGCGGCTTGCGAGCCAGAGGCGAGGCTGAGTCTCGCCAAGGAGCGAGCGAGGGATGATGCCGACATGCTGAATGTGTCGAAGGCGAGTGTGGCGAAGAATATATCCTGGATAGGAGCTGCTCGACAACGATGACAGATGTAACGATGACCAGCTTGGAGGTGACGATCAATTGAAGAGAGAGGCTCTTTTGTGTCGGTCGAGTTCTTCTCGCCAACTTTTTTCAACCCTTGCTTCCAGAGCAGATCGGGAACCACACTTTCACCGATCTATGCACCTTCCCCGATTTATTAACTGTTTGCTGAGTCGTGGCAACACGCGCCCTCATGAAGCCCCTCAGCCTCTTTTTTTTTTCTCGGATCTGCAGCCTGAGCAAACAGCACCCTGCCGTTCCGTCTCGGACTGAGCCCACAAAGCCTCACTCCTGTGTCCGTCGCCTATATTAAGAAGCTGCTTTTTTTCCCTCCACCTCGCTCTCTTCCGCTTCTGTATTTTATGCGGTCCGTCTTCACTTCTTCCTGGCTTTTGTTTTTTTTTTCCCTCCTTCGTTTAATTCGGCTGCTTTTTCGCATGCCGCACTGGCACAGTCTAAACGCGTTGTGACGAGAGCTGTCAAGAAGAAAGCCGCAGATCGTCTTGCAAGATATATATTCGCCGTACCTTCCACACATCCGCTGCAGCCCGACACCCAAAATTATTCCGCTCTTCCAAAAAAACACACACCTGCAGGTAAAAAGAAAAAGAAGAGCGGCGCAACCATCCACACCTTCCGAGCTCTCAAAATTTGGCGACACTCTTCGGCGGACTCTGGTCTTTGTCGCTCGCTGGATCATTCCGATAGCTTGGCTTCGATTGCAAGCTAGTTTGGGATAGATCTTCACGGCAGGAAAAGGTCGTGCTCGACGCGTCAAGACTGCAGTGTCAAGACCCTGCCACACGTTCCTGCTCCGACGAGCGCTTACACTTCAAGATGGCAGCAACGAGGCTGGATCGATTGGTGTCGTTGCTCGATACTGGCTCGACACCCGCCATTCGTGCTACTGCCGCCAAGCAGCTCGGTCAGATCGCAGCCGTACGCATCCGAGGTCAAAGCACAGCACAGCAAGCCGCCGCTCATCCACGACCACCAAAACCCGAGCCCTCAACGCAGTCCAGCTATATAGGCTCGGGCACTTCCACACCAGCCATCGATCCTGAAGCAGATGGTCTGGTCAAGTCAGAAGATCCTTCTTCTGCGTCCAAAAAGCAAAGCGGCAAGTTCGGCACATCCGCACAGATCAATAAGCAGCACAATTTCACCGGCCCTTCCGTCGATGATCAAGTCGGCGTCTACCGAGGCACCGATGGAGATTGGGATGAGATCACATCGTATCTCGCAAGAGTTGTGCCATTCTTACGATCAAAGAGTTGGGACACTCGTGTAGCTGCTGCTCTCGCTATCGAGAGTATCTGTCACGCAGCCGGCATCTGGGATCCAGATATTCAACCATCAAAGCCAGGCGAGAGCTCCAAGTCGGCTCTGACGGACGAAGATGAAGATACAAAGGACGAAAAGCCAGACCTCTCCGAGCTTCTTGCTACCGAATCGCTTCTCACTTTTGATGCCTTTTCGCTGCCCACTGTTCTCTCTTCGGGCACCAAGCTTCTTTCGTCTGCAGGCAAGGAATTCGAACAGGCTTCCCTCGCGGCTGGCTCAGATCGTCTAGCTCAAGCAAAGAAGGATGTCGTCAGCAAACTCGGTCTTGGGTTTGGTTTGGATGAGATGGATATTGGTATGGACGTAGAGGCCGAACTCAAAACGGGCGAATCGGCGACTGCCTCTTCCATTCCTCGTTCTTCTCAGGGTAGTGTTGATTGGAGAACCGCTGCTGGAGGTGCGTCTAAATCCAAGCTGCCGCCTCCTCGTTTTGCAGCAGCTGCCTCGCCCACCGCATCCACTCTCCCACCACCGCGCTTTGCGAATACTGGAGCGCCTCCCTCTCCTTCGCCAATCCCTCCCACTTTCCCCTCAGCTGCTGCTGCCCCTTCTCCATCCCCAGCACCTGCAGCGTCCGGCTCCGAAACGCCAGCAGCAGACGATATCGACATGAGCAAGCTCAGTGCCAGAGAGCGCAATGCCCTCAAAAGGAAGCGAAAGCTCGAAGGCAAGAATGGCCCTTCCGAAGCCAAGACTAGGGTTCTGGATGCAATCGATACATCTTCGCCCAATGCAGCTGCAGGCTTGCGTGTCAAGACTCCCTCTGGAGGATTCGCCCAGACGCCAGCTACCCCTGTCAATGCAGAAGCCGCCGGCGATTACCTCTCTGCCGGTCCCCCGCCTGCACCCAAACACCCAGCAGGAGGTCCGGGCTCGATGCCTGCTGTCACAGGAAGCGTTTCCACTCCCACACCCATTGGCGAGGTGCCTGGATCGCCTGCTGCAGCATCGTCTCCAGCAGCAGGAGGCGCCACACCCGCAGCTTATGCCTCCTCAGCCAACCCTTTCCAAGTCAGACCAGGCGAGTGGCCTTTCCGCCTCGTCGTCGACACGCTCAGCGTCGACCTCTTCAGTCCTACCTGGGAGACGCGTCACGGTGCAGCTCTCGGTCTCCGAGAGCTTCTCAAGACCCAAGGCTCTGGCGGTGGCAAAGTCCAGCTCGCTTCCAAGCAAGACAATGCCAAGATGCACAAAGCTTGGTGCGACGATATGTCCATCAAGTTGCTCTGTGTCTTTGCGCTCGATCGGCTGGGTGATTTTGTCTTTGATCAGGTCGTCGCGCCTGTTCGTGAGACTGCAAGTCAAACACTGGCATGCCTTATGCCTCACATGCCCGAGTCGTCCATCCTCTCGGTGCACAGTGTTCTTCTGCAGATGATTCGTCAAGATCACGCTGCTGAAGGTGCCGCTACCGACTTCAATGCTGGTTTCGCAGCAAAGAGAGGCAAGAAGGGCTATGTCTGGGAAGTGCGTCATGCTGGGCTGCTCGGTCTCAAGTACGAGGTCGTTGTCAAGAAGGGCTTGTTGATGTCATCTGCTGTTGTCAAGAGCGAGCCTGTCGGCATTAAGAAGGAAGAAGAGGATAGCAAGTCGTCGCTTGCTGATCAGGATGCAGTCATCGATACGGGCAAGATGCTGCGCGATGTCGTCGAGGTGGCCATCCTCGGTCTCAAAGACGATGACGATGATGTGCGTGCCGTAGCCGCCTCTGCTCTCGTGCCTATCGTTGATGTGATTCTCCAGAAGCTACCAGGCGAGGTCGGAAGGCTCCTCGATCAGCTGTGGGACTGCCTCGGTGATCTCAAAGATGATCTCGCCAGCAGCACCGGTGGCGTCATGGACCTCTTGGCCAAACTCGTCGAACATCCCGGTATCGTCATCCATCTCAGAGCCGAAGCCCAAGAGGAGCGCGCTCTGTCGCTCCTCATTCCGCGACTTTTCCCCTTCTTCCGCCACACCATCACCAGCGTGCGTTTGTCGGTGCTCAACGCGCTGCGTGTCTTCCTGACCGTCCCTTCTTTGCCGAAAGATTGGATCGACGAGCGAGTCTTGCGACTTCTCTTCCAGAACCTCGTTGTAGAAGAGAAGCTGCCGATCCGCCGTGCTAGTGCAGATGCTTGGGCTCATGCGCTCGCTCACGTCGCTGGTGACGCTGCCAACGTGCAAAAGCTTCTAAGCCCTTACATAGTCAACTTTTTCCGTATCATCATGACTCCGCTCGGCTCGCCCATCGATTTCTCGCTGTTCTACAGCGCCTCCTTTGGCAGCAGCAGTCACGCCGATGTCAACCGACACAATGTCGACAAGGGTATCCTGACCCAGGATCTATCACTGGTCGGTGTCGATGCCGTCATTCGTGGTCGTTTGAGCGCTGCCGAGGCACTTGGATGTGCCATGGCTCGCTTCCCACGTGGCGACGACGAGCAGGCTTTTGGCGACGTTCTTCGCGAGTATCTCGAGTCGACTTCAGCTCTCCAAAAGTGTCTCGCAGCCGCCATCATCCAAGAATGGGCTCAGGCTTGTGCCAGCCTTGGTGTCGACCTGAAGGATTCCAGCGCGGTTGTGACTGACATAGCCGGCCGACTCATCAGCATGCTCGAGACGCCTGCGCCGCCTACGTATGCCGAGATGACGGTGATGCTGCAGCGCATTCAAGCCGAGTGTCAGGGTCTTTACAATTCGTTCCAGAGAGACGCCAAGGTGCCTAAGGCAAAGATTTCGGCGCTTCCAACAACGGTCGATCCTCTCGGTATGATGGTCGACGCATTCACCATCGATACTGCCAAGGATGTTGCTCAGACCGGGTTCGAGTCGCTCCTATCTCAAGCTGGATCAAAGGCTAAGAAGGCAGCTCTGCCGTTACTCGAAGATCGTCGTCGCAAGCTCATCGCAGCTATCGGCTTCTACCAAGCCAACAAGGAGAAGCAGGACACGCAAGTGTACGCATCCATCGCAGGCGCCGTCATCTCGCTCAAGATGCTTCCTCCCAAGCTCAACCCTGTCATCCGCAGCGTCATGAACAGCGTCAAGTTTGAAGAGAACGTCGACCTTCAAACCCGCTCAGCACGATCGGTGGCCAAGCTCATCGAATACTGCGTTTCGCCAGCTGCCAAGTCGAACCCGAGCGATAAGATTGTTAAGAATCTCTGCGCCTTCGTGTGCCAGGACACGACGCGCGTTGCCATCTTTGCTGCGAGCAAGAATGCTAGGGAAGGGATTTTGAGCATGAATGAGCCTGCGGTCGTTCCGAAGGGACCCGGTAGGACCAGCGCTAAGGACGAACCGGTCGAGTCCGAGGAAGTGATCCAGGGCAAGCTGATCCGCCGTGGGGCCGCTGCGGCGCTGGCACAGCTCGCAGACCTGTTTGGGGAGAAGCTGTTCGATGCGGTGCCGATGCTGTGGCAGTGTATGAGTAGCTCCTTGCTCAGCACGTTTGGGTCTACGGCTGCAGCGGCAGATGCGCTCATTGCGGGCCAGGACGATCTCGGACAGAGTATCCTGGATGCTTGCGCAGTGCTCGACGTCAATCTGCCCAACCTCAAAGGCAGCTTGTGCGATAAGGTGGTCGAACTGCTTCCTGCGCTGACGCTTGCGATCCAGAGCGAATTTGCAGTCATCCGCTCAGCAGCTGCCAAATGTTTCGCCATCGTCGCCAGCTGTCTCACCGAGGTAGCACTGAAGCACGTCGTCGAGCAAGTTGTACCGCTCATCGCCGACGCAGCCTCCATCACCAACCGCCAAGGTTCGGTCGAACTCGTCTATCACACAGTCCAGCAACTCGACCTCAAGATCTTGCCGTACGTCATCTTCCTCATCGTACCCGTGCTCGGACGTGTGAGCGACAACGACGAAAAAGTGCGCCTGGTAGCAACCAACACCTTCGCCTCCCTCGTCAAGATGGTACCCCTCGAAGCGGGATTACCGGACCCACCTGGATTTTCGGAAGATTTGCTGCAGCGACGAGAAGCAGAACGCAAGTTCCTCATGCAGCTCCTCGACGGATCCAAAGTCGAACCGTACCGTATTCCGGTTCAGATCAACGCCAAGCTCCGAAAGTATCAGCAGGACGGTGTCAACTGGATGGCGTTCTTGGCCAAGTATCAGCTGCACGGTATTCTGTGTGACGATATGGGGTTGGGTAAGACTCTGCAGTCGATCTGTATTCTTTCGTCCAAGCATCACGAGCGGGCAGAGCGATACAAGCTTACGCAAGCGGCAGACGCAAAACCGCTGCCGAGCTTGATCATCTGCCCACCGACTCTCACAGGTCACTGGTGTCACGAGATCAAACAGTATGCGAACAACTTGCGACCGTTGCTGTACTCAGGGTTGCCAGCTGAGCGTCAACGTTTGCAGGCCGAAATCCCGCGCTACGATGCGGTGGTCATGTCCTACGACGTGGTGCGAAACGACATCGCCGCGCTTTCCCAGATCTCTTGGAACTACTGCATCTTGGACGAAGGACACGTGATCCGCTCGGCCAAGACCAAAACCACCAAAGCGGTGAAGATGATTCGAGCCAACCATCGATTGTTGCTCTCCGGCACACCGATTCAGAACAACGTCCTCGAGCTATGGTCTCTGTTCGACTTCCTCATGCCCGGTTTTTTGGGTACGGAACGAAGTTTCCACGAACGCTTCGGTAAACCGATCATCGCTTCGCGCGACGGCAAACTCAGTGCCAAGGAGCAAGAGGCGGCAGCTTTAGCTCTGGAAGCGTTGCACAAGCAAGTCTTACCTTTCCTGCTGCGTCGCTTGAAAGAAGATGTGTTGGATGATTTGCCTCCCAAAATCATCCAAGATATCGAGTGCGATTTGGGCGAGATCCAGAAGCAGCTCTACGACGATTTCAGCAAAGAACAGAACGAGGACGAAGCGGAAGCGTTTGCCGGAGCGACCGCTAGTTCGGCGGGAGGTAAAGAGCCGGCCAACGGTGAAAAGCAGCACGTGTTCAAGGCGTTGCAGTACATGCGCAAGTTGGTCAACCATCCGTCGTTGGTGTTGACGGATGAGAATCCGAAGCATGTAGCTATCAAGCAGAAGCTGAGCAGGTCGGGTGGGTCGTTGAACGATATTTCGCACTCACCTAAGTTGCAGGCTTTGCGACAGCTGTTGTTGGACTGCGGGATCGGAGGATCTAGCGCCAATGCTGGTGGAGGAACCGATCTCACCGCAGATGTCGGAGGAGGAGGTGAATCCGCAGTCTCCCAACACCGAGTTTTGATCTTCTGTCAACTCAAACAGATGATCGACATAATCCAACGCGATCTGTTCGCGGCACTTATGCCTTCCGTCTCCTACATGCGCCTCGATGGCTCGGTTAGCGCCGAAAAACGCCACTCGATCGTCCAAACGTTCAACGCGGACCCTTCGATCGACGTCCTCCTGCTGACCACGCAAGTCGGAGGTCTCGGTCTGACCCTCACCGGCGCAGACACGGTCATATTCGTAGAACACGACTGGAACCCGATGAAGGACCTGCAAGCTATGGACCGGGCTCACCGTCTCGGACAGAAGAAAGTCGTCAACGTGTACCGCCTCATCACAAAAAACACCCTCGAGGCTAAAATCATGGGTCTCCAGCGGTTCAAACTCAATGTAGCCAATAGCGTGGTGAACCAGCAGAATTCGGGGATGGATAGTATGGAGACGGAACAGATTTTGGATCTGTTCAATGGGCAAGGTGAAGCGAGCGAGAAGGAGAATGGTGGTGAAGGAGGGAAGAAGAAGTTTGGGAGGTTGACGCAGAAGCAAATTTTGGAAGGGGTGGGGAAGGGGGAGGAGAATGAGGAGAAGGAGTATGGGGAGATGAGTGGTTGGAGGCCGGATCAGTAGGGTGGTAGTCCTTCAAATGAATTGATAACAGTGTTGATCTTCGTTTTGCTTGTGAGCTTGTGGGTGTTTGATGTGAATTGCTTGTCGAGATGACGAGGATGAGGAGAAAAATTTCGGGTTGCGGAGTGCGGGGGTGGAGGGGCAGAACCTCAAAAAAAGCACCCCGGATTCTTCTTTAACTTTGCAAGCCCATCATACCTCACTCACACCTTGGTAGCATATTCGTTCCACCATGCCGCCAACAGCGCACTTCCCACGGATAGACACCTTGACCACCACCCAAATCACCCACCACCTCGACCGCTATACCTCGGCGCTATCCACCAAAGCCTCATCAACTCAACTTCAACGTGGAGAGGATTCACTTGCCTCACTGGATGACTGGTATCAAACCCTACCACCGCTCACCGACTTTGACTCCCTGTCCAACAGCATATCCACCAAACGGGACCTGATCAAACTGATGCGCTGGAAGCTATCGCGCGAAAAACACCGCCCAACCTTGCTCTCACTCATCTCTTCCAACTCCCCTGACTTTTGCACCGAAACACTCCAACGAGCAGCCTCACACCTCGTTTCACACTCACTCTCCCTCGACGCCAACACAGAACAGCTCCTCGCAACCGTGGAGCGGACGATGAAGATCCTCTGCCAACTTCGCGGTGTAGGACCAGCAACGTCGTCCGCAATCGTCGCTAGTTGGTGTGACATCGGTATCTTCCAATCCGACGAACTCGCGAGAAATTTGTTAGGAAGCAAAGTTAAAGTGGAGTATTCTTGGGGGTTTTATAAGAGGTTTTTCAGGGAAGCGGTCGGATGTTTGAGGAAGGTGAAAGGAAAAGGAGTGGTGAGCGGGAGGCAGATGGAGAAGGTGGCTTGGAGCATGTTTTATAGCGAAGCGGAGAGTGGTGACGGGGAGGAGGGGAAGGAAGAGGAAGCGACGACGAAGGAGGTGAAGCAGGTGAAGGAGGTGAAGCAGGATGCCGGGGCGACAGAGAATGAAGAGCAAGTGGAGAGGAAGGAGAAGCGCAAATCGACGGGCAAGGTGGCTGCAGACAAGAATGACCTTGAAGAACAGGTGGGAAGGAGAAGATCCAAACGGATACGCACGCAATGATTTAAGACCTCATCCAACTCTCACACACGATTTTCTCACAACTCGTGTCTCTTTTGCGCTTCCTCGCTGCTGCTGCTAGAGAGACGATGCAACGAAGACCGAACGCATCCTCTACATCTCAGCAGACTTTTTCCTCCAGCACCAGAGTCCGTTCATGTTTGACCACAACTTTTCCCCCGCAATGCTTTATCCAACCAGAAATCTAGTATTGACAAACGAATCAAAACAGACAAACGAGTGTAAAAAAAAAGTCGGTTCAAAAACGCAAGAAAGAGTGTAAAAAAAAAAGAACGCTTGTTTTGTCAATCTGGCCCCGCTCTCTTCTCAAACCCCCATGTCAGGCAACAGCATCGCCCGCGCATCC
The DNA here is from genome assembly GCA_928858565.1 of Anthracocystis walkeri. Classification (NCBI taxonomy): domain Eukaryota; kingdom Fungi; phylum Basidiomycota; class Ustilaginomycetes; order Ustilaginales; family Ustilaginaceae; genus Anthracocystis; species Anthracocystis walkeri. The sequence continues at coordinate 223,109 of CAKMXV010000007.1, forward strand.
ATCTTTTCAATCACCACACCGTGACCCCACAGCACCGCTCTTTCGACCAACGACCTCCTCTGCCTGTTGGCGCTGTTACCGTTGCTCTGTCCGCAGTTACCCGGTCTGGTGCAGATGACCGCTGCGACCACGGCGGCGATGACGATGATGAGGATGATGATGATCCAGAAGCAGATCCACCTCTTCTTACGAGCCTTCCTCGCCGAATCCACCGCCTTGTTGGTGTGCTGCAATCCTTGGTTCATGTCCGTCTCGACCTGAGCACCTTGTTCTTGGATCACGTTCAACGCATCATCCTGTTCATCCACGAGGATCGACATTTCGTTGAACAGCTGCGCCAGTTCGGTGATCGTCCTCTCGATCCGTTTGATATCTTCGTGTCTCTCTTGCACCTCCCTAAGCGCTCCTTTAGCTTCACCGTGACGATTCGAGTTCAACAAGGCTTGCGAGAAAATCTGTCCATTCTGATCGTCATCCAACGCCGCTTTGATCTCCTGCTGCGTAGCGTCCGGTTTGACGATTCGGAACTGACGCTCAGCACGAGCACGATACTTCTGACGATAACTCTGCTCCACCTGCTGGTAACGTTGAATGCTCTCCTTGAACCGGTTCTTGACCGCACCGATCTGCGTGTTGCGAACGTTCTTATCACCTCCAGCGGGGACACGCTTGGTTTGGGATTCGAGCAACTTGATTCGGTTCTTGACGCCGTTGGTGAGCGAAGAGGTCTCCTGCTGGATGCTGGCGAGCTGCTGTTCGGCGTACTGGGCGGAAGCTTCGTCCATGTTGTTGAGCGAGCGCGAATGAAGGTCGGAGATCTTGTTGACGTTTTCGTCGATGAGTCGGATGGTGTCTTGGATCTCGGAGATGTCGGTGAAGAACGAGTTCATGTCGCCGGCGGGCTTTTCGGTGGTGACGCTCTGCATCTCGTAAGAGTTGGGAGCGGCGGCGTAGCCTGCGGGTTGAGCTTGCGGCATGTGTCCGTATCCGGATTGAGGTTGAGCGGCGTAATTGGCTTGAGGTTGGGCAGCGTATCCGGCTTGGGGCTGACCGTAACCAGCTTGAGGCTGAGCACCGTATCCACCCTGGTCGTATGCATAACCTGCCTGCTGCTGCCCCTGCTGCTGTGTAGGATACGAGTGATCACCGTAACCGTTGTTGCCTCCACCGTAGCCTCCGTAGCCTCCAGCTTGTTGGGCCTGTCGAGCGTGGATGCGTCAACGCAGTTGAGTTGGAAGGATGCAAAAGAGTCAGTCAGTCAAGCGCGGATGCTGTGCTTGTAGCCGGTACAGGCCATTGCTATCCGCAACGCAAAAGCAAGTGCAGCCTGTATGGAAACGAAACTCACCCTCATGGCCGCAAGACGATCACGCGCCATCGTGCTTAGCTTTTTTAAGTCGAAATGGAACCTCTCAGGTCGGGGGGTGATGGTTGGGTGTTTTTCGAGATCAGGTCGGTTTTGTTCGGTCGGATGGATGTAAAAGAAGCCCAAGTCGATCGTCCTATAGCAAAGAAAGTCGAACCAGCCCGTAAGAATGAAGAAAGGAAAGTGATGACGGATGGGGAGAGAGAGAAGATGGTGTAGGTGTGTGTGGATGCGAGACCAAAAAGTTGACGACAGTGGCTTGGGTTGTGAGCCACGTTCGCGAGACCGAGGCTGGTTGTGTGCGTGTGTGTGAGACACAGCTCGAACGCGATTATTGTAATTCCTCTCTGGAATGCTCTCGGAGACAGACACACGCAGTCAAACCAAGGCGCGGGTCAGTCCAGCCAGGCGAGGCGAGGCGAGGCGAGGCAATTCACCAATTTTGCCCTCCATTTTCGCTTCTGTTTGGATCAGCTTTGCATGCCAGCTACCAAGCCCCATGACAAACGCCCACTTCGACCTCCCTCTAACTTAACTAACGTCGAAGCATTGCCCGATGTCTCTGTTCATTCAAAAGCCTGATCTGCTACACACCAGCCATGTTCGAGAGCAACAAGAAAGAATAAGTGAAGGGCTATGTACGGGCTGTGTCGGTTTGAAAGGTTCTTACCGCGACGAGCTGCGTACGGTTTAAATGATCGGCCTTTTTGTCAATGCAGGGGTCTACACAGAGGCTGCAGCTTTCCCCTCGCACTCGCAATGGTTCTCTCTCTCTCTCTCTCTCTCTCTCTCTTCTGTGCGACGCCGGCGATCAAGTGTCGGCGTCATTGTAGCAGCCTGTCAGAATGCACTAGCCTCGAAGCAGAACGGAGTCTCGTCGTGTGAGAAGGGGGGCCAAACAGGGCGAACCCGTCACGAATTTTTCTTTACAGGGTCGGATCTCAATCTCCGGACCACAGCTTTGACCTTTCCTCTGCAGTCCCGACAGCGACTACTGTAATTCATCAGACACATCTGCCCTGCGTCCACCACTCATTCTCACACTCCCATCTCATCACACTCAAGACACCACCAAAACAAACGAGCCATGATTCTATTATTACGAATTGAAAGGTACATCGACAACAACCGTTTACTTCTTCATCCTCTGTCGTTCAGCACGCTGCGCTTTGCGCAACTTCTTGTACTTGTGCTTTCTGATCTTCTTTCTCCTCTTCCTGCGCACACTGTCCATCATGATGTTGTGCGCTTCGAGCAACGGGCTCACTTTAACATGCTTGCCTCGCATCGCCGATGCGTCCAGTTCGGCATCCAGCTTGGTCGTGTCCACCACAGCATCAGCGCGAGAAGGGTCGTTGAGCGCGACCGCGTCCATCTGCGCTACCAGCTTGTCCCACTTGAGCGCAAGCGGCAGCGTAGACTGGACGAGCGCGTGCGAGAGCATCAGGTTCGGGTCGTCGTCGGTGAAAAACACGCTGTTGGCGACGTGAGGCGCTTCGAACTGCTCGCCCGCCTCGACTTCAGCAGCTTCGCCCGTGGTAGGAGCAGGTGGGGCTTCGTACGCACGTCCCTTCTCAGCCAGGTACGTGGCTACGCCGCGCGACCATTTCGCCGAGGGACCGTGAGGCTCACCAAGGATGATCAGGTCGGCTTCCGCACCCAGCTTGCGTGCTGTTTCCGGATCCTCACCGCGGTCCAATGCATTCTGAACCGCCTCCTCCTCCTCTTCCCTGATCCTCTCCTCTTCCTCCAGCTTGGCCGATTCCACCGCGACACGATCCGATTCAGGGTGGAAGCTTGAAACGAGCCATCGCGTACCAGCATCTTCGGCAGCTACTTCCTTCTCAGCTTCGATTCCAGCGAGACCGTCGATGAGTTCGTTGAAGCGCTCCGGTGCGATACTACGCATCCTTCGCCTCCACTGCTGCTGAGTTTCGCTTGCAAAGTTGCCAAACGTGGCCAATGAGCCGTCAGAGGTGAAGATTGCGGTAAGAGAGCCGCCGGAAGGCGACATGGACGAACCAAAGCCACCAGCACGTTTGGGACGTGGTGGCAGCATCTCGTGCTGCAACAAGGGGCGACCGTTCGAGAAGAAGCTCTCCCATGCTACGTTGGCGAGCGAGGATGGTGGTGGGTTGGCGGGTGCTGTGCCTGCTTTGGCGAGGTGTGCATCGTTGACTTTGACTTTGACGAGAGGAGATGCCGATGTCGTGTTCATGTGCTGTGCGGTTGCATTGGAAGCCGAAGACGATGATGCGGCCGAGTTGCTGTTGCTACCCGATGAAGACGAGTTGCTGCCGTTAGAAGCAGAAGAGCTATTGGACGATTTCGATTTGGACGACGAAAGTGCCGAAGTGGAGACACGTCGAGAGGCCAAACGGGTGGACCGAGGACCGCAGCTCGAGATGAATCCTCTCGCCGATGACCCGTTAGCAGCAATGGCGGAAGGACCAGCTATCGGAGCAACGACGCTCTTGTGTGGCGCCACTTGCCTGAGCAAAGCCCGAGCGTGAATCGAGCGACCGCGCATGTTTGGCTCGCGTCTGCACTAGCAGCTATCGATGTTCTGATGCTCCTGCTGTTGCTGAATTGACGCTTAAAGACCAAGCCAGTCGTGGTAGTTGTTGATTGATGTGGCAACTGGCAATCGTGCTAGTGATGTCGGCGATGATGCTGATGATGATGAAGCGAGATGATAGCATTGCTCGGGGCTGAAAAAAGCTCAGTCTCAGTCTCTCTCTTTGCCGCAGAGTCACGGGCTTGTCCGCCTCGATAAGACACGAGTCTAAATTTTTGCGCCTCCGAGAACATGTTAAGGCGGGAAACATGAAAAAAAGTCGTGAAAATCCGACATCGCTGATTCGCCCTTTTCACGTCTTGAAGCTTCGATCACCTTCGAGCTCGAATCCCACCGACTTTACTTGAGGCAAATCTCAACACCTTCGCGCAACAAGCTGCAATGACGGCCACATTCACATCACTGCAATGTCAAACTCAATCACGCATGCTCATGGAATAGCCATGTTCACTGATATTGCGGTTTTGGATCAAAACTCGTTATGGTAAAGGCAAAGAGAAGTAAAAATACACAGCGTGAACACAAGGTGCACGTCTTTTGGGATGGATGGATGAGGTTGGAAGATGTGCAATCAAGCCTGGACAGCACCGACTTGACGTCCAATGATAGGGGCACCAGCACCCAGCCCGTCAATGTCACCGTACTCGTCCGACTCGCTCATAAACTGCTCGGCGTGCTCCTTGAGATACTGCACGCTGCGCTTCTCGTCGACAAACAGGTTGTATACCCTTCGCACGTCGGCCACCTCGACGGCGTCCGCCTTTCTACGCTTAGCCGCCAAATTGGCAGTGGTAATCAAGTTAATAGCGTAGCGCAGAGATGTCTCGGACGCCATGCGCGTCAACACCTCGAGCGCCTCTGGTTTGAGCGACACTTCCTCCTCGGCAGCACGAATCGTAAGAATCTGCTTGAGATCTTCGAGCTCGTATGGCTGGGTGCTGATGATGAGCACTCGGTCCAAAAGATCGATAGGGATACCGTGGGGAGAGCGGAAACGTGTGCCACGAATACGGCAGATGCCACGGTTTGAGGCCATGATTACGAGCGGCGCCAGCTCCGACTCGAGCGCACGGTTGAGGAACGAAAAGCACTCAATGTCGAGCATGTGCACCTCGTCGATAAACAGCACACCGGGAACGATCTCGGCTTTACCCTCTTCCCTCCATTCGCCCACTTTGGTGTTGATCTGGTCGCGCAACTCGGGCTTGATCTCACCCGTGTCACCAGAGAACAAGGCCAGGAATCCTTGTGTTCGCGAGTTGATCACGTCGATCTCGTGCAACGAAACAGTGTGCACTACATCCTTCCTACGTTGCAGCTCGCCCTCGGGACACTGAACGAACTTGGTGTCGCTGCCCATGGCATCGTAGTCGCGTGCACGCGTAAAGCTGCGGCCGAGCTTGGTGATACGCCCGCTCGCCTTGTCGATCGCAATCACATCACCCGCAGTGATCTTTTCTTTCTGCAGCGAATCGATCATCTTGTTGCCCAACTCGTAGATGGTCTCCATGTCGGTAGTCTTGATGGTAAGCTTGCCCGTCTTGGTTGCTCCAGTCAAGGATCGGTCGATCTGGATCTCGACCACTTCACCCTCGACCACCTCGGCCTCTTCCCGGATGCGAACACCGATCGAGCGTCGGAATGCCTGCATGAGTGCCTCTGTCTTGCTCATCTCGAGGGAGAATACTTCGGATGCAGAGAGCATGGTGAAAGGAACGTCGGAGCCGAGGGTTTGCGCCATACCCATTGCGATGGCGGTCTTACCAGTGCTAGGAGGACCGGCCACGAGGATAGCACGACCAGCGATGCGACCGTCCTGAACCATCTTGACGATGAGGCCAGCTGCTTTCCTGGCAGCACGCTGGCCTACCATGCCCTGCGAGGAGGGACGAGGTTCGAGCTGATCATCGAGGCCAAGACCTTTGACGTGAGAGTGTGCGCCGATGCGTTCCAGTGTCTGGATGGTGTGTTCGGAGGTGGTGGAGATCTGCGCCATCTTGTCGAATGTAGTTGTGCTGCACTCCTTCGTCTATGGATGGATGTCGACCTCGAGTGTGTGATGGTGGTGGTGGTGAAGGTGATAGCACAGAGTGTTTGACGGATTTCTCAAAAAGCTTCTCAAATCAGAATTCCAAAAACGAAATTAAACGGCAGCGCACACGCACAATTTTCAAGGCAGCGCAGCGCAGTCTCAGATCGCGGCCAACAAAGAGCTCGGACCATCACACCAACTCCAGTTCACTTGTTCTTCTTCTTCCGCAACCAACACAACTGTCCTCTGCCCAGATGTCATTGTCATCGTCAGCATGACAATATCAGGGCCTTCCGAGGCGACTATCACGAAAATGGCGCAGTCGCCCGGCCCAATCAACGTAGCTGGCGATGCGGCTATTGCCTCTCCTCAACTCGCCGACATTACAAAGCTCACCAGCCGATCTGCTGTCGTTCAGGCTCTCTCCGACCTCTCCAGCTATTCAGCATCACTCGATGATGAACTCGTATCGCTCTTTGAAGAGTCTGAGCCTGTCGTCGCGGATGCCAGGCGGTCCATCTCGGGTCTCGCTCCACAGGTCCAGCTGATCCAGGAAGAAGCCGATGTGCTCGATCGACGACTACAGAGCTCGGCCTCAGTAGCCAAGCGCATCTCGGAACGCGTCAGACTACTCGATGAAGAACGAAAGCGCATCGCACTCGCTACTGAATGGGCCGTTCGTGTTGCAGAGCTCAAATCCTCCCTCTCCCTGCTCGCCTCTGCCGTCGAACATCGTGATTGGGACATGGCCACCATGCACTGTCGTCGAGCGCTCGCCATCGATCCAGCTATCCGCTCATCACAATTTGCAGCAGCAGTCGTTCCCACCACCGACCTTCCTGAACCACCAGAGACAACACTTCTCGAGCTACGCAAGACCATGCTCACCGCTTTCACTGACGCCTTTATCCGATCAACACAGAACAAGGACGAAAAGGAAGCATCTCGCTTTTTCAAGCTTTTCCCTCAAGTCGGGTGGAAGAAGGAAGGTTTGGAAGTGTACAGCAGCTTTGCCCGCTCTATGGTCCGTGAAAAGGGCCGAAGCATTTCGGATTCGCTCGGGTCAGGCAAAGCGCAACATCCAACCCATTTTGCTCTGCTTCTCACCTCGCTCTTTGAGCATCTCGCTATGCTGATCGATATGCACCAGCCTGTAGTCGATAGGCACTATGGCGTGGGCAACTTTGGTCATGGCGTCATGCCCGGATTGCAAGAAGAGTGCGATCGGTTGGGCCATCGTATTATGGATTCGTGGAGAGAAGATCGCAACGTCCGAAGAAGGTTGGATGAGGTGCAAGCCTATCGGTTCACGGGCGCTGTGGTGGCGAGCAAGACACAGCAGTCGACTTTCAAGGCGTCGTTTGGCGTGCCAGGCAGGACTGCGAGTCCGGCTGCGGGGTCGACGGCGAATAGCTCGTTCGATGAGCCTGCGGGTCCCGATGGGCGAGAAGTGGATCGAATCTTGACAGAGCTATCTGCTATGTCGTCCAGGTGGAATCTGTACCGGCGCTTTTTGCAGAGTCGGCTGGCACCAGAAGAAGACGGAGTGGAAAGTGGACGAAAGCAGAAGACGCTCGAAGACGAACGTGCAGCACAGGCCGATGAGCCGCTCAAGGACTTCCGCCGTGGTTCTGTGGACCGACGCAGCTCGATCGCCTCCAGTGTCAACACTTCACTGCCCACCAACGGGAACGCGGACGACGAAGAATCGACCCTGGAACCCATCGACCACGCAGCCACCTCCAAGCTTGGTCAAGAAATGCTCGAGACCATGTCTACCACTTACATCCCCATGGAAACCTGGTATCTGCGCAATTCGCTAGAAAAAGCCTTCCGCATCGATCAGCCTGATACAACATCTCGACCCTACACATCGTCCATCCTCGACGACGCTTTCTACGTCATCCGCACCGTCCTCGCTCGCATCCTCTCCTCTTCTTCACTCACCACACTCAACGACATGGTGCGAGCAGTCAAAACCGCGGTGGAGCAAGACTATATCGAAGTCATTGTTCGTAAGATGGAAACGCTGTGGCGAAGTATTTCCGGCTCCATGACTGTCGATGGTCCACGTAAAGATGCGGCGAGTCGGGAGATGCGTACTGTATTCATCACGTACCTAAATGTGTTGGATGTGAGTTCGAACTACATGTCTCGTGTACTGTCCGAGGTGGGACATGAACAGGCGCTAACGCGGCTCTACGAGCCGATGGAGATGGATGAAGCTTCGGCTGCGATCAACAGCTTGTCGCAGCTGGTGAATCGGTTTCGATCGTCGTTACGCACCGAGATCGAGCACCTGTTTACACAGCTTACGGCACCGCGATTGCGAGGGTTGTTGCTCGAAACGTACCGCGAAGTATCCTACGTCCTCGACGACGAGTCTTACTCGGACGCTGAATCTCGAGACCTCGTTCGACGGAGATTCGTCAAATCCTGGGACCTCCTCTTCCACCACTTCCGCGAACCGTTCACCGAATCCAACTACACAACCTACGTCAACATGGCTCTCGACTCGCTGCTCAAGCCTTGGGAGTCGTTGGTGTTGGGTATGAGGTTTACCGAATTGGGCGCGTTGAAGTTTGATAAGGATTTAAGAGCGGTTATCGGTTTTCTGTCGGCACAAACATCCCTGCCGATCAGGGATAAGTTTACCAGACTTCAGCAGATCAGTTACGTGTTGAACTTGGACAGTAGCGACGATGAGGGGGATCTGTATCAGAATGCGGTGGCTTCGGGGATAAGTTGGAGATTGTCGATGAGTGAGGTGAAGAGTGTTAGGGGGTTGAGGTTGGGTTAGCAATCTGAAGTCGTTGGAGCTTTTTTCTCATGAATGTGCTGTGTGGTGTGGTAATATCTGGAAAGTAGGATATCAATGAGCATTACAAGTACAAAAAAACGAAGCAAAGGTGTTACAAAACAGATCCATAGTCAAGAAGAGCGGTCAGACTCGTCTACGCCTCAAACCTCTCCAACTGCAACTGACCCGTCAGCGTACTGATATACAACCTCACCGCCGTCTCGATCGCATCCTTCTGCCGAATCATCTTCTTCTGATACCCCTCATACGCCTCCTCCAACTCGGCCATCTTGGCCTCGATCTTCTCGCTCTCCAAATTCTTGACCTCGGCCAACTGGTTCTTCCGGTTCCTCTCCTGCTTAGCCTGTTCGAAATCCGCCTGCAGGTTCTCCATCTTCTTCGTGTGCTTTTCGGTGATATCCATTAACGTTTTACGATTTCGGTTCTGTTTGTCTTCGAGACGTTTCATTTCGTACGCTGTCATTTCGAGCGAGTGCTTGAGCGACGCAAGCTGATTGTTGATGCCTTGGGAGAGAGCGGAGAGGTCGGCTTGGTTTTGTACCTCTTCTTTGCCCTTGACAATCTCCAAGTTGACTTCGTGCATGGCGTTCATACAGCTTTCAAGGTCGTTGCTGAGCGTTTCTAGTGTTTCCAAGTTTCGCTTGAACTCTTCTACCTTCTTCAATGTTTCTTGTAGAGAAACCGTGTCTTTATCGAGTTGCTCGCCGAGCTCTCGTACGCTGTTCTTCATCTTGCTTGGAGAAGAGACGACACGTGCTTCGAGGTAGGTGATCTTTTCGTAGATCTGGAACTTCTCTTGTGCCAACTCGGCGTGTTTGACCGCAAGACCGTCTTTGCGCTTCTTGAGGTCTTCGAGTTCTTCCATTGTCTCCTTTTGCTGGTTTCGCGCTGCCAAGAGGTCGTCGGTGATCTCGGCGTTGATTCGCTGCAGTTCTTTGACTTTGGGCTCGTCGAGCTCGCGTTCGGCTTTGAAACGAGCCAACTCGCTGCGTTGACGGTCGATGTCGTCTTCGATCTCGTTGCGCTTGTTTTCGAGATCTTCGGAACCTGTGACAAGTTCCTCGAATTCGACGATGCGGTCTGACCGGAAACGGTAGAAGTTGACGAGCGCCGACATCTGACGTCGGAATCTTTTGGGGTTGGGCCGTGTGAGATCCTGCAGCGTGAAATCGTACAGCGTCGCTGCATTCATCATATCCTTGACTTCGCGGAAGAACATGAGCATCTGTAGACCGTCTTCATAGAGCTCTCTGTATTCAGCAGATGCGAGTGCTTCGTGACGTCGACCGTCCATCATCTCTGTGGTTGTACCCGAAAGACATTCGAGGAAAGCGACAAAGACTCGGTGCGCTACGTGCCCTTGTGGTTTTTGCAGGTCCTCGGGAGAGATGGAGAGTCCCATTTCGGAAAGGACTCCGAGAAGTTCGTCAATCTTGACAACAGGGAAGGATGAGTAGTTGCCATCACGGTTGCCCTTGACCGCATCAGGTGGGACGCGCGCCGAGGACATGGGATATGAGGGGTTGACGGTGGACGTCATTGTGGGTGGATGAGCGGATGCACTGAACAGTGCGCGATGGTGGATTGTTGTCCAGCAGAAGGAGTGCGGAAAGTGCTGATAGGTGAAAGGGGAAAGGATGCTGAGGTGGTGGTTGCAATCAAATGGTAGTCGACAGTGAAGCAGCGAGTCGAGTGTTGGTCTGTCGCCGATGGCTGAGCCAAGTGTGCGCATGTGTTGTTCTCTCTGCTCAAATGCGCGCCAAATTTTGAGTGTTGCTCTTCTTAGACGCGTGCGTTTCGCGCCATGCACAATTTCCAGGCAGAGAGCTGCTGCTGCGAGAGTTTACCGACTCGAATTTGAGAGCCAACACGGTGGATGCACGTGACCTAGATTGCTCCACAAATCAATTTTTTGGCTCAAAGCTTCTCCTCGTACAGACCATCTTCCCTTCAGCCATTGCACTCCAATGCTCACAGTCACCATGCTCCTACCATCACTTTGTCAGGATCAGAGCTGAGGCTCAGCTTCTTTAGGTATCACGGAATGACCTTTCGGCTGTCGCGGCGGTCAAGGCAGGAGCGGGACACTGTTTCAAAGTGTTGCTAGTATGCCTCGAAAGGGTCCTTCAGCAGGACGAGGATCACGCCAACCAGTCCAAGATGACCAGCACTCGAATAGCGGCGACATAGAGGACGGAAAAGATACTTTGGACTCGAACACGTATGAGGGCGCTGTCAACCTCCCCGCCCATCAAACAAAGCATCTCGACGAGCTAGTGTATCGGTTTCCCTCTATCGACACCTGGTTCCAGTTAACACAGCGCAATGACACCAACAGCACAGGCTCGTCTCTCTGGTTATCATCGCAGGTGCTTTCATCTTATCTGCTCCACACCTACTCCAAGTCCAGGCAGCACAGTACTGGAGATGGTGCATCAATACGTAAAAGAGTGCTCGAGCTGGGATCTGGTACCGGGCTGCTGTCCCTTCTCATGGCACGACTTGGCTGGCAGGTAGTTGCAACAGATATACCACCGGTCCTCGACTCGGTACTGAAACCGAATATCGAAGCTGGGCTTTACTCGCTCGTCAATTCCGATCTGGCAGCAGCAGATCAAGTACACGTCTGCGAGCTCGACTGGACCGCCTCTCCCGACAAGTGGCATTGGCATCCTCAGCTCGGCCTACCAAGCACAGACACGCCGGCTACAGCTACCTCAGAGGCCCAAGCTTCACCCAAGTTCGACCTGATCATCACGGCAGATACGATATACGAACCCTCGCTGGTACAACCACTGCTCTCCACTCTTGCCCACTTGTATCACCGCCAACCCGCTTCCCATCCCACAATCTTGCTCGCATTGGAACGCAGGGATCCATCTCACATCACCGAAGCCTTACGTATGGCCGAGCAAGACTTTGGGCTCCCATTCAAGCAGATCCCCGCCAAACGCATTCGCAAAATCTTTGATACCCTCGGTGATGGAGCTACGTGGTCCAGAGACGACTGGGATGGCGTCGAGATCTGGAAGCTGTAGCATAGCACTTTGCATCCGAAATAGATCACAATCGCATCAATTTTTAGAAAGAATTACTAGTGTACAAAGCAGAACAAAACTCAACAATCAAACGGCAAATGGAAGCGAATCAAGCCTCGAGCATCTCTTGAAACTCTCCGCTCTCGATGCTCTCCTTGAGAATGTCAAGACCACCGATAAGCTCGCCATTGACGATGATCTGAGGGAAAGTGGGCCACTCGTTCAGCTTCTTGAGACCCTGTCGTACGTTTTCGTCCTTGAGAATGTCGTAGTGTCCAAACTCGACATTTTCCTGTCTCAACAGGTTGACCGTCTTCTGACTGAACCCGCATCGAGGTGTGTCTGGATCACCCTTCATGAACAGCATCACCTTGGACTGCTCCATGAGCTTCTTACATCGTGCAAAGATCTCTTCTTCTGTCTCTGGAACCACGTCCTCCTCTTCTTCCTCGTCAGCGTAGGTAGCTGCACCGGCACCGTTGCGTGTCGAGTTGGAAGCGTCGTAGACGTCTGAAGCAGCACGTGGGGCAGCGGAGGTCTTGGAAACGCTACCGGTACCGTTGGATCGAGCGGGAGCAGCGTGTGTCGCAACAGCTGCAGAGAGAGCGGAAGCGTTGGCGCCACTGATGCGCGAGAGGAGAGTGTGACCACGAAGCAATACAAAGGAGGGCACCGCCTCGATGTCGAACGATTCAGATACGTCGGGAAGAGACTCTGCCTCGATCTGTGAAATGAACCGAATGAGCGTCAGGTGGTCAGACACAGCTTCTCACAGCAAGCAAGAGGGAGTTCTGCAGATACTTACAGTAAGACAAAGCACCTGAGGATACTTGATAGCAATCTCGCGCACCACCTCGTTCATCTGCTTGCACGGTTCAGCCCAAGGAGCGTAAAAATTGAGCAGCGATACCCGTGTCAAGTCCTTCTGCATGATCTCTGTGAAATGCTCGGGCGAGCTGACCTCGACGAGGTTGCTAGGTCCCGCTTCGGCAGACATGTTGGGCGAGTGAAGAAACGTGGTTCGACCCGATGAGTGTGTGTATGTGTCTGAGCGTTGTCGCAGTGGTTAGAAGCGGATCAAGTCGCGAAAGTTGCGATGGGGTGATGACGATGATGAAGGAGCAGAAAGAAGTGGATGATAATCTGGGCAGTCGATGACTTGGATGGCCTGTCCGCCTCTGCTCAGCGCAGAATTTCCTTTCTCAATTGTCCAAAATCAGATAAAAAGGCGATTCTTCGATTGGCTGGCTGTGGCGCCCAAAAGACTCGAGTCAAAACCTCGAAAATGGCGTCTTTTGGAAATTTCGCTTTGAATCGTTAAATCCGTCTTCGCCTCCACAGAACCCCGAATCGGTTGAATCGGTGTTCCTAGATCGGGCAGATATGGCTCCGTTGGCCTGTCAAGCAAGCTTCGAGGCTGGAGACTGAATGCGGGGGTCATTCCAAAACGTGTTGTTCTTGCATTGTTTCTTTCTGTCAACGACCGACCTACGCTATCCTGGAAGCTCTGCTCGCTTTCGAGCTCGGATACTCGGACACAACCATCGTGCATCGACGGCCGGTAAGACCTCCTTTCGAGCCGATATGAACTGAAGCCATTGATCTCATCTTCCACCTTTTCGACGGCCGCCCACCCATCGTGCATCACCGCTGGCAGGTCTGGCCACATCAGATTAAGTTAGCGCATTCATTGAGGGCGACTCATGACCCGTACGTTCCTTTCAGCGCCTTCATCCGGCTCAGCATATACCGCCAAATCATGATACGGAAATAAGTCGTCAGCATCAGCGCTTGGCTCATCACCGCCAAATCACCTCGGCGCTACTCAGCTTCACACTTCACCTCGTCGTCACAACCTGTGCTGCTAAACAGCAAGCGTTGCAAGCTGTCAGCTATGTCAAACGCACTCGACGAAGTAGCTGCACCTCCAACTGCATCTCCAGCCCGAAGCAGCAAGAAGCATGCAAAGGCTCCTTCAAGGTCCATATCTCTCCGTGCCTTACCCGCTAGGTTACGTCCAAAGACAGCAGACGCTCCAAGCAAAGGTGCTTCTGGCTCGACACTAGCACCGCCGCTCCCCGAGTCTCCTAGACTTCGAAGATCGTCAGCGCCAGAAGAGGGTACCCAGACACCGGAATGGCGCGCCAACCACTTTACCACGCCACTGGAATCGGATGCCGAGTTCGTTCGAAGAACATATGCCCACTTTTCAATAGCAGGCGTACCTGATGATGGCTTCTCTGATGGAAAGGAATATACACGAGAAAAGAACGGTCTGCCAGCATGGGAAGAGGCTGCTCTCTCGCGACCAGCGAGCACCATAGCCACTCGCACCACGCCCGTTCCGTCAAGCCAGCAGGCAGAATCGAGCGCCGCACCCGCTGCAAACGGTGCCAATGGCCGTTTGCCACGACCACCACTCCTTACTGGCAGCGGAAGCACGAGGAGTGTCGCCACACAACGTTCCGTACAATCGGTTCGTCATGACGCCAATGGCGATGTTACAAGACCGACCGTGTCCGCATCCGTGAGTGCGGAGACGACTCTCACCAACGGCACCTTCCTCTCCACCGATGAACGGAGGCGCCGTCAAGAGATTGCCGAACAGAAGCGCCAAGAGCTCCTTGCTAATGTTGACCGCTACGGCTTCTTCTCAGAGAGTCCTAGCAACGCACACCACAAGGCCGCCTTACTGCCATCGAGTCTTTTTGCGGCACCGTTTCCAAAGAAGGGCTCAAAGGGCATCGCAGCACAAAGAGCATCGCTTCCCACCAGCTTGTCTGGAGCTTCGAGCCCACCTCACACCAACGGTCATGACCACATCAAAGCGCCAGCCGTGCAGCAGGCTCGAGCTGCAGCGGATATTGCCCACCGCCAGCGCGAGCAAGAGCGAATCGCAAAGTGGGCGCGCATGCTCACCGTCAAAGGTCGAGATCGGGGTCACAATGCTGTTCAATTCGACTTTAGCCGCGGCATCGACCGCAAATTGCGGCGTAGGGTCTACAAAGGTATTCCCGACAGTTGGCGCTCTGCTGCCTGGTCTGCGCTGCTGCATCATCGGCAGCAGACTCAAGAGGGTCAGCATTCATACTCGCTCGCTAAACCTCACTTGCAATCGGCTGCTGCGTCGATACCGATCTCGCTCAATGAGCCTGACGCTAAGGGCTTCGAGAGGCTCAAAGTGATGCCAAGTACGCACGACGTACAGATCGACCTCGATGTTCCGCGGACAATCTCGGGCCACATTCAGTTTCATACCCGATACGGTCAGGGCCAGCGAGCACTTTTCCACGTGCTGCATGCCGTGTCGATGCTGTGCGACCAATGTGGATATTGTCAAGGTATGGGGCCTGTCGCTGCGACGCTTCTTTGCTATTTCAGTCCCGAGCAAGCGTATGCTGCTATGGTTATGATGCACAACCATCTCAATTTGCACTCGACTTTCTCACCCGGCTTTCCTGGTCTGGTCGAGAATCTGTACGTGCAAGACCAGCTGCTGCGCAAATACATGCCAGAACTAGCTGCGGTGCTTGACGAGCAGTCGGTGGTGGCTAGCTCGTATGCGACCAAATGGTTCATCACGCTATTCTCCAACTCGATACCTTTCGAAACGCAGCTGCGCGTATGGGATGCGTGGCTGCTCGATGGACAGGATGTAATCAGCCTTGTTGCGCTTGCTGTTATTTGGGCTCATCGAGGAGTGATATTGGAGCCGAGGGCGGATTTTGAAACTATCCTCAGTGCGTTGAGTAGCTTCTTTGTGCCTGAGGACGATGATGCGTTGTTGTTCTGGGTCAAGGATGCCTTGGTGAGGAAGGATGTAAGGAGTGCGATTAGGAGGGCGAGGGAAGAGTATAGAGGGAAAGTGAAGGCTGGGCAGACGGTTGATCTTTTGTTGTAGTTTTTGAACATGAACATTCATTTATTTTGCATCGTAGAACCATTGTTTTTAGCTTGCTGAGGATGTCTTGTCATGGACCGTCGTTTATGTTGAACCTTGCGGATGTGATGTGTGATGCTGCTTGTTGAGATTGAGGATTGAGAGGGATGCTTGGTGAGGAGCAGCTCGGCTCTCGGTGTGGAGGAGCTTCAGCCACAAAAAGGCGACGCGCTGTGTTGCTGTTCGTTCCCGCGGTTTTGGTGTTTCTTTCCTTCCTCACTCTGATATCCGCGCAGCGAAGAGTGCAGCTGCAGCGTTGACAGGCATATCGACCCTTTGACTTTCTTCTCGACACCTAGAGACATCGAACCGCCAACTTTCACGAGCAGCACACCACTCACCCGCACATCGGGGCTGGACGTTCTTGCTTCGTTACCACCATCAGCACTGCCGCTTTTGTACGGACGTTCATCATCACCTTCGTCCACTCCACACAGCTTCACCGATGCCCACGTCTAGGACCACCATGCAGAGCAGATTGTCGATCAATGACGGACCTTTGACATAGATCTCAACAAGACCTTCATACACGAACACCACCATCACCTCGGACTGACCCATCTGCGCCAAAAAAAAAATGAAAGACTGGCGCCGCTCGCCCGAGCCTCCCGGCATGATGGGCCTCAAGGACGCCTCCTATCAAGTGCAAGGCAACTGGGGTCAACCTGAAGAACTCTCCCAAACCGACTTTGATCCCGCATCGCCACTCCCGCACACGACTCCAACCATATTCGTCACCGATCCTCACACCCACACTCCACGTCTTCCACACACACCATCGCACCAACGCAGCAGCTCACTCAGCCTCTACACCATGTGTCTCCGCGTAATCCTTCGCAAAATTTCATCCGTCCAAGACCTCGGCGTCCTACCCTATCGTCACGCTAAACCCATCTTGGAAGAGTGTAGAATCGACCAGCTTATCACGCTCGAAGAAGCCTCACCGCACCTGCTGGAGCACACGGAAGAAATATGGAGACGAAACTGTCTGCGTGACTTTATCGATCTTCGTCGCAAATACACCGTCGACGATCCGCCAAAGGAACCAAAAAGCTGGAGGAAGCTCTACTTCAAAACGCAAGGTGAGATCGAACAAGCCAAAATAGACGCAGCGAAACGGATCAAGGACAAATACGAGCAGTTTCGAGCGGAAAAGGAGGCTAAGAAATTGGTGGTTAGGGATCGACCGATGATGGCGAAAGTAGCCAGGGTTGGGGGGAGGAAGTTTGGAGGTGCGGGTGTAGGAGGAGGAGTGAGTAAAGGGCAGAGTTTGTTGAATAAGGCGAGGTCGGGGAGTGTCGCACAGGCCAAGTTGACGGCGCCGAGGGGTGGTGGGATGGGGTTCAGGACGCAGGGGAGGAGTAAAGCTGTGGGTGTGGAGATTGCGCCAGAGGCAGCCGGGGTGGAGGTGAGGCAGATGGTGAGGCCGATGGTGGCACCGAGGAAGGTGTTGGGTGGGGCGAGCGAGGGGTTGGCCAAGATGAGGGAGTTTTCGATGACGAGTAGCGAGGCGGAGAGGGAGGTTTCAGGGTCGATATCATCGTCCAGAGTGAAGAGTGGAGCACAACGTTCAAACAGCGAAGCAGCAAGACAGTCAACAGAGCAAACCGCCGAACCATCCACCCTTCCACGTCTCAAACCACACGAAGTAGCAGCAGCCCCACCGATCACCTCTTCCTCCCGGCTCACTGATCGACCAAAACCCTCACAACCAGCAGAACCTTCAAAGAAACGAACACCATCATCACCACCACCGGACGTCGCCCGCACCGAACGACGCAAAATCGACTTTTTCAGCAGCAGACCTCCACCTTCCTCCTCTTCATCAGCCTCCGTTACGAGCAGCAGTCCACGTGCGCCTCCTCCGCTTTCCCCCGGAGTAGAGGTGAGAGGTATGAAACGTGCAGCGCCTTCCACGTCGTCGAAAAGTGTCTCTTCTCCGCCTGCCAGTACGGCTTCGCCGTTTTTCTCGGCTGGCAATGGTGGTGGTGGTGGTGGTGGTGGTGGTGTTCGAGTGGTGCAGACGAAAAGAGCGCGTACGCAAGTGGAAGGATCGTCGCCGATTGACAGTCCTCCAGCGTCGATAGCGGAGAAAAGTAGAGAGGTGTACAGGGGTATACCGAACAGACA
Organism: Anthracocystis walkeri; assembly: GCA_928858565.1. Taxonomy (NCBI): domain Eukaryota; kingdom Fungi; phylum Basidiomycota; class Ustilaginomycetes; order Ustilaginales; family Ustilaginaceae; genus Anthracocystis; species Anthracocystis walkeri. The sequence continues at coordinate 241,014 of CAKMXV010000007.1, forward strand.
GCACAGCATCAGTAAGAGCGTCCCAAGAGAAACGATGAAGGATTCGAAACTGGCCAGAGCTTCTCCAGCTGCACTTTCGTCGATCTTTATGCCTTCGTCGAGTCCGCCTGCTGGCAAGCGGAATGGTAGCGGTGGTCGATCGTAGTGCTCCCCCTACACAACATCACTTTTGGACGACACATAAGATTGCTCCATATAGCGCTTTTCTCTCACAAAAAAAACACTGTACAACATTATTACCCCTTCATTTATATCATCGTTTATCAAAAGACAATCTCGTTTTATCAGGGGCGAAGATGTGTGTGATCATGCTGAAGAAAGCGTCACGAGTCAAGAGTTTGTTAAGGGTCCTCTTTTGAGCGGTTTGGCGGGTGAGAAAAGGAAAAGCGGGCTGTGTTCTGACGTCAACGAGAGTATTTTTTTTAAAAGAATAAATTTACGAGCGGCTTGGCATGCGAAAAAAAAACCAACAGGATTGTACGCCAAGCATTTTTTGAAAGTGCTGCCTGGAAGCGGTTGCAGTAGCGCGTGTGCGTGGTGTTCGGGGCTATGCAGGATCGGGATGGAGAGTGAGGCAGGGGAGAAGGTTGGCGAGGGAGAGGAGGGACAGCGAGAGATAAAGCGATGTTCGGGGAGCGGGTCTGAGCGTGTGTGTGGAGGTTAAACACTCGGCATGCGCTGCCAGTAAAGTGGGAAAGAGAAAGAGTGGTTGCACCTCGTCCGACATCATCGACTACAACCACCATCAACCACTTCGATATCATCAATTTCGGTGTTTTTGTCAACCGTCCGACAAATCCTCCTTTGCTCCCTCTCTCCTTTCGTACCTGTGACTCGGGTTCGATACTGCTCGTCGAGCGCTATACACTCCAAACCGACACTTTTCAACTTTGGCTTTGATTCCGCACACTCGAAAATCGTCATCTACGCATCCTCCAATTCGTCCCTCCTGTCTGAACAAACAAGATGGTAAGCCACACCCCTTTCCGTTTCTCTTTCAAACCTAGCCCTGTTACTCCATCACTAACCATCTTTTCTCCCCCCTCTCTTCAGGATTTTTGCTTCTTCATCCCCGTCATCTTCGGCTGCCCAACCAAGATCAAACAAGAAGGCGATGGATCGGCACGAGTCTGTCCTCGGTGCAACAACGCGCAGGTGGTCCAAGCTAAAGCGAGAACCTGGTTCGAGTTGTGCTGGATCCCTTTGATTCCGATGAAGAGTAAACACATTTACATTTGTAATATCTGTCAGTGGCAGAGTCCTCAGGATGGAGGATTCCAGCCGCAGGTAGCGGGAGGTGGGTTTGGCGGTCATCAGGGTTATCCTCAGCCGCAGCAGTATGGGTATGGGCCGCCGCAGGGACAGGGGTATGGTGGATATCCGCCGCCGAAGCATTAGAGTGTTTTGGTGCAGGACGATTTGAAATGTAATTTTGTTGAAACGAGAGAGAGAGAGCAGGGTGTGATGAAGGTTGCACCACGACGAGTTCCAACGACGAGCTCTCAAACTTTCGCCCAACTCAAAGACCACCACACACACTTCTCACAACCAATCCACCGCTCTCTTAACTCTATTCTCGTCTACTTGACAAACACATTGCTCTCCAACATCCTCTCAACCTTCTCCTTCTCCACCCCTTCCAACCTAGTCAACAAATAATCCACCTCTACCTCCTTTGTCAACGGAATCACAAACGTCTTGTAAATCTTGACCACCGTATCCACTTCGATCTTGCGTTCCTTCTCCCTCTCCTCCGCATTGGCACCTGGACGATCCATATCCTGCCCGTACACTTTGGCCTTCTCCGCCAACCGTACGAGCAGAGCCGCCTCCACGGCGGGTTTTGTGATGAGTGACGCCAATGCTTCCCGGTTCGGGTTGAGGATGTGCGGGATAAAGGCGGCTGGTTCGGCGCGGAATTTGGATTCGGAGACGAACATTCCTGTGGAAAGCGAGAGAGGGGAGAGGGGAGAGGGGAGAGGAGTGAGTGAAGGAGTGAAGGAGTGATAAGGAAGAGGAAAGGAGGGGTAAAAAGGTAGGCTTACCGAAGTGAATTCGTCGACTAAGAGCAGACAAAACTTCAATGTCCCGGATCGCCGAGGAGCCATAATGTCCATCGTCGGCGTTCTGTGTCGTCGTGAGCAAAGAAAAAGAGAGTGGAATGCCAGTCAGAGAGACTCTGCTTGGGCAGGAAGTGGATTGCTGTGGAGCCGGGGTCACGTACCTCACCAAGCGTCTTGGTAATATCCGGAACGATCGACTCGACGTAATACTTGAGAATCTGATCGTTGACGTTGACCGAGTGCTTCCACAACAGCTCCGGGTAAGTTACGGGAGCAAGCACCGGTTTCGGCAGCAACTTTGGATCTGTGAATGGGTACTCGTCCGGTCTACTCATCGTCAAAGCCAAAGAAACAGGTCAGGTCAGACCAGCGTTCAAGCATTCGCGGGGGGAATATAAGGGTGGCCCACACACTTACGCTTCGAAACGTCGCACTTTAGCATGCGTACTTTCCGTCTCCTTCAAGAACCATGCTAGCCAGGAACTGTTCCAGCCCTCTTTCTCTTTGAGTTCAGGAAACCCATCGGGGAGGTAGCATTTGGCGTTGCGTGCGAATTGGGCTCGCTCGATGAGCTGGAAGACAATGGTTTCTTCGAGTCGGATGAGGACAGCACGGATGTTGTCGAGCGAGAGGATCTCTTCTGTGGTGGCAGAGTGGATGTCGAGGGTGTGCATGTTGCTGTGACTGCTCATTTGATTGACAGGAAGAGGTCGAAGTCTGTGTAGTAGGCTGTAGGGTGTGTGGAAAGAGGTGACAGCGTGTGTAGGAGGGGAAGCGCTCTTATGTACTGTTCGTTGAAGAGCGGTTGCGGGTGTGCGGGTCTGGGAGGGTGAGAACGGTTGCAAGTCGTAGAGGAGGGAGAACAGACAATTGACCGACGAAAAGAGTCCAAAGCGCACGCGACCACCACATGCGCAGTCCGGAAGATCAGGGCCCAACCCTCTTTCCAAAAAAAAAAAAGGGTCCCTGCACGCGCTCTCCATTTTTCACCCACACCAGCAACAGCTCACCTTGAGCAAGAAAAGCTCGCCTCTTTTCCCACTCTCGACCTCGACCTCGAGCTCTCATCTCGTTCCTTACCCACACCCACACACATTCAAACGAAAGTCGAGTCAGAGCTTGACAGCTTCATCCCGCTCAAATTGACCGAGGTATGACGCGGAAGGCTGGGACCGCAGCCACTCCCACCACTGCCGTTAGCTACTGAACAACGACGACCCACTCGCGAAAAATAAGCCACATGACTTGGCTTGTTTGGAAGAGGGAGATCGACGAACCCCGGCCGTTGGTTTCCGAGATGAAAGCCGGACCCCAAGAAATGTCATCCGCAATGTCATCTGCTTCGACCGGTCAAGGGCATCACGTGTGAGTTGCACGATACAGACACTCTCGTGGTAAGGGGGACGTTGAAACGGGTGGATAGGATTGATGCAGCAAGAAAAGGTTGACATCACCATTGTGTCACTGGTGGGTCCGGGTACATCGACGCTCGCTGTAGTTTCTCGTGCATGCTCGAGCACGACAACAGCGGCGGGCACGACTGTCGTCAAACTTTTTTCTCCCCTTCCCTCCCCTCTCTCCACCGAGACGTTTACACTTCCGGACCCTCGAAGTGTTTCCAGGTGCCCCTCATATGCTCGTACTTGGTGAAATCTTCAACACTCGGATGCGCCAGCTGCAACAGATACTTCTTCAGCGCCACAAACTCGGTATCCATCCTGGGTGAGTTCTTATACGCCTTAATCTTCAACCCGTTAAACGGATTCATGGCGAAATTGCGGCTGAGATCGTCAATGTGAATCGTATTATGACGTCCGTACGCCTCGGGCCACCTACGCCAGATGAACTCGAGCGCCTTCACCTCGTGTCTGTCGCCTCCAATGCCCTGGATCTTGAACATGGGTGTTCGGTCGATGACAAACGAAATGTTGTAATCCGGATTGCCGAGCATGTTGAGTTCGATCAGTTTGACTTCGAGCCATCGCCATGAGGTTTGAGACCAGACGCAGATGTCGTAGTGCGGGTAGACTGCTTTCAACAGCTCGTGGAGGCCCGGACGAGCGGCTAGCGATGCTGGCGAGTTCGGGTCGAGAAGTCGTTTGGTGTCGGCGATGCAGTAGTCGAGATCGAGCACGAGGAGCTTCTTACCCGGTCGAGGCGGGTTGATGATGGGGAAGTCGGAGAAGCGGCTGATGACCTTTTCGAGCGAGGCGATATTTTTGGGGTCCTCATAGGGAGGAAGCTTGGGCTCTTCGGGTTTGGGCGGCTCGGAATAGTCGGGATCCTGGACGGTGTCTACTTGATCGCCGGATAGGATGGTTGGTATGGTCTGGTCTTTGAATCGACTCGCTTCTGGTGTGCCCAAGAGCGTGAATTGTACTGTGAGCTTGCATGCTTGATCTGCGACGGCAGCTGTATCGGTGGTGATTGCTTCTGCTTTGGTAGGAGCAGGACGAGCTTTCAAAGCTGCAGGTGCGTAAGGGATAGTGCCAAGTAGGGTATCGTCGCTGGGCTGCTTGCCTTTGACCATGCCAAGAAGCTTCTGGCTCTCGGGCGGAACATCGGTCATCGAGAACAAAATTGCCTTGAGATCTGCCACCGTTTCATCTTCAGCTAGTCTTGCCGACAGCAGTGTGCGTTGGTATTTGATCGAGAAGCCCACCATGGGCGCGCTAGAAGCCGCATTTGAAACGGCGTCCGTCTTGTCATCTTGAAGATCCGACGGCGGAGTGAGACGAGAGGGTCCAGCTTGGGATGATGCTTCTGCCATCTTGAGTTGCAATGTCGTGGTTCGAAGAGTGTATGCTGACGAACCGACTTGCTGAACTGAGTCGGTGTAAGAGGAGGAAAGGCAGGTTGGCTGAGCCTTCGAACGTTGCCGTGTTTGAAAGACGCCGTGTGCTGTGCAGTGTGCATTCGCTGCTCAGGCACGCCGAGAGACCAACACTTGACAGCTGGAGAAGCACACGCGACTCGTGGCAATTTCTTGAAAGTGTTGGATCCTCAGCCAGTCACATCACGAATTCGAGCCAAAAAAAACAAAGACCTCACCTGAAAGGCGATTTTCGAGGCATCTCAGCCCGTAACGACGCCCTGCATGCCAATCGACAGCGGCAAGGCGCGCGCGGGCTGACAGACCAACACTCAGTCACAAATCACACACGCCGCACACGCCTTCTCTGAAATCACAGTCCCGCAGAGCTGCTCTGTTACTTTTCAACTCAACTCCGTCTTCAATTGCGACATCTAAAGTTAAGCTCTGTCGTTGTTATCTTCATCAACATCATCATCATCATCGGCAGCTGCAACATTCACCACTCGGCCACGTCACGTCCATCCTTCAAAGCGCTCGCTCGGCTTCGCTCACATTGCGGCTCATAGATATCACCGCAAAGAGATAGAGTTGGTCTCGCTCTCGGTAAGGTCGGCTTGCAAGACGTTGCATGACCGTGCAACTCTAGCATCTTCAACCTCCTCGTTTGTTTCTTTTCGCACATCCCATACTCAATCGCCGCCATGTCAAATAACATCAAGGTCGTCTGTCGTTTCCGTCCTCCCAATGCCATCGAGCAGCGAGAGGGCAGCGACATTGTCGTCGACTTTAGCGATGACGGCTCCCTCGTAAAGATGACAAGAGGCGTCTCTACCTCGGGTCCAGAGGCAGGCGGCTTCGTCTTCGATCGAGTGTTTCCCATGAACACCCAGCAGCGTGATGTCTTTGAATTCGGCATCAAGGAGACCGTCGATGACGTTCTCAACGGGTACAACGGAACCATCTTTGCCTACGGTCAGACAGGTTCCGGTAAGACCTTCACCATGATGGGTGCCGACATCGACAACGACAACCTCAAAGGTATCATCCCACGCATCACCGAGCAGATCTTCGAAAACATCATGGCCAGTCCACCACATCTCGAATACCTTGTCAAGGTATCCTACCTCGAGATCTACATGGAAAAGATCCGTGATCTGCTCGCACCACAGAACGACAACCTCCAGATTCACGAGGAAAAGAACCGCGGCGTCTACGTCAAGGGCCTCTCAGACTTCTACGTCGGTGGCCAGGCAGACGTCTACGAGATCATGCGCCAAGGTGGTCTTGCCCGTGCTGTTTCGTCCACAAACATGAACGCAGAGTCGTCGCGTTCGCACTCCATCTTCCTCATCACAATCCAGCAGCGAAACACCGAGACAGGCAGTGCCAAATCAGGTAACCTCTACCTCGTCGATCTCGCTGGTTCCGAAAAGGTCGGCAAGACCGGCGCAAGTGGTCAGACGCTCGAAGAGGCCAAAAAGATCAACAAGAGTCTGTCGGCGTTGGGTATGGTCATCAACGCGCTCACCGATGGCAAGTCGTCGCATATCCCCTACCGTGACTCCAAGCTGACCCGTATCTTGCAAGAATCACTCGGAGGTAACTCGCGCACAACGCTCATCGTCAACGCTTCGCCATGTGTATATAATGCCGATGAGACGCTATCTACATTGCGATTCGGTGTTCGAGCCAAGAGCATCAAGAACAAGGCTCGCGTCAATGCAGAGCTCTCTCCAGCCGAACTCAAGGCCTTGCTCAAGAAGGCCAAGGCCGACAACGAGCGATACCAGCAATACATCGCCAACCTCGAATCAGAACTCAAAACGTGGCGCTCGGGTGGGAAGGTGCCCGAGTCTGAATGGGCTGAAGCAAGCAAGGTCGTCGTGGGTCAAGGAGCACCCGTAGCTGCACCGACCTTGGCCGCGACTCCAAGTCAGTCGCGTCCGCTCACCCCAGCCGTCGAAAACCTGCGCGAGCTTGCCTCTCGTCCCGAGACTCCGTCTGCCGTTTCCATCGACAAGGACGAACGCGACGAGTTCCTGCGCAGGGAGAACGAGCTCAGCGACCAGATTGCCGAAAAGGAAGTCGCGCTCAAGTCGGCAGAGAGTGCCTTGCGCGAGGCTACACAGGAGCTCGCCTTCTACCGCGAGCAAGAGGCGACGCTCTCCAAAGACAACAAGAGCATGACCTCCGAGATCAACGAGATCAAGCTTCAGCTCGAGCGTGTCACCTACGAGCACAAGGACGCCACCATCACGCTCGACATTCTCAAGGAGCAGAACAAGGACCTGTCTGCAGAGCTCGAGGAGCTGCGCAAGTCGCTCGCCGATACCGCCAAGAGCGTCAAGGATCCTTCGCAGGAGGGCAAGGAGCGCAAGAAGGCAGAGCGCATGGCCAAGATGATGGCCGACTTCAACCAGGGCATCGTCTCGGAGAAGGAGGAGCAGATCCGCGAGACGCTCAGCAAGCTCGAGAGTGCCGGCAGCGCTGGTTCGGGTACCCTTTCTGCGGACGACCTTTCGACCTTGCGCGAGCAGCTCCTCGAGTCGCAGAGCTTGGTGCGAGAACAGAGCGAGCGTGTGCGCCAAGCCCACGAGGAGAACGAGCTGCTTCATCAGAGACGCCAGGAGCTCGAGAGCCGATTCGCCACTCTCGAGGCCGAATACGAGGAGCTGCTGGACAAGTCCATCAAGGCTGAGGAAGCCAACCACGTCAATGTCGACATCACCATCCAAGACCTCAAGAACAAGCTCGAATCCCAGTATGCGTCAAAGCGAGATGCACAGGCCAGCGAGATCAACGATCTCAAGCGCCAGATCGAGTTCAAGGCCAAGGAGATTGCGGTTCTCACCTCAAACAACGACAACCTCAAGAGCACCAACGAAGAGCTCAAACGCGCCTTTGCCGTCACAACCGCCGGCGTGGAGGGTGGACGCAATCTGGCCGAATCGGCACGAGAGCTGGAGCGTGTGCGCAAAACCATGGCAGCACAGCTGTCCGAGTTTGACACGATGAAGAAGTCGTTGATGCGCGATTTGCAGAACCGATGCGAAAAGGTGGTCGAACTCGAGATCTCACTCGACGAGTCGCGCGAGCAGTACAACAATGTGGTGCGCAACAGCAACTCGAAAGCGCAGCAGAAGAAGATGGCGTTCCTGGAGCGCAACTTGGAGCAGCTCACCAACGTGCAGAAGCAGCTGGTGGAGCAGAACAGCAGTCTCAAGAAGGAGGTCTCGATCGCAGAGAGGAAGCTGTTGGCGAGGAACGAACGCATCCAAGCGCTCGAACAGCACCTCATGGACAGCCAGGAGAAGCTCATGCTGCAGAACCGCAAGTTCGAGGACCAGTTGCAGGCGGTCAAGGAGCGTTTGCACCAAGCCAACCAGATGCGCGGCCCTGCTGCTGGCAATGCCGCTCCAGGGCCGTTGGGTGGATTTGGTCGAATTGCAAAGCCTTTGCGTGGAGGGGGACCGACGGCGGGCCCGCAGCCGGGCTCTGTTGCGGCGAGACAGGCCGTGTTTGGTGGCGCAGGTGCCGGAGCGGGACCCAACGACAACTCGCCCAAAGCACGATCCAGCTGGTTCTTCTCGTCCAAGTGAATAGAAGATGTCATCATTGTTACAACATACCCGCTCGCTACTGTCATACATTCATTTCACGTTCGTTGTGCGTGGAGATCTGTGATGTTGAGAAGACGTCGGTAAAGCGATTGACGTGAGTTGAACATGAGAAGCTTTTGAAACGGAAGTAAAAATCAGCCGCAAAATTAGGGTCGAGAAATGGCCCTTCCAAAAAAAAAGGGAGGAAGCGTTGGAAGAAAGCTCGGCAAAAAGCGGAGTGGAGGCCAAAGTCGGCTGCAGAGAAGCTCAGTTTTTCTGCTCACCACCATCAACTCCATCAACTGTCCCAAGATGCTCCTCAGGCAAGCACTTCGTAACAACTATGCGCTGCGAACGCAGCTGCCACGCTCGCTAGAGGCAACAAGCCTGCGAACGAGCGGCACGCCTAGTAAGTTCAGCGGAAACCACGTTTTCGTACCGCACTCTACCACTCGACAGCACTAACGCTCTCTTACCTCCGTTCCTTCAACAGCGACCCAACCAGCATGGTCCAGATTCTCCTCCACCGAAGCACCCACTACCAGCAGTGAGGATTCAGAAGCACTCCTGTTGGCAAAAGTCAAATCAGGCATCAAGGAAGCTATGAAAGCCAAGGACTCTCTCACATCCACCGTGCTGCGATCGATCGTTTCCGAGCTTCAATATTCGTCAAAGCAGAAGGGTAACCAGGTATCGAAAGTGTCAAAGCTGATCGTAAAGGCTATCAAGAGGAGACAGGAGACAGCGAAGCAGTTCAGAGCCGCCAAACCACCGAGAGAAGATTTGGCGGAACAGGAGGAGAAGGAGGCAGCTGTGTTGGCGAAGTTTTTGCCGGATGCAAAGTAGGCTTCAGATAAAGCAATACAAAGGAAATTCCTAACGCTACGCTTGATGTTGCTGTTGATGGCGGTGTCATATCCAAAGGATGTTCATGAGGAGAATGAGGGATGAAGAGGCTTGAAGCTATCGAGGATGGTGAGCAAAAATTTGGGCTTGTTAGACCGTTGAGTGTTCCAGTTGTGTGGGAAAAAAAAAAAGTTTCATAAGCCTGCGAACGGTGCGAGGTGGAGAATTGCGAACGAGCCAATCGAGCAGCTTTGATTTGTGCCTGCGCAGCACAAGACAGACGTCACTCAGCAGATGTGGTTGCGAGCGTTTCTGTTCGTACAGTACCCTTCTCTCCACCATCGACATCAACAACATCAAGAGCCGTCACTCACATACACTGCAATCATGTCAAGGCATCGCGCCGTTCGCAATCTAGATCTCGACGAGGAGCTCGCCGAAGACGACTACTACGATGAGGATCCCTACGACAACCTCTCGCAAGAGGATCACGATGCTATGACAGAGGCCTTCGCTCAGACGCTCGACGTGATTGGACCCCTCAGCTCCAACGGCTTCACCGAACGCGAGATCAAAGATATCCTCTGGGACGCGTACTTTGACGTCGACTCGGCCGTCACACAACTTGTCGAAGAGAAGAGTCGAAGAGAAGCAAAAGCGGAAAAAGACCGTCAGAAACAAGGTGAGTTGCAATGATCATCAAACCTGGCTCGGCGCGGTCCCCCTTTCTTGCCACGTTCAATGTTTTTGCTTTAAGCCAGATCGCAGGTGACTTGTTTTGATCGCGGATGGGAGGCCGCGCAGGGGATCAATGGATGCAGGTATCGGACCATAGGTTTGGCGAGCAAAGATCTGAATCTCTGTACCGAACCAAATGCGCACCATCACAGAATGCGGAGAGATGCAAGTCGACGACGAACAGCCAACAATAGAAGCGTTCAAGCAGCTGTCGTTGCAACGAGATCGACGTGCCGAGATTCGAGCTGGCAGAGGTATGCCAAGAGGCAAAGCGCAGGGGCTTCGTGGGTTAGCAACAGGTGGTCGTGCTGGTATGGCAAAGCGTAACCTGGCAGGTCTCGCGCCGGACTTCATCAGACAGTCTCCATCAGCAGCGTCATCGTCATCCGCGTCGACAACACCCTCCTCGAAGCCAGTGTCGAAACTCTCAGCTTTAGCAGCCAGGTCGAGTGCGAAGCGTCCAGCCGAGAATCCCCCTACGGACGCTGCAACTCGTCCCCGTCCTGCCTCACCGGCGCCCTCTCCCTTGCCCGCAAGCTCTTCTACAATTGCTGCGCCTGCTTCCAGCTCTGCTTCTGTTCCTCCCGTCGGTCGAACAAGCAAACTCGCTGCTCTAGCTGCTGCGAGGAGCGGAGCAAGTGCATCAGCGACGAAGCCTGCTCCGCCTGCTGCGAAAGAACCCAACTTTCCGACGACAGAAGCACCAGACGCCCCCACTAAGACGCTCTCGAAGCTGCAGCAGCGAATGCTCGCCAACAAGCAACAGCGTCAAGCTGCAACTCCAGAAGCCAAAGAGGCAGCAGCGGCGCAAGCAGCAGAGGAAGAAGCTCGCTCTCGACCACAGACCTGTTTTGGCTCCAATCTGCCCATCTCGTCCCTGTTCCCGACCGCTGATGGCGACTCACAGACGGAGCAGACGCCTTCGGCGACGAGTACATCGGGAACCACTCTAGTTTCCATAAGCGCTATTGCAGGATCGTCCAGGGATGCAACCGACCAGCTTGTCGCACCGCTGTCGATGCTCAGAAGAGTGCCTGGTGGATCGCCGTTTGCTCTTTACGTTCAAGGCTCGGAGGAAGGGTCTGGACCTGCTGCAGAGTCGGTCAGGAAAGCGTTTGCCGGCCCGAGCCCGGACGATGTTGTGCTGAAAGCTCGAGAAGGCACACGGCTTGGTGCAAAATGAACAAGGGGGCCGTCGCATTCCAGCACATTGCGTTGTATATTTCTTACTCACTCCCTTCGTTTTCTATTGCACCAATATGATTGTCTACGGTGTGCCGACCAACATCAGCAAAGAAAGCAGCAGCCGCAGCAAACGCATCAGCAACAACATCCGGTACCTCAACGCCATTGCACCGCAAAGTGGCCGTCGGGCAGGCTACAAAGGCAGCCGCATCCAAACCAGGCGGAACCACAGTCAGCCAACTCCGCAACGAAATCGAATCGCTCGACATCCACGGTGGTTTCAGTAGCCGAGCTGCCTCTTCTGCAGGCTCAGCTGCTCCCAGCGCCGTCTCGACGCCCATGGGCATCGCGCACGAACGCATCATCGAAGAATACCGCAAACGCGAGCGCGAAGGCAAAGCCGAGCTCAGCTTGGTCGTCGTAGGTCACGTCGATGCGGGCAAGTCGACGCTGATGGGTCGTATGTTGTTGGAGCTTGGATCGCTGTCGCAGCGCGAATACTCGAGCAACGAACGAGCGTCGCAAAAGATTGGTAAAGGTAGTTTCGCCTATGCCTGGGCGCTGGACTCTTCGGAAGAGGAACGCGAACGTGGTGTGACTATCGATATCGCGCAGGATCATTTTTCGACGCAGCACCGTACGTTTACGCTGTTGGATGCTCCGGGACATCGCGATTTCATTCCCAATATGATCTCGGGTGCGGCTCAGGCTGATTCCGCGCTGTTGGTGGTGGACTCGATTCAGGGAGCGTTCGAAGCTGGGTTTGGACCGAATGGTCAAACGCGAGAGCATGCGTTGTTGGTGCGTAGTTTGGGTGTTCAGCAACTCGTTGTGGTGGTCAACAAGCTGGATGCGGTCGGATACAGTCAAGAGCGATACGACGAGATCGTGGGCAAAGTCAAGCCGTTTTTGACATCGTGTGGATTCGATGCGGCCAAACTCAAGTTTGTGCCGTGCGGTGGCTCGGTGGGCGAAAACTTGGCGGTGAGGGAAGAAGGAGGTGCTCTGTCGGCTTGGTACACTGGACCAACTCTTGTAGAGGTGTTGGATGCATTGGAACCGCCAGCTCGACAGTTGGACTCGCCACTCCGCTTGCCAGTGACCAACGTGTTCAAAGGTCAAACCGCCATCGCGTCTGGTGTAGCTGTTTCGGGCCGAGTCGTGTCCGGCATCGTTCAGATCGGAGACAGAGTCCGACCCGTGCCCGGTGACGAATCGGGGATCGTCCGCGCCATCGAGGTGGATACCGAATCCGTTCCCTGGGCAGTAGCGGGCGCTAACGCCACCGTATACCTGAGCGGTATTGATCAGATCCAAATCTCGGTCGGCGCCGTTTTATGCTCCCCCTCCGCCCCCATTGCGCTATGCGACTCGTTCCTTGCTCAGATTCTGGTTTTCGAGCCAACCTACCCGTTGGTCGCGGGTACATCGATCGAGCTGTTCCATCACAGTGCTAATATCGCTGCAAGTCTGACGGAGCTCGTTTCGATTTTGGATAAGACGACGGGTAGTGTGGTCAAAAAGAAACCGAGGGTGTTGACGAAAGGATGTACGGCGATGGTTAGGGTGAACGTCAAGGCTGGAGGTATGGCGGGGCAGAGCAGTGGGATTCCATTGGAGGATGCAAGGACGAACAAGGAGATGTCGAGGGTGTTGATGCGGATGAATGGGGAGACGGTGGCTGCGGGGGTGGTGGTTGAGGCTCAGAGGGCTGCCTAGAGCTGCAGCGGGGCAGATGTACGAGAAAAACGAGCAATGCTAGAGAAAGAACACACAGAGACGAGTGGTTGTGATGCAAAACGAGGGTATGATTGCTGAAACCTTGTGTGAGGTGCGAGTTTCTACCACTCCAAAGCCCTCTCGACCGACACCGCATCCCCGACCTCTTCCTCTTCCTCCTTCTTCACCACCACCTCCCCAACATCCGCCTTCATCAAATCACTCACCCCACCTTCAACCTCAACCTTGACCCTCGCCTCTCCCCCTCCTCCTTCCACCGCTCTCTCCACCTTGACCCAATTCCCCTCCTCCACCCACCTCCCCTTCTCCCCCTCCTCCAGCAACTCGACTTTGACCCGCTTCTCAGCACTTTTCTGATCCACACTCCTCCAACTCGGACACAGTTTTCCCACGTCGCACAGGTCGCATCTGGGACCTACTGGTACGCAAATCACTTGTCCGAACCCCACCAGCAATCTGTTTATCTTACCGTGCAACTCTTGCGGTAACCAAGATTGAAGGTTGAGACGTGTTTCTTCGGGCGTCTTTGTACGATGCCAACCAAGACGGTTTGTCAATCGATGAACGTGCGTATCTACACCTATTCCTAGTTGTATACCCATACTGCTCAGCGCCAGAAAGGCCATCTTTGGTCCCACTCCTGGTAAACTACACAACTCATCAACCGTCTTGGGAACATCACCATCGAAATCGTCCTGTATAATCCTAGCTGCCGATTTCAAATAACCCGTTTTTCTCCTCCAAAACCCGACTTTAGCGATGCACTTTGAAATCTCGTCATCGCTCGCCTCCAACAACGACTGCAGGCACAAACCGTTGGGAAGCGTTCGTTGAAGATTGTACACCGCCTCAGCAGTAACTGGGTCTTTGGTTTGCGAAGAAAGCATCAGCGAAACGAGCGTAGCTAGTCGTTCGCGACGTGCTGAATCTGCCGCCGATTCGGGTGGGCGGTGAGCGTCGGCTCGACGATCCTGCCTGCCGTTTTCTTCGCAACCCATGGTGTCGACGGGTGCGACGATGCGCGAGCGTTGGCGGGAGAGGAGGGTGTAGACGGTTTGCCAGTTTTCGGGAGCTGGGTGGGCTTCGTGCGGTTCGAGGTTGACTTTGATCGGTTTGCGGGTTGGTTTGCGCGGGGAGAGGTCGAAGGGGGATGGCGTGGGTTTTTTGCTTTTGCGAGGTGTGCCTTTTTTGATGGCGGGTTTGCGTTTGGGCGTGGAAGTGGTGCTCTTGCGTTTGGAGGAAGAGGGTTCGGTGAACACATCGCTATCGTTACCGGATGAAGCACCGTCGAAATCGGATCCAGCAGAATCGTCAGGTGTAGCAGCTCTTGCACGTTTAACCGACGATGTCTTGAACGTTCTCTTTTCCACCTTTACCGCAGTCGAAGTGGAAGCAGCCGACCGTGTACGCAAGGAATACGAACGCCGTGCCTCCGAAGCAGAGATCTTGGCTGCTAGCGCTGCATCACCATCGCCACCACCACCGACAGCCGTAGCGTCAGTCGTGATGGACCCACCCTCGATAGGCGTCGGAGCAAACAGCTTTCGCCGAGAAGACGAGCGAACCACGGCAGCGCTGCTTGACATGATGCCTGCGGTGACAGCGCGAAGGGCTGAGGCTGTACGCGGAAAGGTAAGCGTGAGAATGGTCGTTTTGTTGAGCTCAGGTGTTTGGGGCGAGAAAATGGTTGCGCAGGTGTGTGTGTAGAGAAGGATGAAGTGGGCTTTGGTGTGTGTGGGGGGAGAAAAGGTCAATTTCGCCACCTTCTCTTGTTCAGGGTTCAACGCGGCCTTTCGGTCTCCAAGCCGGGCCATTTCTAATCGGATGCAGTCTGCGCTTTTAAAGAGTGCTTCTGGAACGGGTCAATTTTTCTGTCTTCTCCTCGAGAACAGCTTCCCGCCGGCTCTTGATGTCTGCTTGGAGCGATTCCAACCAGCTTCTCATCCCAAAACCGTCATACACTCTGTAGATACGTGCCACTCATCGATTCTCATCACAGCACAATTCAGTCTCGCGAGCCAAAGCAAAGAAATCTATCAACATTTTCCCATTACCACAGCGAAACCCCTTCTACTTCTGCCCAATCCTAGCCAAATACGCCTCCCACCCAGCCTTCTTGTACCTCTCCCCCTGCTCCCTCACCTTCTCAAACGCCGCCTTCTTATCCTTCTTCCCCTCCTCCGTCATCAAAGCACCGTAAATGCCCCTACCAACAATGATAACATCGCACCCACTCTCCCTGATAACCTGATCGGGAGTTCTGTACTGCTGACCCAATCCATCGCCCTTCACATCCAGCCCAACACCAGGAGTGAAGATGAGCAAGTCGCGTTCCGTGTTGGGTCCGTCCTTCTCGTCTACTCGAGACATGGCGATGAATCCACATACGAAACCCGAGGAGTCCTTTTTAGCTTCGTCTACACACGCTTGGGTGTAAGATCCTTTCGTCAGTGCTCCGGCGGAACTCATCTCTGCAAGCAGCAAAAGACCACGACCGAGCGGCTGTCCGACTTTGGCGAGACCGCTGATGACGCTCGGACCGGGTACGAGGTGTGCGTTTGTGATGTGGGACCACGAAGCGATCTTATGCACCCCTGCCGAGTATTGAAGGCTTGCAGTGTTGCCTTTTTTACATAAAAGAACCCAACAGTCAGTTTTCATCTGTATACCTCACCTGAGTAGAAGAAAAAAAAAAAAGCAGCGCGGCTAACACTTACCAATATCAGCAAATTTCCGATCCTCAAAGATCAAAAAATCATGCTTGTCGCTCAAACTTTGCAACCGTCGCACCAAATCCATATCGAAATCCTCCACGATATCGATGTGCGTCTTGACCAAGCACACGTTGGGTCCGACGGCATCGCACACGTCGAGCAAGTCGTGCTTGTTGGTCACGTCGACCGAGACGCAGAGGTTGGACTGTTTGCGTTCGATGCATTCGAGTAGAGCTTTGGCGGCTGGGTTGGGTTGTTTGGCCGCGCGCACGGCGTAGGTGGAGAGTGTGATCGACATGGTTGCGGAGAGAGGGATGTTGAGAGAGGGGGGCCGACGAGTGAGGGGTGATGATCGACGGAGGGAGGTAAGGAGCACCCCCGCGTTTCCGAGTGAGGTTGAGGTTGAGAGGGAGGGTTAGAGGCAGCTGGAGAGAAACTTTCCTACCGCACGGGAAAAAAATCGATGATGCACAGCTCACGTGAAGCGGAAGAAAATGGCAGCTTGGGAAGAAAGAGAGGAAAAAAAGGTCGCTCTCAACCACTCACACTCGTCCTTGCTTTCTTCGTCGACATCTCGCTTTCATCACCATCATCGCTCCCTCACCCTACCTCATCACAACCCGGACAAATTTGTCCAACTCTTTCACCATGGCAGCCAACAACGCCACCACCGCACCCACCCACTTCTCCAGACTCCTCCGCCAAGCCCGCATCTCCTCGTTCGACCCTTCCATCCCACAGGTCTACACCGCTCCCCCCGCCTACGCCGCTCGTGGAGAATGGGGCATGAAACGTCCCCTCCCTTCTACATCTAGCTCCATCTTTGGCTCCTCCTCCGGCTCCGCTGCTTACCCCGGTGCACTGCGCTACGTCGAAGTCTCGCAACTCGACACCGCCGAAGGTCAGACTGCTTGGAAGGAACGTGAAAAGGAGACCCTCTTCGTCAAAAGATGGGCGGAAGCGGATACAAAATTGCACGTTCACAGGCCGGATTCGGGCGCACCCTATGATGCTGGTGCGTTCGGTCCTAGACCTAGCGTCACTTTTCTAAAGTCGACCGAGAGGTACTTCCCATCCGAGATCCCAGGGCCGATCGAACTCACGCCGGAGGAACAAGCTTCCGAGTCCGAGAAGGATCGCGAAGCTCGACTGTACAACAATCGTTGGCGAGAAATCATGAAGCATCATGCTGCGCGCGGAGCAGCAGACCCAGCTTACAAAGGGTTGGATTTTGTGGGCGAACAATCTACCTCTCGCGCATTCGGTTTCGACGCTGACAAATTCACAACTCGTCCTCGGATGATGACCAACTACAACGCACTCACGGACAAACAGTTTGAAAAATTCGTCGATTCCATCCGAAACCAACGAGGGACGTGGAAAAAGTTCTTCAACAACAAGGAGAAATCTCGATTGCTCGGGTTGATCCGTAAGCGACAGGAGAAGGAGTACGCTGCAGCGGTGCGTGCGCAGGAAGACGCAGAACGACGCGGTGCGACCAAGGAACCTCTACCGGAGATCGATCCGGAAGCAGAGTTGGACAAGATGTCGTTGGCCGAGATCGACATGTTGGAGCAGTCGCGCGATGTCGATGCTACCCGTGACGCCTATCGGATGTTGGAGGATAAAACGGTTCGAGCTACGACTCAAGCTAGTTCGGAAGCGTTGCCGGGCGTATCTCAACCGAGCACGATGCACCCACATGCCGGACTGCAGTTCTCTCAACCTGACCCTATCTACTCTGCCATCCTCGCCGAACCTTTACCGGGTAGGGTGCTGCACGAGGTGTCGTCCAAGGCGGACCGGGATCTGCGCAAGTACGCCAAGATCGCAGATGGAAGATCGGTGCTCGTCGGTGGACACGTGTCGTACCTGCACGCTCCTCTGCGATCTCAGGCTCCCCCCACGATCGATTGGAGTCGTACCGACCCTCAACGTGGTACCGCGCTCTTCCGGATCGTCGACGCTTACCGTACCTCCAGCCTCACCCTTGGTAGCGGGATGCACAAAGACATGTTGACCCCACGCAACGACCTAGGTTACATCCGTTCCAACCTCGAACTTGTGAAGACCGACGCTTCAGGTAAACCACTACCCAAATTGGCGGATGTAGGCGGAGCAGACTACGTGGGTAAAGCAGTCGTAGATCCGAATAGGCCTATTCGAAGAGCGTTGGGTGCGGGTGCGGTGGGCCAAGGCGAGCAGAGAAGTTTAGGGTTGAACGTGGGCGTTAGGAAGAATGAGGGACAGAAACAGAGGAGGCTTGGTAGATCGAGGGAGGGTGCCAAGGTGAATGCGGGTGGGGAAGATTCGACAAAGAAGATGTTTGAGAATTTGGATTCGCTGGTCAACGGTCAGTCGAGCTGATATATGGCGGTTTCAATTATGTATTCTTAGATGACGATCAATAACCATTTTGGCTCCACTTTCAATGCTTTCGTTGTGTGAGATGTGAAAGGCGAGATGTGTCACCTCGTCTTATCCCGCCTCACCTTGGTCCACAGCCCGCCCCTCCAACCGTCCCTCGAACATCACCCCCTCAACCGTCCCTCACCCCGCTCTCCCCATCGCCTTCTCCCACCCCCTCACCCTCCCCAAACCACCACCCAGCTCAGCATACCATCACAGTCCATCTCAACCTACACAACCACACACCAAAACACTTGGACGTTTCAAAAACCCCGATTAACCATTAACGTGTTTACAGTAGTGGGGACGCATATGTAGTACCGACGACTCCACTTTTTTTGGAAAATGGCACAATACCAGTGTTTTGCAAAAAAGAGTCATGCTCTTCTGAGCCCCACAGCAAGGCAATGATATTGATGATAGCATCCAGTGTCTGGCTTGAGTTGATGGTGGCAGGATGGAAAGTCATGTTGTGTTCTCAAATGGTCTCTTTGCAAGCTCAGTATGGCATCAGTAGCAGCCGAATCCAGGTCCTGAAGCCTCGGGCGTGTGGCCAGTGTCCAAAATTTATGCATTTTTATGCGCGCATCGTGTGAGGCACTTGAGCAGAGGAAAAAGCAGCACCTTGATGACTGTCCCATCTGCTCACCATGCTCCAAAACCATCATCTTGGCATGATCATCTGAGAGGATAGGGTGATTCACAGCATGAAGATTGTATGAAGGCACAGTTTTTATCCCAACAATGTGTATGTGTACAGCATCAACGGTGCAGAAACTATTTTGTGGCTTTTGACTGCTCAGGTGCCTAAATTGCACAAATTTTTGCTGGCCTCGGACTCAGACCCTGCTCACACCACACTGAGGTTGCCAATATACCCTTGGAGAACATGTCGACAACTCTCCACCTTACCACCATCATCCCAGAATCAACTACACTTGCATCAACCTCACGACTATCATGCTGTGCTGTTTAGAAGAAGATGCCTGTTTTGCATGACACACTGTGCAAGTGCCCAATTTGCAATTGACGCGACTGCGTCGCTACTACATCTGCGTCGCTACTACATCTGCGTCGCCACTGCTGTACATACGTTATCAAAGATTTTTCGAGGGGCGCATCGAGGTTGTGCGCGCGCCAAGAGACAAAAAAAAACGAAAGGCAGTGGTAGTCTGTGTGTGTACAGGTGTGAGAAAGACTTTTTTTGGGGGGATAGGGGTAACAAATAAGGAAGCGCTGCTAGGTCGACTGAAGGCAGCCAGATATCTACAATGAGGGGAAAAAATGGTCGAACAACGAATCAATTCGACGTAGCAAGAGGACCAAACATGCTGCCGTGGTGGAAGAGCGCGCGGGACCCATTCAACAGCGCAGATGGCATCAGTGGGCCCGACATGGTGCCGCTCTGACTTTTGCCGGATTCGCTTAGCGGGCTGATGTCCTTGAACGCTCCACCCGCGGCAACAAAGTCGGAGGTGGTTCGGAGCAAAGCCGCTGATGGATTTTCCATCGCCAGGCTTGCCCGCGAAATATGAGTTGGTCGTTGCGAGCCTGCAAGCGATCCATCATCGCCGTGGCCGAAAAGCTTGTTTCCAGCAGCAGGCGCAGAGCGACAGTGCTGCAGGTTGGCGGCGTCGTCATCGACAGCGATCGAGCCAGCACGATGATGTGACTTGGCCCACATGTCCACAGGCGAGGCGGCCTTGGGATGCTCGATGCCGTGCGCTACATCGCCATCCAGCTGCAAGGCCGGGATGGCATCAAAGTGGCTCAAGGCTTCGTCAAGAACGAGGAGCAAGCGCTTGGACGAGTCCTGATCTCGGTGCATGCCGCGAGCAGATCGCTTCTCCTCCCAAGACTGGAGACGGTTGAGGAAACCGATCCATGTCTCGTCGGGCACGTTGACTTCGTAGTTGCACTTTTTCAAGAACCACGCCTCGGTCTGGTTGAGCTCGGCGAGCGGAATGCCAGTGACCTCGTTCCAGGTCTTGTTGAGGAAGGTGTTGTCGTCCAAGTGCTTGTTGGCGATCATCATTCCCAAAGTGAACAGCTTGAACGGCGCGGCAGAGGTGGGCTGCGCAAACAGTTCGAGCACGACGGGGTCGATCGAGCCATCGGGAAGCTGAGCCATGACGAGCAGTCTGAGCGCATTGAAAATACCCAGCAAGAACGCGGGAGGCGAGAGCAGAGTCTGCGCGAGCACTTGGTGGACGAATCTCCTGAACGCCGGGCTGGGCTCGTTGGCATACGAAGTGACAATGCTTGTGACAGAGTCACGACCACCAGATCGTCCCTGAGCGTGGCCGTTGCTGGCCTTGACTGTGGCAGTCGGCAGTGTTTCGCTGAGAGAAACAAAGAGGTGGTCGTTGTTACTCCATCGCCAATCAGGCGACACGAGACGAAGAACGGCAAGGACATTGTCACGCATCCTTCCGGACCACTTGGAGGAGACCATCTTGGGCGAAGTCTTGGACGAATTGCGTCGAGCACGAAGCGCCGATTCGGATCGCGAGCCGTCGAGCGACATGCCCAGACCGGCACGCAGAGGGCTGCGCGCGGTCTCGACCGAGTGAGCCGAGACGGTGGAGCTGAGAGCGGGGCTCTCGTGGGCGAGCGAAGCGGGAGTGCCAGGCTCGGAGCTGCTCGCTGTGCTTGCACCTGAGCTGTGACCTGTAGCGGCCTCCGAGTGACCAGAGCCCTGGCGAGAGCGTTTGGCGGGCGAGACGTCTCGAGCCAGCGCGCTTCGTGCTCGCTCAGCGCCGACTGCCATACGGTGCAAGTCGTGTTGCGCCGAGGCGTGGTCGCTGCCAAAAGTGAACGAGTGCGCCTGTGGACGCAGCTGGGGCATGCGATCCGGACCGAAGGGTGAGCGGAATGCGTTCCAGTCGCCAGAGGAAGAAGCAGGATTGGCCGCATTGCGGTCGAGCACGGTGGATGACCAGGGCGAGGTGTCGGGCGTGTTGAGCGAAGGAGTGGAAGAGGAAGAGGGCATGGACGCAGCGGCAGGCGACATGGCTTCGTCGCTCTCTACATCCATAGCCTCGTCCGCGGTCTCGTGGGCTTCGATGAGCAGCTCAGGGTCAAAGAGAGCAGTGCAAGCGTTCCAGATGAGCTGAGCGCCGATGGCAGCAATGGGCAAGGCAGACTTTTCCAATGAGTTAGGAGAGCAAGGCGCAGGGGCAGCAGCTTGATCCGCAGCCTCCTTTGCGGGGGCTTGCTCCTGCTGCTCGTTGGCAAGAGCGGTGATGGCAGTCTCGTTGTGCGCGTCATGGCGAGCCTCTGATTGAGATTGCCAGTGAGCGGCGTCTGCGTGACTGCGAGCCTCGTCTGGACGCTGCTGCCAAGCATCCGAGGAGTTGCCAGCACGCTCCTGACTGTAGCCGTGCAGACGCTCGTCGCGGGGATGCGCGGCAAAGTCGTGCGAGCGTTCCTGCGATCTGGCAAAGTGGGCACGGTGGTCGAGATACTCTTGGCGCGATCGGGTGGAAGCAGCCATATCGCGATAGTCGGGCTGAGCGTGGCGGTCGTCGGCATACGAATGCTGAGGGTAGCGCGGCGCTTGACTCCAAGCGTGCATGCGCGAGGCGTTGGAATTCGAATGCGACGCCCAGGCAGCTGCACCACCATGCATGGTTGCGTCGTCCGAGAGGCGGTGTGCAGGGGGCAGAGGGTGGCTGGGATACATCTGCTCCTGCTGAGGCAAGTAGGGAACCGAGCCTCGGTGAGGACCGGAGGCGTGGTGCCAACCTGACCAATCGTGAGCTGCATCTTGGGAACGGTCTGCACGATGAGGGCCCGACGAGGCCCAGCCGTCATGGTATCGACGCTGTCTGTCGATACGAGCATCGTGATCGGCAGGAGGTGCAGCGTGGTAGGAATGCGCAGGATGTTGGTAGGATTGTTGATGAGGGTATGGGTGAGGGTGAGATTGAATGTGCTGCTGTTGAGGGTACGCCGCCGAGGCAGGAGCGAAAGCAGGTTGGTACATGGAAGCACCGTTGTGTCTCTCGTGCGCCTTGGCGAGGTGATGCTGAACCAAAAGCTGGTGCTCCAGCTGCTGATGAGTGCGAGGCTGCTGATAGGGTTGGGGGACGCCAAAAGCCTGTGCGTACCAAGGCGTGGCAGCGTGCCCTTGAGGGTAGGCAGCAGGAGCATAGCCCATCATGTGCTGTCGACCAGCACGAGCAGCCGCCGCCGAGAGCCTAGGAGCCTGAGGAGCTTGCCAGACGTGATGGTCCATGGCGCCACCCATGGATGCGGGAGCCATGTCGGCATAAGACTGTTGATGGTACATCTGAGCCTGAGCGGCAAGATCGACGAAGGGGTAACCTTGCGCGCCGGGTGCTGATGGGACTGCAGCGAGAGAATGGGGTTGGTCGTGGTGGGGATAGGGGTTCATGGCATAGGCAGCGTCGGGATGAGCAAAGGCGGCCGCGTTGGGCTGCCCATCGTGGTAGAAGGCCATGGTTGCAGAAAGCAGCAGGTGCGTTCACGTCGGAGGATGTACCGAAGTGGACGCTTTTGAGATTTCGAAAGGCCGAGCACGAGCTGAGAATGCAGCGAGTGTCGATCTTGCCGAAAGTGTGGGAGGACGGTAACGGAAAAGAGACTGGCGTGAAGAACACGAAGAGTCGGGGAGAGATCCAAGTGACAGCGTCTAGAAGAGTGCTGAATTGAAAGAAACGAAGCCGAGAAAAACTGACGGAAAGGAAGACGATGGTAGACGAGTCGGAGTCAAGGGTACTGAATCGACAGCAATGAAGGACGAATCAGAAGACAAGCCGATGAGATGAATGAGAGAGGGCAGAGTTTGAGAGAGCAGCACAATGAAGGCGTCCCTGAGCCCGAAGGTGATACGAAGAGAAATCACCTAGATGCAAGAATGACAGCCATAGAGTCGTTTGAGAGGATCAAAGGAGTCGAGACTGATTGGTAGAGGTAGCCAGAAGCCGCACCTGAGACGAGAGTCAAGACGCTGGTCGACAAAGGATTGACGGGTGGGAAACGTCGAGACGCAGAGGTGAGTGAAGCAGATGGCAACGTTGGAGTCGTAACAGCGAAGTCGAGACTGAAAGGCTACGATAGTGTAATAACTGTCGTTGCCGAACGAGTGCAGTAACAGATGGCCGAGGTGACAGAACCAGACTGTTGCAGACGCGGGTCGAAGGGTTGTTGGCGAACCGACTGAGGAGCAAGACTAGCAATGGCGTGAGAACAAAGCTAAGATGCCAAGCTAAGGACAAGTCGAGAAGCCTTCTTGTTCTTCTTCGTCGTCGTCTTCTTCTCTATGCGCACACAGCACCACAGGATTCAAGCTATGGAAGCGTTGAACGACTGCAGCCAAGTGGTTGCTAAAGAGAGCGGATGAGCCTGCTCAAGAAAGGGAGAAAGATCCCGTCAAGAACAATGGACCCAACACTTGAAGATGAACCAAAGCGAAAAAGGAGAGGTGAGGATGAAGAGAAAAAGGGAGGGAGGATGGTGACGAGAAGGCAAGGATTGAGAGTGGCAGCGGCAGTGATGACACAAAAAGCGGCAGCACAGCGCAGTGCAGAGTGTCAGACTCAAAATCACGTTTCTACACACTCTCCCAGCTTAGAGGAAGGAGAAGCCGGCTTGAAGGGGCAAACAGAGAAAGGGCAACAAGTTCCGCACTCACTCTCTGGCATCAGTCAGCTGCGGCGGCGACTGTTTCCCTAAGTTAAGCTTGAAAGAGTTAGGTTCGCTTTGGCTGAGTCGAATTTGAGCGGTGTGCAGTCACGCTGAGCGAAAATGATGCGTCGTTCCAGGTGAGTGCGGAGCGAGCCACAGCCTCCCAAGCCATGCCGGACAAAAAATTAACAATTCGTTTTTGTGCTCACAAATTCGAAATTAGCGATTTGAAGTTGGTGATTACAAAAGTACCGGCTCGTGTGGATTGCTTGCATTCCTCGAATTCAAATGAGTCATTACAGACAAAAGAATGCATTTGAAAAAGGCTTGTTCATTTCTCAACTTTTTCAAAACTCGAGTGTGCAAAGTAGCGCTCAGCCCCTGTGTTGGCTGTGTCGGCGGTGAACAGCAGCAATCCTCTTCTACGTACCAGTGCAAGCTCAGACCTCTCCTGGTGGAACGCGGCTGATGCGGAGCGCCCTCGCTATTGTGCTCGTCATTGTTCTACACTTTCAAGCCACATCGTCGAGCGGGTCGTTGAGCAGGAGGAAGCTGGGTCTGAAGCAAGATGAAGACGAGACTCTTCAACCCACTTGCTGACCTCTCAGAGTCGAGTCAAGAAGCAATCGTATATCGGAACGGGAGCAACACGCTGAGCAGCTCGTAAGGATCGCAGCTGGACCAACTTCAGACTCAGACGAGAAAGCGTTGAAACAATTTTCACAAAAGGCACATCGGCAAAGCAAAACAGCTCCAAAAAAACTTTTCAATCCAGAGAAATAGCGCGCGCTCTCACTCTGCACCGAAGAAGCTTGGCTATCTCGGCTTGCGATGCGTCAAGTGTAGTCGTGGGAACATTCGGATCGCGAGCTGAACGAGTGCAACAGCAAAGGTAAAGAGGGATCCCGACGATGGTGGGCTGAAAATGATGTGGGATCAATAACAAGCCCCTGAGAAAAGAGCAATGAGACCAGCAGTCAGGCTAGCAGGGTAGAAAAAGAGTCAACTGATGCAGGGTTCTGCTGCGAGGAGTACCGCGCACATGGCTTTCTACTGCCTCCTACTCAAGCTGCCAAGTAACCATGATCCCCCTTCAGTCGGAGCTCGATGCTCAACCTGGTTCACCGACATCGGACTTGCGAGTGTGCCTAGTAAATGTGGATCTCGACCCGCTTTCGCCCATCGCCAAAAATACAAGGTCCGAGCATGCTGTCTAAATAAAGGAAATCGTTTCAACAACAGGCAAAGCTTTCACAACTCTTTGTGTCACCGCAGTAAAAAGGGTCTTCCCGAGTCGAAGTTTTGGTTTCAAGGGTCGAGTTTGCACTGCGGAAACGCCTCTATAACTCTCGATGATCGCTAAAAGGGGGATCTAAAGTCGGTTACAAGCAACGAGCACTAGAGCACAGCTAACAAAAAAAAAAAAAAAACAAATCTTTTTTTGGCCATGGGATCGGCACAAGACATAGTCACGGGTTCGTCATTTGCCGGTTGCAGATCGCTTTTACCAAGAGAGCAGCTGTTGAAGATCGCCATGGGATACCGCCGTCGTTCAATCTCACCGCCGCCAAGGAAATTGTTCCATCCAGTTCAGCATCCCCCGCCTTTTTCTTTCTTTTTCTTTTTTTTGGTTTGTGGCTAGCTGCATCTCCAAAACCGTGCCTGGAGCGAGGAGCTAGCATTCCGGTTTTGTACAACTACTCCGAACACCATCGCGATCATTGTCTTGATCACCCTCCACCATCCACCATCACAACTTCATCGCCAACGGATTTCGAGCACATCCATCCAGGAAAATCAACCCTGAGCCCAATTCAACTTGCATAGCCGGTCTTTCTTCACCTCATCTTCCAAAAATGGCAGTACAGCCCACCCTCATGCCACGCGCCCCAGCTTTGTGGGAGCGACAAGGCAATGGAAATGGAGGCAATGACGGCACTGGAAACGGAGGAAACGGAGGCAATGGAGGCAATGGAAATGGAAGTAATGGAGACGACGGAGGAGGCAATGGCTTTGACAGCATCATCAGCCAAATCTTTGGTGGAGCCGGCAACACCGATTCCATCGTCTCCAGTGCCTCATCTACCTCCATCCCGAGCACCACCTCCAGTACTCGCCGTACTACTTCCTCTACATGTAAGTCTCTTTCCCTGTTGGCCTTGCAGGAGGTGCATATCTGATCTCGCTGCAATCTTCTCTTCTCTCTCTTCCTTGCCTTCTATCGCATACTGACCTGCTAGCCTCATCCAATCGTCTTCCATCACCAATAGCTTCTACGCCTACCACCACTTTCACGCCCACTTCCACTACCTCATCCACCTCCTCGACATTCTCTTCTTCGACGTCGAGCACTCCCACTCCCACTCCTACGTCGTCGGCGTCTTCGACCGTCGTCACTACCTCTTCACCCACCACACTCGTCAGCACCTCCCAATCCGTCTCGGGTACCAGCACCTCTCAGGTTGTAGTCACGACTGTTGTGACACCCGTGGTTACCACCACTTCCTCGCCTAACAGGGCCGACCTCAACCGCTCCAGCGTCAATGGTGGCCTCATTGGCGGTGTTGTTGGTGGTGTCGTTGGAGGTTTGGCCTTGCTCGCTCTCTTGATCGCCATCTGTGTCATGTCCACCAGACGCAGGTCGCGTACTGGCCATGCATACTTCCTCTGCTTTGGCGAGCGTCCTTCTCGAAACAAGGGCGGTGATCTGGGTCATAGTGGTGGTGCTTGGCCTACGTTTGATCCTCAGAACGATCATGCTCCTCTCAGCTATGCTGCTGCCGGTGTTGGAGCAGGTGCTGCTGCTGGTGCGGGTGCTGCTGGAGCCGCAGCTATTGGATCTCGCAGCCGCCGTCATCGTCGTGATCAGACCAATGCGACTTTGCCTGCCGACTTTGCCAACGACGACGACCCCGAGCGATACGGCTACAATGGGTCATCGGCTGCTCATGGCAATTCGTACCAAAGCTATGATGGGTACGATGCATACAATGCTTACGGTGGCAATGGTTATAATGATATGCAAGAACGCCCTTCACGCAACGGTGCAAGTGCGCTTGCTGCTGGTGCAGCTGCTGGAGGTGCAGGTGCTTATCTCTACAACAATGCTAGCCCGGGCAACAATCACCACCGACGCTCTTCCTCTGGTCATCCTGCGTATAGCAACTCGCATGAAGGCTACAACTCGGCTAACATGTCGCCCCACGCTACCACTTCGACCGAGACCGCCCCTGCTCCATGGACTCTTCCCATGATGGGCTGGCAAGATACCCACGGTCCATACTCGGTTGCTGGCGTCGGACACAATATCGGTGCTCCAGGTCCCCAGGCTCAGTTCATGGTTTCTCCCTCCGAGGCCAACGCTGCTGCTGCGGCTCGTCAGTCTCCACCCGGTCAAACGCGTTCCCCTGGTCCCGATTACAGTCACTTTGACCCACCTGAAGTACGCGATGCACGTGCGCGCGAAGCTGCAGCTGTTGCCCTCGGTCGCGGAAGTTTCTCGACGTCCAACAGCCACATGCCGACTTCCCCTCGACGACAGAGCAGACGTCTATCGTCGAACCACGGTAGCCCGATCAACGATAACATCGGCTTACTTGGCGGTCCACCCGCCTACGTGGATGCTCAGGATGCATTGGAGGAGGTAGACGAGCAGCCGAGGAGGTTACATTTGACCAATGCGGAGCCGGATGTGACTACGGATGACGATAGTTCGAGAGCCGGCGGTGGTAGAAGACCAGCACATAACCATAAGGATGCCCCGCCGAGTTCTACTTATAGGAGGCATTGATGGACTTTTGAATCAAGGACTTTTTTCGATTTGGTATGGTGAAGCATTATGCGTCGCCCCGTTTTTGTATTTGCGATCGTTTTGTGCGCCTCGAGACAACATGTGTCTATTTGATGGCTTGCTTGCAATGTATTTTTTGATCTCGTTCCTTTGAATGTTTGGATTTGGTGTGGGTGTGCGACTGAGGTTGAGGAATCGCATCACATCACTGTACTTGGAAAAAGTCAAAGCATGTGATTTTGGGGTTTCCACGTTGAGGAGTTCGGCTGTGCGTGTACCAGTGATGAGGCTTAAATTGGGGGGTTGTTTGTGGGCTACAGTAGCATCGTGAAGACTTGGTCGATGTTCGCACGCATGCCGAGCTTTGTTAGGCAGCTGTGTTCTTCCATCCAAGACCGGGTGGATGTTTTCGGGCATGACCAGCTCGAACAGGGACTTGCTTGTGCTCTACAGTGGCATCGTGAAGACCGGGTTGATGTTCACACGCATGCCGAGCTTGTTTAGGCTGTTTGTGGTGTAATCCCGTCGACGATCGGGCTGCCGTGCGTGCATCAGTGATGAGGCTTGAACAGGGGAGTCGTTCGTGCTCTGGTCGTAGAGAAGGCCGGGTTGATCTTCATGCTCGTGCTGTGCGTTTGAAATACCGCAAATCGACGCAGTCATGGTCTTGCTTTCACTTCGAAAAAGGTCTTGATGCGTCGCTTGTGACGCATCGAGCGTTCGAAGTGCAAATTTGCGTTTGCTCAAAAAGCCTCTTTTGGTGTCGTTAAGATCAATTCTCTGTGGCGCAATGCTTGGCCGGCGACGAGGCGTGCTACGGCTCCTGTTGCGGCAGATCCGGCGCAGGTCATGGATGGACAGCATCGGGAGCTTTGGAGGCACGCACACTCAGAAGGAGATTTTTCGGTGGCAGTGTGGTAGTATCGGGAACTGTGTCTACCGCTATTCATACGTTTCGCCGTCTCTTTTTCAAGTGGACGAGGAGTGAAGCTTTCGGATAGCGTGCTGATCATGCATAATCTGCGTCTACATGATCTTGATGTTTTGCTCTTTCCTGTCTCTTCATCCGGCTTCGAGTACTTGCAAGCCTTTGTCTAATCAGTTTGTGCGAACATGCGCACTCCATTTGGCGTTTCTCACTCCAGTCCACGGTACGCAAGTGTAAGACATTAGACAGTGTATTCATCACTTTGAGACTCTACAATCTATAGAAACAAGGGGTATCTTCGTACAGCATCTTCCTTACTCAGGCATAACCTTACCCCTAACCAACCCTGGCACATCCGCAATACCCAACAGATGCACCGACACGGCAATCACCACCCCCAACAGCACAAACCCAGCAGCGAAACCCATAAACACCACTCCTACCAACGCCAACAATGCTAAAAAGATACTCCCTCTGATCGCCTCCCAACTCAACCATCCCTTCTCACGCCCTTCCAAGAACGCACTCACTCTCTCGGCTACCACTCCACTACCCGCAACGACAACGGGTACACCAGTTCCAGGTTGAGTCGAAGCACCGACGAAGAAGAGATTGTTGTAGCTCGCGTGTTGGATGGATGGTCTGAACCAGAGTACTTGAGGGATAGTGTGGCTGAGACCGAGAATCGAGCCGCGGAAAAGGTTGAACTTGTCTTGCCAGTCGAAAGGGTCGTTTACGATTTCGTGGTCGATGAGGCTTTCGAAATCCGGACGGTTGAGTCGTTTGGAGAGCGTTTCGATGACTTGTCGACGGGCGCGGGTGACGGTTTTGGCGAACTGTTCGCGCGTACGTGCTCCCTTGGCGGGGTCGGTGCAGGGTTTTTCGGGGATGGAGATGGGACCGCAGGGTACGAGGATGACCAGTGTGTCTTTGCCGGCGGGCGCTGCGGTGGGGTCGAGACGCGAGGGGACGTTGACGTAGAACGACGGTTCTGAAGGTGTATCACCGTCGCGGAAGATTTCATCGAATGACTCTTGATACGCGTCAGCTAGGAAGATGTTGTGCCCTCCCAGTTCCTCGACGACTGACGAAAGTGACCAGTAGAAGCTTATAGATGAGCAGGTTTGATCCTTGCCACGAAGACGTTTTGCGTAGGACGATGGAGGTAGGAGGTTGTTGTACGTCCATACGAGATCGGCGTTGCTCACCACCACGTCAGCTTCCAACACTTCACCCGACTCCAATTCTACTCCCGTAGTCACTCCACGTCGTTCATCTACAACAATGCGCTTCACACTAGTACTGTACCGGAAATCGACATCGAACTTGTCCTTCGCAATCCTCTCCATCGCCTCTACCACTTTATAAAACCCTCCAATAGGATACCAAATCCCCTTTGCGTATTCGGCATACTGCAACAACGAGTAGGTCGCAGGAGCATCGAACGGGCTCATCCCCATATACATCGCTGAGAAGGTGAGCGCACGACGCACGTGTCTCGACTTGAAGTATTTTGTCGTCCGATCGTAGAGCGTCGAGTAGATCCTCAAACCTTTGGTCTTCCATAGCATCGGAAACAGTTCGGGGCGAAAGAAAGCCCACCAAGCCGACCAATCTTTGGTCACAACGTGCTTGATCGATTCTTCGTAGTTCTCCCCCGCTTCTTTGAGGAACGTCAAAAAGTTTGTAAGGGGATCTTCCTTGTTCCCCGCACGCTTTTCGAAAAAGTTCAGCGTCTCTCCCATCTGACTTAAGTTGGACGAAAGGAGCATCTTTTCGCCATCCGCAAAATGGACTCGATACGCCGGGTTGCATTGGTGCAGTCGAACATGCGAACGGATATCTTCACCGAGATCCTTGAAGCAAGCCTCGAAGATCTCAGGCATGAGGTAAAGCGACGGTCCTTGATCCCATCGATGCCCGTCATGGTGGATGAGAGAACATCGACCTCCTCCAAAATCGTTCTTCTCGAGCACCGTAACTCGATAGCCTCGCTTCCCAAGACGTGCGGCAAGAGCGGTTCCACCTGCACCTGCGCCGATGATGATGACTTTTTTGTCGCTTCGCTTGATGGGTGTTGATGCAGCGGAGCTCAAGCGGGAGAGTGAAGGTTTGGCGGTGCGGGTGTTGTTTGGGGCCGCCATTTTTGCGGATTGCCTGAATGGAGGCAAGGTTGGGTCGAGGGGAGAGTAGAATGAGGATGAGGTAGTGAGGGTGGTATGGGAATGTACCGCATCGACAAGCTGTCATGCTTTTCTTTTGTATCAGACAGAACCCTGAAGATCGCGTCAGCGCGCGTCAAAAAGAATAATCAATCGGATCGACAACGTCAGCAGCAGTAGCAGCAGCAGCGGGAAGAACAGCAGCGGCCAAAGCGTGAAAACGTCTTGTGTTTGCAAAAATCCAAGGAATGTGAGATTTGGCAGGGACGACTTTCTCGGATTGCGGAGAAAAAGTTGATTTTTGATTTTTGCTTTTTTGATTTTCTCTTGAAGGGTTCACACTTTCTTCCAGGCTTTGCTCCATCCCCACCGTTCTTTCATTGCAGAGTACGACATCCTTCTATCGACATCGAATCGCATACTCAAGCGGCGAGCAAGGGGTCAGTCGCAGAAAACTTAGGCTGCAAAGAACGATAGCCACAAGGCGAAGCATTCCAAGACAGGCCGACACCCTCTCTTAACAGCAACTCGTGCATGGTGGTCGTGTGCAGAGCTCGAGCGATCGTTTCAGGCCAAGCAGTCAAGTCGCTCTCCATCACAAACCGATCCAGTCAAACGGTCAGGCACTTCAGCATGGCTCCCACACCCATCCTGCTCGCACCTGAGCGTGCTCGAGCGTCAGGTATCACCCTTGCCGACCATGAATCGGCTTTCCGCGAAAACTCGGCTACCATCGTCATGCCCTCCGCCGAAGCTGCGTTCCTCAATCCTGTTCAAGAGTTCAACCGTGATCTCTCCACGCTTGCCATTCGCACCTGGAGCGAGAGACTCGATGCCGAGAAGAAGGCACGCTTTGTTCGGGCTGCTCAGCGAAAGGCTGCGACTGCTGCTAAGGGCAAGGGCAAGCGTAAAGGCGGTCAGGCAGTTAATGGATCGACCGGTGCTGACGTGGTTGAAGGAGCAACAGAGCAGCCAGATGCGAAAAAGGCGAGAATCGATGCTCACGGTATTGGTGTAGCGACCGCATCGGCTACAGAGACGACAGAGACGACAGATACACAAGAAGCCTCATCCAGCGCACTGACCTTGCCTGCCGAGGACGAATACCGCAGCTACAAGTTCACTCTGCTTGAAGCACTCAGCGCTACTGGTCTTCGTAGCATTCGATATGCCAAAGAGATCCCACTGCTGCGATGGGTGATGGCTAATGACCTTTCGCCGACTGCGGTGGAGATGATGAAGCGCAACGTCGCGCTCAACTTCCCTCCAGACCGTCCTATTGACGAGTGGATCGCTTCAGAGGTGAACGAAGAGAAGACCGGAAGCAGTGCGGACGAGTGCAAGGATGGCGAAGAGATGGATGAGGATGCCCTTGTCAACGAAGCGCGTATGGATGCAGCTGCAACGACGTCAGCAGCAGCAGCGACACGAGCAGAAGAAACAATCGCTCCAGCAGCAGCAGCTGAGCCATCCACCGCAACTACTGAAGCAGCACACCAACCACAGACATCCTCAGCAGCCATTCACTCCGACTGCAAAGTCAGACTCAACGCCGGAGACGCAATCACCCTCATGTACACCCACCGAGAACCACAGAAGCGCTTCGACGTAGTAGACCTCGACCCTTACGGGTCAGCAGCACCCTTTTTGGACGGCGGTGTTCAGTCCGTAGCTGACGGTGGACTGCTCTGCGTCACTTGCACGGATTTAGCTGTCCTGGCAGGCCACAACTATCCCGAAAAGTGCTTTTCTCAGTATGGCGGTGTCTCTGTCAAAGCCGAATTTTCGCACGAGGTCGCACTTCGACTGGTTTTGCACACCATCGCAACGTCGGCAGCTCGATATGGACGATACGTCCAACCCATGTTGAGTCTTTCGATCGACTTCTACCTTCGTACGTTTGTTCGCGTTTGGACTGGTCCAGTTGAGGTGAAAAACGTAGCTAGCAAGACGGGGACCGTTTACATCTGCACACATTGTCAGGATTTCCACGTTCAGAAGTTCGGTCGTGCCACGCAAACCACGAATACGGGCAAGACGGGTCAGACGAATGTCAACTACCGTTACAACTCGGCTCAGGGACCACCTGTGGGAGAGAGATGCAACGAGTGCGGCAATCGAATGCATCTCGGCGGACCGATGTGGTTGGGCGATCTGCACGATTCGGAATTCTGCAATTCGATCCTTACCAACCTGGATGCAAACCCGTCAGCCTTCCACACCTCCCCACGCATTCGGGGTATGGTGAGTCTCGCAGCGCAAGAGTTGTCCGGTGACAAAAGCATGTTTTATTTCACCCCACCCAAAGCCTCTGGATTGTTCCACTGCGTCTCACCTCCACTGGACAAGATGGCATCCGCACTCATCTCTGCTGGGTTTAGGGTGAGTCGTTCCCACGCAGCCGCAGGATCGTTGAAGACCGACGCTAGTCGTTCCGACGTCTTTGACATTTTAAGGTATTGGGTAAAGACTCAACAGCCGGTGAAAATGGAAAATATGAAGGAGACCGATCCGGCGAGGATTTTGTTGGCAAAGGAAGCAAAGAGGGAGTACGATTTTGATAATACGAAATCGAAAGAGGTACTGGAGGCGTTGGGGATGGGGGAGAAGATTGTTAGGTATCAGAGTAATCCATTGCCGAACTGGGGACCGGGAACGGCGGCCAAGGGGCATAAGGGGAAGAAGAAGAGGAATTTGAGGCCGGATGATTTGGTTGGTGGTTCTTCGACGGCGTGACGTGCATGGGTGCAGTAGCAAGCAATCAAGTGCACGTACTTTCTATCTGTGTCTGTGACTTTGACATTGCGTGTTGATGATCTTGTCAGTGTGTGTATGTGATCTACACGATGTGTGTCCGTGATCTGGTCACTGTCAATGAGTGTACACGAACTCGAGATGAGCGGGAGGATGTCTGGAAAGAAAGAATCACTAGCGCTTGGTCCACTCGCACGAGAAGCTCAGGTGTAAAACGTGGCATGCAACGAACCGCAGGCTCGCAGTGCAGCAAGATGAAAGTCTTGGCACTGATTTCGGATGAGATACCGCTCGCACATCCAATCACAAGTTCGGTCACCAATTTGACCGCTTTTGCCCTGCCAAGAAGCTGGGCCACGCTGTTCGGTCGCCACCTCACTGTTGGGGTTCGGCAGTCGTTGAGCCGTGTGCGCTCAGCTCGCTAATTCATCGTCTGTACCCGTGAGTTCGGTTGCAACTTTAGCCTGAGGAAGCTGGTTGAGCCGGAAGCGACAGGTATCAAGGACAGATATGAGAGTGGGCTGCCGAGCGTGCGCCAATTAAGAACAACCGCAGGCGGAAGGCAAGGCAACAGATGATGAGTTGACGGCGATAAACCACTTGAGCCAACACAAGCATAAGAGAAGCGAAGAGAGCCGTTCCGATACCGCCCAATCCGCCCCGGGTGCCTTAGAATCACTGTTCCCCGCCGGGCTGCCCTGAATGTATCTGATTTGGGCGGTGCCTGGAAAGCAAAACATATCACAGGACCTGATGTCTGTGAGACATGACTGCAGGGGGGAACGAAAATGAGCTGTGCCAAGCTTTGGCATGTGCTTGGCACAGCAACATCAGAGGGCTCGATTGTACGCCGCTTCACACATGCTCCCCACTCTCATAACCCAAGCCAGAGCCCCCCACTTTCTTCTCATTCCAGCACAACGACCAAGATACCGGTGCCGAGTGACGAGTGGGTGGGAAACCACGGCAACGACAACGTGCGGGACTCGAAGCAAATCAATGATACGGCGCGATATCGAGTTTTGGCCAACCAGGAAAGCGAGAGAGGAGACGGTCAAGTTGGAAAAGTTCTTGGCATTCGTTGGAGCACGTTGCGAGCGCTCGCCATTCGCAATTTGGCCGATGCTCAGCGATGCAGCGCAGAAGAAGGAGAAAACACTTGCCGAGGCACGCGGGCGGGAAGGGCGGCCTAGAAAGCGGCGGCCAAGTTTTTCGTTTTTAGCGTTTGGCTTGGCATCGTCCATGACCAACAACCGGGCGAAAGAGCACTCTTCTTTGACCTCTCAATGAGATCGAGCTGGCAGCAGAAAAGGGGGCAGCAAAGAAGGAAAGGCCGAACGAGCTCGTGCTTGATTTTTCCTTGGAAAGATTGGGATTGTTTCAAACTTGAATAACAAATTTGTATCTCAAGTAGAGACGGGGTGGATTGAGTTGTATTTGTACAGCATGACTTGGCAAAAATCAAATTGAAACCGAGGCTTGGCAAACGATGCCTACGGTTCGTCGTGCAGGTCTTGGCATTCTGACAGCTTTTGCCACTTAGACTGCTCAAGTGCCGAATGGTCTAATTGTGCCTGGTGTTCAAATGCAAGCAGACCGCCGCTCCGCCTTTTTCTTTGTCTTCTCTGATTCCGCCCGTTTGAACTGTGCGGACTGATACTGTATGAACTTGCAGACCGCCTCAAACATGAGTAACGCCCCTTGACCGGCTTGAGCTTCCTTTGACTACGTGGCGCTTGAGCGTGGAAAGGTGACTTACAGTGAATTCGTGTTGAAGCGCATGTTGATCAAAGAGGAGAGGCAAAGATGGACGAGCGAGAACCCAATCTCAGAGAGATGCGAGGCCAACAACCAACCGCAGGCTTGGCGCTCTTGGCTTGGCTTTTGGCTTGGCTGCTTACTTTGCTTGGCATCCGTTGCCTTGACTTGTCGACTCCTCCTTGGGCGATTAGTCCGTCGGGCCAGAGCACCCAATTCCAAATCTCTTTGCCCGCTCGTCCGCTCGCTTTCCCCTTGTTTCGAGTCCGCTTCTCATCCCGAGTCTTGGCATTCTCGCCTCGTGGTCGCCTCCCTTTCATCCTATATAGCCATCCGGCTAGTCCTTGGCTTTCCCACCTTTCGCCTCTCTTTCCTTCCCTCTTTTGATCATTACCACCATCACTACCGCCCATCACCATCAATACCCGCCACTACTTCGGACCTTTCCATCATCTGTCCATCGCATTTCGATATCATCAACTTTCCAGCTGTTATCGCTGCGCAGTTTTTCCTCACCCTCTAGTCCTCGACCTCCTTTACATGCTACCTTCTTCGTCTCCAAGCATGTCCAGACCACACTCTACCTACCACTCTGCCCCATGGGGTGCGCCTAGCAACGAACAGCAGCACCAGCACAAGCTGCCATCTCATCTTCACCCTCACCACCACCAACAGCAGCACCAGCCTCACCTTGCTCACTCGGCCTACTCGGCATCAGCGGGCCCTTCCACTTACCGTGCTCTCTCCAGTGGACACGTTGCTCCCGCTCCTTCCGCTCATTACTCGGATCCCTGGGCGCATCGATCCGCCTCGGCTGCTGCCGCTCCTCCCACTTCGCCCTTGCCACCCGGGTTTGCCTCGCCAGCGCCCGTCGCCAGCAGCTCGGCAGACCAGCCCATCATCCGCACCACACATGTCGCCGCAGACGGCATAACCATCTACGCCGCTACTGGCCGCAAGCGCAAGCGTCTCCAAAAGGCTTGCGTTGCTTGCCACAAGGCTAAGCGTCGTTGCGATGGTGGCTTGCCTTGCTCCAACTGCGACTTCAGCGGTCGTACATGTTGTTACTCGGATGCCAACGGCAAGATGGTCATCCCCACCGCTCGCGTCTCCAACGAAGCTGCCCAGTCTTCGGGCGCTGCAGCAAGCCACCCTGGTGCCACTCTTCACCCAGCCGAGGCTCTGACGCCCGCATACACTAGCGCTACATCACCTCTTAGCCCCGGTGGCAGCGATCTGTCTGGCCGCGCTCGTGCCAACACCATCAGCTCCAAGTCCAGCCCTCCGTCCATCGGCGCTGCTGGCTTGCGTGCAGAGGGTCTGCTCACCATCGACGACGTGGCACCCGAACGTAGGAGGGATCTCATCAGCATCTTCTTCTCCCAGATTCACCCCTTCAGCTGCGTCATGGACGAGATCTCGTTCCTTCGCGATCTTTCGACTTCCGAGGTTCCTGCCTACTCGTTGATGGCCATGTTTGCGCTTGCTGCTCGCTTCGAGCAGGGTATCAGCGAGGCCGAACGTGAGCGCCGTTTTGCCCAAGGCGAGGCTTTTGCTCGCTCTGCCCGTCGTATGCTTCAAGAAGAGGACCGTGATGGTTTTACGCTTCTCGACCGTCCTGACGTTGACCTTGCGCTTACTTTGTGCTTCCTCGCCGCTCACGAGCTTGGTATGGGTCGTCTGCAGCGTGCCCTCTCCTACTCGAACGACGCTGTCCGCATTGTTGCTACGCTCAAGCTTGCTGAGGGTCAGCTTCCACCGGCACGCAAGAACAACTACATGCGTGATTCGTTTGGTTCATCGTCGTCCTCGTGGCCTCGACGTGCTACCTGCGAGCGCCTTGTCTTGCTGGCATGGACTCTCGACATGACCATCGCCGCTCTTGCAGCACAGTCGTCGTCTGTTCGTCGCTCCGACGTTCTTGCTGCTGCTCGCATCTTCGGCACTTCCGGTGACGAGGTTCGCGACGATGTCACCAAGTCGTTTGCCCGCCTTGCCGAGATCGCTACCGTCTTTGGTCTGGTCGTCGATGTCAACGAGCCTCTCAAGAAGGGTGAGGATGCTCTTCAGTCCTGGGCGGCTGCGCTTGTCGTCGAGCACAAGTTCGATGACTACAACATGAAGCAGGCTAGCCGATTGCTCGAAGAGCCCGAGGCCAGTGCTGCTTCGCACCGTGCCTGGTTCTGGGCTCAGATGCACTTGATCGCCGAGTGCTCCGTCTTCCTCATGGAGGCTCGCCGTGCTGGTGGCCCTCAGGCAGACCGAGGTCAGCAGAATGCTGCGCTCGACAACATCAACCTCATCCTGTCCGTGCTCAGCATCACGGGTCGTCGCAACCTCTTTGCCTTCCCTGCTCTGCTCATTTGCACTCAGTACAGCCGTCCCAGCCCAGAGGCTGCTCGTTGGTGGGCCACCGCACGCCAGTGCTGGAACTTGGCTGAGCACCAGATTGCCGACGCCGCTCGGTTTTTCGTCCGGCCCAGTAACGACGCTCCTTCTCCACCAGGGAACGGTGGCGACTCGTTGACGTTGCCTAGGCTGTCGAGCTCGTCGGTGGGCAGCAACTCGGGTCGACCTGGTGCTAGTGCACAGCTGCCTTCGATCGGTCGCTTGCCACTTCCATCGCTGCGTCTTTCGCCATCGCTCTCGGCTCCTGTGCGCGACTCTGAGTTGCGCCGATCGCCCGAGAACGCTGCATCGTCGTGGCGATCGGCATCGTCCGCCAAGGATCATCGTTCTCCGCGCAGCTCGTTCGGCAGCAAGAGCGACAACGGCGCCGATGACGGCATGAGCAACGGCGGTAGCAGTCCAGACTCGTCGAGCATCTCCCCCCGTTCAGCTCCCGTTGAGATCGGTGGCGATGATTACCTGCCAGTGATCGCTAAGAGTGGCTTGAGGACTCCTCCGCTCTCGACGCAGTGGAGTAAGCAGTGGAGCCCGATCACCGGGTTGAGGGGGGAGAAGCGGGGTGTTGCTGCGATTTCGAGTTGATGCAGTTGTATTGGTATATCATAATGCTATTGCGTATAAAGAAGACTTTTGGTGTGTGATGGGTTGTGTATTGAGACTGACGATGACGCGGCCGTGGCGAGCCGGTGGCATGTGATGGTTGTGCATTGAGCTACGTCTTAGAGAGGTGAGGAGTGACGGTCCGGCGGCCGTGGGCTGCTACGAGCAGGTGGCTTGAGCTCAGGTGAACTGTTTGGGCAGCGTACTGTCGACGGTGATTCCTGTCCAAGCCGTGTCAGTCGTCTACACGGGTTTGGGAGGTGTCGCGCACTTCTTTTGCCGCCTCCAGTCCGACTTGCTGAGGAGCATGTTGAGTTAAGCGACGGCTCTGCTTGAGTGTTTGGATTGGAGATAAAGGCTTTGTCTGGCTGGTGTCTGCTAGACGTCTCAGGATTGCAGGATTTGCTCGACGATCAAATGTATCGCGGAGGAAGTGGTGAAGTTGTGGAAGGTTTGACGCCTTACGAATCCAACCGACATCTGTCTTTCTCATCTCAAGTGTGGGTTACATTATACGCTCGTCGGGCAGATTTTACTTCTGTGAGATATCTCGTTCTTGGATTCCCTGGTTTCTGGGATCGCTTGACGATCAATGCATCCTGGGCGAACGCCGTAAATCTGTGGGAAGGTGGTGCATCGCTGCCGGCGACGGTAATGTGTAGAGAATGCTCCCCTTCGAAAGGTAATGATCTTGTGCACAAACAAACGAGAGCTCTGTTCGTGTGCGCTGTATTCATGAGAATCAATTCGTTGATGGCTGTCAAGTCGGAGAGACTCAAGCTGTTGATTTGTTTTCACGGACAACAGGCGCTGCTGGACACGCCTCTTCAGCTCTTCAAGATCTCCGATTCCTTCCAGGCTCTCAGCCCGGAAGTTTGCTTTCACTGGATCAAGAGCGGGTAAGACTGCTCTCTCCTACAGATGCTTGCTGTAGGATGAAGCACTGGCGCTGCTGTTGGTGAGGGAGCACGATTCGAAGCGGGTCCAGTGCCTTTCGCTTGGCCTTCTGTGCGCCGCAAGTTGAAGTTTTTCGCCGATGCACCTCGCTGCGGCTGGACATGCTGGAAAACGTCACAGACAGTAGCTGATCTAGGTGCAACATCTCTCTTGCTCTGCAGTCAAGATTCCCAAATTCTCACTCGACGTTGCTTTGATAGGATGACGCTTCATCGCTCCTCACCGTGAACTTAAGCGACAGCGGTCGAATGCGTTCCGCTGGTTTTTCCGATGCACGTCGCCGCGGCTAGCGGTAAGAAAGGCTGTGTGCTTCCATGAAACCGCGCTAGACACCGCTTTTTCTACTGTATGATTTGCGGTGGTGGTGCATGAATTTCGCACACTGTGTGCCTCGGTTCTACAACTTGAAGCGAGCGCTTTTCTATCGTGTAGAGAGCGTCGAATGAGAAAAGCCGGATGGAGAGAAGGTTCTTGGCACTGTGTTCCGTCGGGTTGCTCGGATAATATTTTTTGGCTGGAAAGCGTGAGCGCACGTTTCGCTTTTTTTGGATAACCTGGTGGTGTATAAATGATGTTTCTTCTCGACCATCACATCGTTGTTCCATCAGCAATCTTTCCCTCCTCATACCAAACAAACGACGCCGTTTCTTTCGACCATTAAAACGTCGTTTCGTCAGCAAGTCGTTTCGTCAGCAACCTTTGCCTTTTCGCAAAGCAATATCGAGATCGACTCTTTTGAGTAGCACCTTTCGAAACTACAAGGACGAGACACTCGCTTTCATCAGGCAATCTTTCTCCCTCTAGCAAAAGAAAACATCAACACCGCTGTACAGCGCCGATAAGAAAGGCAATCACAAATGGAAGAATCACTAAGCTTCATCTGCGGCGGCTGTTGCGCTGCTATCGCTGCTCAGATTCAGTATGC
Organism: Anthracocystis walkeri; assembly: GCA_928858565.1. Taxonomy (NCBI): domain Eukaryota; kingdom Fungi; phylum Basidiomycota; class Ustilaginomycetes; order Ustilaginales; family Ustilaginaceae; genus Anthracocystis; species Anthracocystis walkeri. The sequence continues at coordinate 281,058 of CAKMXV010000007.1, forward strand.
TTTTGGCAACACTCGTGAGTACACTCCCCCTTTTTCTTGCCTTTCTATACTGCTTTCTAACCTTCCCTGTTTGCGCTGGACATCAATGTAGGCCAATACGGAACGGACGCAACATGCTGCGACAATTGCTGCCGATTCAACTGCTGTTGGAAGCAGGGTGCACTGCCGGTGGAAGATTATCCGATTGGTAATAGTGCACCTGAGGACAGGACGCAGAGTGTTGATCCATTGAAAAGAGATGGGGATGGAGGAGATGGTCCGGCTCCGGCGTATGAGGCGACGCCGCAGATGAGTGCTGCGCCGCCAACAGTGGAGGCATCACCAGCGGCAGGAACAGTGACGGATGTGAAGGCGATAGGTCAGACGAGCTCGTAATGCGCGATACTCAGTGTGATCGTTGCGCAAAGTCGCTTCCGTATGTCCTTTGGATCTTTTTGTCTTTTATACCCGTGCAACACAATCAAGTTCAGCCTTTGACGCCGTACGGCTCTCATTCACTCGCTGCGCACAATATCACTCTAATTCGATCTGCTGAGTGTCTATCCTTCGTTTTCTGCGTGTTCGTCTTTCCCCGTCTACCCAACATACTTTGTATGACTACCCGTCACCACAACCTTATCATCCTCTCCCGACTCCCTACCTCCCTGTTTCCTACTCAAAATCTGCACATCGATGAACGCCAAATTCCTCCCGACTTTGTTACTCTTGCCCTTGATCACCAACAGATCACCCTGCTTCGCTGCGCCGACGTAGGTTGCGTGAATGTCGACCGATACTCCTCGGTTTTTGAAGCGGTCGGGGGAGGTGGATGCGATAACGATGCCTCCAATCCAATCGATGATGGTTGCGGAGGTGGATCCGTGGAGGATGTTTTTGCTGTTCATCAGTGTTGTTGTGATGGGGAGGTGGGCTTCGATGTAGCCTGGTTGAACGGTTTTGATCACCAGCTGTGAGGCGGGGTAGATAAGGGTGTCAGCGAGAGGGACAGGAGGTGAAGATGCAGTAGAATGGAACTTACATCAGACAAAAGGTACTTGTAGATCGGATTGTTATCCAACACTTGTTGCTGGAGCTCGTTGATCATCTCGAGCGTCACAGCTCTTTCGGGTTTTGCTACTTCTGACATCTTGTCGACCTGTTTTTGCGAGAGTGGTGATGGTGTGAGGGTAGGTTTGACGATGCTCGGTGTAAGTGTTGTTGTCGAACACACGAAAAAGCTGTTGTGATTAGTGCGGTGCAAGACGGCTTTGTGGGCCCCACATCGAAACCAGTACCCAAAAAAGCACGGCGTGGGGGGATGGTGAACGGCTTAACACTTTACTGAATTTTCTGCTTGGCCGTCTCGGATTTCGGATTTCACCTCCACCGTCATGGCAAGAAGGGCCTTCTTGGACCCTCTTTGGGCTTCCCCCCGCTCGTCCTGCTGAGTGCTCTCTAAGCATATCGACTGCAGCACTCCGGTCATTTCGCAGGACATGTTCTCGTCAACAGCTGGACCGTTCCAGCATCAATCGTACCCTTCCAGCAGCAACCAAACACCGTTTCAACGCCTCAAACCGGTATGCGTCGAACTTCTTTCGCTCACCGGTCGAACCACCGGCTCAACCCAATCCCAGCAGGTGTTCGGATGTCTTCGTCGGCTCAAGACCACCCTCGAAGCACTGCTATCCGACACTAGCGCTCCTTCACAGCCAATCGCCTCAACATCAAAGCTCATCACCACCAATGCTGAGCCCGTCCTCACCCCCTCTCTCATCAATTACGTCTTTTACCCGCTCTCCGAGCTCATCAGCACCGCACCAAGGGGTATTGTGGGCTTACCAGACTCGACAGCAGAAGCAATATTGGATGTGCTGGCGCTGCTATGTAGTCAGTGGTGGTTTGGGTGGGTATCGGGGTCGTCAGAGAGTCAGAAAGGCTGGCAGGTGTGGTGCGATTTGGTGATTCTGGCTAGTTCGGTGCTTGGATCGCCGACAGGTAGGGATGAAAGTGATACGAAAGGGAAGGGGAAGGCTAGTGATGAGACGAAGCTCGCAGCATTAAGCATGCTGGATGAGCTGCTGTGTCCGCGATTCGAAGCTCGGCAGCCGAGAATTAATCTAGGGAAGGCGAAACAAGCGGAATGGGAATGGGATGGAGTTTCCGAGCTGCCGCTTTTGGACGATCAGGAGGAGGGAATCGAGACAATCGTTGACTCCACACCGAAACAGAGAACTCAGAGCTCATCGACAGCGGAAGCAAGCGCCAACCTGATCTTCCCAACACCAGCACACCTCATATACGCAGCAACGGAAAAAGTCGCAAAGGGAGCCATCAGCTTTGTCCTCTCCTCCTGCTTCGCGATCGCAGAATCGTCTCAAGAGAACACGGAAGTTCGAACAGCTGCTATTGGCGTAGCTCGTCATGCGCTTTTGCTGTGGATTGGCGGGGCGTGTTCGGTGCCATCAGCACTCAGTCAACAAAACACGGACGGGGTGGAATTCGACATCCCTTCACTATACTACATCGACTTCTCCCAACCTTCGTCGTCGAGCTCAAATTCCGACAGAAATCCAGCCCAATTAGCAGCAGCCCTTCGTCTGCGTCCGCTTTTGCCAGGTCTAACGTCCTCGCTGACACGCCTGGCGACGAGTCGTGTCAAGTCCAAGCAGGATGGGGAGAAGCAAAGGCCAACGCCGAGTATCGTAGCTGCAGGGGCGATCGAGATGCTCGGCGATCTGTTTAGGGTAACACTTTCAGATAAGTGTTTGGACGATGTTGTTTCTAATCAGGCGGCTTTGGGTTCCTCCCCGCCCGTTGACACGAAGGTGACCAGTTTGGAGGATTTTGCCGACGCTCACATTGATGACGATGAAAGTCCTCCCACAGAAAGCATCAACTCCCACGAAAAGGAGAATCCCGATGACCGTGTTGAAGCAGCAGCAAGCAAGGACGCACAGTACACACTCTCGACACTCGCCCAAGTCCAGCTTGCTCTTAAGAGCTTCGCACCGCTCACGCAGCCTTCATTACCAGGTACATCTTTACCTTCGTCCGTCCATGCTTCCGTCCAAACCGCCATCCTCGGCTTATCCGCTTCGCTACTCTCGGAATCCACCTGGTCATTCGACTGGCTCGACCGGCAACTCGTCAGCATGGCTCGACTAAACACCAACAGCTCAACCGCTTCCGACGCACCTTCGTCGAGCATCAACATGTTGCTATGTTGGATCGTGGATCTGGCGTCGTCTTACAATTCAGAGGCGGTTTCGAGGACAGCGAAAGGCGCGCTGTCTTGGGTGCAGAGTAAAACGCAGGAACGAGTGCAGGCAGGAGATGATGCGGCGGTGTTGGTGCAGATTAGCAGTGGAGCTGTGTTGTGGTCGGTGCTGATGCAGGCGTTGGGCGGATTGCCGGCGACGGTGGCGGCCCAGAACGATGCGGGAGTGTCGAGACTTGCGCTGAGGGTGAGTTGTGTGTTGGAGTTGCTGCAGCAGCATGTACCGAAACATGGAGGGGTGATGGGTACGAAGCTTTCGCAAGATATGCAGGATACATTCGTGCGACTGCTGCGTCCGCTTAAAGTGGATAGGCTTGAGTACGTTGAAGAAGCGCTTGTTGGGTCGGTCAGCTGGCGACTCCAGCCGGTATTCTCGGGGTTGGAAGCGAGTACGTCGACACAAATCAGTCTGATGTTTTACAACATCGGACGGTCGCTCGCCCTCTCCTTTATTCAAGAATTCAAGTCGAACCGCACTCCAACGGACTACAGCGAGACATTCTCGTTGATCACCTTCCTAGTCGAACGAGCTGCGCGACTAAGATCGGTCGGGCTCACTACTTCGAACCAAGCCGCTCTCGAACGAGCAGAAAGCTTAACGTCGCTCGTCGTAGCAGCCGATCTGATGCGAGGTGTTAGCAGTGTTCTGGACAACTTGGAGCTCGGAATGCTAGTCGGTTCGGGACAGGCGAGTAAGCAGGCGAGAAAGGTAGCTCACCGGTTGGGCAAGAAGATCGCGAAGTTGGTGATGGATGTGCTGGATGGGGACGCGGAGGAGGCGATTACGTCGAGAGCTGACGAAAGTAGCGCAGCGAGTACGCAGCAACCAGGCGCTGATGTCGAGGATCGCGATGTCAGCGCTGTTAGTACCAACTCGACGAGTCAAACACTGGTCGAACGGGTGAAAGGTATCTCTCTGGCACCCGACGACATCGCTTCAACACCAGCGCGACACGGTCCCGCGCTCGACCTCGCATTCGTCCGTGCAGCCGACCTTTCCAAATCCACTTCTGCCACCTCCAATGCTCTTCAGCTGCACCAACAAGCATCGCGCCACATCGACCAATCCAACGCTCTGCTCTTCAACCTCCTCGGATCGTCTTCCAAACTTCTCGGTCAGTCGTTCCGACCTCTGCTGCTTCGTGGAGCCTATCCGCTCATCAGCGGCCTCTCCACCTCCTCCAACCCTTCCGACATCATTCGCCAAGCCTCCCACTCCGCCATTCGAGACATCGCCTTCAACACCGCCTACGGCGACGTGAAAAATTGTCTGCTCGACCATGCAGACTACATCCTGGGTGCGGCGTGTCAACGACTTATCAGTGGGTTGGATGAAGAGTTGCGTGCTGTCGCTTCTAACCCTACCGGAGGTGTGGTAGTGCTTCCGCTAGTGTCGGCGCAGAGAGCGCCCTTTGTGCTGGTAGAGATGATCAGAGTGTTGGGATCGGAGATCATTCCGATGGTCGAAGATGCGATTGATGAGATTTTGGATGCGTTGGATCGGCTTCATTGGCATCCTGAGATCTGTGATGGGTTGTTGGCGGTGTTGGATGGGATAATGGAGAGTATGGCGATGGAGCAGGCGAATAAACCTGTACAGCGGATCGCTTCGGGTGCGGAGGTGAGACTTCATCCCGGGGATGAAGTGGAGAATTTCAAAGCTTGGCTCGGTGCGAGGAGGGGCGATCAATCCGCATTTGACAATGTGGATGATAAAGGCGAGGTAGAGGACAAAGAAGACAAGCCGACAAAAAGTCAACAAGTAGCAACGCAAATCCTCACCAAAGCTACACAGTTCCTCACCCATCCTTCTCCCGTATTACGAACTCGAGTTCTGGGGCTGTTACAACACGGGATCTCGACTCTGGCACCTCAATCGCGCACCGCCGAGCTTTTACCGATCATCAACGCAGTCTGGCCATTTGTCATGACTCGCCTCGGTCCATCCTACACCAACAGCCGCGCGTCAAAGTCCACTCAGCTCTCGCCGATCATCGATCTCTCCCCCACCGCAGTTGGCGCAGAGGGGAGGAAGAAGGATGAAGCGTGGTATAGGAAGATGGAAGAGAGCTTTGTGGAGAGAGATGCGAATGTTTTGGTTGCTGCTGCGCGGGTTGTGGAGACGGCGAGTAAAGAGTTGAGTGAGTGGGTGGGGAAGAGGGTGGTTGACGATGCTTGGCCTCGATTCGGACGGTTGTTGGATTTGATGAGGTGGAAGTTTGATCCGAGGATGCAGAAAGGCTCAGGAGGTGAACGGAAAGCAATTCTCACCACTGGCAACGATGCAGAAGGAGCAGTGAAGAACCTCATCTCAACCACAACTCGAAGCACAACACACAAACCGACTATACACTCACACAGTGACGCACCTTACATCCTCCCCTCCACCTCCAGCTTACCCGCCCAACTCACCATCACAATACTTCACACACTGACCACCGTCGTACACCACCTCAACCACCGCCTACCGGACGAAGCAGCTTGGGAGATCACCACTCACCCTTACCTTCTCGGGTTGCTGGATGCCAGACAGCCACCAGCAGTGCTCAAAGCGGCTGAAGATCTGTACGCTGAATTGGGAAAGAGAAACCCAGAGGCTACGGGGTGGGTGTTGAGGTCGTGTTTTGCAGAGGTGGCAGAGAAAGCGGGAGTGGTAGGGAGTGGAAAAAGAATGCCTTGTTTTATGCGGATGCAGGGAACAAAGGTTCACGAGGAGACGCTGTTTTGTTTGCTCTCTAGTTTCAGCTTGTGATGCTGATGGAACAAAATGCAGATTCATTAATTCATGTCAAAGAGAAATCGTGAGGACAGCGGCAGACCGCGAAGCAGATACAACTTTTCGAAGCGTGATACGATGCGATGTCGGACGTTAGGTTTGGGAATGTGCGGCAGACTGTGAAGCAGATTCAGCTTTTCGAAGCGTGATATGGCGCGATGTTGGATGCGAGAGAATTGGGAATGTGAAGCAAGCTGTGAAGACGCTGCACCTGTTTGGGGTATGAGAACGCGACCTGTGGCCTAACGCGTAGTGACACCTGCCTTCGGGATATGATTTTTGGAGCTCAAAAGGTATCAATAGGGTTGATCTCTGTGACGGGCTTCAGCTCGCCTCTGAAGTGGTATCTAGCCACCTCCTTTTCGTCATCGAGATCGTGCATGTCGGCGGCGGCTTCAGCCTTGGTCTCATCCGTGGGCTTTGCAGAGCTCTGACCTCGAACCATCTCCTGCTCGGCCTCGAAGAGCAACGCGGGTACGGGTTGGCGAGCTGAAGGAGGCTCAGCTGCAACGCATGGCTTTCGAACGTCGTCCTCCACAGCTACGAGGTAGTCCTCTTCTTGGCACCCGCAGATTGACTGCTTCGGAGGCTCGATATCATCACGTTGGTTCTGGCTGTGATCATGTGGTTCTCGATCGTCATGCTCAGACATCTGCGAAGGTGTTTCGAGCATGTTGGTCGAGATCGAGTCCTTTCGGATATGTTCATAGCTGCCAGAAGTATCGTCTGAGATCGATCGTGTATGCTCGTGTGCTCCTCCTCGACCTGCTTCTGCGAGCCGTTTAGATGGTCTTTCTTGGTTCAGGGTGTCGACCGAGCAATGCTGCGCATAGCACTCGCGCACCGCTTCAGCATCCGTAAGTAGCATCAGGACGAGTCTCGTGTATTCAATAAGCGCCCTTGTAAGCGCAGTAGCCATGATGATAGCGACGAGGCCATTAGAAGATCCACTGCGGCCCATCGAGCTTTTGAAAGGATGAGGATGATGGCTATGGACGCTATCGGCCGAAGACTGCCGCTTAGTCTGGATTTCGGAATCGTCGTCCTGGGAAGCGACAAGCACTGCCCAGGTTAGAATGGTCAAAAGTGCAATCATGCCAAGCTGGCGAGTAAGACCGTTTCGGTCGAGCCTGAAGCTCATCATCGTTGAGAAAGTCGGCTCCGAGACGAGGAGTGATTGACGATGTTATCTGAAGTGAGAGAAGTGTAGTTTCGTTAGGTGCGCCCGATCCGAGCGCGGCGGATGATGGTGAGGAGAAGGGAAATTTGAGACAAAGTCTCAAATCTTTGAGAAATGTGGCTTAAAAAGCGCAGCACGGTCTCACGCGACCTGAAACACAAAGAAGGCGAAATCGGTTTCGGAATTGGTCCCAAATCGGGTCATCGCGTAGATTCGATTTTCTACCTTCAACTTCCGGGCTTAATACTCGGTCTGACTCAGCTTGTGCCGTTGTGACTGCAGAGAGAGGCAGCTCTTCCCTTGAGACAGTATGTGATACTCGAGCGAGAAGCGAATGCTGATTAGGTATGCTCGACGACTGATTTCCGAGTTGTGGGAACCGAGCAAGGAGTGCTGCAGCCCTGCATAGAAGTCGCATCACCATGGCCGACCTCGACCCGTGAGACTGCAGGCAGCAAGCCCGGAATGGAAGCTTCCAAAAGCACGTGCAAACGCGAGATACGGAAGAGGGATTCCGTGCAAGATTCGCGCTCATTTATCTCGCTCATCGCTGCCGCCAAGCCTTGGCGCTGCACAGCAATCGACTCAGCCTCCTTCTACTGCACGAGCAGAGACATTCAAGTGCTGCATTACATACAGTACTTCCTCCGACCGTTGCGATTGACTGCCTGAGCGTCTATCTGGACATAAGCCTGTTCACAAGCAAGCTGTTTAGTTGGGAGCGACCCGGGGCAAAGCGAGCGCGGATGTGTCACAGATGACGGATGCAGGTACAGTACGCCTTTGAATCTCAGCGCGACACCAAAAAAAAAGAATCTCTTCATGTTCATCCATAGTCCGCCAGCCGGTCAGCTACCCGATCTTGTCCACATCAAAGCAAAGCATTTCTCTCTTGCTGAGAAGGCGTGAATTCGGTCTCGGTTTTTGCCTGAATCATTCCTGAAAATGCTCGTCCCAGACGAACGACCTTTTGCGAAAATCTTCGATTCGGAAATCTGAGACACACGTTCATACTAGCTCTCTCCTATAGATCAAGCTAGCTCTTCGGGTGTAGGGCCTAGTCTCTCTGGTCTTGCCGATTGTGAAACCACTCGTCTGCGCTCTCGCGCGCCTTCACGCGCTGTAATTCATCATGGGCCTTGCAGCGGAACATGCACCTCTTTGTTCTGCCGGGCTACACCACCTTGAGCGAATGCCTTTGTTCTCGCCAATCCTCTCCTGCTTCCGGACGGAGTTGCATTACAAACAATGACATTGCTTGTGTAAGCACACTATCGGACTTCAAACAGCCTCGTCGTGTCTCCGTCGTACTCTAAGTTGATTGCAAGAGGCTGGTCTGGCGTCGCACAAGAGCGGGCTTGTCGGTCGCAGGCCTCGCTAGCACCAACTCGGCTGCAAGCCAAGTCTATCCAACCATCGATCCTAGGCGAGCGGGTGATTCATCGCAATTTACCCGCGACCGCGCTGCACGTCGTGTCGCGCGCCTTGTACAAGTTGGAAGCTAGCCGCCTCTACCATCTCCTCTCAACGTCGTCGGTTTGGCGACTGCATTGACGAGGAGGCGCTCTCTGCAGCCGCACTGCAGCCAACGCCGTCTGCGACAGCCACAGCCACAGGGTGCCGACTCGACAATTGTACAAAACAAAAGCCACACATCGTCTTCATACCTAGCTCGATGGTCGTGACCCTTTTTTGCTATTTAGCACCAAGATCTCAGAATAGCCGAGTGTCACCAGTCAACAACGTCCATTCTTGTCGTGCTTTAGCCGAGGAGGTGGGTGCCGGATATCACGCTAGAGTAGACCCTGTGTGATAAACGCATGCTAGCGCGTTTTCGTCCAACACGCATTCCGTCCCGCATTCTTTTTTGTCCCAGCTTTTCGGCACTGCTCGGAAACGGAGCAACTTGGCTGGTGGTGCTGATGGTGGCGACCCTGACCATTGACCTTTGGACGACATTGTTTGGAGCTGAGACAGATGAACAAGCACCTCTTCGGCCAAGTGGCCCCCATGACGGCGCCCAGTCGGTTTCAAATCGGGTCTCGAATTTTCATTCAAACGGCATTGTGGCCCCCCCTCGTCGTCACGATTCATGCAAACCTCTATGACCTTCTTTCCGGGCAATAGAGCTGTGTTTGTACTGTATGGCAACGACCCTTTTCCAGCCGAGCCCCCTTCTCTCCTTGCCCACTTCACTTTGCTCCCACACTCGCTCCTCGCACTCGTTGAACCGAGCTGTCGTTTGCGGCTTCTGCTCGTGTCCTGCCTTGTGATTGTACTTGACAAACAAAAGCTGCGTGCGCCCTTGGCGTAGTCACACTTTTTCGGCGTTTTCACTTCTCTCAGCGGAAGCGGAAAGAAGCAGAAGCCCTGAAGGGAACTTGTTGACCTGTCTCGCCAGGTGGCTCTATCCGCGGCATCGGGCCAGTACGCGAGGCCACTCCATTGGAAAACCTCGGCTTAATCGCTTCGCTTCTCTTCCCTCTTCACCCCCTCATTGTTCCGGCCTTACCACCGGATCACTCGCCATCCTCGTCCAGCTCTGGGTCAGTCTAGTTGACAAAGACCGAACAAAAGCGGCGGTTGTCACATTTTTTGTGGTCTGTCACAACGAGAGGTGGCTGTGATGTAGATCTGTTTGCGATCCGGACAATCATTTCGTTCCCATCCCACAAGAGGTCCCTGCCCCTTATTGTTCTCGTTTGGGCTGCTTTGATTCTTTTCCTCCTTCCTCCCATCGATACCCTACATACCCAATTACGCTTTCCGTTGCCAGCGGACTTTTCCAATCTGTCTTCTTGTTGGTTCATTTCTTCTACAGGGGGACGACTCCGGGATCTGCGATAGCTCTTCGGACTGTCGGTGGATAATCTTAGCATTCCGGAGGAAGAGAGAGATAACAATCGACGTCCATCCACCTCCCCTCTTCATCAACTTGTGCACCAACATGCAGCTTCGTTCCAACCTCTTCATCACCCACTTCTCTCCTCCTTTGCTGTTTTGTTGATCCTCCCTCTACTATACTCTTTGCCCGACAACCTCATCCGCTCATCCGTTCAATCGACCCGTATTTCTAATTCCGACAGCGCCTTGCTCGACCTTCGCCATTCAGCGACCTTCCCGTTCCCGACACTCGCCTTTCCGCCATCACCATATCGACAACTTGCGACTCCCTTCACCAGCGCTTCATTTTCCTGTTCGGCGTCCTGTCTTTTCGACCAAGTTTTCGGTCGACCGGCCGCACTGTGCCAGTGGGCTGATCTCCCGCTTCTCGACCTGGACGTGTTCGCGGCAGCATCTGATGATTCTCTGCCTGCCTGTACTAGTCATAGTTTGCCACTCATTGGTCTCCTTGGTATCAGGACCTGCGTCGACGTTAGCGACTGTGGACTGGTTTCACCAAGCGACTCAGAGGCACCAAAGGCAGACATACAGCCGTCCAATCCCGAGCCGCTTGTTCCTCTCTCAACTGGCACGACCGTAAACAACATCACTTTGTTCGGCATTCTCGTCAATCAATAAGCCGACCACGGTGGGAGTTGCCGACCGTAAACATTGACTTGCTCCTGTGTCCCGATTCGGGATGAAGCTGGTCGTGGTGGGCAAGTGTGCATTTCGGACATGATCAACAATAACGTGGGAGGCAATGTGGGGGTGACCATGCAGAACAGCACATCGCACGCGTATCCCTCCCATGAACATGACAAGAGGACGGCACGCCTCGTTAGAAGGGTAGATGAAGCTTGGCAACGATTGCTTTGTTTGCTCCACCCACCATTGCACCATACGCAACGGCCTTTGTCCGCCTCCGACTTGCTGGAACCGCAAAAGGGTGGTCAACCCAATATCATTGTTCTGAGCGACAGTGAGCGAGCGGACAATACGCTCGCGTCGACACCCACGCCATCCTCATCTCGAGTACAAGCGGCCTCCAATCCGACCCACCAAAGCAGCAGTGCTGCTCGAGCAGGCAAGCGCAGAGATCTGGGCGAAACCGACGTAGGAGAATCTATTGTTGTCGAAAAGGAGTCCAATCCAGTGGATCAGAGGTAAGTCTTGCTGACATTCATCAAATTTCGAGGTGCTTCATTGGCGTCCCGACTCCTCGGCCCAATGCCTGATCATCTCTTCGTGGTTCCTGTTCCAGGAGACTGGGTCAAGCCGCTTTCTAGATGCACAGCTGGAGGGGCAGAAGCAGTCAAAGCCTTCCTCCCTCTCTGCATCTTGCTCTAGTGGTTTGTGCCAACGTGGAGCAAGATTTCTTCCTTGACGCTCTCGGTGCTGTGATGCTTGGAGGAGAGGCTACCGGCCTCAAGTAGTCCCATTACTATTTGAGGCCGGTACAGACGCCCCCCCTTTTTTTTTTTCTTCCGCAAGCCTCCCCTTTCCCCGAACTCTTCCTCCTCCTCCGTTTCCTCCTCCTTCTGACCCGTCCGGTCCTCAGAACCTCTGACACTAAATTTTGCCTCCTCCCTCTTCCCCTGCCCTTCCGGCAAAATGGCATCGAGCAGATCCACCCCAAACTACAAGCTGATCTTGATTCAAGAACCGACCACCGGCTCAGCGTTCGAAGACAACTTGCTCGGGCGTATTGGTCTAGCCCCACCTCTCATCCTAGAACTCGAAGTGACACGCGATGGCAAGGTAGAAGATGCTTCTGAAGAACTGCCCTTTCTCATCTGCCAATGTTCGCTTCTGAAAGAAGATGGCACCACCGCCGATATGGTCGACAAATCTGCCACCGCCGCATCGTCATCAGGATCACACCTATTGCCGCCGACGCCCAAACGATCGCGTAGAGGTAGACGATCGAGCTCGGGTCGTCGTGGATCGACTCGATCTACCACCGAATCCAGCGATACGCACACGCCAGCGTCTGCGACCGCAAGTTCGTCCGCCACCCCAGCATCCTCTGGTGATGCATCGCCTTCGCTTGCCCGTATGCTGTATGGAACCATTGTTGCCGGTCCACAGCAGTTTCAATCTCCGGAAGGGAGTCAAGAAAAGCCGTACTTCTTCTTCCCCGAAATCAGCATTCGTACAACGGGCAAGTTTAAGATTCAGTGCCGATTGATGCGTCTTGCTCTGTAAGTTGCCGCTCTGCCTCACAATCAGCATTTCGGTTCCGATGGATAGCTAATCACCTCGTGTTTCGGTTCACTTCGACATGACAGCCCTGGCATAAGCCCATCCCAGACCGGCATCCTAGCATCCGTAGAAACAAAACCCTTCGAAGTGGTCAAAAGGCCAGACTACATCGCGCCTTACATCACGGACGTCTCTCGTCACTTTGCGCGATTGGGTGTGCCGCTGTTGCTGCCGCCTGGCGTATCTGCTGACTGACACTAGCAAACTCATACAAGACAGATCATTATGGGCAGAAAGAAGTACCTCTGCGACGTGGAAATCTACACTCTCTTTTGCGCTCACAGGTGTCATTTGTAATCGAAGTAGCTTAAGATTCTTGAATGGTATATGGCCGAAGATGATGTTGAAAAAGAACAGCTTTGGAGTCTCGTCTTCAGATTTGAGTGCGTTTTGAGGTGCGAACTGCAACGTGCACACCCTGCACACAAGGGACAGGCATCAAGGATGCGCAATCCAAGCTCTCTTGTGTGGTGTTTGGATGGAGGGCTTCAAACCACGTCGATCGCAGGTACAAATGAGCCGTACGAGTGTCGAACTCGTTCACAAATCCGACTCAATGTGTCAGATGGGAAAAAAAAGTCCAAAGGAGGAGGGGGGAAGGCAGCGGAAGAAAGATGGCGAAATGAATAAAAGAATTGATAGCGATGCTTGTCGACTCTCCCCCTCTCTCGCTTTGTCCCTTTTCCAGGGGTCCAAAAACCCTTGCAGAGGAAGGGAGGGTCCCAGCCAACGGTCGGGGCTCGTTGAGCGTTTTTGAAGAATTTCCTGTGTTTTGCCAAAAACAAATTCTGGCTTGCATCCTAAATTCATGTAGCATTCGTGCCCCACCGCCAAGCACTCGCACGATCGCTCTGAGGACCACACGGGCATTCATCCGAGCCAACGCCTCTTCACACGCAGCAAAGCTTTGTTTTCTTGAGTCAAGACGTTGCGAAGAATTGGTAGATTACGAGGGAATATAGAGGAATACAGAATTGCTGAAGGTTTGGGTGGGCATGCGTTACAAGAGAGGTAGCGCTTTTTGTTCTTGGCTGATCTGGGTGTTGAATCCCGCGTCTCACTCTCCTCCATCACGGTTATCATCCGTCATCGAATCGACCTGCTCGTGTTTCCGCCTGATATCGTTCCTCACGGGAACCTGTATCCCTTGTCTCGCTAGACATTTCGCCAACTCGGTCGACTCGGTCATACCCGGGAACCGTCTCGGGCTGTAGATGTAAAAAGGTTCAGTCAGTGCTTCTGCCAGCACCTGACCGCCTCCAGGTGTAGGTGGACCCAGAGCGATCAGCTTGAACGCCAAGCGGAAGTGCCCCTCTTGACGAATGCTGAGGTCGGTAAAGACGAAAAAGCAGGCTCGGGAGCCGTCGAGATCGCGCGCGACGTTGGCGCTGGCTACTAGGCGGCCTTCGAGCATGCGCGTCCAGGGATACATGTGGTCGTTGGATTCGACCAGGACTGCTTCTGCGTGTGTGCCGTCGAGGGGGTGCTGCTTGCGTAGCGATACTTGGAGGACGAGGTTGGGGCTGCTTTCGGCGCTGTTTGTGGAAAGGCACCAAATAGAAGGTCAGCAACTTGATGTCCAGCAGCTGCTTCACTTTAAAAGACGTGTGTATGCAACGGTGCCTCACGCAGTGAGTGTGACGTCGAGAAGAAACTTACTCTTCGTCTTCGGTACCATTGGGCTTGAGAATGCGCAGCTGAAGAATGGGTAAGGGATCCAATGGTCGCTTGTCTTTGCTTCCGAGCCCACAAAGTCGTCCTTGTTGCGGTTGCTGTCGGATGATGAGTTGGTATGTTCTACATTTGTCGAAGACGATCAAGACAGCATTGTAGCGATGATCAGAATCTGCTGTCCTCAATAGTGATGGTGGATGTATGCGCCTTGCAATGCAACTTACCTTCTCTCCGTAGAGTGCCGTGGAAGATCTGACAGAACTGGCGATGGAGCGCGAGGGGCAGTGGGCAGCTCGCTGAGACGCGATCTTTCAGTGTCTGTGGCAGCGACCACCGGAGGTGGTGGTGGTGGCGCAGCACCACGCATCACGTCGGAATGATGCCGCCCGGCTGCCGAACCTCTGTCGTCGTAGTGATAAGACGTCGAGCTTCGATACGATTCGTGAATGCGTGGCGAATAGGCTGCGTAAGAAGGCTCAGTCGGGCGATCCGACGGCATACTGCCAGAAGGCTCAGGAGCAATCCTTGTAAATTGTCGAATCCCAGGAAGCTGCTGCGTGTATGCACCAGGCTGTGCCGATGAAGATGAAGATGATGATGATGATTCGCCGCGAGATGCGAGCTGTGACGCTGGCGGTAGTCTGGGCGGAGGAAGGGTAGGCGGACGCATATTCACACTGTCGGATTCGTCTGCATGATGGTGTTGATGAGAAGCACGAGCATATACTGCTTTAGAATCGTCGGGTCTTCCGTGACTGTATGCAGAGCAAAACGCCCCATGTGGGGAACTCACCTTGGCGGGGATTGGAAGCAGGCCGATGCTGATCTGGTCGAAGAGTGTCGTCAGCATCGCGTCTACTCATTGAGTCGCCACGCTGAGTCGATGAGTCTGTGCTGGTGGATGCCGACTGTCGGTCCGCTGAAGAATCGGTGTTGGGAAGCGACATGGTGCCCAGCTTGTCGAGTCGGCAAAGACCGATGCTGGGCTACCTGAGGTGGTGAAGGGCAATCCAACTGCTGCGTGACGGAGCACGGAAGGTGGTGTCAAGAAAGAAGGATAGCTAGCGAGACAATGATGGGCATGGTGATGAAGGGAAGCGCAGAACGGCACAAAAGCGAGCCTGAGAATGAACCAATGGCGACGCCCAATGCTGACTCTGTGCTCTTAGAAAGGGAAAGAGTTGAAGAAAGAACGGGACCGCCTTTGTCTCCGCGTCGATCCATGCAATGAGAACAACGGTGAAATGAAGGGACCGGAAGACTTCCGCGCTGAGCAATTTGAATGTGAAGCGAATGCTGATGCTGGTGCTGGTGCTGCTGGCGCTGCTGCTGCTGACTGTGTCGGCGTGTCGATGTGTCGTCAGCGAAATGGTGAGAGCGGAGATGCCGATTGAATCGAAGGGAAACGATATGCGAGTTGGATGAGAAGTTCTGAGAAATGGGCGAATGGTGGGTAAGGGAATAAGGAAAAACAAACGGCTCGCCAAAGTTCAGCTACAATTCTGTCACTCGAACCAACCAAAGGGGACCCAACCAGAGGAGGGCTCACTCTCCGTCAGTGGGCGGCGAAACGCGGTGGAGAGCGCCATGAAGGACGACAAGCGACATGCAGCAAATCAGATGAGAGAGAGGCAGACCGAGAGACGCCGAAGTCGCAAAACTTGCACGAGCTGCACGACGCGAGGTTGACCGCAACCAGGAGCAGCTCGTACCGATGCAGACTGGAGCCGGACCCAACCCAATGCAGTGGGTCTGACTAGTCCATGAGGGGCCAGACTTCCAGCTTGACTACGGGCAGGAAAGGGCTGGGCTGGCAGCAGAGTGTAAACATTCTCCTGTCCTCTGCTCTGCTCTCCACTCTTTCTCTGCGCTCTCGGCCAACCGCCAGTGCCAAGCCAGTGGATTTTGCCAAACAAACGTGACTCCGCTGCGGATCGGTTCTAGGCGGACAAGTGGGCTCTCGCCGCCGAACGAGGTTCGGATAAGTAGACTTATGAGAAACTATATTCGTCATTGTGGCTCAGCTCCACAAACGTTGTGCTCTCCCACCTGATCCCTTACCCTGAGCGTCCTGTATGCATACCTGGTGTGGGACTTGAGCGGTGAGTCGACAAGGTAGAGCAGGAAAAAGCTACCTTCGAAACTACAATACCTGCTCCGAAAGCGTGCCGACAATAGGGCTTGACAAGAGTATAATGACAAGGCGAATTGGCAGCATCGTCCGCTCTCAAAGGCCAACATGCACTTCGGGAGATGAGCTGGTCGGGTGCTGCATTTCCACGTGATTTGCAAGGGAAAAAAACCAGGCAACCAATGTGGCTGAACAGAGTTTCGCACTTGAGAGACAGAAGAGCGGGATCAATCCGGCTGCGTCACGCTTCCTTCAACGCCAGGCTCGGGTTGCAATGCAGAGCCAGGCGCCGCATCTGACAATAAAATGCGCCACAGAATGCAGCGGAATGCAGTCTCTCTTTGACTCAAAATTGCACCTTGGTCGCTCGAACTCCTCGCCATTTCAAGTCAATAGCATGGTACACTCAACCTTTCGGTGCCTCGTGCTCACAACTCTGACAGCAACATTAATAGCAACAGCACGTGGGATCTGTAGGACGACAAGAAAATACTCACCCGTTTGATGCAGACTTGCGAGACCGAGTCAGGGATGTCGAATGAAACCTTGTCGACTGTGAAGCGGTGGTATAGCTAGCGGTGCGGAGGGGGAGCACCGCAACTGTGTCGACGCAACTGCTTTGCGGTACTAGGATCGGTGCAATGATCGCCGTCGAGTGGTCGAGAGAGATGGGTGTCGGCAAGAAGAAAGGCAGGTCGCCGAGGCAGGTCGAGGTAATGGAAGCAAGAAGGGAAAATCTAAAGACGGCAAGCACCGCGGCTCTTGACTGCGTCTAGGAAATTTGACGTTCGGCAAGCACGAGTGAAACAACCATGAATTTCTCAATAGAGATGTCAAAGGTCTGCGAGCGGTCCGGAGCGGTGTTCGGCTACGCGTGACTGAGACGCGACAAGGCTGCTGTCCACTCTGGCGGCAAAGGGAGAGATGCGAAGCGAAGTGATCACCACTGGCGTTGAGGAGGTTCTGAAGCTTGAGAAAAATCGCAACGTCAAAGCCACGCAGACGCACACCTAAACCTCGATCGCAAACTTTAAGGAAGGACGCTAATGACGATCCCGACGGTACGACAATTGCGACGGAGTGGTAGAATTCCTTCGGGAGCACTTGGACGTTTTCGCAGCGTCGGCGTCAGTGCAGATTTTGACCGATGGACGCTGGAACGCGGTTTGACACTGGAGCTGGCGTGTGAAGACGCCTCCGAGGACCATTCGGATGTGCAAATGCGAGCCGATGACAGTCAGCTAGTCCCACCCCAAGCTATGTGGGAACCACGAGAAATAGCAGAGCTCTCAACCGACCAAAGCTCGTTCGCTTCTTCCCAGACGAAGAGGGAGCGATGTGGACTGATGTCGGCACGCAATGCAGAAGCGGGTCAGTCTGTCGGTCTGCAACAGCGCAGCAACTAACCCTAGTGTGGGAAAGGGGCAGTCACCAGGCCTAGACCAGCTGGATGCTTTCAGGCACCAACAAAAGAGGGGAACAGCGGCTCTGAACAGGTCGGTAAGGAGTGAGGGAAAGTAGAGGCTGTCGGCGGGCAAGGTCGAGAGCGAGGTCGAGGTGAAGGTCAAGGTCAAGAAGAAAATAGGGTGTGGAGGAGAAACACAAGCGACTTACAGGAAGAACCGGAAACGCTAGTGGAAGATCTGCGGAAAGTGACGATGAAAGTGGGGGAGATGAGCATAAAGTTGCGAGATGTGAGCGACACGGGTGACAATTGAAGAGAGAGCACGTTTCTGTCTTTTATTTTTATTTTTTTCCCGCCCATGCGGCTCTCTCTACAACGTCTCTCGCTCGACTTGCCCATCGGCCAATTTATTTGTTTCCTCTCTTTGCCAAGCTGCATTACTACCCCCTTGATCAATTCACGATGATGATGATGATGATGAGACGAAGTTGCTGGTTTGTGGCGTCCGATGGCAGGATTGTGGCTCTTCGGGCAGGAACTGGAGCGCGATGCATGATAACTTAAGCTGCTTTGTTGATTTGTTGGCCGACTCGCTGCCAGCTGCATTAGACCAAACATACTGTATGTATGCCGACAAACATTCTGACTGTCAAAGTGCTCAGCGTACCGAACATTGGTTGCTGCAGTCGCCTGCTCGAGTCCGCTGCATACCACACACCATGTGACTGTGGCAATCCCTCACCCTTTTCTGCTGTTGCGCACAATCTCAAACATTTCTAATCCTTGTCGGGTTTGTCGGGAGGCGCCGCTCACCTGTGAGTCTGTTGTTTGGATTTACAATTCAAAGGTCACATCGATAAGTCTAATTCTAGAATCTCTCCGCTCATCCAGATCTTCCGCTGTTGAATGTTGTCCTCGCTTAGCCTTGGGGATTGGCGAGGGATGGACGGGACATTGAGTCATCTGCCCTCCTTTGTTTTATTTTTCTTAAAATAGTATTCTCTCTGTCTTTCGGAAGCAACCTGGCCGTGTTTTGAGAAAAAAAACAAATTTAATGGTCGAGGCACACAAGGTTCAAGCCGTCTAGATCCGTCGGCCGTGGCCTGTCCTCTCGACACATTCATGCATGCAAAGGGGAAAATGAACCCACCCTAAACCTTCTCGTCACATTCCTTCTCGCTGTGAAGGCTTTGAACAGTATCGATCTGCTCTGTCGCTGGCAGATGCCCTCGGCATCTCTGAGCATTCGGTTCCCAGGCTTGATGACTGAGCGTTGCCGACTCCCACCTCACAACGGGTTGCCCAACCATCTCGGCCAAGGTGCAAGGAGAGAAAGGGAAGAAGAGGGACGGCGGGTCTCCCGAAATGAGTGGGAATGCTCAGAGCTGATCTGGGCCAAGGCAAGCGATTCATAAGTGATCATTGCGCCTCAACACCCCACCTTTCCGGACGTGCTGTTCAAACTTTAATTGGCTGTGACGGAGCCATTTGAGGCAGTGCAGGGGAGAGAGCCTTTGTTCCCACACTATTGTGATCTTAGTCGGATCTCTCCCGACGCCGACACAGGTGGGATCTCCCTGAGGTAGAGGAGAAAGGAGAAAGAGCAAGAGCGACTCGAGCAGGGTGACAGAACCTCGCCAACACGGCGCTCACTGACAACACGCGTAGCCTCAAAATTCGATTTATTTATTCTCCTTAAAGTATTATTTAAGTCTTTTCCTTCTTCCACGTCGGCTTGAAATTGTCAGGTATGCCCGAGATGCCCGTCTGTCTTTTAGCGTGCAGCTCCGAGGACGGGGAAGAGCGCAGCTTCAAATTCTTGTCTGAACCCGCGCAACGGATCCTCGAAGATCTTTCCACTCATACCAAAGTTGGTCCTTCCCTCACCCGTCCCAATCATGAGGACATCCAAACATTCGAAGCTCCACCTTGTGACATCAGCAGCACTAATCACCGGGGATTAGACTTTCAATCGCCGGGTAGCGAGCACGTCGCGTCAACCTCGCTTCGGGCTATCCGAGGTGCCACCAATTCACAGGATCTGCATGTGCTTGAAATTACCGATTCAACAAACCATCGCTTGACTTATGGGGCAACGAAATGCCGGCACGGAGGACTGTATTCGCACGGTCCAAGGCGGACCCGAACTAACTATGCAGCGTCAGCCAACTTCTTCCTTCCTCCCCTCAACAGGGAGATCACGCCATCTCGCCTCGAGTCAGCGGGTCGGAGGCAGGACTGCTCATGCAGGTGAGCTGTATGAAGGGTTTTCCGACTTGCAGTCAAAGTGGAGCTTCGAGATCCGCATCAAGTTGGCCTTCTTCTTGGCATTCATACCAGAGAACGCCGCCTCAGATTTTATTCATACTCAGACGCATGCTTAGTTGCTTAGTAATCCTTCTCCGCTCACTAGTTCACCGTTTCTTCTCACGGTGGCGCTTAAGCTCCTTTTCCCGGACTCCGATTTATATCCGTAGCCGCTCTCCCTCGGCCCGACCAATCCTATCACTCCGATCACTTCTAGTAAAAACTCCCAACAATTTCCATTGTTCAAAATCAAAGATCTGATCTGCTTACATGGGTCACGGCGAATCGAGGCCGCGATCGCTAATCGGGCTCACAGCACGATTCGATGAAGCTGGCGAATTGCCCGTGCTCGACCATCCCGTCGCCGGCTCGATCAGGCTATCGTCGACACCGCTGCGCATGTTGACCGACCAGTCCGGAGTATCATCGCTCGATGAATCGCTCGAATACTCGACTCCAGCCTTGCGCTCCGACTCGGGTGCTAGACTGTCAACACCATCATCCTGCTGCTCGGCGGCAAGCGCTTTCGTCTTGGCGGCCTCTTGGAACTTTTGCCTCGACTTGCCCCCTATCGGTCGTGTCGTCCTGCGACGGTAGAACAGCAGGTACGCCGACGAGCTCTTGACCGTCTCGGGATTCGCAACAGGTCGCACGCTCGAATCGTCGAATTCGTACCACTTGCCATCAGCGGGACTCTTGGCAAAGGCGGTATAGTGTCCTCCACCGAGACCACCAAAGTGGTTGTCGACCGCATACAGATCATAAATGGGTCTGTCCACAGCCACCGCATCGTCATTGTCTTCCAAAGGCCGCAGAATGCCCGATCCCAGCATGCTCTCCGACAGCTCTTCCCCGCTCTCCTTGGCTTCCTCCTGCACCCTTCGCAGCGCCCGAGTTCCTTCGACTCGATCCGTCAGATCGAGACCTTCCAAGGGGAAATCGACCAGCATGTTGAGCTTATCGCGCGAATGCCTTCCTGCGCTGAATCGCTTGAGGTGCACCACAAGGATGTCAGGCGCCTTCCAAAGGTCAAACTTCTTGGTCGCCTGGCGGAACTCTTTGCACTGGGGGCAGTACCACGGATCGTCTTCTCCCAGTTGTTCCTCCCTTGTGAACTCGTCCATGCAGTCTTCGATCGACAGCGTCTTGAGTCGAGCTGGCCCGGCATTCTCACGCTGACGGATCGCCTCGTCGATCACCTCTTCGTACTCGCCCCACAACTGTCCTGAATCCGAATCGACGAGAAGACCACGCTCTTTGATCGAGGGAGACCATATGCAGACGATGGCACCGCCGGTGTAGACCAGAGGGACAGCCTTGGTCGATGTTGCATCCTTCTCTTCGTCATCAGCCTCGAGCTCATCAGCCTCATCCTTCATTGCAACTTCGTCCGACGATGACGGGGTGGAAGCGTTGCGCTTGGCGAGACGAGCTTGACGCTCCTCGAGCTCTTCGGAGAGGTGATCCGCGTTGCTTTCGCTTCCTTTAGGTAGACCCTGACCAAGCTCTGCGACGCTGAAGCGGATGCGCAGTATGCGTTCGTTTGGCGTTGGCGCCGCCTTGGATCCGGATGCAGAGCTGACCAAAGATGAGAATGCATCTGTGTCAGTCTGAGATGAGGTCGTGTTGACATCCGGCACCACCACAGCTTCGCCATCTTCGCGAATCTCGGTGATCACGTCGCTATCGCCCATTTGGTTCGGTGTGACGACCGCAACGGCGTCATTGCCAGCAGCCGAGTCGTCCACCATTTCCCAGTCCGAGATTTGCGGTGTAGACTGTTTGTCGTCCGAAGCAGCGGTAGCAACAACGACATTGTCCTGCTCAACAGCTTTGCGCAGATCGTCCGTCTGATCTGTGAAGCGAGTAAAACCTTCCGCGACGAGCTTGCGAATAGCCTCGACGTTGTTGATATCCTTCTTGGGAACAGAGATGAAGAACGGAATCCCCGCAGCATCCGACCGCGCCCGACGACTGACAAACGCTTGGCTCGAAGAAGGGCCAAAAGCATCGCTAGCGAAGTTGGCAAACACGGGTAGGATCGCTTGCTCCTCATCCTTGATGTCCAGCGCATCCTCTGCATCTTCGACCGAACGGTGATAGCGGTAGTGTCGCTGCTTGGAGAAGCGAGGCGTCGTTGGCACTTCCCAAAAGTAGACAAAGTCGCCATCCTTGATATCGATGAGTGGCTCGTAGTCGTCGATCCACTTGTAGATACGATGGTGCCAGACCTCTCCGCACACCAAACGCTTCGTCTCAATCCCGAATTGCGCTGCCACCTTCTGTCGCAATTTGCCGACCGTTGTACCTGCTGGCAGCTGTACCTGGAACCTTTGCATGGGCTTGCTCGGGTCAAGAGGAACAAAGTAGACCTGCCCTCGCCACATCTTCTTGTTGGGGATGGGTAGGGTGAGGTACATGAAAGGGTCAAACTTGATCGAGACCTTGCCGCAATCGGGGCAGACAAGCGTGCTGCGATACTGCCCTTGGAACAGGTCGACAATTACCGAATCGTTTCGAGCCTTGTAAATGTCCCACTGTCGCTTTGCAAAGGCCACAAGGTCCTTCTCATCACCTCCTTCCCAATCAGGTGCTTCGATGTAGGGCTTCTTCAGGATGCGGTTGAGATCCTCGTGCAGACCATCCAGAAGGAAAGCCAGCAGCTCTTGACTGTCGTGCTGTGCATATCCACTGAACTGCGGTGCGAATCGAGAAAGAGCAAATTTGAACTCGCGCGGCCAGAAAGAGCCACCCTGACCGTTCCAAATGTTGGTGATGAGTTTGCCGAAAGCATCGGCGATGGCGCCTCCCATTCCCAGCGGATTGTCGGCATTGAGCTCCTCCTTGTAGGCACCAGAGACAAAGTACTGCTGCAGCTCGTACGTATTGCTTAGACACTGCAGCGCACTGTTCATGAAGCACGTGTTGCCCAAGTTATTGAGACCGCGAAGACCGCGTGATCGGCCCATGGTGCGATCGGCAGCAGTCTGCGATCGAGTCACTCGCGCTTGGGCGTCGGTGCTGGGAGCAGATGATCCACTAGCGCTTGCCGATGCATTGCCGCTGTTCTGTTGCAGGTTGCTAAAAAAGTCGCCCTGCTGAGCAAAGATGCCCTTGACTGATGGAGCTGAGGCTTGGGCTGGAGCGGGATCCGTTTGCCAGTGCCCTGACTGGCGAGTCTCGACGACGAGGTTGGTCTCGATCTCCTCAATGCCGACCGATTTTAGGGACACATCGGGTTGGTAGCTGTCGGGCTTATCTTCACTTGCGTCAATGATGTCGACTTCTTCGTCACTGATTCTCGCCGAGCTGACGAGTCCAGTCTGGAGCTCCTTGTTCGTCGGTTCGGGAAAGTGGTAGAACCGAATGTCGACATCAGCAAAAGACCCAAGATTCAAGGCTGTCTTGGCTTTAGCTTTGAGGTCGGCCAGGCTCGTGCTGACCGACAAGCTGAACGAGGGCACACCTGTGCCTTGTACGTTGTCGTCGTGCACGAGCTTGAGCAGTCGAATGATGGGCGGGTAGAACTCGACGCTCTCCTGGCCTGGGCTGAGACCGTCGATGACATTGCGTGAAAAGAGCGGCCCATTGCTTCCGTACCATGAAACAAGAAGGTTCCAACCTTCTTCGGGTAGCATCTCGTAGTCAACATGCTCGTTGATGCCTGGTCGGAGGCGGGCAGAGGAAGGAGTCGAGTTTTCATCGAGTAGGTCCGCGTTATCGATAGGGCCGATGGGGACATCGGTCTTTTCGGCAGGATCCGAGTCTCGACGCTCCGAGCAAGCAGCGTCCCAGCGGCGATACCACTTTCGACTGACGATGAACCATGTGTCGCCTGCATGCAGAGGGCGATTCTTCATAGGTCGAATGCGATCAAGCTGCTGCTGACCTGTGGGTCTGACCACCGTCGTATCGGCAGCAGGCTGGACCGACTCATGATAGGATGGAGGCTCGTCGTCGACCACAACGTCTGTGGTTTTGACAGCTCCATCGTTGAGGCTGAGAGACTTTTCAGTCATGAGACCTTCGATGTTCTGGTCGGATGTGGACATGTTGGAGCGCAGAATGTCAGCCGAAGAGATGCTTTGCCGGAGTGGAGTGGGCTGAGTGGTCGCAGCAGTCTCGAAGTTGTCGGGCTCGCCAAGATCGCTGGCGGACTGTGAATGCGATGATCTGGCTTCAGTCTCGACGTCGCTGCTGTTCTCGTCGATGATGGGGCTGACG
Organism: Anthracocystis walkeri; assembly: GCA_928858565.1. Lineage (NCBI taxonomy): Eukaryota > Fungi > Basidiomycota > Ustilaginomycetes > Ustilaginales > Ustilaginaceae > Anthracocystis > Anthracocystis walkeri. The sequence goes on from CAKMXV010000007.1 coordinate 305,162, forward strand.
GTTCGAGCCCTCTTGTATGCGGACTGGCGTTTCTGCTCCGATGTAGCAGAGAGTGTAGATGTGAAGCGAGAGGTTGGTCTGGGCTCAGGACTTTGAGCAGGTGACGGTGGGGGTCGACGGACGGAAATGGAAGTAGAGTGGTTGCTGTTGCTCGAGGATGAAGAAACTTCGAGGTCCTGCTGCTGAGTCGCTGCAGGAGGTGATGATCTTTGCCCAAGAGGATCTAAAGCTGAGTCGCGAAATGGTAGTTCGTTCCGGCCGTGTTCGGAAGGCATCGGACTGAGCAGCTCTGAAGCAGTTGCTGCGGCACCAGGTGGGAGAGCCTTGGATTGATGAGCGACTTGACACGTCTGCTTTTTGTCGCTCTGTCAGCAGCAGAAGAAGTGATGTTTGGGGCGATAAGCGTTTGAGCCGCACCCGTTCGGCTTCGTTAAGCTGACACCCTGTTGGAAGTTGCGAGATCAACGCAGCTGCTTTCAGAGGCCCACGATGCACTTTGAGAGTGGGAGTGGTTTGCAGCCGAATACGATCGCGGCAGGCGAGGTGAGGTGTGTGGGTGTATGTGATTGATCAGGTATCTGAGCAAGCTGACTAGTTCAGTGACCAACACCATCAAAGGGCTGATTGCGCGGTCTGTGCTGAACGGGAAAAAAATCACCAAAGACGTCGGAAAGAAAATCTATCCTCACGGCTCCACACCCGTGGCTTCACTGGCTTTGGTGTCGTCTGTCGTCTTGGCCCGATACGCGCCCGATTTCCTCGCTCGTCACAATTGACCTCCCACCGACTGGCTCAAATGAAAATGCCGTGCCCAGTCGTCTATCACACTTCACGTTCGAACAGGCACTCTGCGTGTGAGACTGCGGTGATCTTCGATGTGATTGACTAGAAATACAAGATGCGGGAAAAGCGATGAAAGCGCGGGAGAAAATGCAGAGCTGCGGCTCATCGATAGCGGATCTTCCGGAATTTAAGCATTGTCGGTCCCCCGCCTGGACGCATTCTCGTTCACAAAGGCGTCAACTGCGGCTTGCGGATCGTCGGGGAAGCGAATGAAGAGACCCTGCAACTCAGCCATGCTGACCCCTCCGCTAGCAGCCGGAGCTGGTCGGACGACGCGCTGAGCGGGCATGTTTGCCTTGTCTGCAGCTGCAGCTGCGGCTCCTTCCAAACTGCGCTCGGATGATCCGACATCGTTCGGTCGTCTTCCGTCGGGACCAAGTCCTAGAACTGCGCGTCGAGCAACCGCCTCTGCTTCGACGGTGCGTCCAAAGTCAACCGCAAGTTGTCGCACTTGCTCGTCAGCTTCCTGCACAGCCTCTCGAAGACCAGGGACAGCTTCAAAGCTCTTGTATGACTCCAGCACCGCGGCAGAGTCACTGCTACCAGCTGCTGCTGCAAGGAGAGGTTTCGAGGCCTCAACAGCACTTTGTGGGAGATCGAGTTGCTTGACCTTCTGCTCACGGATCGTCGTGCGGTAGAATCGAACCATGAGCTCCTCCACCTGGTCCCTTTCGGCGTCGCCAAGCTCGGCAATCATATCCACCCTGCCTGGTCGAATGAGCGCCGGATCCAGCTTCTCGATATGGTTGGTCGTCATGAAGATGATGCGGCTCTCTCCGCTCGCTACGCCATCGAGCGCATTCAGCAGACCCGAAAACGTCACCGACGCTTGGTAGCCATCCTCAGCAGCCTGCTGTCTTCCCAAGAAGGCTGCGTCTACATCCTCTAGCAGCAAAATGGATCGATCGGGAGCATTCGATAGCAAATGATTGAGCTTGTCGTCGGTGAGTCCTCTTTCCGAAAGGTTGAGCAGGCAGATGTTGAAATCCAAGTGTCCTGCTAGTGCGGTGATGAACGAAGATTTGCCGCTGCCTGGTGCTCCATGAAGGAGGTAGCCTCTTCGGTATGGAATGCCACGTTCTGCATACCATCGATCACGTTCCAGGAAGCGCTTCACGTCGCTGACGATCGCCTCCTTCTTGCCCTTTCCGAGCACGACACTACCGAGCTCACGAGTCCTTCGCGGCTGACCAAATGGTCTCCACTCGGGTCCCCAGCTCGTATAGATGACCGTCTTGCCTTCTGTCGATGAAAGCGCAAGCTGCCGTGCTTCATCTAAAAGCTGAGGAAACAGGTGTGCATAGGCGAATAGCGTCGTCAACGTCACAGTTTCCCACGGTGCACCTGTAGACAGATCGACCATCTTGCCGTCTCGTTCGCGCGTCAGCCGCATCCACACTCCGCGGTATCGGAACCAATGCGTTCCCGGACCTGGCACCAGAGAGAAACGAGCTTTTCCACGTTCGGCGGCTTCTGCATTCGGCGTTGATGCCGAGGCGTGCGGTGTATAGTTGGTCTCGACCGATAATTCGTGACTGAGGATTCGGACTGGCGAGACTGAAGAGCCACTTGATGCGATTGCAAGGGGGTCATCCACGTTTTCTTTGCTTGAGAGCTGATCTGCTGAGCGATCTCGCAGCCCGAGAAAGTCGACGAATCCTTCCTTCTTTTGCTTGCCGAGCAAGCCGCGATCCCTCATCGACTGCGCTCTTGCTTGAGCCGCCATCCAGTGCAGAAACCATGGGTGCGCTCGGTCTTTGGATGGGATCTCGAGCGATATCAGCAGACGTCTCTGTGCTGTGGATGCTGCGACTTTGACACCTCTTCTTGCCATAGCAACGGCGCCTCCGAACACCATCAACCCTAGACCTCCGGAGAAGATCGGGTTGTCGGCGATCAGACCAGAAATAAAAGAGCTAGATCCGGCATCAGGGCTGGTGCTGGCAGATGTCGTGGATGTGCTTCGAGAAGACGGATCTGCTTCTTGCGATGCTATTGATGGGGCGGTCTCTCCGTTGTTGCTACCCGGGTATGATGTAGCTCCAACATCATGCTGGACCGGCGAGGTTCCATATCTGCCATCCTCGTTGGTCAGCCCTGCGGGATCCTTCTTCTGCATCGTCCTGAAGTTGAACATGCTGGCGAGGACCGACTGTCCGTAATCTGATGGTCTGATGCCCTGCGTTAGGTGAATCTCGTGGTCAGAGGAAGTACGAACGAAGAATGCTGCATCCTCAAGGTGGAGTCGCTCCGCCGACTTTTTTTTCGAAACCGGAAGTCGGACTTCAGTTCTTCTCAGCTGCGCCGGCAGAAACGAAATTTCAAAAGCCATGCAAGACCCTTGACGAATCTTCTCGCCTCGCCACACCTTCTCTACGCGCGACACCTCTGACTCAGACACCATCAACACCTACTCACCGACGCCTGCAGAGCTTTTCACCACCCGCACATAGCCACAATGACACCAAAGCTCTGCGTCATCTGCAACGCCGAGCGCGCCGTCCTACGTCGCCCCAAAACCGCACAGCAGATCTGCAAAGAATGCTTCTTCTACGTCTTTGAAACCGAGGTCCACCACACCATTGTCTCGAACAACCTCTTCAAGCGCGGCGATCGAGTTGCTATCGGCGCATCAGGTGGTAAAGACTCTACGGTTCTCGCGCACTGTATGAAGGTTCTCAACGAGCGCTATGATTACGGGCTTGACTTGTTCCTGCTCAGTATCGATGAAGGGATTACGGGTTATCGAGATGATTCTTTGGAAACGGTGAAGAGGAATCAGCAGCAGTATCAGCTTCCGCTTAAAGTGTTAGGCTATGGCGAGCTGTATGGGTGGACGATGGATGATATCGTGAAGAGTGTGGGGAGGAAGAACAATTGTACGTTTTGCGGTGTTTTCAGAAGGCAGGCTTTGGATAGAGGTGCGGCGGCGTTGGGCGTGGATCATATTGTGACGGGTCACAATGCGGATGATGTTGCAGAGACGGTGTTGATGAATGTGCTGCGTGGTGATATTGCGAGACTCGAGAGGTGTACGGAGATCGTCACCAAGGGACCGGATGGTGGGGAGGACGAACATCAAGGTTGTGGGTCGAGCGGGTCGAGTGGTACCGGTGTTGGTGGGAGCGGTATTCGACGAAGCAAGCCGTTCATGTACGCGTATGAGAAGGAGATCGTCATGTATGCCTACTTTAAGAAGCTGGATTACTTTTCGACCGAGTGTATCTACTCTCCGAATGCCTATCGTGGGTACGCAAGGACTTTCCTCAAGGATCTGGAAGCGATCAGACCTTCGTCGATCGTAGACATCATTCAATCCGGTCAGAACCTCAAGATTTCAAACGTCGTCAAGCAGAGCAAGAAGACGGAGCTGCAAAATTGTCTAAGATGCGGATACATTAGTTCGAATACGGTGTGCAAGGCGTGTATTTTGTTAGAAGGGTTGGAGAAGGGGACGCCGCAGTTGGGGATTGGAAGTGAAAAGTCGAGGAAGATCAAGGACATTCGGGCGGATAATGCGAAGGTCGGGGAGGAGGAGGTAGTGGAAAAGAAGGAGAGGAGGATTCCGCAGTGGACAGGCGTAAAGAAGGACGCTGCCACGATCAAGGAGTTGCCGTTTGTGCCGCCGTCGCAGAAGCGGGATTTGTCGTTTTGATGCCTCACTTTTGCGGTTTTTGTACTTGTATCTTTTCCTTCACACGCATGCACACGCTCTTTTTGTGATCCTCATTTGCAAAGAGCAGAAATGTTCATTGTATTGCTGAGCTGGGACTCACTCATCACCAGCCCTCCTCGCCAGATCCGCATTCGCCTCTAAATCCCTCCCCTCGTCCCAAATCCACGTCTTGACCGTCCCGTCGTCGCCACATGAAGCAAGCAAGCTTTGGGCTTTGTTCCATACCGCGCCATATGCCACGTTGTTGTTCGTCGACAGTGAAGATGTCAGATCTGAGACAAACGACGATCCGCCTCCTGCTGCCGCTGTGCTCGCTGTACCTGCCACTGCTGCTCCGCCCTTATGGAGGGTATCGCGACCGTGACCTTCGAGCGTCTGCAGCACCTCAGACGACTCTTGATCCCACATGTAGATCAGTCCGTCTTCGGAACCACCCACGAGCAGAGAGGTGTGAGCAAAACTCGACCGGATGAAGTTCTTACTCGTATTTTGGTGTCCTTTGAACCGCTTCAACGGCCGGAGCATGCGTAGATCCCATAACCTGTTCGAGTTGTCTTTGGACGAACTCAACAGCAGTGTTCCAGTTTCGTTGATCTCGACCGACGTCACTTCACCCAAATGTCCTGTGATCGTTCGAATGCATAGACCCGAAACGACGTCCCAAAAGCGGATCGTTGTGTCCTTCGATGCTGTCACTATCAAGTTGCCTAACGGGTTGAAGATGGCGGAAGAAACACCCAATTGATGCCCGGTGAAAGTCTTGACGATCGATCCTGTTTCGACGTCGTACATGCGTACGAGTTTATCGTATCCTGCCGAAACGACGTGTTTTTCATCCGGGTGGAATCGACAGCTGTACACATCCCCCACCCCTGCTCGTAGCGTTGTTTTGCATTGAGCGCTCTCCACATCCCACACTTTGACAGTGGAATCACCGGATGCAGAAGCAACATGCCCACCCGTCCGGGTAGAGTCCACATCCCATACACGACTACGATGTCCCTCCAGTACACTCTCACATCGTTCCGTGTTGGAGTTCCACAATCGCACCGTGTTGTCGCTACTACCGCTGACGAGTTTTCGACCTTCTTCGCCGACGAATCGGACGGCTTTGACGTTTTTACGGTGGCCGCGCATTGTATGTGCTACGGAGTTGGGGACGATGAATCCAGTGTAGTCGTGAAGGAGGCCAGAGATGACGGGTGCTTTCTTGGGATGGTATCGCGCGAATTCGACTTGGTAGGCTACTGCTTGATGCAGCATGGTTAGCAAGCGGTGTGGTGGAACGTAGGTATACCCGTTCGAAGTGGAATTCTTCGACGAGCTGGCAGCAACGCTATCGGCCATCATGCCATCATCCATCATCTCTGACGGCTCCCTACTTTCACTTCTGCCACCACTCCCATTCGTCGCCGACCCAGGCAATCCAGCCTCCTTCTCCATCCAATCCTGCTCCAACATGGCTGCAAACTCCATCACCAGCTTCTCCCTACCCGGTTGAATCCCTTCCCAAGTCGCAAAAGACGGCGCATCAGTTACCGCTTTCGCCGACAACAGGTAGCACAAATCCCTAAACTCCGATGGATGCGGTTGATAATGTTCCAACGGTTTCAATCTCTTGTTCAAGAATGTGAAACCTTTTTGAAACTCTCGATGTTCCATATGTTCCAAAAACTGCTGCTTGTAGACTGCGTACAGGAACGCTTTGTGGTTCTTGACGAGCGGTTTTTGTAAAAGCTTGTCGACTTCCGGCCAGTCACCTTCCAATATATGACCGCGTAATTTGCGTGCGTCCAAACCGGCTTCTTCTCGCTCTCGTCGTTTGATACCTGCCTCTTCCATCAACAGCTGCCGTGTTGCGCCGAACCCTTCGTCAGCGAGCCACTGGTCGATCATTCGGATAATGTCGTTGCGGACGTGTGGATCGTCTGGGCGCAGGATGGCGGTTCGTGATGATGCGTAGGTGGCTTGGTTTGGGTTGTTGGTGTCGCGTGATGTGCTGGCGGTGTGCGCTGTGAGTTGACCGACGGTTTGGCCGAGGATGGAAGAGTTTTGGTAGTACGGGTGGTAGACGTAGGGTGGTGGACGCAAGCCGTGGAGTTGGAGGTCGGCGACGGTGTGGTCCTTTGCGTCGGCGAGGAGAACTTGTTTGCGACGTTTCCAGGTTTCTTTAGTTCCGCCTGACGAAGAAGCGACGTTGTTGGCTGTGCCATTGACGCTGCTGCTGCCGCTCGTTGCGGTGTCTGCGGATGAGATACCGAGGCCGTTGACGTTGTTCAAGTCGGGATGTGCGCTTGCTGATCGGTCGAGACTCGATGTCGCAGCCGGCGCTGCAAAGGTTGTGGCTCCCAGGGTGTTTGTTCGGAACATCGAGCTGGCATTCGTTGGAGATGTTGGCGCTGTAAATGAGCCGCTATGGGGTATCGAATTTGGATCCATTGTCGCCGAAGATGTGGCCGACGGAGTTTTACCATCTAACCCCACATCGGGAAGCTTGAAAGTGGAAGCACGAGGCGTGAGAGGTGCTGGAGATGGTTGTGCTGATGATGTTGAATCCGACTGCGTCTGCGGATCTCGACCACTAGCTGCTGTGATTGTGATCTGTGTAGGTGGCGATGGCCTGTCTCCGTGACGCTGCCCGAAGCTGCCGCCTTGCTGTTGTCCCTGCATGGTGAGATCGAGTCGACGACACCACTCGACAAGTGGCCAAGGTCTCGATGCTGTTGCTCCGTTTGTAAGGTCCGTCTACGCAATACACATCGAGATGTGCTACAAGGATGCGAGCTACAATGATAGGTTGCTGGTCAGGAGATCAGGGGTATATCGACTCGACCTGTTCAACCAAAGATCGCTTTGTCGTGTGTGCTTCGTGCGACAGGCGACAGGACCCTGTTTTTCCCTTGGCAGCCACAAACAAAAAAACCACTCGAAAATCAAAAATTGGATCCAAAAAAAGGACACAAAATTACAGCCTTTTTTCACCAAATACCGCGCGAGAAGAAGATTGCCGCACGGACGCTTGAGTTGAAGCTTTGACGTGGAACATCACCGCCGGCAACCTCGCCCTCCTCATCCCTACTCTACCATCTCACCACTCATCTTCCTTCAAAAATGAGAGCCAATCTCATCACAATGGTCAAGCTAGGCCTCCTAGCCCTACTATCGATCCTCGCCTTGACCCACCTCACCACCGCGCAGGCGTTCCAAAACAAAGACCAAGCAGCGCTCTTCAAACGTATCCAATCCTCTTCGTCCGGCTACGTCGATGTAGACGCCAACGAGTTCGCCGCTATCACTCAAGGTCCACGTGACTTTGCTGTCACTGCTCTGCTCACCACCACCTCAGGCGGGATCAAGTGTCCACCGTGTCAAGCGTTCCAACCCGAATTCGAGAAGTTGGCACAGCAGTGGAATAGCAACAAGTCGGTCAAGTCGAAGAATGTTTTCGTCAAGGTCGAGTTTGGTCGTGCGCAATCTGTGTTCGCGCAGTTCGGGTTGCAACATGCACCGGTGCTCTACACCTTCCCCGCGCCAACAGCTGCCAATGCTAGACCGGATCACCTTTCGTTTGACTTCAACGAACGCGGATTCTCGGCTCCCGATGTAGCTGATCATTTGAACAAGGTTCTCAAGACTTCTTTTACGTACAAGCAGCCGTTCAACCGTAAACTCATCACCATGTCGATTACTGGCATCATCACTGTCGTTGGCGCCATCTTCTTCCTCTCTCCCTACCTACCTTTGCTGTTCCAATCGTCAAAACCCATCTGGATGTTGCTCTGCATCGGATCGATGATCATCTTCAACTCCGGTTACATGTGGAACTCTATCCGTGGCGCACCGTTTATTGCGATGGGTCCCGGGGGTAAGCCGGAATACTTTGCTGGTGGTTTTCAGAATCAGTACGGTGTGGAAACGCAGATTGTTGCCGGAATCTATTCGTTGCTGGCTTTCAGCTTTATAGCGCTGACGGTGCTGGTGCCGGCGCAGAGGGATCCGACGAGGCAGAGAGCGGGGGTGTATGTCTGGAGCGCTATCTTTTTGGCTACTTTCAGTTTGTTGTTCTATATTTTCAGGACGAAGAAGTAAGTGCATAGAGAGACGAGCGGAGGAAGTGAAGAATGATTGCTGACTTGCGTTTTGCGTTTTGGTTGTGGAAACAGCCCGAGCTATCCTTTCCGTCTTTTCTTTTAGGCATGGATTGTCGCAAACACGCAGAGAGAAGCGATGTAGAAAAGAGGCGAGACAGCTTTGTCAACATGGACGTGTCAATACAGCTGCTCATCATCACAAATTCGACTGTGGCAACGGTGTCAAATCGATTCGCTCACGTGGCAGCATCACCTTCTCAAACCAGAACATCGTCACAAGGCCCCGCGCAAAGGATCAGACGGGGAGCAGAAAGCATTAAGAAAACCCCTAACATGTTGATATTGTCATCAAAGAAGCAGAACCCTCTTGAGAGCATGCCGTTGAAGCATTTCTACCACATTGACGTTGAAACTCTTTTTGAGTTCTACCTCCCAAACACCTTCCTCTCCAGCATCCTCAGTGGCACGTAGAGCACGAAGCTAGCCACCAAACCGGTCTCGAAACCCAAATCGCCCGCCCTCTTCGCGATGGGACCTTGGAACCAAACCTGATCAATGCTCGGCACCACCACGGCCAGTGAAATACAGCATGCCGCCAGAGCGGCTATACCGGGAGGCAACTGGCTCCACTGATTCCAGTGCCTCGCGTTGTAAGTCGAATAATCCCTCCTCCTAACCACTACGTGATCCGCCAGTACCACACCGACGTACAAACTCGCCCAGTAACCCAAAACGCTGGTGAAATCCGTGAGCGTTTCGTAGAATTTGCTGTGTCCAACGATCGCGAGGGGTAGGAAGATAGCAGTGGCAAACAGAGGCCAGACGAACCTCGGTACGGGACCCAAGAAGGGTAGCATGGTTTGGAAGTTTAACCCGATGCTATAGATCGTAGCTGAGATGTTACCACACACCGAAAGAGCCAACAGCACCACCAAGAATCGACCAAAGTTACCCAATTTGCCAGCCAAGATGAGCTGGAAAAACTGTCCCGACGAAACCTCCAGCGCACCCGACCATTCCGGAACATCGTACGAAGAGCAAGCGAACGCTGCACCGACCATGATAAACGGAACGCAGGATAGGAAGAATCCGAGGTAGACCGAGAGGAAAAGTTTCCACTGCGAAACGTCTGGGCGGAGGTAGTGCGATACGTCGGACACCAGAGCGGAGTAGGAGATGATGAAACCGGCGATGATGGCTGCGAATCCGAGGATGGATTCTGCCGAAGCTGTTGGTTGGTTCGCTGCTACATGCAGCGCCTGAGGTCCTGTACCTGCTACACCGATCAGGATGCAAAAACAGATCAAGGTGGGCAACCAAAAAAACCGTTCAAAGTAGTGCAACACTCGAATACCGCTAAACGAAACGACGAGGGCTATGCATGCGGCTACAACGATCCCGACATCGGGTGTCAAGGTTGAACTACCATCAGCTCTACTAGAAACAGCCGAAAGCGTCTGCCCACCCACGATGCTGTTCAAAATACAGTAACCCAACATGGTAGCCGCGTTGAGAACGCAGATCAAACTAGCGCCAAAGTAACCGAACGAATACCTGCACTGGATCATCTGTCTCATGCCCAACTTGGGACCGAACAGCGTGAAATAAGCAGGGAAGATGCAGCAAAACGCACCCACAAACAGCGTAGTCAACATGGCCGACTTGATATCCATCTCCAACAACGATACCAGCGTACCGGCTGAAAACGAAAGCACGTTGACGTTGCACGAGAACCAGATGAGGGAGACGCTCCACCAATCGCGACCGGTGCGTTCGGAAAGCGCAAGGGGGCGGATACCGACGGATTCGATGTAGCCAAGTTTGGAAGCGAGGACATCGAGACGTCGCAGAAGAGGGTTGGATTGGATGGTTCGTTTGTAGTCGCTGATGATCGAGTCGTCGTCGGTGGTGGAGTCTTTGTCGGAGATGTCGTGGTGAGGGGTGGGGGGTGATTGATGCTCGAGGTCGAGCGCTGGTGGTGGTGCTGTCGACATTGTGGATGGAGCGACCCTCTAGCTAGCGAGCGAGGGAGGAGGTGGTGGGGAGGAAAGATGAGATGGTGGCGGCGGAAGGGAAGCTCAAAGAACACTCGAGGTGGGCGAGATCTTTATTTGATTTCTTCCTGCTCGACACTTTTAATCTCAGGGTCCTCTTGGCTCCCTCCTCCTCCTATCTCCTCTTCTTATCGACCAACCCTGCTCACTAAGAACACATGACTCCGCCCACGCTTACGACCGTTTGTCAGCCCATCAGCCGTTTCTTTCGCATGACTTTTTGCACACCTGCTTTTTTTTTTCCCTCGTGGCAAAAATCCTTCCTGCACGTTTTTCTTCTTCTTCCGAGTCAGACAGGAAATTTTAAAATCAGCGAGCGGCAGAACGGCGAAACAGCGGAATGAATTTTCGGAGCGAAAAAAAATTAACGGCGAACCGCGGATCAAAATCATCTCCAAAAAAGGGTCTCTTCCGCTTACCCCGCTGCGGATATACAGTATCGGAAAGGCTGATGTTGAAAGTTTTCATAGATGCGATAAGATGGCTGGGAAGATATCGATACGAGCGATCAAAAAAAAAAAAAACGGAAGATTCAAGAGATCAATCATCATGGCGTGGGTCGCAGTCGGTTCGTCGCACAGACGATTAGATGCGGTCCGATTCAGACACCGTCTTTACACAAACATCAGTGTTCACAATTTTCAAGCAACAACCGCCGCACAGGCCACACTTCACACACAAACTCTTAGTCCTCTCGAACACTTCTTCCTACTCTTACTAGCGCTTCACCCTCTCCAACCGGGCCGCAACATCCTCGATCCTACCCTGCAAACTCTCCAAATTGGCCCCGACTTTCCTCCTATTCTCCTCCATGTTGGCCTCGATCTTCTTGAGCAGCTCTTCCATCTCTTGTTCCTGCTGCTGCCGCTCTGCGCTCGATTCCTGAAGCTCGTCCAGCGTGGTTCCAAAGTGAGCTGCTGACGCGTGCAGTTCTGACAACGTCTGAAGTCGGTTCAACACGGAAGGGATGACGGGAAGCAGAGGCTCGAGTCGTGTGGATACGTCAAACAGGTGTTGCAGTTTGGTCAGTTCTGTCGGTGTGAGGGTGGAGGTTGTTGATGATGCATCGGTAGTGGCAGAAGTAGCCGGGTCAGCGGAAGTGAGCTTACGACGCACGTCGTGGACGCGATCCATCTCTGTCACTAGCACTTTGACTCGTCGGCTGATGGCGTCTAGGTGTCGCGGTTGGGAGAGGATCGAGAGTTGATGTTCCAATCGCGACAAGGTTGACAAGACAGGTCGAGGGACGGGCTTCGATTCGTCCAGAAGCGCTTCTTCCAATCCCAGCGTAGATTCGAGTTCGGTCAATCGTGCTTCCAATTGAACTAGATCGGCGGTGCGTGTTTCTGTCGCTACTGAAGCTGGAGTGGCGGCAGCGGTAGCAGCAGTAGCATCCGCAGCATCCGCAGTAGCGGTAGTAGCTGTCGACTGCTTGGATTGCCGCAACAACACACGAAGAGCATCCTTATTCGCCTTTGCCTCTCCCGCGCTCGAATCCGCTGACGGCACCGACAAGTTGGCCAGCTGATCCTGTAACACTTTGAGCTGATTCAACACCTCCCCACTATCCACCTGCTCCGATTTACCTTCCACTTTCGCCCCCGTCGCCCCACCCGCACTCAACTCCTCCTCCAACTGACTCGCCTCGAACTTGAGCCTACGCAGACGATCCGCGACCGACTCCTGTTCCCTGCTAGATGCGCCATCGATCGCATACGTGCTCGTCTCGATCCCTGCATCTCTTGGTCTTGTTGTCCTTCGCGATGTTCTCTTCTTGTGCAATCTTCCTGAGAAATCTGCAACGTTCGCATCCAAGTGAGTAGCGCCGTTGAACTTTGCAGCTGCATCATTGCGTGTGAGCGATGAGCTATCGATATCCTCGGAAGCACCTGCCTTGCCACCACCGGGATGCTTGCGATTGGCACTGCGATCCGAGTCATCGCTCGACGAGTCCGAATCTGTATCGTGATCGCCTTCGCTTCGTTGCTTGCGTGATCGTTGACGTCCGGTGCGGGAAGCGTCGCGGTTGGGTCCTTGATATTCGTACACGTCCGGTGCGGATGTATCGACGTCTGGGAGGCTGGCGTATTTGGTATAGCTCGATGAAGGGATGCCAGCAGGGGTACCGCTGGATGAGCTGCCTTGTTGAGACATGGCGAAGCAGTGAGCTGTTTGAATGTGGTGGTAGAAGGAGGAAAAGGAAACACAACGCACAGCTTGGAAAATGCCGAGTTGGTCAGAGCGTGACGAGACCAACACTTCGCTCGCTCAAACCGCGTCTTTTTTCCTGGCTCAGACGATTCACTCTGCGATTTTGGCTCAGAACACGCGCTGCAAATCCACACAGGGCACACACGACCCACCAACGCTCAAACACAAACCCACACTGCGCAGCCATGTTCTCATGAAATCAAGTCTTTTTCATTCTGACATTTGCAAGATGATCAGTCACAGCAAGCATCATCATGACCGTGAGAGCCTTGAAATCTACTGTCCAAGCTTGGTGAAAGTGCGGTCCATCGCCTCCTTGATCTCAGAGTAAACCTGGTCGACGGGCTTGATCGAATCAACCTCGACCACGCGATCCTGCTTTCGGTAGTAGTCGACGACGGGCATCGAGGTCTCGACGAACGTCTCTGTTTTCGCAGCACACCAAGAAGGGGCCATCAAAGGTCAGCAACGATACACACAATGTATGCTGAGTGTGGGTTTGGTTTGCAACTTACGGAAACGCTTCTTGATCGACTCGATGTTATCATCAGCCCTTCCACTCGTCTTTCCGCGCTCCAACAGCCTCTCGAGCATCACCTCCTCACTACACTGCAGGAAGAGCACAAACTTGGACTCGCACACCGACTCGTCAAACTTGATCGCCTGATCCATCTTGCGCGGGAACCCATCGACGAGGAATCGACCTTTACCATCGGTCCATTTGGCCTTGTGTTCTTCGGGGATCGAGTGTCCGGCATCGGTAGCGCCTTGCTTGGACAGCGCTTCGGCGATAGCGTTAGAGAGCAGAGCGACGGTGACCTCCATGGGAACGATCTTGCCTTCTTTGATGTAGTCGGCGATCATAGCACCGTACTGCGAACCGGGACGTTGCTGTTCGGCACGAAGCAGATCGCCAGCGCTGAGATGGACAAAGCCGTAGTCCTGGACGAGACGAGCGCATTGAGTGCCCTTTCCTGCACCTGGACCGCCAAGCACAAACACGACCGTCACTTTGGAGGAGTCAAAGCGAGGAGTGTCCTTCTCAGCGGTGCTGTCGGCGGCGACAGCAGGAGCGGGAGCAGCAGCAGGAGTAGCAGGCTCAGGAGCGGGTGCAGCAGCTGCGTCCGAGGTGGCGGATGAGGCATCAGCCTGTTCGTGCTTCTTGTGCTTGAGCTTATCGAACAGACCCATCCTGCCTAACAATGTCTTTTGCCAGTTAATCTTGGGCGATGTGTGTCGTTCTGCGACAATTCTCTCTTACGCTTCTCAAATCGAAGAAGCACTTGAGAGATGTAGATGGAGAGTTGGTGTTTAGGTAGTAAGGAAAGGAAAGAAAGAAGCAGTGCTTATATATCACTGAGGTTCTTGAGAGCGTGGAGGGATGAGCGGGTTAGGGTGAGGAATGCGCTTCTCCCGCAGATGCTTCTGTGGATCGTCGTGGCGTGTGCGAGAGATGTAAGCGAATGCACCGAATGCAGCGATGGCAATCACTATGAATCCAACGGGGCTAGGGTGGTTCTTTTGCGGCTTGGAGGAAGAGTAGCTCCTAGCAGAGGTGACGCTGGTGGGAGAGAGGGCGGCGAGGCGGTCAAAGCGTGCAGCACGGATAGACTTTGCCGATAGTGTGCTGATGCGCATTCGTGTGGATGGCGGTGAATAGGGTAAGGGTGGAGGAGGTAAAGAAGGAAGGAAGGAAGGATGCAGGTGAGCAGGAGTTAGGGATCGCCTGCAGACCAAAGAATCCTGACAAAAACAGTGTTGGTTGATCTGAGCCATTTCACCCAAATTCCATTTGCGGACGTCATCAGCCAAAAAAACAGAAAGCATTCACATCCGCACCGCACAAGCCTTTCCGCAATGCTTTGTTGGTGGTGGACAGATACTTCGCTGTCCAGTGGATCACTCCACGCCTCAGCGATCCTACCAGTGACATCCAATACAGATCATTGCAGCCACAGAGGATGGGCGATCCAAACAGAAGACTGGACAATGTTCAGCTTCCGCACCGATTGTTTTTATCGTACGAGAGATAACACCAAAGCAGCGAATGTGGAGTTTTATCCTCAGAAGCATGCAGAATCGTGCCAAACTCATCTTCTCTCGTACCACCATCGAAGCCACTTCGCCCATATACCTCTCGCTGCTTTGCAAGGCAATCACGAACGGCTAGGGAAGGCCACGATGTCGTCGTCCTCGTCGGCGTACGCCTTTAAGCCTGGCGGATCGCTCAAACTCAAAGGCGATGACGGCAAGAAGGACAAGAAGAAGTAAGCATCTCTCCCAAAGCTTTGACAATCGACGTTGCAGCATACTGACCGTTGAATTCTCTACCGTACGTCGCATTCCTCCACCGCTGACAGAAAGAAGAAAGTCAAGTCCTCGCTGTCACAAGACTCGAAACACGCCTCTTCATCTGCATCTCGCTCTACGTCCAAACAGAAGGCTTCCGAGAACGATATCGAAGATGAATACGTAGGGGAAGAAGAGCACGGCAGTACCGCCGCTGCCGGAGGACGCACCATGACAGAAGCAGAACGCAGGTTTGAAGAAGTTCGAAGGAAACGCATGCAACAGCGCATCGCTAAAGAAGCTCGTACCTCACATAAAGAAAAGGTGGATGCGTTCAATAAGTATCTTGGGTCTCTGTCGGAGCATCACGATATTCCCAAGGTTGGACCTGGTTGAGGATGCCTACATTCATGCTCAATTGAAAGTCTGGTTTGATGAAGAACGAGCAGCTTGTGTGATGCCACGTGAATCGAAAGAGCAGATAACGATCCGAGACTGGGCGATCTGAGGACCAAACGTCAGGGTCCAGGATGAAGCCGAGGCCATGATGAGGTTTTTTTTGATTTTTAATTTCGAGTTGTGAGTGGCTGCTGCAGCCAACCTTGTTTTCTTCACGTCATACCCGGGATCCTTATCAATCCTCCGCCCACCATCCACCCTCCATCAACTCCATTTTTGATCCAGCATCATGTCAGCCGACTCCCTTCGAGCGGCACGTGCTGCCATCGACGAATGCCACAAAAAGGACCCCGCCTATCTCGCCCGCGCCAATGACGACGATGAAAACAAAACCAAAGTCGACGAACTCACCTACGCCGATCGAATGGAGTACTGGGCATCTCATTTGATTGGCTTGCGCATCGAGACGCCTTCCTATCAAGGGTTTTCCGCGTCTGTTTCGCCTTCGCCTACATCGGATGTCGAATCCATCACACGTACAGGGGATCTGCTGCGTATTGCCGCAAGATGTCAGCATTTGGAACGATTCTTGACACCCCGCTCTTCGTATCCAGAGGGTAAAGCAGGGTACCTCAAATGGCGTCGTGACTTGTACAAGATTCAAGCGGATCGTGCGAAGCAGCTGCTCACTGAGGCAGGAGTGGACGAAACGAGTGCAGATTGGGTGCATAAGTGGGTCAGCAAGACGGAGCTTAACCCAGGAAAAGAGACAGGTGACTTGGGAACACAGCTACTGGAGGACGCTGCTGTGCTCGTGTTCTTGCAAGAAGAGCTGGAGCTGTTTGCCGGTCAACATGCAGAGTACACCGAAGCCAAATTCGTCGATATCATCAAGAAGACGTGGAGGAAGTTGAGCCAACTGGGCAAACAGGAAGCGTTGAAGTTGAGCATGCCCAAAGGGCTGGAGCCGATCGTGTTGAAGGGTATCGCGAGTTTGGAGGGATCGGAGAAGAAGACGGTGGCAGAGCAAACTGAAGGGTAAGAGT
The DNA here is from genome assembly GCA_928858565.1 of Anthracocystis walkeri. Taxonomy (NCBI): domain Eukaryota; kingdom Fungi; phylum Basidiomycota; class Ustilaginomycetes; order Ustilaginales; family Ustilaginaceae; genus Anthracocystis; species Anthracocystis walkeri. Next base: position 321,771 of record CAKMXV010000007.1, read on the forward strand.
TCGCAAGCGTTTCCAGCACGATACCCCACTTTTGTTCCCTGGATTGGAATACCCCTACCCTGATCGCATCTTGTATTGCTCTTGGACCGTACTACCTCTACTCCAATGGTGCATGCAAAGATCGTTACCATCCTCCGCGGGCAGATGCAAATGTGTGCCTGATGGTCTGTGACTCTCGACCCCGCGCCATGAAAATTCTTTGTCTGACCCTCAACAACATCGTCTCTATTATCTTTTCCTCAACAGCTCTTCCTCCTCATCACCACCGACCACCGACCCATCGCGCAAGAAACAATCCTCTTCCGCCTCCATCCTCCGCCCCAAAACCGCCGCCGAAGCCGAAGCGCTGCTCGCCTCGCTTCCAGCCTCCTCTCAAACCGACATGTTTGGCGCCCGCCTCCTCACCTCCTCTTCCGACATCTGGTCACACAACGCTTGGGATCACGTCACCCCTCCACCCTCTCACTACACCCACGTCGCTGAAACTTTGGCCAAGCAAGCTGAAACCAAACTCTCGCTGGAAGAAGGTGAGGTGTTTCACTCTGCTCCCGCGAGTTACTGGGATACTTTTTACTCGTCGCATGAGAATCGATTTTTCAAGGATAGGAAGTGGTTGCATTTGGAGTTTCCAGAGTTGGTCGCGGCGACGCTGGAGGATGCGGGTGAAAAGACGGTGTTGGAGGTTGGATGTGGAGCGGGCAATACCGTGTTTCCTTTGTTGGAGATTAACAAGAATGAAAGGTTGAAGATCCATGCTTGCGATTATAGTAAAGAAGCGGTGGGTGTTGTACGCTCTAATCCGCTCTACACCTCTCCTCCGACAGGAACCTGTTCGGCGAGCGTTTGGGATCTTTCCTCACCCGACGCTTTACCCGAAGGCCTTGAACCGGGGAGTGTAGACATCATCGTTCTCATCTTCGTCTTTTCCGCTTTGCACCCCAGAGAATGGTCTCAAGCCGTGCACAACATTCGAACGCTCCTCAAGCCCGACGGAATCGTCCTGTTCAGAGATTACGGCCGTTACGACCTCCCGCAACTGCGCTTCAAAAAGAGACGAATGTTGCAAGACAACTTCTACTTGCGTGGTGACGGTACACGCGTCTACTTTTTCGAACCTCAGCAACTGTTTGACATCTTCAACGCCAAACCGCAGGATACGGTCACGACCACCACCACTACAACAACGACGAACGAAGAGGTGACGGACGAATCGCAACAGGAAAGCGTGGAAAGTGGAAATCAGGCTCAAGATGTGAAGGCGCAGGAGTACAAGGGAAAGAAGTACGATTTCACAACGACACAAATGGCCATTGATCGACGATTGATCGTCAACAGAAAGGAGAGGAAGCAGATGTATAGGGTTTGGTTGCAGGCAAAGTTCCAGCTTGCTTCGACTCAATAGGCACGTATTAGCTTGAGTCATATGCTTTCTCGTACATTCAAAAGCCAATAGATGGGCAGAGACAGATAACGCTAGCAATGTACACATTCCTTCACACCTTGGCGACAGAAAAAGTGACTTTGAAGAGCGAGAACAGATGAATTGAAAGACAAGAGAAAACAGAGTGTACAATAAGGAGACGCCTCAGAAGAAAGAGGCTACAGTATGCTTTTTGGTAAGGAGAGCGCTTATGGTAGCGCAAGGACGGCGCAAAGGGGGAAGGGTATCGTCGTCCTGACGCACAGTTGCGTTCCTCTTATATTTATGATGCAAGGCTCGCACTTTAATCATCCGAGTCGTCGCTCATGAACTCGTCCTCATCGTCAAAGACGGCCATGTCCTCGAAGGCGACCTTGTATCGCAAGATACCGCCGATACCACCGAAGCCCTTGCAGAACTGCATACCTTCTTGCGATCTGTCCGTGACGAATTCGAGGTTGGTACCGAATTGACGGTAGTTCTCGGCAAGCCATTCGAGGAGTGGCATAGGGTCCTCGACCTGCTCCATTGCCTCACCAGTTTGACGGTCCATGAAACGAGTGCGGTCCTTCTCCTGCTCCTTGGTGAGCATCAGAACCTGCTGGCTGCCATCGCTGTCCTTGAGTACGTATCGAGTGACGTCAAGGTTCTCCCATACGATCAAAGTCTCGACGGCACCGAGGTCCAATGCCTTGAAGGTGTCGTCCAAACCGAAACAGTACTTGCCAGTCTCCATGGAGATCTCGTCAAAGTACTTTTGGATCAACTTCTTCTCCTGGACGAACTTGACATTCGAGAGCGTCTCGGCAGCCAACTCGATGGCCTGGTTGAAACCGTTCTCTCCACCGTACGATACGTCGACAATCTTGACAATCTTGGGTTGGAGACGGTAGTCAAACATGTCGGACTGACTGAGCTCGGTCTTGAAGTCGGCGGAACCTGCAAGTACGAGACCAGCGACGTTGCACTTGTTGTCGGTGATGAAATGCTGGGTGGAAAGCTCGGCAATCTTGCGGACGTAGTTGTGACGAGCTTCTTCACGAAGACGGGCGAAACGCAAAGCGGACTGACCACCACGACCGTGCTTTTTCGGCAAGTCGACTGAAAGCTTTTGCAAGACCGTACGTGTGTTACCGGAGAGTGTACCAAAGAGCGAACCGTTACCGTCCATGACGATGAAACCAAACTTGGCGTCGGCTTCGAGGAGCTCGCTTAGCGCTTCGGTGTGGAACTTGTTGTCGCAGAGGTAGAGGGAGGTGTTGATGGGCTTGAAGGGCTCAAAGGAAAAGTTGACCTTCTTCTCCTTGCCTTCGTCTGTGAGGATGGTACCACAGTATACAACGAGACCGTTGTCGGGTACTCTGTTGTAGAGCTTGAGACGCTGCTGTGTGGATGTGATGGCGGCAAGCACGGAGAGACGGTTGACACGCGACTTGATGTTGGAGGCGGTACCGTACTCTTGGGTCAACATGTTGGACGCTTGGGAGATTTGAGACTTTGGTGGAAGGATGAGCGAGATCATCGAGGTACCGGCACCGCGAGCAGCATCAAGCTGCTTGACGAGCTTTTTGACCTTCCAGATCTGGATGTTGGCCTCTGCGGTGTCTGCAGCGTTGGCCATTGTGTATGTGATATGCGGGTGGGAGGGATGTGGTGGATGAAGCGATCGATGCCTGGTCGAGTCGAGTAGCTAGAAAGTAGGAGCCTATGTAGAGAGGCTTAGCAGTACGACTGTGCTGGGGAACCTTGCTGCTGCTTGCACAAGATTGAGCGGTTCTGCGATAGAAAAGTGACCGTTGCTGAGTGGTGGAGAGGGTCAAGCTATCGGTGGAGGTGAGGAGGTTAAAAGTGCGGACAATCAAGTAGCGACTAGCCGATATCTTCTTGCGCTTCTAGAGAGAGACAACGTCGTGTGTGGGTCTGTTCGGGTCTCTGTCCAAAGCGTCGCTTTTTTTCGTCTCCGCTGAGAAGAAAAAAAAAATCGACGCACAAGAGCCAGAGAGGATACGCTACGCCACGACGCAGAACCGAACCGGGCGAAAAATTTGTGCCGATTTCCGAAACGTATCGGGCAATCGGCAGATGACTCAAGCGTCGCTCGATCGGTCTAACACTTTTGAGACGCTGAGCCTTGGTGCTTGGTTCCTAAACGACGAAAAGCTAAATTCCTCTGTTTTCGGAGGGCGTTTCTTGCTTGGCTCGTGTTGGATGAGCCGGCTATTTCGGGTCACAGGCAAAGGCGACACACAAGTTCGGGCCTTTTGGACTGCACTTGTGTTTCTGCGACAAGACAGAGTCGGTGCGAAGCTCACTCAGCTTTGAAAGCAAACAAGGAACGATTGGTCGTTGCAAAGGCCCATTTGGAATTGACCATTGCTTGGAACGCGACGCCGGCAGCTCGCTTGCCGGTCGGTCTCTTCGGTCCACAAGTCGAATGTGGGGTTCCTCATTCCACCCTGTCCAAACGCTCAGTCCACTTTCAACTTTCCTCCCACATCCTTCCACCATCATCTCGTCCGTTTCAATCGCAGCATCAGAACCATAACCACCAACTCAAGGCCATGCAATAGCTTCAACCCACCCCCCACTGGATACACATACCATTTCAAAGCACTGCAACGGATACCTCGTAGTCGTCTCGTGTCGAGCAATCATCCCGGCTCTTCAGCCTGCTGACTGCCATGTCACGCTCCTCCAAATCGAAAGGCCGCTCGGCCAAGTCGACCATGGTCAGAGTTCAGTACGATGCCACCCTCAAGTCGTCGCTCGTCCACCTCCCCATGTGCCTCTATGCTCCACTCGTCGACTTGGCAGTTCCACCACAATCCCTCGTCGTCGAGCTGGATCCCACCCCTACCTCACCTCAAGCTGTTCCATACTACGCAGGATGGTCAGGCATGAGTGCTGCACCGCTTTCGGTAGGCAACTCTTTGTCGCAAAACGCATCTCCATCCGCCAATGGCAAGGCATCCGTCTCCGACGTCCTCAACATCTCCCCCTCACTCGCTGCATCCTTTCATCCTCCATTGCCAGACGGTGCGACATGTTCCGTGCGACTTCTTCGTTCTCCGCCTCTGCCCACCGCCACCAAGATCGATGTTACTCCGCTGTCTGCGGACGACTGGGAGATCCTCAGCTTGCATGCCGAGGAAGTCGAGCTCAACATGCTTGGACAGGTGCGTGCAGCAACCACCAACCAGGTTCTGACCGTTCACGTCGGTAGAGGCGGCAACACCGTCGTCCGCTTCCGAGTTGACTCCACGACACCGAGTACAGCTGCTGTAGATGCTGCGGAGCCAGACACTGATGATGCCGACGCTGCTACTGCGGCTGCGATCGCCGTTCGACTCTCTACCGACACGGAGGTCATCATTGCACCCAGGCTACGAAAGAAAGCAGTCGATCCTTCAGCAGAGGAAGAACACTCTCTGCAACCAACCAACAAGCCAGCTCTCAACGGAGTTGGCGAATCCCATGCCTTGAGGCAGACGCTGCCAAAGCTGCTTTGGCGTGTATTGCCTCAACGCTTCGCTCAGGGACTCAGTCTCGACAGCTTCTCTACAAGTGTCGCAGTGCCATCCACGTCAGCCATCGGTCACGCACAGTTGCAATCCATTTATCAGGATGGTCGTCTCTCTGTCACCAAGGTCTCGTGCCCCACCAACAACAGCGCGCAGGAAATGTCAAATGCAGGTAGAGAAAAGAACTCGAATTCGTCATTAGCAAATGGATTCGACGATGCAGCGAACGACACGTCCAATGCAACAGGTGCGATGCCTGTCAGGCCAACAGCGAGTGCACGATTCGTCAATGTCGATGATTTGCCCGGTACACGGGTCCACAACGACGTTGCGTGGCCCGAACGACACGTGCTCGTCGGTGCCGGTCTTCGTGAACAGCTCGGAATCCAAGACTATGATCTCGTCCGCTTCAGCGCTCCCCCTCCCGGTTTCAGCAAGACTGCTTCGACCGCGAAGCCATCGACATCCGAAGCGTCTGCTTCCGCTTCAGCATCGGAACAGGAAAGCAAATCCGACCTGGCCGGCGTAGATCGTATTCTTCACGATGCCAAAGAGGCCATCTCCGCTTGCTTCCGTGCACGCGCACTCGAAGCCTCGTCCAGCGATTCTACCGATGTCAAGCCTTTCCAAGGCTCGTCCAGTATGCTTCTCTCCGGCGGTCCTGGCTCGGGCAAGACTGTCATCGCCAAACACCTTGCTGCCGATCTCTCTCGTGACCTGCGGCTCTGCCTCGCTACCTCCTACCGCGACTGTTCGCCATACAGCGAAGAGCGTGTGCCCGTACTACGAGCACGATTCGGTGAATGGCTCAACGAGGCAGCCTGGAAAGCACCCAGTCTGCTCATCCTCGACAACATCGACCGCATCATCCCTGCAGAGATGGAGCACGTCGACTCGCAGCGCTCGCGCCAACTCGCAGAGGCGTTTGTGGCTAGAGTTAGGGATTGCGTAAAGAGCTTTGGCGTGTTTGTGGTTGCAACCGCACAGAGCAGCACCAGCATTCATAGCTTGTTGAACTCGAGTCATTTGTGGTTGGACAACCTGCAGCTTAAGCCGCCTGGCAAGGAAGGAAGAAGGGATATCTTGGATTTGTTGGTCAGCAAGAAGCTTAGGAATGCCAACAGCGCGACGAGACAAGTCGACGGTGAGAGAGCGGCCTCGGATCTTAATTTTGTCACGTTGGCGACGCAGACGGAGGGATACTTGCCGGCCGATCTCAAGGATTTGGTGGAGCGAGCGACGCACCAGGCTGCCATTCGAAGTGCAAATGCTGCGCAGAAAGGTCCTGCAGCTAGACCAGTAGCGAATGGCATTGTCAGAAACGGTAGTCAGCACGGCGGGGCGAATGGGATCGCCAGCCCGCAAACAGAGGCAGAGGCGGAAGAAGGACTTTCCATCACCATGGACGACTTCACCCAGGCGCAAGATGGATTCACCCCGCTCTCACTGCGCGATGTCAAGCTCGAAAAATCTTCTGTCGCATGGTCCGACATCGGAGGCCTAGTCGAAACCCGTCGCGTGCTTCGGGAGACGCTTGAATGGCCCACCAAATACGCGGCCATCTTTGCCTCGTGTCCACTACGTCTTCGATCCGGTCTTTTGCTGTACGGCTACCCCGGTTGTGGTAAGACTCTTCTCGCCTCAGCAGTAGCCAAAGAATGCGGTCTCAACTTTATCAGCGTCAAAGGTCCCGAGATTCTCAACAAGTACATTGGAGCTTCCGAAAAATCCGTTCGAGATCTCTTTGACAGAGCGCAAGCAGCCAAACCATGCGTACTGTTCTTTGACGAATTCGATTCGATCGCGCCCAAGCGTGGGCACGACAGTACCGGTGTAACCGACCGAGTGGTCAACCAAATGTTGACGCAGATGGACGGTGCGGAAGGTTTGGATGGGGTATATGTGCTTGCTGCAACGAGTCGACCTGATTTGATTGACTCAGCGCTGCTGCGTCCGGGTCGATTGGATAAGTCGTTACTCTGCGATATGCCTAGCAAGGAAGACAGGGTGGATATTATGAAAGCTATAGCGAGGAAGGTGCATTTGCATCCCGAGGTCGATTTGGAACAATGGGCGGCGAAGACGGAAGGTTTTTCGGGAGCAGATTTGCAAGCTTTGCTCTATAATGCGCATTTGGAGGCTATTCACGAGTCGATTAGTGCTGCTACGGAGGAGGAGGGTGAAACTCAGGAGGACAAAGATGCGGGTGGTGCGGAGGGCGCACTCAAGTTCACGACAATCGGCGGAGGCGGTGCAGGAAAGAAGACGCTCAGCGGTGCAGAGAGACAGGCGTTGGTGAGGAAGCTCGAACTTGTTCTCAAGAACACTCAGTCGCACAGCAAGCCGAGCAAGACGGGTCGAATCTTGCCCGCTCACCTGACGTCTTCCGCTGCCAACGGTGTTGACCACGATGGGCCCAAAAAGAGCAAAGCGAAAACACTGGTGACAGAAGCGCATCTGGGAACGTCGATCAAGAGCACCCGCCCGAGTGTACCACTGGAAGAGCAGAGGAGACTAAGAGGTATCTATAGGACTTTTGCAGGTGATAGAGATGGAAATTTCCCAGACGGAGAGGCTAGTACGCAGATTGGGGCGAGGAGCAGTCTTATGTAGAAGGGATCTATGGAGGATAGCAATAGATGTTTGGATTGCAGTTGGATGGTGGTGTGATCGAGTGCTAGCTCTGAGTTGTGAGGCTGTGTGAGAGCTGGCGTCAATCAGAACGTGTTTGCTGCCAGGGGATGAGCTCTGCGTCGTCGTCACCATGATCAGACTCAGACTCTAGAAGCTCAATTCGACGTTCGCAAAACGTAGATCAGATTCGATCCTTTCTTCGCACATTCCACGAAAGCACACGTGTATCAGAGTCTTTCGCAACCAGCACGCAGCGAAGCAAGCCATCTCGCCTTGTCAAAGCCGAGCAGCTTCTCCATCTGTACGGGCTTTCATGCGGTGATGGTGTTGGTGGCGTTCCGCGTTGAAGATTCGAGAAGGAAAAAACATCAAGCTGCCGAGAAAGAGGCTTTTCTGTGGCTGCTGCAGCTTTGTGATGATTGAAGAGGATGTTGTGAAAGTCACAACAATTGTCACGTCTCTTTCTTCGGACTTACGCTCTCTCGAGTCTGAGCCTGAGACCCAGCACGAAAGCTCATCATTTTCCGAAACAAAAATGTTGATCCCGCTGATCACCATATCAAGCTTTGAATCGCGAGTGCCAACCTTTGAGGTGCGAAAACGCGACCTTCTCAAAAGTCGGGGTTGATTCGCAAGGCACAGAAAACAAGGGTTCGAAGGTCGACGGGTCGACTTTCACGTTCAGGTTCCACACTGCGAAATTTTTTCTTCCCAAGCTTTGGTTTGCAACTTGCCCTGCAGGTTCGCAAATCCCTACGCGCCTGCATGTTTCACTCGCATCAACATTGCAAGCAGACACCGCCTTCCGTCTTTTCACACGGAGTTCTTCCAAGATCTCATCCGTTTTCGCTGGGCCTTGCTGTTTCCAAGCTGCAATCGATAGAACGATCTCGAGAAGTGCTCTTTGGCTGGCTGACTGTGAGAGTAGCTTCTGTTCGACGTGTAACTTTTTCTTTCCTGACAAGTCCGGCTTGGTAACTCGGCATTCATCGCTGTCTCTACTTGACAGTGGCAGCGATCACCGAAAAAGACTACCGCAACTGCCTTTGTAACTTAACCCAAACAATAGTGAAGACCGAACGCTATGGCGCCGAGAACACTCACGCCTTACGTCTCGAAGGATAGCCGAGTCGGTCGAGTGAGCTTTATTTCTTTTCTGTCTCTCTGGCTTGCGTGTGAGTTTTGGACCTGCGCGTGGCAAAATTTGAAAAATAAAATAAATAGATATTTAAATTCAAATTTCCCACGAGTTTGCCGCCCACCTCGTCTTTCAACGGTACAGAAATCTCAAGCTCCGTGCCTTCTCCAAGGGTGCCACCCCTTCGGAGTGCGGCGGATGCCCAACTCGCGACGTGCAGCAGCGTGCATACTGGTATGCTGTCCAAGAAAGTGGGCTTTGAAGGGCTTTCAAACGTCTCCGAAGCTGGTGGGCGAATTTTTGGGAGCTTTTGCTTGCTTTCAACACCAACACTCACAGACATCTTGAAATGACGGCGTCTCTCTCTCTCTCGCTCTCGCTTAAGCTCCCCGCCGAACTCTCTCTTTGGCTGACCGCCACACACTGCCAACGAGGTGCTTTGACACCCTCTTCTCCTCGGCAACATCGTTCGAAGGGTTTTTTTTTTCGCCACCTGCACTTTCCCCCGCGCGCCCGGTGTGTAAGGGCTCTCTTTTCCCCCTCTCTATGGCGTAAGCGAGAAGACTGGGATAAAAAAAAAGTGAAAGAGTGCAAAGTTTCGAGGTTCCGTTTCGTGCTTCGGCGGTTCTTTGGTGGAAGGTTTGGTTTCGTCGAAGACCCTAGTCGATGCCGAACCTCTCTGATGTGCGCGTGATTGCTCAAGCTCAAGATTTGAAGCCACAGAGAAAGTAAGCGTGAGTTTGAGTGAGGTGAGGTGAAGCAAGGCGAGTTCTTCCGAATTGTGGGTCTCTGTAGGCTGCAAGAACCCCCTTCCTGAAAAGCACAGTCTTTCAAGCCACGCCTGGCTGAGTCGGCCAACTTCCCGAAGCTCTCACGCTTTTTCACGCTGCTTCGTTGCTGGGAAAGGTGTTTTCGCCATTTTCTGTGCAGATTGCAGCTGCACGCACCCTTGCATTTTTCACCCTTCAGTTTGCGCCACTTTTCTCTGGTTGCTTCCTTATCGCGGCCTGCTGAGCACGGTTGTTGCGTGTTGCTCCTGCGCTCTGAACTACAGTATAAAGAGTTGTCATCCACTGATCTCTTATCGCTGAGCCCCGTTCACCTAACCCTTCAGGACTGTCTGTACATACAGGGACTTGCCCACCCACATTCCTAACTCTCCTTCTCTCCACCACATCACCACAGCATATACCACATCGTATCAGCTCCGCCCCCGCAAAAATGTCTGCTGCTACTGCCCCAGCCCCCAACGGCATCTCATCTTCCCCCTCCAAGGTCGCCTTTGACAACAGTCAGGCGCTCAAGAAGATTGCTTCGGTCCCATTGGTTTCGGACTCGCTCACTTTCGCCCAGTCCACCATCCAGTCTCACCGTCTTCTCGCCACCACCTACGGCTACGGTGAGAACCTCTTCAACTCCTCCCTCAAAGCCGCCGAGCCCATCACCAACCGTATCCACCCACAGCTTGCCTATGTCGACTCGCTCGCCGTCAAGTCGCTCGATTTCGCCGAGAGCAAGTGGGCCTACCCTTTCCACGCCAACACCCAGGAGCTTATCGATGTAGCCAAGCTCCCCGCCGATACCGCTAAGAGTTTCTTCCAGGCTTACGCTGCTGCGTTGCAGAAGGCGTACGGAGAGCGTGTCTACACCCCGGCCAAGTCGGCTTACGAATCGCACATCGTCCCCGCGGTTGGCTCGGCACACACCAAGTTTGACGAGATCAAGAGCCAGAACGCTTACCTCCAGCGCGCTACCGATATCGTCAAGGAGCTCCAGACCAACTTGGCCAAGACGCTCGAGACCATCTCCTCGCGCAGCAAGCAGGAGGGCGAACAGGCGACCGAAAAGGCGCAGGGTTTGTCGAATGCGATTTTCGCCGAGCTCGAGCGTGTTCGTCACTTTGCCCAGAACCTGCCGGCTGAGAGCCGTAAGCGCGTGGGACCGGTGATCGAGACGTTTACCGAGACGTACGAGCGTCTGAGCAAGGAGGCTCGTAACCCGGAGGTTCCGGCTAGCACGAGGTTCTTGAACGTGATCAAGTTTGTTCGTGAGCAGTCGTTGCCTGCGTTGCAGAAGGCGATTATCAACCCTCCTTCGACGACCGAGCAGAAGGTTGGGGAGGCTGTGGATAGCGCTACGGGCAAGTAAGCGCCAAAGCAACCACGTCTTTATGTTCGCTTCTTTGATCCAAAGTGTCGCCATTCACGAGCGTGCTCAGCATTTCTTTCAATTCCTCGTAACTGTGATCCCTGTCTCCGTTCTTGTATGTAGTGTTTCACCTCCTCTCATATGTATGCGCTTGGTCCGCCTGACAATTCTCATAATACCCCACCATGTTTTTCTCTCATCCTCTTTGTTCAGTCTGTGCGAGTGTTGTGTGTTGTCATGACCCGTTTTGAATTGCAAAGTGTTGTTGTCTACTTGGCGATCCTGGAAACACGAAGCGGCATCTGCGGGCCAACATCTTCCTGACCGATAACTCTTGATCGAATAACCGCCGTCTGTTTAGCTTCGATCTTCCAACCCTCGACTTGGTCAAAGTGGAAATTGCCGACCAAGTGGCAGAGCATTGCTTTGAATTCTGCCAGCGCGAAGCGGTTTCCGATGCAACCTCTGGGACCGGAGATGAAAGTCATGAGGTGCATGGGGAGGCCATTCTGACGTGCGGTGGGTGGCAAGTTGAGCCAGCGTTGAGGGTTGAATTCTGCAGCGTCTTTTCCCCAAATGCTGGTGTCGAAGTTGATCGCTTGGATGGGGATGATCACCTCGCGACCTTTGGGGATGTGTACTGAAGTGATGGTTGCTTTGCCGTCGCGTGTTGGGTAGGGTTTGGAGAGAGGTACGTCTGCAGATGTGTTTGCTACACGGATGGTGGAAGGTACGGCGGATTTGACTCGGAACGATTCTTTACAGACAGCATCGAGGAACTCCATCGACATCAGTTCGTCGTAACCTGGATCGCGTTCCATATCGGTGCCAAAATGGTCGTGGATTTCGGCTCGAAGTTTAGACTGGATGTTGGGGTTTTGCGCTAGCAGCCAGAGTGTCCATGCTGTTTGATTCGACGTTGTTTCGTGTCCCGCGATAAGGAGGGTGGTGATTTGACCGATGAGCTCGGCATCGTCGAGTTTTTCTTTGGGTGATACGTCGGCTGCCATGTTTGCGCGCATCATGAGGTGTAACAAATCTTTACCGCCGGATGATCCGGTTCCGACAGAGGATGAGTCCTTTTCGTCAAAGTCGGCCTTGGTGAAACCGTTACCGGCAGACCCTCGAGCCTGAACTTCGGCCTGCATCTCTGACCGGATCTCGTTCTTCTTACGTGCTACGATCTGCATCGAGACCTCTTCCAATTTGCCGTATGCTGCTTCGGTGACTCGTTTGCGTTTGTTAGGAATTGAATCGACCCATCTGAGTAAACGAAAGTTGGACAGGTAGAGTTGTAGGAAGCGCATCAGATCGATCTTCAACGTGAGCTTGAAGAGCGTGTTGAACGCATTACCGAGAACATCACCGGCACGCTCGACGACGATCGAAGGGTCGACGTCGATTTTGAGACTTTCAAAGTGGTATCCGAACCCTGCATCGCCGATGATGTCGAGGGCTGCACGAGTGCACCACCAGCCGATATCGATCACGGGAGCGCCAGCTTTGCTTGCTTCCAGAGCGTACTGCGATTGGGCGACGAAGGGCGTTGTAACTCCATTTGCTCCCTTTTCTGCCGAAGAAGAAGTGGAACGATCAATCATCTGTCCAACTTTATCAACCAGTTCTCTGGAATACCGCATGAAGATGGGGTTCAACTCCCTGATAGCACCAACATTGAAAGCTGGTTGCAAGATCTTTCTCTGCCTCTTATGCACATCGCCCTCCGCGACCAGCACACCTTCACCCAAAAAGTTCTTCAACACCAGCCTTGTCGAACTCGGCTTTTCATAATTGTACGAATTCGCCGCACTCAAAATGTGCAACATCGCTTTTGCGTCGGCGATAAAGAGTCGTGGAGAGTAGAAGAGTCCACGATAGACGTATACAGTTGTCCCGAGTTCTTGCTGAAATTTGAGATGGCCTTCTACGGGTGGTGTACGACGGATGAAGCCGAGGTTGCCGGTGAGGAGCGGGTACTTGTCGGTTCGAGCAGGGCGCGGGAAATGGGCGTACATGTCGGTGCCGAGGATGTGAAGCTTGATGTATCGCCATGTTGCGATGCTGAAGAAGAATGTTGCGACGGTGAGGAAGAGGAGGAGTGGGATGAGGAGGAGGGAGCCAAGGATGGAGGTGATGGGAAACTGGCGGAGAAGTGAGAGGGGGGGTTGGAGATAAGCCAGCAGCGCATTGGCTGCGGACGTAGGGGTGAGTTCGAGCTTCATGGTGCCAATGTGTTGAGAGGGACCATCGATGGAGGAGGCGTTGAGGTTATCAAGGCGAGATTGACCGCTGGTCCTGTGACTGTGCCGAGTGGTGGTAGGACAATAAGGTGACGGTACGAGGTGGTGGTAGGACAACAGTCCTATTTGGCGGGGTAAAGTGAATCGACAGGGTGCGAAATGGCAGACAGAGGCCCGGACTGTCTTATATCGAATGAAGGTGGTCGGGAAGGAAGACAGAGGGTGACGCGGCCGACCGTAAGATACTTCCGATGCTGATGCCGCTTTGCGAGGAGAAACGGCCGCGCCAACGCTCGGGAACGGCAGTGTGGTAACTGACAGTTACGCAACGTGCGCAACGTCGCACAGCTCACCAACCGCCATATCCTTTCCTGTTACAAAGCATTTGCCGAACAGCTGCTCACATTCACAACGATACGCCGCATAAACGGAAGTTCGCCATCGCATGAAAGTCATGGATCAAGGTGGCGATACGCCGTTGCGGAAGAGCTTGCGCATTGGTAATGGCAAAAGAAGCGTTGGGTAGTTACCACTCTTGTCCGCGGAACGCAATCTCAACTTGGCGCTTGTTTGACAGACGAGGCGCAGAAGCACGGAAGCACACAAGGTCGCCACCGCCACAGCCCCACAGCAGCGAACCGTGTCCACTCGAAAAAAAAAATGCCGAAATTTCGAAAGTGTTAGATCATTAAACTTACTCCACCCCGAGAGCCGAAAAACTTTCTATCGAGCATCGACTGGACCCTGAATGCTTCGTTCTTCCTGCTCTTCCCTCCTCCAATCCATCCACAAGGCGAGCCCTTAGCTATTGAACGGCGCGCACTGTCAGCGCTTTGTCTTGAGCATGCCCTCGCAGCTCGAGCAAGAGGTGGCGCAACGACTCTCTCACAGCCTGCCCAATGCCAGCGAACTGCTCGCACAACGCGTCATCTCCCTCTCCCGCTCGCTGCCTACCGACAAGGCTTTCGTCAACGCTGCCCGTGCCTTCGGTCGATTCGACGAGCCATTCCTGATTGAACTCCGAGGTTTTATATCATCACACCCCGATAGAGGGTCCAGCGACAGCAATGCTACAGCATCGTCCTCACCATCTCAACAAACCCCACCCTCGGACCCGCAACGTGAGAGGTCCGGTCTCTCAACTCTTGGTGGCGAAAAGCACGTCTTCAAGGCGCCTTCCAGCTCAAAGCTTGGCTTTGACAGACTAGCTGCTTCCAAACGCGCCGAACCTCGAAACGCCAAGACAGTTTCCTCAAACAAACGACAACGAGTCTCTGGCGCACAGCTCAGCCACCTTCAAGATGATCTGGACTCGCCTGCTTCCCCTTCGACGCCTGCAGAGCCGGTATTCAAGGCCCCTTCTCGGCCTGCCTCATCTGTACAGTCCCAGGTGCGACACCGAGGCAGCGAGACGCCAAGTCACCCCGGAGGATTGAGCGACACAGCTGCCCGGAGGCTTGAAGAGCATCGACGTAAGCGCGCGATGGCTGCCGATGCCAGAAACGAGGCTTCGAGCAAGGGCAAACAGGCTGCTTCTTCCACCAATAACAGTACCAGCAGCCCAAACTCAGCGAGATCGACAGCATCGGATCGTGTCAATGGAGACTCATGGCGCCCTTCAGATCGAGACCGTGATCAACGCCGAACACCGTATTCTGACCGCAATCGCGACAGCTCAGACCAACGACAGGCAAACGGTCGAGATAGCACTCCATCACAAAGGCTCGAGCGGCGCACTTGGGACTCGACGCCTCGCAGCTCAACACGCAGTGACACAGATCGATGGACACCCAGACACCCTGAAAACAGCGTGAGATCAAGAGCAAGTGATTCCATAATGGCTTCTACACGATCAGCCGGCTCTCGTCGCTGGGACGACACGCCATCCAGACGCGGCTTTTCTCCCTCCGCTTCCGATTGCGGGGGACCAGAAGACCGATCTTGGGACGAGGACGATCGCCAGCTCGATCGCGATTGGTACGACATGGAGGAAGGCGGTGTTGCAGCTGACGACGAGCACAACCCTTTTGCTCAGTACGAAGACATGACCGGCCAGGTCTCAGCTCCCCTCGCAGCCAAAAAGGAGAAAGTAACCGCACGTCAAGCTCAGTACAACGCTGACACAGATGCGTGGGAGCGTAATCGATTGCAAACCAGTGGCGTGGGTCCACGAACTGCTATCGATCTCGACAACATGGACGATGACGGCGAGAACCGAGTACATTTGCTGGTGCACGACCTCAAGCCGCCCTTCTTGGACGGAAAGACGGTGTTCACGAAGCAGCTCGAGCCCATCAATCCGGTCAAAGATGGCCTTTCAGACATGGCTGTCTTTGCTCGCAAGGGAAGTCGTCTTGTTAGAGAGACGAGGGAGAAAGCGGAGCGTGCAAAAGCTGCAGGTAAAGTGGCTGCTATGGGTGGAACCACTCTCGGTAACATTCTTGGAGTGAAAGCCGACGACGACGACGACGATCCATCAGCCGCACCTGCCGATCCAAGCAAAGGCAGCATCAAGAATGCCGACAGCAATGGCGATGCTGCCGATGACACTGCGTCAGACCAGCAAGGCAAAGGAGACTCGCAGTTCGCCCGCCACCTCAAGACCAACGCCGGCGGCTCCGAATTCAGCCGTTCCAAAACCCTCAAAGAGCAACGTCAATACCTCCCCGCTTTCGCCTGCCGTGACGAACTCATGAAGATCATCCGCGAGAACCAGGTGATCGTCGTCATCGGCGAGACCGGTTCCGGTAAGACCACGCAGCTCGCCCAATTCCTCCACGAAGACGGCTACACCAAGTACGGGATGGTTGGCTGTACGCAACCGCGTCGTGTGGCTGCGATGAGTGTAGCGAAGCGTGTTAGCGAGGAGATGGAGTGCAAGTTGGGCGGATTGGTGGGTTATTCGATTCGTTTCGAGGATTGTACGAGTGCGCAAACCAGGATCAAGTATATGACGGATGGTGTGTTGCTGAGGGAGTCGCTGAACGAGGCGGATCTGGATCGGTATAGTGCTATCATTTTGGATGAGGCGCACGAAAGGTCGCTCAGCACGGACGTGTTGATGGGGTTGCTGCGCAAGATTCTGCAGCGTAGACGTGATCTGAAGCTGATTGTGACTTCGGCGACAATGAACGCGGATAAGTTTGCCTCGTTCTATGGCGGTGCACAGACGTTTACGATCCCTGGCCGAACTTTCCCAGTCGATGTGCTGTTCAGCAAGACACCGTGCGAAGATTACGTCGATAGCGCGGTGAAGCAAGCTCTCTCGATCCACCTCTCGCACCCCAAAGGCGACATTCTCGTGTTCATGACCGGTCAAGAAGATATCGAAGTCACATGTCAAGTCATCAGCGAGCGTCTATCTCAAATTGACGATGCGCCCCCTTTACTAGTTTTGCCGATCTACTCGCAGATGCCAGCCGACTTGCAAGCCAAGATCTTCGACGCGACCGAAAACGGAGAACGCAAATGCATCGTCGCCACCAACATTGCCGAGACGTCGCTCACCGTCGACGGTATCATGTACGTCGTCGATGCCGGGTACTACAAGCTCAAAGTGTACAACCCGAAAGTGGGTATGGATTCGTTGCAGATCACGCCTATTTCGCAAGCCAATGCGAATCAGCGGTCAGGACGTGCGGGTAGAACGGGAAGCGGTACGGCGTACAGGTTGTACACCGAGATGGCGTTCCGCAATGAGTTGTTTGCGAATACGATTCCGGAGATTCAGCGGACGAATTTGGCCAACACGGTGTTGATGTTGAAGAGTTTGGGTGTGAGGGATCTGTTGGAGTTTGACTTTATGGATCCGCCACCGCAGGATACGATTTTGAACAGTATGTATCAGCTGTGGGTGCTGGGGGCGCTGAACAACGTTGGCGAGTTGACACCGCTGGGTAAGAAGATGGGCGAGTTTCCGATGGAACCCAGCTTGTCCAAGATGTTGATCACCAGTGTTGAATACCGATGCTCGGTGGAAATGCTGACCATCGTCAGCATGCTGTCCGTCCCTTCGGTCTTCTACCGCCCCAAAGAGCGACAAGAAGAAAGTGACGCAGCCCGAGAAAAATTCTTCGTCGCCGAATCGGACCACCTCACCCTCCTTCACGTCTACAATCAATGGCGAAACAACGGCTACCGCGATTCCTGGTGCAACAAGCACTTCCTCCACCCCAAAACCTTACGCAAAGCCCGCGAAGTCCGCCTGCAACTGGAAGACATTATGAAGTCTCAAAAGCTTCACCTCGTCTCGTGCTCAACCGACTGGGACGGCATCCGAAAATGCATCGCCGCAGGCTACTTCCATCAAGCAGCGCGTTCGGCGGGCATCGGAGAGTACGTAAACTGCCGTACGGGGATCAAGATGTTCCTCCACCCAACTTCAGCACTTTACGGTCTAGGATCCAGTCCCGAATACGTAGTCTACCATCAAGTCGTATTGACGAGCAAAGAGATGATGAACACCGTTACGCAGGTGGACCCACATTGGCTCGCTGAATTGGGTGGAGCATTCTATTCGATCAAGGAGAGGGGAAGTACGAGTGGTAGTGCGAGAGCAAAGAGGTCGGGAGATCTGGATAAGCTGACGAATCTGGAAGAGCAGATGATGAAGGATCGAGAGATGGAGGAAAGAAAGCAGAGGGAGACAAGGGAGGAGGAGAGGAGAAAAGCGGCGAGTAGGGGTGGGGAGACGCCCGGGATTGCCACTCCGGGAGCTACGCCGTTCAGAAGCCGTGGTCGGCGCTTCATTTAGATTATCGACTGTTTTGCTCAACCCATGGAATGCTATTCGTGATCGCATCCGTCTGCCACTGTGAGACGTCTTTTGGCTGTGCAGTCGAACTGAATCGAATTGCGAATGTGATATGATTGTGCGGAGGCGACGACTGCAGTCTAATGAACGACTTGGGAACTCTTGACCTCCTTGCCCGTCTTCTTGATCTTCTCCAACACTGTTTCGTACGGCGCTGATCCCTTGACGACAACAGACTGGCTTTCGAGCGAGACATCGAACGAGTCGACGCCTGCAAAAGTTGAAGGCCGCGGTAGAGGCATGACAGCGAGCAGTAAAAATAGCAGTGTAAGCATAAGGGACTTTGAACGGCGAGGAGGAGTCGTGCAAGCACTTACCGTCGAGCTTGGAAAGCACTCTCGAAACGGCCCCAGAGCAACCGGAGCACGTCATGACGACTTCAAACTTGTATTCGTGCTAGAGTCGATTTCCAGACAAGGGGGTTTTGTCAGCCTGATGCTACCCATCATAGCAGATGGTGAGGAGGAGAGTGACATACCTGACTCATGTTTGAAAGCGGTTTGAGACGGGGAGAAGAGGTGATGACGATGATGGTGGTAGCAAGTTGAAGAGGAAGATCAAGGGTCCAGTCGAGGAATAAGTAAAACGCGGCCAACCGCTCGGGCCGCCTCCACCGGAGTTTAGTGAAATAAAGCTTTTATTCGGAGCGTTTCTGTCTGCCGTCACGCAATCCGCGTTGACAGGCAGAGGTGTATACGATGCTCGATACGACGCTCGAGGAGACCAGGACGACCGAATCTTTCTTCGATTGTAATCACACAGATGAGGTCATACAGAAAGGATCGCCTTAGAGGTGACGGCTCTGCTTGAAATTGGTGCTGAAGATACAGCGATGCTGGACGTGGCGTGAGGAAAAGACCATGACACTCAAGAGGAAAGGCTCCGAAAGTGGCAAGCGAGGCGGTATCGACAGACGTTTAGCTGGCAGCTCAACTCACCCCACACGTATGCACGCAAGCACTTTGAAGAAGGGTAGAGATCTGGTTGCCGATCCATCATGACCCTTGAAGCGATGCAGGACCCCTGTTCTGTAGCTTTACACCCACGCTGACCTTTATATATATATTCTCCCACAAAGCTGTGGCTCCTTCAATTTCCTCCGAGACTTCTTTCTAAACTTATCCACCGAAACGTAGACTTCCACCACAAGCGGCCTGCAACATCCCAGCAATGGATCATAACCAGCCTCCTTAACAGAAGCAAACCCTTCGCTCCGCATTGCTTTGAGTACTCAGAGTCACTCGATGCTTCCGAAGGTCTCCTACAAAAATTGGGGGCTGGGTCTCGTTCCCCTGTTGACGAGCTCAAACCCACTGCAACAAAGAGAGGTCCCGCCAAATATGAAGTAAATGAAGTCACTTGTGTTGACCGTGCCCACCTCGGTCCCTCTCGATTGTCAACCTACCCACCACCCACCAACCGACGCCTGTGGCGGTCCAGTTGAAGATGAAGCCCCTTTGGCGGATCGCTGAGGACAACATGAAGGTTGACTCAAAAGGCTTTGCTCGGTCGTGCGCTGACACCTCATTCCCATCGACCATCATCACTCTTCCGCTCTCAAAGTCAACCAATTCGCAAACATGATGGCTACTCGACGAACCAAGTCTCGCTTCACACTTCTGCTGCTGCTCGTTGTTATTGCAGCTGCCTCGGTCTCCGCAGCTGATCCTTCTGCTGGTGGTGCTGCTGGCGGTGCTGCTGCTGCTGGTGGTGGTGGTGCTGCTGCTGGTGGTGCTGCTACGTCTCAGCTGCAAGACGCTCCTCCCAGCGCTGGCTCTGGTGGCGATCAAGCCGACGATGGAGGATCCATCTCTGCTCCTGCTGCCGGCACCGACGCCAAATCCATTCTCGCAAGCGATTCCCACGCGATGGGCACTACGGACGACTCGACCGATGGCGACGACGACGGTAAAGGCGCAGGTCAAGGTCAGAACGGCGGCAAGCAAGGCGAACATCACGGTCAGTGCGTTCTCGGCTGTGCTCACAAGTCCACCGAAGGCGTCGGATGTGGCAATGATCTCAGTCAGCCGACTTGCTTCTGCAAGAGTAAGGACTTTATTCAACAGACTTTTGCCTGCATCAACGCCACTTGTTCTCAGCAGTTCCACGGTGCGGCTGGTGTGATCAAGAGTATCTGCAGTGTGGCTGGTGCACCTGATCTTCAGATCCCTGGCTACAACTCTTCGAGCAACCTCGAGAACATGCCTACTATCAACGACGATCCCAAGAACAACGGTACGAACGCTACTGGTACTACCACCGCTGGCGCTGCTGCTCCTCCTTCTGGCAGCGAGAGTGGTGCCGGTGTCACGTCGACTCTAAGCATGCCCGTTGGTATGCCGACTCCCTCGACTCCCTCATCGTCGGGCTCGAGCGGCGCTACTTCTGGCAACCAGACTACTACAGGTGGCGGAAGCACTACCGGTGGCGGAAGCACTTCCGGTGCAAACAGGATCTCCGAGGAAACCATCGGTGCAATGGTCGCTGTCAGTGTCGTCGCCATCGCTGCTTCTGTTGGCGCTTGGACGCTGTTCTAGTCGCAGACACCTGTCCATTTTTTCTCCTTCTCTTGTTTCGTCCGCGTTGAATCTTTATCCAAATACATCCTCGCTCTCTGTCTTTTGCCGCTCTGCTCTTTGCAATTTCATTGTCGTCGTGCATCTACCCATCATTTCAGCTTCTTTGTACATATCGTGCTCAAGCGGCTTGATCTTGCGTTGTCTGCCATCTGAGCCAGCACACTAGACACTGATGTCAGCTTTTCAAAACTGCACCTCAAAAACCTTTGTCACTCACAGTGCTCGATCAGTGCAAGACGACAGCGACTGCGATGAGGACGCGTCTGGCGACGGCAATAGCGACGCGAAATCAGACGTTGGTTTGCCTTTTTGAGGTACTTGCTTCTGGGATAGGGCTCGTCGCATCAACTACAGCAGTTGTAATGCTCTCTTAAACAACCTCAGCGGTCTCTCATCTTGGGTCTGGCAGTGATAGCAGCCAAATGAAGCACGATCAGGACCAGCCCGAAGATACTATAGAGCCTGAAACCAGCTATGATCGGGATGCTGTTGTGTCGCAAGAACATTACATCGCTGATTTCGCTACGAGCAAGCCTCGTCTGTTTCGAGCGCATGACCCTGCTTTGCACAGCTCCATATGGAAGCGTCAGTCAAGGATCTGTAATCCTAACGACCCGGCATTTGATTGCGCTCAAAGAAGAGGCAAAGGATCGGAAGCAAGCTCTCCGAAGCTCAAGATCGACGGCCTGCTTGCTTCCAGTCGAGATGACACATATTGGAAACGAGCGCCAAGCAGTCACCAGACGAACGACAGCTCGGTAGTAGAAAAGCGAGGCCGCAAGGGAGGGTGCATCTCGCGATCGACATTGTAGACGTAGCCTAGCTTTGCTGTGGGGAGGCTCGCTTGACAGATGCAGATCTGTGGGGGAGGGTCTGCTCAAGGTACAGTATGCGTATGGATTTGCAAGAGGATGTCGGGTTCATGTATGTCTGTGCTCGGTGAAGCTGGAAGCGAGTTACAAGAGCGGACAGGGGGATGGCCAAAAGAAAGATCCAACAACGTCATGTGCGTCGAGTCGAGGTGAGGAGAGGAGAGAAAGCGGCAGGCTGTGGGGAGGCAGTACCGACAAGAGATGCGATGCAGTGTATGGCACCACGCAGGGGAGGATCTGAGGCTGCTTGGGTATGGGAAGAAAGGACAAGTTGACCTGCTCGGCTAGGACGAGGCTGAATGCAGAGTGGTGGAAGCGAGAGGGTGAGCTTGTTTGTCTTTTCCAGCTGTTCCTGTGAGTCTTGCTCGCCTAAGATTGAAGCTGCAGATGCAATCTTGAGTGCGATACTGCTCGCCACTCAGCGTTGTGCCACAAATGTACCATTCTTGACAGCAAGCGAAATGCGAACAAAAGCCGTGGCGTGGGGAAGGCCGCATCAAGCGACGTCTCGGATCGAGATTGCCACTCTCTGCAACTGACGATCTGTAAAGCTTTGCGTGCCTATCCGGCCATCTTACTGCAAAGGAAGGAAGTGGAAATTGTCGCCTTGACGCGGAGCTCGAAAGCGTCCAACGAGCGGGAACAAAAATGGGAAGATCCGGCTGAAAGAGAGACGAGGCACGAGATTGCGGCGCGGGTCGATGGAATCTAAACCCAAGATGCGGTCCCGCTTCTGCATGAATCTCGCTGTCAGAGGTCTTGTTTGTCGAAAAGTGTTACGATTCATTAGAGCAAGGGGGGTTCTGGAAGACACAGGGCACGTTTCAAGCCGGTCCCGAAATAGCCACTGAGTGCTGCACACTGCACGGTGTATCTGGCTGATTGCGCGCTAACGGTTGATTGCAGATCACGTTGTCAATAGTAAGGCGCTAAACACGTTGTTTCCCATAGGTAGCGCCGGATGCAAGCTAAATGAGAGGGGGTGTACTGTATGGGAAAGGGTTTGCATGCGAGCCACTTTATGTGTGCCAAGCGGGATAGGATCTGCGCAAGTTCTAGCCCGCTGCACAATGCACAGTGCACAATGGACTGATACGCTGCGAATCGACTGGATATACCGGTCTGATTGTACGTTGGATAAATTTGAGAGACGGAGCACAGTCGGCTGCGATGGGAATGCAAAAGTGAGCGCGACGACGCAGCTCGGCGTCAAGCCTTTGAGCATTTCGGGCCCGAAGCGGAAGCGGTGTAGCGGGCAGACGGGCAGACGGACAAAGCGATCTTCCGTTGGGATGTGCTAGAACACTGTAATATGAGATTAACGGGATCGACAGGAACCCTTTGCTGAAATCTGGCGGATCGCCCTATCAACCAACACGTTTGGCTCAACTGAGCCGCGCCAAACAAGGAAGTTGCGGGAGAAGAAAAAGTACACATGCTGGTTGGCGGCCCTTGCAGCTGCAGCTGTCGAAAAGCAAAGCTTCTATTCATCAAAGGAACACCGACACTTCGCTTAACTCAGCTTTTACCACAAGGTTTCAGCCTGTTGAGTGTAACTTACCGAAGCCGCTAATGCACGTTTTTGCAGCTTGGTTACGCTGGTTTGATTCTTTTCCCTTTGTTCCTTTGTATCTCAGAAGATGCCTTTCTTTTTTTGGCTTTGGCCTTGGTGTGTTGCGCGCGCGCGCTTGCTTGAATGGAAAGTGTTGGTTTCACTTTGCGAATCGCTTGAGGCTAATTGCCTGCCCTTTGTCCTCGACACACGGCCCTTTGATTCTTTTTGCTCTTTGAGATGACTAGTGTAGCGTGTCTCAGTTTCCGCCGGTTTCACCATGATCTGGATCAAAGGACCGCTGAGAGATTGACACTGGTGTGCGATACATTGCTGCAGTTAGTGCTTTTTTCTTGCCATACTGCCATTACTCTTTCTTCCGAACAACGAGACTGCTGCCGGTGTATCATTTGGAGAACCTTGTTCGCTGTGCCGATCAGCGCGGACACGGACAATCGGAAAAAGAGGCAAAGGGAATGGGCGGAAGCAGTGGACGTGCATGGTTCTCAAGCACGCCGAGCCAACTCTTAAACGCGATTCTCTGCAAAATCAGGCCAGCTGAAGCTTTTTTTTTTTTATCCTTGCAGCCAAGCAAGGCAAGCCAAGGAAGCAAGCCTCTTTCATTTGTTTCCCGCCTCTGTTGCTTCCTTGCGCGTATTTTAGCCGACTTATTTTTCCACCAAAGGACCCTGAGAGTCTATCCGAGCGACAAAGGCGCACAACCTCAGCCGTGTGCATGAGTCGAGCAGCACGGCATCTCAGCAGAGAAAGCAAAGATCCGAAGGTCGACAAGCACGTCCACGGATTACAACGCCCGCTCTGCTTGTCGGCTCTCGACTCCGACACTGTCACTCTTGCTGCGGGACCCTTGTCGGCGCTGCCGCTGCTGCTCGCTGCTCATGCTGAGCATTGTTTGTGCGGGACCGGAACCCTGCGAGTCTAGGCTTGAACTGGGATTGTCACTTTCTCCTTGCATTCTGATCGAGATCTGCTTCGTTCTCGCTCTGCCTCGCTCTGCCTCGCTCTTTCCTCGCTGTGCTACGGATAAGCTTTGACGTCGACTGGTCACGCCGCCGCACTCCAACGTCTACACTTGTCAACTGTCACACACAAACAGACACGCACAAGCCAGACCTTCCATATAATCACCTTCGATTCCACCCTGGTTTGTCACAGCTCAGTCCCTCTTTCGTCATCCTCCTTCCAACAACCATCTCCTCCATCCTCATCCTCAACCCCCATCCAAGCGCCCCTGCTCGCATCTTCTCGCAAGGACGCTCACCACCATGAACGCCTTTTCCCATTCATTGGGTCGACTCCAGTCCATACGAAGGCGCGAATCAAGGAAAAAGTCCGTACAGCCCATCGATGTCGATGCAGCAAAGCAATATCATCATGCCGGCCCATCCTCAGCCGCTTCTTCCAGCTTGCTGACACCAAGACCTCACCACTACCGCAGCACCAGCACCACACCATCTCCAGCAACCCCGGCTGCTTCCACTTTCGCCTCGGCTCCATCCAGCGCACGCATCGTCTCCTCTCCCACTTTCGTTTCGTCCTCTGCTCTCGCACCAGCAAACGCTTTCCACGCCGAACTCGATGCACTCACACCTCCACTCAGCCCAGTACACCCAAATAGCGCTGCAGCCGCACACGCTACCAAGTCGCCTCTCCGTCGAGCCCTCTCTCGCACCTTCTTCTTCGCCAGCTCGCATAGCAGCACTTCAGCCAACCCTCAGCCCACCACTCCTCGCATCTCGTCTCCCATCCTGATGACGACAGAGGCTACAATCGTTCGAGCTCCTCGTCCCGCTAGACCCGCTCGTCCGGCGACTTCACCCGCAACCGAATTCTCGCCCCAGCTCAACGCCTTTGGTTTCTCCGCTCCCACCATGAGCCGCTCCCAAACTAGCGGGCCTATCGTCATCACCCCACCTGTCGATGCTACCACACGACGACGCAGTCGCACCCTCATGCCATCTGCCACGCTCGAGGACAGTGCCACCGATAAGCCTACCGCCTCACAACGCTCCATCTCCTCCTCCTGGTCCATGCGTATCTCTCGCACCCCTTCCCCCATTCCTATCACCCACAGCGCCACCAGCGCTCCTGATGCTCCTTCTTCCATCAGCTCGCCTCCTACGTCACTCCGATCCATCCGACAGAGGCATGCACGCAAGTCGATCTCGTCCATCTTTGGATCCTCACCCTCTGCCACTGCTAGTGTCGCGCCCGAGTCCACGCAACCCAGCTCAAGATCCACCACCACCGACTCCTCGCATCTTCTCTCGTTGCGACGTCGCCTGGTTCGACGTGCCTCGGAAGAGTCCTTCCATTGTCGAGGCCCAGGCTTTGACGCTCCTCCTGCCGCCGACACCAGACCGAGCATGGAGGATGACTCGTCATACAGGCCCATCTTGCGCTCTTGTCCTCCCACAACCATGGCGCGCGCCGTCTCTCTCCACTCTTGCACTCACCCTGCAGTCACCGCGACAAGCGGTGCAAGACGTATGAGCGATTTTACCATTTCGTCGTACAAAGAGCAGGCCAGTGCAAACATCGGTACACATCGTCATGTCCAGGACATTCTCAGCGAGACCGAGACCGAAGACGAATCTGAACAGGCGCTCGCCGGATTGGGTCTCGTCAGTCCTCTTCCAGCAACGCCTCGAGTCGTGCCCAAACGCCTTTCGGTAACATCGCAGATCTCACTCACGGACAGCATTCCTTCTTCCGTCCCATCGTCTTCGTCCACACTTTCACTCTCTTCGGTCGAGAATCAGCTCAACTCTTCGTGGCCCGACATTCCTACCATGCAGAATTGGTTCTCAACATGCCCTCCAACGCCGCCGTCATCCATTCGACTCCAGCTCGAGTTTCGCTCGCTACCACCGCCATCACCAGCGCTCCTTTCGTCCACCACCGCCGAGATGGATGGTAAGAAACCCAGACCGCTTTCTGGAATCTTTATTTCGTCCAATTCGTCGGTGCTCGATCTCAAAGAGACCATCGCCACTCGAATGCGGGAACAGGGATACCGTCTTTCACCCAAGAATCTCACTCTGATGCTGCATCTCAACGAAGATATCCGATCTCACTCCAAGACAGCGTTGGGTTTGAAGCTGTCGGCGTACGGCAAGAATCCTGCCAAAGTTCTCGATGATAGCAGCAGGCTGCTTTTCGAGGAGGGAGCTCAGGAAGAAGATTTGGTCGTGGTCGATTGCGATCCTTCTCACGTTCTTTGGAGTATCTAGCTCCGCTTTCATATATGTCTACCTCTAATCACTTTCCATTCGTTGTCATCATTTGCATACCCTCATTTCTAGCATCTCATTCACTGTACACAAGATACCTCACACTTTTCGCAATGCATCTTGACTTTCTCAAAGCAATACTTGATTGGGGTTGAGGATTGAGCATGATGAGAGTGCGGACGAGAAAGTGCATGATGGTGACGCAGGCTGTGGGCAAAATTTTCGCATTGTTAGGCCGGTGGTGTCACTTTCTCGTGGGAAAAAAAAGGGAAGGCCGTTTTCCGGAGATGAGCCAGGACTTGAACCCTTCCCCACACCTTAGGAGTGGTAGCTGCTCAACCTTCACCTACCTCGCATCCAAAAGATGCCACCCAAGGCGTCAGCTCGAGGGCGAACGCAGCATCGTGAAGCGGACAAGGAAACGGAAGAGCCTTTCCATCCAGCGGCCGATGCTGCCACCTTTCGCGACCTTCTCATCTTCGAAGAACGGCTCAAGCAGAATGCGGCTCGACTGCAAGCGCGGAAGCGCAAGTACGAAATGTTGCTGTTCGGATTCGTCAGCTTCATCCTGTGTCTATCGTACTTGGTCGTCATCTCTCCAAGATCTTCAGTGTTTCTTCAGTACAGCTTGGCAGCGGTGCTGATGATCTGCCTCACCACGCTGTTTCTCTTCTTCGCCAGTGGAATGCACGCCGAACGCATCCGATCAGCCAACAAGTTTGTTCCTCAAGCGAATCGCAGTTTGCGCAACTTCAACATGTACCTCAACACGCGCACCACTCGAACCGCTACATTGTCGTCAACTTCTTCAATACCTCCGGCGCAAAATAGTCGAGGCGAGCTCATCTTCAGCAGCAAAGTCAGTCCCGAGTTCCGCGAAGGATACGAACGATACAGAGCCGCATTCGAACGGCGTCGAGCTGAAAAGATTGCAGCCAAAAGGGCACAGTCGTGGAAGCGTTGGTTTGATTTTGCTCTGGGCAAGTCGATCGATTCTTCCTCTTCAAGCAAATACATGTCTTCGGCCTCGCGGCATTCTACGGATTCACGGACAAGGACAACACGCAGCACAAAACCAAGAACAGCACGCACAACCCGAACGTCGATGCGGGCGTCGGAATCAGCAGGCGATGCGTCTCCACCTGTGCGTCCGCAAGGTCCGTTGGATGACTTGAGTGATACGCTCAGTGAAGGAATGAGCGACGGCGTAGTGAGTGATGGGCTCAGCGAGGAGGGAGCTTCACTGTCGGGTCACGAGCCATCATAGCAGCATAGCATAGCATACGCATACAATCCCAATTTAAGCCTTTCTCTCTCGAGCAAAATTGTCCGTCTGTGCGCGTTTTGAGTTGCAAAAAAGTGGAGGACGAGCGCGGTCATGTGCTCTTCCTTCTTGTCTCCTCTCGACAACCATACACACCACCCTTGGCCGTCATGGAGACCACCTGGGCCCCACTAGTCCCTACAACAAAGGGCTCAGGAAGGATCAGCACTTCTGCAGATGCTGCAGCGTCCTCATCAGCAGCAGCAGCAACTTCAGCCAATGTCAACGATGTCTCGCTCGATCCTTTTTCCATAGGTACTCTCCCTTCTACCGTGATTCAACGCATTCTCAGCCATGTTGCGGTCGCAGATTTACCCAACTGTGCGCTGGCGGCAAGACCGCTTGCTCGATTCGTAGCTGACGAGCGGCTATGGGCTCAAAAGCTGGCTTTCTTGCAGTACAAGCAAGTACCCGGCCGTCCTCTCCGTTACAACCCGGACCTATCCACTGTTCCATCAGCGCGCTCAGAAGCATCAAATGAGGAAGCACAACCAAAGCGAAAGAGCAGTGTCAGCTCAAATGCGGCCAGAGGGTCGACCAGCAAAACCACCACCGCCAGTCATGACCAATTCAGTAGCAACGACGACGATTTCGGCGACTTTGAAGCGGCGACCATCACGAGTCCTGACGATGATAGCTTTGGTGGCTTCATGTCTTCTGCCTCCAAACCGAGTCAATCAGGGCAAAGCTTTTCGTCGGCGCCCGTGTTTTCGTATCGAGCCGAATCGAAGCTTCCCATGCCAAGCACGGATCCGGATTCAGCCTACCAGACATTCAAGCGCATCGCCGTCTCGCTGAAACCTTTTGTGCAGAGCTTGCTCTTCGAAACATCACCGACGACATCGCTAGTGTTCACCGACCCGGGATTGTCGTCGCTGTCGTCTCAGGCATACATGGTCTGCAATGTGGCACGCTTCACAGGTCCTCCTGTACTGGGCTCCTTTGCCAAAGCCAAAGCTTCAACTTCTCCAGCTCTCGACCAAGATACGGACGCCTACGACCAAGGTCAATGGAGGTTGCGCATGTCGATCAGAGAAGCAGCCGACTACCTCGAAGGTGTTCTGTTGTCTGCGTTTGAGGGTGCGGATGCGAGACGAGCTGATGCGCTGCGGGCTGGTGAGCGCGGGATGGACGTCAGCAAGGCGGTCGAGCGTGCTGAAGCCGATATGCACGAGCATGCTACGTTGATATGGAATCTTGCTGCTTCGACGACAGAGCCATCGGCGCAAGCAGGCTTTGGTGTTGGCAACTCCATACCGGCAGACGGAGACACGGGCAACTTCATAGCCATCTTGGATCATCCTGGCTCCGCAGCGGCTCTCAGCTTCCTAGAAAAGCAGGATGCTCTCTTCAAGAACACGACGCATCGACCCGAATCCAACATCACGTCCACTTCCACACAGTCACGCCCAGCCCTCGATTTCACGGCAATGGACGCCTTCATGGCGGACACGCTCGCCAGCCTTCAAACCAACGGCTCGTTGGTGGCCCGCGTCTTCCCTCCAGAGCAGCAGGTTCTGCTCGCATTTGCAAGCCGTGTGGCCAACGAGGTGGTCGGCGAGTATATCAACGCCGTCCTCACCAAAGCGAGATCCATCGACCTTCATATCTACCTTCAAGCTGCAGCGGCTACCTTTTCGCAAGCGCTCAAGATGGCCGATGCACTCGAAAAGATCGAACCGCAACATCCCGACTTTGTCACGCCCGCTCGTTGTCGCGGCATCGTGCTGTCCATGTTCGAGGCGCATCTCGACGAGTATCTTCAGGAGGAGCGAGATTGGGTGCGCAACGTCATGGTGGATATGTGCAACGAGGGAGAGGGAGCGGATGGCACAGCAGGCAAGTCGGGTTCGAGCAGTCGTGTCAAGACGAACAAATCGATGGATACGGCGTTTTTGGCCAGCAGCAATCCAGCACAGGTCAAGAAGAACGTGCTCAGCGGCTTCAAGGATGTGCTGCTCATGCCGGTCACCGTCGTACCGCGTGCAGCGGGAGCGGTGGGTGGTGCGGTGATCCGTACAGCCGGAACAGGATTGAGCCAGCTCAATCCGCTCAAGTGGCAGCAGAGCTCAGCGGCGGGTGCGAGAAATGTCAGTGGATCTAGTTCGGCCCTCGGAACACCGCAACGGTCTAGCACGCCATCAGCCGGAGGTAACAATGTGGCGGCCAACAACGGTTATGTGGATTTCAGCAAGGGGGTGTTGGGAGGTCCCGAGGGGCATGTGATCGGTGATGACGAGAGCGACGAAGAGGAGCAAAATGAGAAGCAGAACGACTTTGGAGGTTTCGCGGATTCCAGCATCCAAAACGAGTGGGACGAGAAGAGTGGCAGTCACGATGCCAATGGAACCAGTTGGACTGGATCGAGTATCGACGCGAATGTCGAAGTCGCAGAGTGGACCACGACCAACACCACCACCCAACCCACCGAAAAGCCATCTCCAGCTCCCACCAACGCAACCACCAAAGAACTCGTCGCAGAACCACCCACAAAGTCGTCTTCAGCGGCACCGGACCGCAACCGCTTCTCGCAACTCCAACTCCTCCTCTCGCTCGACACCGCCCTCTCGCTGATCCAAGTCAACCGAGAATCGCTCAAACGCGTAGAAGCGTTCCGAGCCTACCCTGCCAGCAGCGCCAACGGACGCCGCGTGACCGAGGAGATGGAAGAAATCTGTCTCTCGCTGTTTCAAGTTTTGGGTGAGAACCACATCGCTCCCGGATTCGCACGTGCCGCGTCCGAGATTCAACAGTGGAATCCGCTTTCCGATACCGATGTTGACGGTGGGGAGGAGGAGGAAGTGTTGCCGTTGGTGCAGTTTTTCGAGTTGACGCATATCGCGGATACGATTTCGCAGCTGTGTTCGGTTTACTTTGAGCAGACGGTGGTACCGACGGTGGAATTGGATAGGGATGATTTTTTGAACCCCGTGATTCGGGCGAAGAAGAACTTTGAAGGTTCGTTGGATGAAGTTGTAGCTTCCGGTTTGAGTGTTGCGGTGGACTTGTTGATGAAGCGAGCCGAGTGGATACTGTTTTCTCGACGAGATCCGGGAGATTACTCGGGTAGCAGTGTAACTGCTCTCGGTAGCGCTACGTCTGCCACCTTGTCCGTGATCAACCTACTCCGTTTCCACTGTAGCTTGCTCGTCGGCGCTACGGATCGCGAAATCCTCGACCTCTTCAACTCCGAAATCAGCCTTCGACTCTTCCACGTTCTCACCAAACATCTAAAATCTCTCACCATCAGCCAAACCGGAGCCTTCCAATTGATATCCGACCTAAACCACATCTCTTCCTTCATCTCATCGCTCAAAACCAAAAACCCGGACATACCCCGTTTCTACACCTCCCTCAAAGTTCTAGCAAACTACTTTATAGTAGACGGAAAAGAACTCATCTCTTTACTCTCAACCAACAACAAAAGAGGAGAACCAGGAGAGTTTGTCTTCGGTCAAGAAGAACTCTACGAGTTTTTAAAGTGTAGGATGGATTTCAAAACGATAGAAAGACAGGTGGATCACGAGATTTTTGGATTCAAAGTTGGCGAGGATTGCGTTATCGCTTAGCAAAGGGGCTGGCGGTTTATTCAAGCAATGTGCATTTTTGCCCTTTTCGTACAAAGTCTTCTGCACATGTGTGTGTGTGTGCAAAAGGAACGAGTTTGGATCCCGCTTGGATCGCTTTGTAAGAATTCGAAGACAGTTGGATCATTGCGCGAGTGAGAAGTGATGGTGTGAAGAAAACATCTGGGATGGCTACCTTTTTTTAGCGTTTTTGATATGTGAAAAGAGGTGCAACTCTTTGAGAGGACGGTCACTGCTTCCCATTGGCACCCTCCGCCACCTCGACAGCCGAAGCAATAACCTCCTCCGGCCTACTAATGTTACTCAACGCCGACAAAACAGCCTTCAAACTCGCCGTCGTGATATCCACATCGATGCCTACACCCCAGAAACCTTCTGCCTTCTTCTCGCCCACTTGCTCCTTCCTCACCGGATCGATCAACTCGACATAACTCGCAGCTTGAGCTTTCGAACCGTTCGCCGCGTTGCCGGTGGAAAGCGATGAAGATTTGGTGATCGCGTGTTCGCTGTACTCGCGAATCTCGGCTTTGATGCCGAAATGGGACTCGATCGCGTCTAGGAATGCGGAGAGCGCTCCGTTGCCCGTACCCGTCAATTCGTGCGTTGCGCCTTGGTGGACGACTTTGCCGGTGAACCTACGGGGTCGAGGAGTGGACAGTCCGGATTCGTCCTCCGACGTGATGCTAGACGCAAGGTCGTCGGAAAGAGAGTAGCCACGGAGAGCGAATCGTCCCTCGTTACGTCCAGCAGACAGCGATGGCAGGTGGTACGTCTGCGTGAAGATGCGGGTAATGTCTTCGGTAATCATCTCCTTTCCGGTGCGATCGGCGACTTCCTGGATCACCTGATAGAAGGCGACTTGCATGCGTCGTGGCAGGTCGAGTCCCAGACTCTGCGCGACGAGGTAGGCTACTCCTCCTTTACCCGATTGAGAGTTGACCCGGATCACGGCTTCGTACGTGCAACCGAGGTCGAGGGGGTCGATGGGGAGGTAAGGGATCTCCCAAGTGTTGTCGCCGGCGGCGATGCGTTTGGCTTGGGCGGCGAAGCCTTTCTTGATCGCATCCTGGTGAGATCCCGAAAAGGCGGTGAAAACAAGGTCTCCAGCGTAAGGATGACGCGGGTGAACCGGGATATCGTTGCAACCTGACACGACATCCACAACCGACTGAATATCCGACAGATCCATCTCACCCGGCTGAATTCCCTGCGAGTACAGGTTCAGCGCCAGCGTCACAATATCGACATTACCCGTTCGCTCTCCATTACCGAAAAGACACCCCTCGACACGATCACCACCAGCAAGCAAACCAAGCTCAGTAGCGGCCACCGCACATCCTCGATCGTTGTGCGGGTGGAGCGATACAATCACCGACTTGCGATCCGTGATGTGGTTGCAGAAGTACTCGATCTGATCGGCGTAGTGGTTAGGTGGTCCAACTTCGACCGTTGCAGGCAGGTTGAAGATGATCGGGTTGTCATGACTAGCTTTGCCCCAAGCGGTACGAACCGCCTCGCAAATTTGGACGGCAAAGTCCATCTCGGTCTGGGTGAAAGTTTCGGGCGAGTACTCGTACTTGAAATTCGTTCCACCGTTCTCGGGTTTCGAGTAAAAGTCGACCAGCTCGCGGACGATCTTGGTATGCTTTACCGCCAACTCGATCGTCTGTTCCTGCGAATTTCCGAACACGACGTTCCTAAACAGCGGCGAAGAAGCGTTGTACATATGCAGGATGACGTTCTTGGCGCCCTTGATCGACTCAAAGGTGCGTCGGATGAGTTCTTCACGTGCGGGAGTGAGGACCTGAATGTAAACATCGTCGGGGATCATGTTGTTCTCGATAATGTGACGAACAAAGCCGAAATCGGTATCCGAAGCTGAGGGGAAAGCCACTTCGATTTCCTTGAATCCGACCTGCACCAGCTTTTGGTAGAATTTGAGCTTCTGCTCACCAGACATGGGGTTGATGAGCGCCTGGTTACCATCTCTGAGATCGACCGAGGTCCAGATGGGGCTGGATGTCTGGATTTTGGAAGGCCACGATCGGTTGGGCAAGTCGATAGGCTTGTACGGTTTGTACTTGTCGCCTGGGATCATCGGCGCCATGGTGAAGAGTATTCCTTTGGGGTTTGAATATGAGCGAATAGGGGAGCGAGAGGGTGATGCTGAATGACAGCAGAACGGAACGAGATGATGGGGCGAGGAAGAAAAGGAAGGATTGGGCTGAAGAAGCTTTGTTGCTTTTGACTGCGCTGGGTCTAGGCGGCAACGCTTTTCGACGCAGCAGCAGCGTCACAGCATCACAAAGCGGCGGCAGCAGCTCCAGAGACTTGTTTGTCATGTGAACATTCCGAAATTAAATTTAAGTAAAAAAATTATTTTTAAAAAAGGCTCTGACTCGATGCGAAAAAGTGGGCATTGTGGCTGCGAAAATTGTGATTTCAAACGCGAGCTTTTCCGAAAAGTTGGCCCGAAAGCCGGAAAATTTTTTGCCCGCAAATTGAAAGTGTTTTGCTAGTACGATCTCACATCTTCAAAAAAGATGGCGGCTGTTCAGGGTCCAGGCAGCTTTTTCATCCGAGCTGGCCAGCTTTCTTCTCACTCGCCATCCAATTTTTTGATGGCAATCATGTCCAAAGCAGCCCTTGCTGTGCAGTCGGGCGGCTTGCAGCACGTCAACTCGCTGACCAACTCAGCGATCCCGTCGAAGCACTCTCCGGTACCTTGTTCAAAGTCGGCACTCAACGCTCAAGCTCGCGGTCGATCGATACCCTCAACAGGCAACGGAAAGCTCGATGAGCACGGCGATGGTCTACAAATCCCTTCGAACTGGCCTCAAGACGTAGTGTATATCACCCAGAACCTCGTAGCTTCGTCAATACCAGACTCGATCGCGCAACGATATGTTCTCCCGCCTTGTTCATCCGCTTTTTCGCCACCAGCTGGCGAGCCAATAGCGGGACCAAGCACTTTACCGCGAGCAACGCACAACGACGGCAAACCAGAACAGCTCTACATCGCCTCGATCCAAGCCCAGATACCACTGGTGATTCTCCCCATCGATAAATCAACGCCCTGGTGTCCAGAATCGTTTCACTCTACGAGTCGAAACTTGACCCATCACCCCGCCGCTGGATCCTATGGACTTTTCGCAGCGCAAGATATCCTACCCGACGCGTTCATTCGGCCTTACTTGGGCGTACTGCATAGCAAAAAGGATGCGGATTTCTACTCGACGTACGATTTGAGTCTTTGCCACGATTCGAGACTCTCCTCCAACGGCTCTGATGATCTGTCATCGCATATCGAATCGCTAACACTCTACTCGGACGAGGATCCGACCGCGCTCTACCTAGACAGCCGTCGGTGGGGCAACGAAGCTCGTTTTGTTAATGATTATCGTGGCATTGCGGCCAAACCGAATGTAGAGTTTCGGTCCTTTACTCAGCTGCAAGACGGTGAGGAGAGGTTTCAAATGGGATTGTTTGCAATGAAATTGATCAAAAGAGGGCAAGAGTTGGTGATCAATTACGGGAAAAGTTTTTGGGTTCATTTCGAGCAGTTGGAGGAGTTGAAGTCCAAATCAAACACGGATGGTGCACAGGTGAAAGAAGAGGAGAGTGGGAAAGTTGAGAGCAAAGAAGAAGTCAAGTTGGACCCAATCCAAGCAATGTTACAACGAAGTCGAATGCGAATCTCGAAACAACCTCGTCAACCTTCACGCACATAAACCCTCTCTCTCACATACATTGCAGCAATAATAACATAGAAAACCCACTCGCATTTCATATTTACACTTTGCCTACAACCTCACCTCCGCTTACGACTCTTATCGCCTTTACCCGTATACGAAACATTGTCGCCCTTGGCCTTCTTACCCGCCACCTGGCTCAACGGCACATAGGCATACGGACTCTTACCGTTCCTGATCACATCCCCTCCTCCGCGCTTGGCACGGAACTCTTTGCCGATCGTCTCCTTGACACGCTTCTTGCGGTCCGCACCGGCAGCAGCGGGTTTGCCGGATTGAACCTGTCGTGCTCGATCCTGCGCATCCTCCAAAGCCATCTGTTCGAGTTCCATCTCGCGTTCGGCTTCGCGTGTGCGCTTGTTGTTCTTGTTGAACTTGACAGCTCCGCCGCGGACTTGAGCCATGCCGTCGATGCCGCGCGCTTGGTTGATGTAGGCTGTTCCTGCGCCTTCGACGTCCACCGCGTCGGCGTCGGCGTCGGTACCGGCAGTGGCGAATGAGACACGTTTAGAGCCAGCACCGTTGCCGTGCTTGCCGGAAGGCTCATCGTCATCATCGATGAGCATGCGTCCCGTCGCCTCGTCGAGCGCAAACTTGCTCGCCTCTTGACCCGGTTGACGCTTCTTGTTGCGTCCGTTGGCGTTCTTGGCGTTGGGGTTGGTGAGCGAGATACGTGCCGTGGCGCTGCGGTCCAACAAGTCCATGGGCACATCGTCGTCGTCGTCCATCTCGATGTACGCTTCGTCCTGCTGCTTGGCACGACGACGGTTGCCTCGGTTGCCCTTGTCCTCGGCGTCGCCGCCGCCATTCTTGCGGTTGCGGTTGCGGGCCAAGGCAGCAGCTGTACCGCCTTTGCGGTTGTCGCCATCGCCATCTTCGGCATCACCATCGTCGTCCGAATCCGAAATATCCGACTCGGATCCGTACACAACCTCCTCAAACGCATCGTTTCCGCCCTTGGTCTTGAGGATACGAGGTGCGAGACCGGGCTCGTCATCGTCATCCTCCAGCGCACCGGCTTCGCGCTCGGCAGCAGCGTTGGCCTTCTTGCGCTTAGCTCGCTCCTTGCGTTTACGAATGTTATTGATCAGCTTGCGGTTGTCTTCGTCCGTCAGCTGGTAGATACGCTCGAAACCGAAACGACGCAGCAAGCGCTCGAAAATGTGACGAACCTTGACCTTGAAATGCTGCTTGTGCTCCGTCGACCATCCGAGCAGCGCAGGGATGAGCTTGGGCAGGTGCGAATCGATGAGAGCCGTGTTGAAGTCGACAATGGCCACCTTGACAAAGCCGATGGCGGACTTGACGATTTCTCTGTTCGCCGACTGCAGGTACACCTCAATGGTGCTGAGCAAGTCATCAAGGACACTCTGCTCGAGAGTCTCCTTGAACTCGTACACGAGTCGGGAGAGCGCAGTGATGGTGGCGCTGATCATGTGCGGCGTGGTACCGGCGAGACCGGCAGCGACCATGGTGAGGTACTCGCTGATGGATGCCGACACGGTGCCACCTTCGGCCATCTCGCTGTCGTCCTCGTCCTCGCCTTCCGTGGCGGCAGCAGCAGCGTGACCTTCAACAAGAGAACGGTTAATAACACCACCCTGTTCCATCTTGTAACCCATCTGGACGAGCAACTCGTAGGCGTTTTGACGCGTGAGTGCGTTGACCTCCTTGGTGGCGAGCACAGCCTCAGGGATGATGCTGGGCAAGTGGTGCAGCTCGTTGGAAGGAATGCTGGGCACAAGGGTGGCGAGCAAGAGAACACGGTCGCGCTTGGCACCGAGCGCAACGCTGGCCGTCGACTCGCGCAGCTTGTCGAGCAACTCTCCAACGCGGTTGGTACCCTTGGCGCCATCTGCGACCAACAAAATCTGCTTGCCGGCATCGCCCTCGAGCAAACGGCTGAGGATACGGTAGCTCTTCTTCTGGACAGTCGAGTCATGCGAGCGCAGCACGTTGTCCTGGCAAATGAGTGCGAAAAGGTCGGCGGCCGAGCCCTGTGCGCTCTTGTCAAGGTGCGGGATGAGCGCCGAGAGCAAATCGAGCATGGTGTAAGGAACCGGTGGCGGCGTGTTGGGAGACTCCTTCTGCTGGTTGCGCTTTTGCTTGGTGGACAAAGTAGGGAGCGCCTGCTCGAGCGTCGTCTTGACCTTGACGTACGTGTTCTGAATGTCCTGCGGCGACATGACCCGCAAATAGGCTGCAATCGTATCGTAAATGAAACCACGACCTTCACCGGGCGACTGCGAGAACACATTGAAAAGCACAGCGAGCAGGTTGGGAGCGATTGCGGAAAGGTGAGCAATGTTGGCCTTACCGTCAGCCTGGTCGAGACCGAAAGCGTGCTTGAGCGAGTCCGAGGGAGCACCGGACGAGACGAGCGCTTCGTTGCGGTAGACAAGCGCTTGCAAACCTCTGCAAATCGAGGGACGCAGGTTGGGTTGCGTATAAAGAACATTGGTGAGCAGCTCTGCGAATTGCCTCGTGAACGCGGTGATGAGGTCGCGAGGCATGGCGCAGTAAGCGGGAAGGAGCGCCCAAATCTGCTCGGTGAGCGCCTCGTACATCTTTGCTTCAACGGGACGACCTCCGGCCTCGGCTTCTTGACGCTTGTTGAAGATCTTTTCGGAAAGCGAGACGAGATCGCCAGTGAAGTGGCTGAGCTCGGTGTTGTTGATCTTGGTGCGGATCAGAGGAAGAAGCCAAGCGCGACCGGGACCGTCTGCTTCACCGAATAGGTTGAGAGGCAACGCTTCGAGCAAAAGTTGTGGACCGCACACTTCGACGGCAGCCGCAATGACGGTATCGGCGTACTCGCGGTGCTCAAAGTTGTCTTGCTGACGCAGCTCTGCGATGGTCTGAACGATGTGCATGGTGAGCGAGGCGGCAGCGGGGTGAGGAGGCTGCGTGTTGGGCACGTAGTGGTATCGCAATCGTGTGATGAGCGAGGCGAGCACGGACAGGATCTCGGCGCGCGAATACATGTACTGCAGCGAGTCTTTTCCAAGAGCGTCTTCGATAGACTGGATCATGTCGAGCAACGGAGCGCTGCCAGCCTTCTTCTTGGAGAAGGAAGCCTTGATCGAGTCGCTGATCGCCGCGTCGGGGACACAGTATCGCAAAAGCGCAATCAAAGTATCACGACCAGCAGATCGGACAGCAGGGGCGGTGCGCGATGCATCCGACTTGGCCGACATTGACAGTGCGAAAACGTCGGACCAGACTTGGGGAGCCAAAATCCATGCAGGTTTGCCATTGTCGAAGCGCGAGTAAGCGGACATGGCGTGCTCGAGCGCACGAAGGTAGGCTGGGAGCAACTGCACGTCGGAGCTGGAGGGGACAAAGGCGGGCGAACGGAGCGACTCGAGCAAGTTTTTGAGGGCATTTTCGCCGATGCTGCTGGGTGTGGAAGAGACGTGCGTTTGAATGAGGAGAGCATCGGCTTGAGCGGCGCCAGACGAGATGCTGGGTCGGCAGGTCTTGAGGAAAGCTTCAAAGACGTCGAAAGCGGCGACGGTGAGGAAAGGGTTCTGTAGACCTGGCAGGCGCAAAAGAGCGGCAACAAGGTCATCGACTTGAGCGATGGGGAGAATGTTGATCATCTGCTTTGCGAAACCGCAAGTCCAAATACCGACGGAAGCGGTGTCGCCTTGGTTCTGACGGAGGGCGGCGGCGGCCTGTGCCTGCTTTGCTGTGCCAGACTTTCTGTCGTACTTGGGGTGCATTGGGTCGTCCTTGTTCTTCTTGTTTTTGGTGCTAGCTGAAGAGACGGAGACGGAGCCGGCATCAGCGACGTGCTCCAGCGTAGAGACGATCCAGTCGAAAGTGAGCTTGAGGTAAGGGTGGTAAGGCTTGACGGAGGCAGCAGCTGTGGTGGGGAGGATGGTGGTGGCGAGCAGCTGCGCACGTCTCCTGACCTTGGGGCGAGAATCGGCGCAAAGGTTGAGGGTGGCAGACCAGCAAGACCGCAACGGAACATCTTTCTCGAGAGCGGAAATGTCGGACTCGAAAGCGGTGTAGACTGCCTGCAAAATGGCCAGCGCCGATTTGAGAGCGGAAGCGTAGTTCTCTGCGGCCGAGGTGTCGTTGACGTTGAACGTGGTGGGGTGAGGGTTGCTGAGCAGCTTTCCGATAGCTGGGATGATGGAGGAGAGCTTCGCGCGGATGATGCCAGCCGATACGTGAGGAGCGACAATCGACAAAAGGTAAAAGACGTTGTTGAGGAGAGAAGGCGGCGATGAGGGAGATCTTGCCAACTCGAGCATGGACTCTAGAGCAAGAAAGTACTCTGCGGGAGCGCGCTGTACGAAAGCATGCTGAGAAGCGCCTGCTCCAGATGTTGATGTTGCTGCTGCTGATGATGATGAGGAAGAAGCGTCTTGCTCGCCGAGTGTTGCTTCTACAGCAACGAGAAGCTGAGCGGGGCCCTTTTGGTTTTCGAGTTTCGAGTTTGTGTGGTGGCGAATCTTGGAGAGAGCGCTGTGCAGGCTGTCCAGGCTAGCGGCAGCTGCCGAAGCGTCCATATCGATCGAAGTCATGGTTGCGATTTCCCTCGATTATCAATGCAACCGATGCTATGAATGTGACAGAAACCTGATCAATCGAGCGGCTCTGAATGAGAGCAGATTGGGTGCGTTTTCGACACGCAACTCCTTTGATACGGTCGGAAGGCAGCCGAATGCTTTTGATCGAGTTTGTCACCAAGGTCGGCCGTTCCGTGATGGTAAGGAAAGTAAAAGTGGGTCAAGCGACAAGGAAGGACGGAGGAAGGAAGAGAGTGAAAGCAGACAGACGGGCTCGTGGCTGAATTTGATGAGTGTTGCACTTTTCTTCTTCTTTCCTCTTCGCAACTTTTTTTTTTCCCCTCTTTTTGGTGGCTCCATGCCAGTCTTTTTTTTTTTTTTTTTTTTTTTTTTTCTCCAACTCGAAAAATTCTCCACGCAGCATCCAAAATTTCGTCTGAAGGACCCTTGCGAGGTTGCGCTTATAAACGATTACATAATACAATTCTGGTTGCAGTGCATCGACGTCAACGTGCGCTTAATCTTATCCTTCTCAGCTTGCCGGTCCGATTCGCAGCTTGCTCTCCCTTCTTGTTGTTGTACACACGCACCCACTTTTCTTCCACCTCGTCGATGCGATCCAGGCTAGTCTCTATCGCTTCATCCTCCATCATCCCCACCGGTCGTCTATTCGCTTGCCGTACAGCTGTCGTAAGACCTTTCACTCTCGAACAAGGCATCTCCGTCCACCGCACATTCTCGGTCCTACGATCTAGTCCTCGCAACATGGCCTCTTCCACTTCTGCCAGTGCAGCCCATGCTGCCAACTCCAATTCGTCCGCTTTCAAGAGCACCGAGCTTGCTCAATTGTCAGGAGTAGAAGCTGCCAAGCGCGCTGCTGCCTACGCTGCTGTCGACAACCACGTCAAGCCCGAACACGAGATCATCGGTATTGGTTCAGGTGAGTATCTGACTGGATCCTAAGTGTGCACTTTCGCGGCCCAAACTGACTTTTTTTTTCGATTCAATCTTGACCCGCTTCCCTCTGCCAGGCTCAACCGTACCCTACGTCGTCGAGCGAATCGCACAACAAGGTTCCACCGTCAACGCCAAACGTTGGTTCGTCCCCACCGGTTTCCAATCCCGCGAACTCATCATCAACGCCGGCCTCCGTCTCGGCGATGTCGACAGCTTCCCCAGCATCGACGTCACCATCGACGGTGCTGACGAAGTCGACAACGCCCTCAACTGTATTAAGGGCGGTGGTGCTTGCCAGCTCCGTGAAAAGGTTCTCGCTGAAGCAGCCAACGAATTCATCGTCGTCGCCGATTTCCGTAAGAACGGTTCTCAGCTCGGAACCAAGTGGTTGCAAGGTGTCCCCATCGAAGTGACTCCGTTCGCTTACGCCAAGGTGCTTCAGAACTTGACGAAGATGGGTGCGGAAAACCCAGTGTTGCGTATGGGTAAGGCTAAAGCTGGTCCCGTTGTGACGGATAATGCCAACTTTTGCATCGACGCTCCTTTCCCAGAAGCGCAGATGAAGGACCCTTCCGATCTGTTGAAGCGCATCAAGCTGTTGACGGGTGTAGTCGAGGTCGGGCTGTTTTGCAACATTACCAAGTCGGCTTACTTTGGTAACGATGATGGTACGATCACGATCAAGACAGCCGATGGAAAGGTGCAGGAGGGTGTATACTTTGATGTCACCAAGCCTCCTGCCAGTGCGTAAACTCATTGTCAAGTTTGGTCTAGTTTTAGTGTAAATACATTATCTTTTCGAGAAGTTGATTTCAAGTGATCTTTCTTGAGTGCTCGATGAGACGTTACCCGCCTCAGAAGCGAGTTTCAGATCCGCAGGCTGGAAGCGATCCGAGCAATTTAGAGAGCGGTCTTACCCGCGGATGGTAGGCTCCACACTGATATGGGTGGGTTTGATTGATACAAGTGAGGCCGAAACGAGCTTCTCTTCTACATCCGACCAGAGAGCTTTGACCGCATCTCCACACTCTAGCGAAGTCCTTCGGGGCGATCGGGATTTGCATAGTGGGAGGCTTCGCGTCCCCCCAATTGGCGTCTGGGATGAGCCCGAGCGCAATCCTTCTTTTGTTTCTTCTACATCATTCCCACGGTAACGAATACCTCCATGCATCGGTGATTCGAGTGCCGACCCACCATCGACTAGAATCTCAGTACAAGCGGCTTCTTGCAAAGTGGTACGTGCACTCAACGCGATCCGTGCACTTTGGTCTCCCATGCTTGGACCTTGTCCATTACGTACAGCTGTGGGACCCTGCTTTGCTGCGGAGTGCGGAGCTTGTTTGCGCGCTTGTGCAAAGTGCAACAATACAACGACTGCCGCCCGTCGAGCGGTTGCGATGAGGCGTAGCCGCTCGCAAGTGGGTTGGTGCGGTTAGCCAAGGCCGAGTGCTCGAAGACGCCTGAGCGGGAAAAGACCGAGGTTCGTATTCGCCGGCTCGCACGACCACATGCCTCGTCCCTCCTAAGGCGGAGGCGGGGGCAGGTGAAGAAGCGCAAAGGCGAAAAGGCCGGATTGATGTTTGGAGCTAGTCGACCGGATGCCTTTGCGACTGGCCTATGGCGGAAAGCGTGATGCGAAGCACGTGTCGCTACACGAGTCGATCTTGATGCGCAAATATATAAAAGGGGCAAACCTTCACGAGCAACCACACAAAGCGTCTTGAGGGATCCTTTTTTTGCCTGTCTCGCCATCGTCCAGCCTTCGACGCCTGCCAGTAGCCATCCATCAGCTCTTTGCAGGCATCCCTTCCACGGCTTCGAGCAAAATGCAGTCCAAATTTACCCTCCTCCCCGCTCCCCCTCTCTCCCTATTTCACACCATCCCACCATCCCGTATGACGTTTCTCTCCCCCAACACCACCCAATCTTCCCTAGTGAAAAAATTACACACCCTCATCTACTCTCCCGAAACATTAGGCCATCGAACCTGGCTCCTCGTCTCACAATTCGAGTGTCTACTCGCAATCGCCAT
This sequence comes from Anthracocystis walkeri, assembly GCA_928858565.1. Taxonomy (NCBI): domain Eukaryota; kingdom Fungi; phylum Basidiomycota; class Ustilaginomycetes; order Ustilaginales; family Ustilaginaceae; genus Anthracocystis; species Anthracocystis walkeri. The sequence continues at coordinate 364,117 of CAKMXV010000007.1, forward strand.
CAGCTTATTCCTCATCACCAAAAAACGATCTCTCGGCAAACTCTGGCTCATCTCGCGCAAAGATTCACCCTACGGCTCTTTTTACCTCGCCAATGCTACTTTTTGCCTCATCCTCGGGGCTGCAGGGTATCTGATCGCATGGACGGTGACTGCTGCAGTGGTTGCTGGGTTTTCCTTTGCCGGTCAGAGTTCGAATGCGTGGTGGTGGATCATTCCGTTGCCATGGACACCGTTGATCGTGGGTGGGTTTGTTAGTATCCATGGATTTGTGATGAGTTGTAGTCCCAGATCGCCATTGTCGCCGTTGAGTGCGAAGCAGAAGGATAGTTGGTGGTATTTGCCTGTCGCTAAGAAACCGTGGGTGATTAATGCGTCGTTGGTGGTGCCGGTTGGGGTGATTTTGTTGGTAACGGCCGCGTTGGTTGGGCTTTCAGGAAGGGCGTATTTTAGCGCAAGGAGTTTGGCGGGTGATGTGTTGCCAAAAGACATTCGGGCTGCGATTTCGATGAAGAACTTTGATGGTGCGGAATGGGGCGATGAGGTGGCGACAGACGAGTTGGTACAGAACGCCCGCCGAGTAGCAGCTGCCTATCTCGACATTCATCGATACGTATGTCTCAACCTCTGCGTTTCCGCAATCGCCGCCTTTTACATTTGGATCCCTTGCTGCATCTACGGCCTCCCCAACATCGCTAGCCTTGTCGATCACGCTCTGTCACGCTCCGACTTTGCTCCTTCTCCTTCATCAAGTCTCGTCTACAAAATTTTCTGGCTAATCACCAAAGGCAAACCAACCCAACCTTTCCCCAGCGGAACCCAGCTCAACCTAACCACTTGGAAAATGACGTTGCTCGCCATCGGTTACGTCTGCCTACTGGTCATCTGCGTGCCTGCTTTCGGCTGTATTCCGATCTACGTTGTCACCCAGTCGTTTCCGGGGCAAGTGGAAGCGGGTGATTTTGGCCCAACGCTACGAAAAGCAGTCATCTTTGTTAGCGTCATCACATCCATTTGTGGTGCAGGGTTTGCGTGCTTTTGCACCGTCATGACGTTGGATCCGCTGTTCAGGTCGGTGTTGGGGATGAATCTGATAAGGAACCAGATCCCGATCAATGTGGTGGAGTGTCGGGAGAAGGAGTCGACGAGGGATGTTGAAAAAGGAGTGGTTGAAGGTGATGCGAAGTGTGTTTTGGTGAAAGCTTCGTCGGGTGACCTAGCGAATTCGTTCCTGGTAAAGCAGGAGGTTTCGGTTAACAAGGAAGCTATGTCGACGTATGACGAGGTTGAGGTCGAGGTTGAGGTCGAAGTGAAAGTGGCGTCGTCATCGGCGCTGTCCTGTCCTACAGAAGGATCTTGACAAGAGCCTAAGATGGATCCTAATACCCCCCACGATTTCTTTGTATCACAGTCCTTACTCCCTACTCTCTTTTATCGTATCGGTTTCGATGGAATCGTACCCTCACTCAATTTATGCCGCCTGCGAAAGAGATGTGGGTTTCGAAGCTTGATCTCTGTTCCAACATTTGCACAGTCCAACGATCGTATTGCGTCATCAGTCTTCACACTCATCCGTCGTCAACGCAATGAACCGTTACCATTCAAAACGACTCTACAGGTATCTTTCTAAAACGGCCAAATCTCGGCAAAACAGTCAACAACATCCTGAACAAACACCGCCGTCTGTTCGAGGGCCGCAAAGTGACCGCCCTCGTTATGTTTCCTGTACCATCGCAAATTTACGCTAGCCTGAACAAACGATTTAGGAGCTTGAATGATCTCCATCGGGAAACTCGAATAGCCAGTCGGTTGGTTCACGTAATTCGCTGGATCACTGGCCAACTCGGAAGGTCCTCGAGGATCACGATTACGATAAGGATAGAACGAACCTGCGATGGTGTCCGTCGTCTCGTACAAGGTCAAATTCGCCAGAATGGTGCTTGGGTCCGGATCGGTGTCTGTCCAAGCGTACATCTTCTCGCCGACCCATGCGAGTGTTGACAGCGGCGATCGCGAAAGGACTAGACCAAGCGTTGAAGGTCGCGTACCGTGCATAGCAGCATACGCACTTCCGGTAGCAGCGAACTCCATACCTCGATGCAGACTATCGCGTTCCTCCGTCGAAAGTGGCGGCGGGACCGACCCAAGGCTGAGTGCAGAGACTGTCTTCCACGCTACTTCGGCCGCGACTTCAGCGGCTTGCCCAACAAGCCCACCCACGCCGCACAGAGAACGCGAACGCTCACCTCGACTCCAGCTGTCAAACACGCCCAGCGCCTTCTTAGAGTAGCGCTGCTTGGACAGCAAGTGAGGCAGTCGCAATACCCAGTGTGGCGTAAGTTCGCGACCAAGTACAGGCAGAATGAGATTGGGACCTTGACAAGGGCAGAAATTGAGATGAACCGCACGAACATGGTTCGGAAACTGAATCGCCATGCTCCTCAATACGGCAGTGCCCCAGTCTCCAGCTTGGATCGCGTAATTGTTGTAGCCCAGCGTGAGCATCAACTTGTGCATGATGCGAGCGACATCTTTCACTAGCAGGTCGCCATTGGGACCCGAATGAGTCCCGACGAGCCTTCCAGTTCGCGAATCTCGAGCGAGGCCCGCAGCCGAACTTGAAAAGATATATCCAGGATGCGAGGGCACCACAACATCGAAATGCACAGGCGTCAAGTTGCCCGGATGAGCGAGTGGCTTGATGACATCGAGAAACTCGTGGAAGGAGCCGGGCCATCCATGAAGCAGCAGCAATGGAATCACTTTAGTGTTGAAGCCGGCGGCGGGAGGATTGGCGCGTTCGTGGATGAAATGAAGATCAACGTCTTCAATCAGCACCTTGTGGTGCGAAAAGGACGAGATGCGCGCCTGCTCTGCTGCCCAGGTATCGTGATCTGGACCGGCTCTGCTAGAGTTGGAATGTCGGATGCGGATGGATTCGTCAAGCTCTTCACCGGGTGTGGCGGCGTCAGCGCCTTGAGAGCGGAGGAAGGGGATCCAGGCGTCGCGCAGGTCGGAAAAGCGCTGATGGGTCAAACCAAGACGTTCGTGATCGCCTTCGAAGTGGGCTTTTGAAGGCAATTGGCGCTGCGAGTCGGTCTCGATACGTTGGATGAGGTCGTCGATTCTGTCCTGGGAAATGGTGGGGTCAAAGTCGCGTACGACGAAGGACTGAGTACTGGAGCCGATGAGCTTATCACTGCGCTGTGGGCGGGACGCGCTCTTCTCGTTGCTAGAGTGGCTAGCAGCTGCGCCATTTGCATGCGTCGCGGTTGGCTGCAGACCATGCTCGCCGCCACGGTAGACCGACTCGACACTGGGCTTTGCATTGAAAAGATCCCAGAATTCATGTCCCTCCAAAGCGCGTTCTAGGTAGCGCGGCAGGGTCTGTCCTGCTTTGTCTGCGATGGGACGGGGCAAGGACGGAATGTGGTTTCCCACAAGCAGCTCGCTGACCCATCGTTGAGCGGTCTCTGGGCTGTCGTCTGGATGATCTGGCAAGGCGGGGCGTAGGTAGCGGAAGAGCTGCCACCAATCGTAAACGCGGCTGTCGCTGACGATCCAACGTCGACCCCATCCTTTAGAACTGCTTTTGTGAAGTAGCAAGATGGCTCTGGCTACGTCTTGGCCGTGGACAAAGTGGACGCTACCTTTGAGGGAGAGGAGCTCTTTGGAAGCGCCTACTCGTGAAGCAAAGTTCTTGGGCTGTCGTTGACCGCCGTACAGACCGGCGAGATTCAAGACGGCGGCTTTGCCTGCATTCGATGACTTGGCGAGAGAGGTGATATCGAGAAGGCGCTGTTCTGCGGCAGCTCTTGCGTTTGAGGTGTCAAAGGGAGATGAAGAAGAGCTCCTTCCTGGACCCCAGATGCCGGTGCTTCCAAGCTGGATCCATCTTGTAGAGCCATGCAATTCTTGGTACTCGCGGACGAGGTCATCCACCTGCTGGAGGTTCTTGATGGGAAAGATGATGACGACGGTGGATGCGCGTGGGAGCGGGCGGAGAGACTGTTTGGTGACAGGATACGTGAGCTCGAACTGAATCTTGTGATCATGGTCTGGATCCTTTTCATCTGGTGGAGACCGAGAAGTGTAAGCGTAGCTGAGACGCTTTTGCTTGAGACGAGGAATAAGGAAAGACCCTGTCCATCCTGAACCTAGGAGGAGAACATCGACCGAACCTTGAGATGGAACAGTTGCAGCCATGGCGACGATTGCCAAAGAATAGCGGTTGCGAGGTGGATGGAGTCCAAGATGAAGAAGGAGGCATAGCAACTTGCGGGGAAGCTTTCACATTTCGTCAAGCTGATCTGAGCGAGCGGCCAAAAAAAAAACCTCCACTTTTTGCAAATCTCGAAATTGTGTTTGAGAGAGGTTTAACAAATTTGAAAAAAAAATCGTGCGGAAGGTCAGGCGAAGCCAGGAAAGGCAAGCAGACAAAGACGTTTCTGCGCAGAGCAAAGGCGTTTGGAAAGGTTTCTCGGCTAGATTTGTATGCGATTGGCGCTGGTGGCGTGGAAATCGGCGATTGAAATTGTGCGCATCCGGCACTGATCTGCACAACGAGCGTGTAGCTTAACTTAGCCCCGCTGCTGAGTGTGCTCTGTGTGCATGCTCATATGACCTGGTCGTGAGTGAACGAAGCCGATTTGGTCTAGACTGGTTCGAGACTGCTAGTGATGACATCCGAATCCGCATGCGAAAGTTGGGCTTTCTGGGACGATTTTTGGAGCCTCAATTTTTGGAGCTGAATTTCACAATTTTGGTTTTTTCTTTTTGGTATGGATAATGTTGTGGTAGCTGAACGACAATGAGGGTTCGAAACAGATCTGTGAAATGGTATCGGTGAACTCAAGGTGACCGACTAGCGGACAAGACGTCTCTTCAAGAACAGTAGTAATGCGCAGACGATGCCACGCTAAGTTGGAAGCTGCCGAGAAAGGGATGATCTGCAAGTGACGTCGATCATGCAGCCACTTTTGCACCAAATGAATGGATGGGTGAGACAAGGCGACGGTGAATCGATGCAGTTGCAATCCACCATCCCACCCTTGATCAAAGTCGAGACAGGTCTGCATTGCGTGCTTGCTTGCAAAGTGTGGGTCTCGCAAAGATTGGCGTTGCAGCGTGTGGCTTGAGCAGGGAGGACCTGCAGACTGAATCAATTGGGTTCAAGACTGATCGTCGTGTGGATCAACGCTGCTGCTGCATGCGACTGCAAAGGGCAACAGCGGCGTTTGTTGAGCAGTCTGCAGTGTACTGCTGCTGCTGATGCTGCTTGCTCAGCTGACAAACGGGGCCTTTTTTTCGAATTTCTTTTCGATGAGAATGGATTCGGCTAGAGAGTGCTGCCGCTGCCCTGATTCAGTGTGAATTTGAAGAAAAACGCGTCCCTGAGTGATTAATCAACACGTTGTGGTGCCATGGCGAAACCTGCCTTTGTTGGTGTTGGTCTTTTTCTCTGAGATGCATTTGGCTTGCAGAAAGTGGCATTGAAAGGGGCAGCAGCTTCTGTTTCTGCAGTGAGAATCACCTTTTGGGACCGAATTCAACTCCGAGCGTCTCCCTCTTTCCCGATTTTACGACTCAGCGCCATTGTTTCTATCCTCCTCCATCATCATCATACACTGCGACTGTCTCAGCACACCACAATACAGCTTTACTCGTAAGCTTGACCAGCTCAGCGGTCGATTTCAGAAAAACCACTCGGGAATCCTCTCTTTTCCCCTTCGCATCCGCATCAAGACAAAGCTACAACCGCACTACCGTCTGTCACGCCAACGTCCCCGCACCGCACCACTGCGCATCTTTCGTCTCTACCACATCATCTTCTACACCATCATCTCACCCTTATGCAAACGCCCGCATACGCTTCTCCTTCAGCATACACTACGAGCATGCATCCATAATTCAACCCCATCTGGTCAATCTCGACGACGCTCATCGAGCCAAAGCATAGCATCATGAAGACGCCTGAGCTCGAACCCTCGCCCTTCCCGGCTGCGGCCACAACTGGTCTCAGCGTAGCAGGCCTCAACCTTGCCTCCTCTTCCTCCGCTTCCTCGCCTGGCTCAGCCTCAGCTTCAGCATCCAAGACACCGAGATGGGGCAGCATTCGTCAACGATTCAGCAGCATCCATACCCGCGACAGTCCCTCTGTCCCTATCGACAGCGTAGACGACGCCATGTGGGACAAAAACGACGCTGCCTTTCTCGAAGAAGTCGCTCGCGATTCTCCTGTCCTTCTCAGCTCGCTCGAAAACTCGCCAGCTCCCGCACTTCACGATTCGTACGCTGGCCGTTCGTCCATGTCTTCATCCCGCGCAGACAGCTTCATTCTACCCAACGAAAGCAGAGCGCTTCCACCAACCCCGTCAGCTCCTTCCAGCTCTGCGTCCAACTCTCCCGCTTCGGTCGCTTATGCCTTCCCCACATCCACTTCCGCACACGATCCCGCACCCGGTTCGAGCACATCAGCTTATGGCGCTCCCGCCAAGAGCTGGCCTCATCTCTCTCGAAAGATCTCCTCCGTCACTGCTTTGCCCGACCTTCCCGAGCAGAACCGCGTCGACGACGTCACCGCTTTCTCGCGTCCTTCCACCTCGTCTTCCTCCGCTGCCTCATCATCCATGGCTCCACCACTCCTTCCGCCCATAGCATCTTCAAACTCGTTCATGGCTACTGCTTTTCTGCAATCGCCCGGCGGCAGGAGCAGCGTCCACTCCAGCGTCGCTTCCAGTCCTCTTCTCGCCCACAGCATACACGCAACAAGCGATGCACCCCGCTCCAACATCTCGGACCAGTATCCGCGCTCCCCCTCTCAGCATAGCGCATCGTCCTTCACAGCTCCTGCATCCGCTTTCCGCTCGTTCGAAGATCGTACCGCTGCTATCGAGGGCCGCGCGCGAACCAGCTCCTCCAATTCAGCCACCAGTTCTGCCTTCGCATCTCCCACCTCGGCTCTTGATCGTCGCACTAGTCGCAGTGCCATCGGCAGCCCGCTCGCTATGGGATCCTCCTTTTCCCACCCTCGTCCTCCCAGTCCAGAGCCCTATTTGCACCATCAACTCGATGCTTTTCCTATGCCAGCGCGCGCACCTGCTGAGGGTGCTTCGCCCACCGCCAACGAGCCTCGGCCGTCCATTGCCGGCGTGCTTGAATCACCTCACCTCGCTTCGTCATCAATGGGAGGCCATACACAGTACTCCGCGCAATCTCCTGCCACAGAGACTATTGGGCATACAGATGATGCTGCTGCAGCCAGCAAGAAGCGTCTAGCGACGGCAAGCATGCGAGGAATGCCCGGCAATGCAACGAAAAAGAGCAGCAGCACCGCCGCATCCATGTCGACATTGTTCGCCAACCCACCAAACCTCACCGATTCAAATTTGAGTGCAAGTAGCACCTTTGCTCGCAAGCACATCAAGAACAAGAGCAGCTTGGTCTCCGGACTTCGCAAATTGATGGGCAAGAGGGAGAAAGAAGCTAGAAGCCTTGCTCCTGCTTCGCATACTGCCTTGCCTGCCGAAACAGTGCCACCGTCGGAAGAGGAAGCACCTTCTCTGCAATCTCGTGCTTTCAGCGTCGATGCTTGGCCTGGCTCGGGTCTCAACCTCGTCGGCTTGGCGCCGGGCGCCTTGGGCTCCAACACCACCGTCCAAGATTCACCCGACCTCTCCCCCGGTCCAGCGGGAAGAAACACTGCAACCGTGCAAACCTCTCCAAGGACGGCGCACAGATCTCCGTCCCTTGACCTCTTGCGCAGCTTTGCAACATCCGCCAGGGTGTCGCAACCACATCTGGATTCGAACGAAGCAGACCGAGCCCAGCAGGCCGCGCCACCATCACCGCGCTCTCGCGCAAAGAGCATCGACGGCCTCACTCGTCCCCTTCGCGAAGTGCTTGGCCAGCGCACACGCAAAGAGTCTTCCAACAAATCCGCGGCTCGCAACAGCGTCATTGAACACATCTCTCACAATGAAGCTCGTAGGCTCACAGGCACTTCAGGCCCAGTGTATCTACCTGACCAAAAAGCGCTTGCCGAACATCGATCCCGTTATGGCAGCTCTCCTCCTGCGACTGGTATGCCCGATCGTGCCCACTTCGACATGGATCACCACCAGGCTGACCACGATCAGACGCGCTTGCCTTCGCATTCGCATGATGACGCCGACTCGGTCGAGATGCTCTCAGCGTCTGACAGCGGTGGAGCGATGAGTGCCACCAACAGCGGCAGCAACGTCACCGGCGGTATGGCCTCGTCTGGCTCGTCGTTCGTCTCTTCCAGTACCGCGGCAACGGACCCGTCTGTGGCATTCCGGGCACCCTTTTCGTTCCAATCGCAATCGTACCGTCCGTACTCGCGCGAATCACGAACGTCTTTCAAGGAGTCATCCAGCCCTGCACTCGGCCCAAACTTGCTGCCTGGCCACGTTTCCAGCGACTCCGCTTTGTCGGCAGACGCGGCGAGCGGCACCCTTAGACCATCGCATCGCAATGGCATGTCTTTAGGATCTCAGGCCGCTTTCAGCAGCATGTATGGCGGCCAAACGTCCGATGTTCCCGTCAATGGCACATCAACAGCCATGCCTCCGCCATCTGGAGTGCCAACGGCAAAGCGCGGGCACAACAGCCGTCGCTCGCTCAACAGCCTTGTGGGCAGCAGACCGTGGTCGAGCTTGCTGGGATCGCCTGGGCTCGGAAGCAATTCTTCTCAGTCGCACCACCACAAGCGCGTATCTGCAGCATCCATCTCGCGACCTTTGTCGGTCTCGTCGTCTGCATTCTCCAGCGATCCTTACTTTGCGAGTGTCGATGAAGACGGCAATGCTGGCGATCTCACACTGCGTGCTTCCGATTTTCAGCGCGCACCGAATTCGCGTCCCAATTTCTCGGACCCGGCTTCGGGCAACGGAACAGTCGGAGCGACAAATTTGTCCAACATGCACGGCCGTTCTTCTTGGCATTCTCCTCCTCTTCCAACACCCTTGGGCCCTCATCCCTTTACCCTTTCTCCACCTGCAGTCTTACCGCAAGCATTAGCAGCGGGACACGCAATCTCTCCTTCTGGCTCGTCGCAGCATTCGCATCAGTCGCAACACTCGCACCAGTCGTTCCATTCGTACAACTCGGCCACTTCAGCACCTCTACCTGCGCGTGGTTCTGCCTTTGCCCCATCGCACCGGCTTGCCCAGAATTCGTCGACATCATCAACGGCCTCGTCGTCCTCCCACTTTGCCCTTCGCCAGCAAGGTGCTCGTCCGCCTAGACGGCCTACCACCGGTGACGGCTCGACTTCGCCTACGCTAGCCAGCAGTGGCAGCTTCCACTCCATCGGCGCTGGCGTTTCTACGAACAGCCATCCCTCGTCGTTGATCCAGTCGTCGTCGCTTGAGAACCTCGGATACGCACACATAGCTCCCAAGCCATCGTCTGCAACAGCACTCGGATTCGCGTCGGCACCTCGTCCTCCAGGTGTGGGTCATCGCCTCTCTGCCTCAGGTTCGTCGCTTTCCCACCGCAAGCGCCCTTCGTTTGGACTTGCCATTGAGCCCGCGGCGCACTCGGCCTTTGATAGCATCCCGAGCCCGCTGCTGCGCACGCGTCGCATCTCTCTAGCGCTTCCGGAAAGCGCCTCGCCCGAGCGTCCGTTTTCCACTTCCTCGACATCAGCAGCTCGAACGCCCTCGGCCAGCTCGTTTAGCACCAGCCCCGACCAATCGGCTCGTGCCTCTGCTGCTACGCTCTCCTCGTCGAGTCACGTCTCGGATCATCAGGACAACGTCGAGATCGAGACGCTTCGCGAAGGCAGTCCAGTAAAGCTAAGGTGCAACGACTCGACTCCGCTCTTGGCCACTGTACCAGCCCTTGAAAGCGCCATGGCGGCTGCTTCGCTTCAGTCCTTTGCGGACGATCGGCCTTCGGTCTCGGTGCCTATGGACGAAGGTGATTCGCCGCGACAGCACATGGAGGAGAGCTGGGATTGGGCCACTGGTGGCATCGCTGATAGGCTCTCTTTCAGCGGCGGCGATGATGCGCACGGACAGGTGCCACGTCAGTACATGATCCACTCGCCCAACGAGGAAGAAGGGCCAGCGCTCGCCGTGCACGAGACTGCTTCCAGCTCACAATCGGGTCGAATGAGCCAGGCTTCAAAAGACATTGCGTTTGGCTCGATCGCGGGAATGGTGAGCAAGGTTTTCGAACATCCTTTTGACTTGGTCAAGGTGCGTTTGCAGACACAGTCAGCCGACCGTCCTGCTCGCTACGCTGGTGCGTTTGATTGCTTCAAGCAGACATACTTGCAAGAAGGCATTCGTGGTCTGTACCGTGGTCTCAGCATGCCCGTATTCGGCGCTACGCTCGAGAACGCTTGTTTGTTCTTCACGTATAACCAGATCCAGTCGGCGATCCGATGGTTCAACGGCGAAGCAAGGAGCGGGTCTGCTGCTAAAGCGGATGCCGAATCGCCGCTGTCGATTCCTCAGCTTGCGATTGCGGCTGCGGGCGCTGGTTCGTTGACCAGTGTGGTGCTGACGCCGATCGAGTTGATCAAGTGTAAGATGCAGGTTCAGATGATCACGCGTGAGCAGCATGCGCCGATTGTGCAGGGTGCTGGTGTTTCGGGCGGTGCTGCCGTGCAGCCACAGTTGCAACAGACACGCTCGCTGTACACGAGTGCGGTGCGATCCGCAGCTGGTGCTTCTTCATCGTCAGCCTCAGCACAGTCTCTCAAAGCGTTGGATGGACCACTGGCACTGCTCCGACGAACGATCGCAACCGACGGCATTCGCGGATTGTGGTTGGGCCAAACAGGTACCCTCCTCCGCGAAACAGGTGGCGGCGTAGCCTGGTTCCTCGCCTTCGAAAGCTGTTCTCGCTACCTAATCGCACGCAAAAAGGCCCAGTACAAACGCGACGACATCACCAAAAAGGACCTCAGCTCTCTCGAACTCGTCGGAGCAGGAGCCCTAGCGGGGATCAGTTACAATGTCGTTCTTTTCCCAGCAGACTCGGTGAAATCTACCATGCAAACTGAGCAGGAAATGCGTGCGGTTTCATCCGCCGTCACGGGAGAGAAGTGGAAAGGAACTGGGTTTTTCGATACGTTCAAGAAGATTTACACGACGAGAGGTGTAAAGGGTCTATATGCCGGATGTGGGGTGACGTGTTTGCGAAGTGCGCCGTCGAGCGCTATCATTTTTCTGATGTATAACAAGTTGGAGCGGTTGAGCGATGAGTTTGGACTATAGAATAATTATTCGTCGTCGAGGTTGAAGCTGAGGCTGCCCTTGGGAGTCTTTGATTTTGGTGTGCGTTTTGATTGTGAGATGAGATGTTTGACGTCGTGCAGTGAAGTTTTCGAAGTGGTTGTGGGTGTATCGTCGGTGGTGGCAATCGCACTGCGTCGTTTTTTGAGTGTGCTTCCTGAAGAAGCGATGGTTTGCTTCGTCGTAGTCTGTTGGCGCTGTTGATTTTTTACTTGTTTGGCTTGGTCGTGCGATAGATGTTTGTCCTTTTTTAAAACGACTACCTGAGCTCCGTTTAGCTCGTCGTCGCTAGGCAGGTCGTCGGAGTTGTCGGTCGCTTTGCGTTTGGTGGAAGAAGAAGAGGCGACGAGGGTGTCCAATTCGTCACCTCGAGACTGGCGAGTGGAAGCGGAGGAGACTTGCGCTTGGAGAGCTTGTAGGAATTTGGGCGTTGGAGGGGCGTGGTATTCTAAAGATCGGGATAATAGGTTGGTTTTGCGTGACATGGTGGGAGGTGATGATGGTGGTAAGGAGATGGGGTGTAATCGAGAGTGAGCATTCGAGATGCCGCGGGATGGACGGCGTTTGTACGATCAACAACGATGGACCCTTGAAAGGACGCATGCAGAGCTCAACTAAGGGTGGAGGCTTTGCAACGCATAAGGGCAACGAAACGCCGCGGATCTCGAGTTCTGTGTGTTGAGAGATTTGTCTTTCTTGACTCCCATCTCCTTCTCGTCCTCGATCTTCATCGACCAAACAGCATGCATCCCTGACCTCAGCCACACAGAATCCGTCCCCAACACGACCAGTCATGGTCAACAACCTCTCCTCCCCAGCATCAAGCTGGATCCCCACCACCACTTCTTCAACATTTCCCCTCGACCCTGCCCTCCTAACCTCAACCAAAGCCATCCCACTCTACCTCCTCCTCCTCCTCCTCCTACACCGTCTCCCCTCGCTCCTCGAACGACACTTCACCCCTCCCTTCACCTCTGCTACCTCCGCATACGTCATCCCAGCAGAAACCCGACACGCGCGCTTCCTCCCCCACCCCTCGCAACACGCTTTTCGCTACAACACCCTCTACCTCGCTCTCCGTCTCGACAGGCTCGAATCGCGCTCGCTCGACACCGGTCATGCGTTCAGCTGGAAAGGTGCACCGCTACAACCCGAATTCGTGGATCATGCGGCGTTGGCCGATCGTCGGTCTGTCACTCCCGCTGGCTGTGCTGCTGCTGCCGATGAAAAGAAGGATGACTGGAAAGCGAAGATGCGCACAGCGGAGCGGATAGAACGCAAGAGGTTGGAAGAGAAACGTGCCAGGAACGATCGGTATACTTGGTCGTTGACGGGTTTGCATCCGAGTGCGTATTTGAGGGAGCATCTTCCGCTGCCCTCGCAGAAAGCTGGGTGGATCGGTGGATCGATTCTCCTCAAACTGGCTTACGAGTTGAGGCAGAGGGGGTATTTGAAAGTCGGACCGCAGGACGAAGACGGCAATGCTTGGCGGGATGAACTGGGTCAAGTGTGGACGGTTACAATGCCTTCGATCGCCGGTGTGACGGGTATCAATCCGTTGACTGTACATTATTGTTTTCGACCAAAAAGGTTTGGTGGTAGCACCACGATCGCCGACGGATCGGTTGCTAAGCAAGAGGATCAAAGGGGTGCATTCTGGCTTGTAGTTCTGGAGGTGCATAACACCTTCAGCGAGCGACATATCTACGTTTTAGAAGCGGGTAAAGCCGAAGATCCTACAGCCGAAAGGGGATACGATCACCAGTGGACTTTTGCTCGATCGTTCCATGTTTCGCCGTTCAACGATCGAGGTGGATACTACCGACTCTTCCTCAAGGAGCCGTTCGGGTCGAAGCGGGAAGGGTTTGTGTTGGGCATACGATTGCTGCTTCTTGTTGAAGCCGAGGGCGCGGAAGGTGAGCAGCCGCCAAACTTGGTCAAGAAGATGATGGCTACCCTCGACTCTGTTTCCGCCCCCCTCCAATCGAAATCGAAGGTGGGCAGACAGGTGAGACCGCTATCATGGGCCACGCTGTACGCTGCGCTGATGCGACAACCACTAGACCTGTTTTTAACCTTCTTCCGCATCCTGTACGAAGCGGCCAAGTTGCACTTTGTCAAGAGGTTGGATGCGTTTGGTCGACCGGATATGGTTCAGGTTTCGGAAACGGCGGCAGCGAAGACCTTTGATGGGGTCGGGCTTCCGCCTGCGATCAACGCGATTCAGGCGCACCGTGATCCCGCTACCGTCGGAGATGGACAGAGTGTTGGAGGAGGACTGGTATACCCGCAGCCAGGGTGGGCTGAGCTCGTTGCGAAAGGCTACGTTGAAAGGATGCTACGACGAAGGGTGGAAGAGTTGAAGGAAAAGAAAGGAGAACGGTGGACGGTGGAGATTGTTTCGACTGATCCTGCTGATCCTGGCTTGCACATCGGAGATGGGGAGAGGAAGTTGACACTGTATACGCGATCTTATGGAGTGTATATCGACTTGACGACCTATACCCCTCCTCGACTGGCGTTTTTGCTAGGTAGCATCGTCACAAGACGATGGGGCGTCTCCTCACTCGACGACTTTGACGCTTTCTTTGCCGACCGTCACACTCCAAGCCGAGGAATCAGAAGGAGACATCTCAATTTCTTACTCGATTCATCATCTGCGTCTCGCACAGAAGCAGCCCAGATCCTGCGCGGGTATGACATCGATATCGAAGCATCCACTTCGAAGACGAAGGGAGAGGGAGACGGCTGGAAGGTCAACCTCGCGCTCTGGCTAGGCTTCATAGCAGCATTGGGCGAGAAGAAAGTATTCGGCTGGTTGGGCGCAAGGTACGTCAAAGGAAGTGAGCCCTGGTTGGCGCTCGATCGTGGTTTGGACCATATCAAAGACCAGCAGGAGCAAAGGAAAGTGAAAGACGAGGTTGGATGGGATATCAAGCTGGGCAGCGTCTATCATCCTTCAGGACCCTCTCTTTAGCCATGGACAATGCGATCAATTGTTTTTGCTCGGAGATCTGAGAGCATGTGCCGGCGTGTGCGAGTGTTGTGGAGACTGAATCAGGGATGACGACGGCTGAACGAGAATGCAATTTCGAGAAAGAGTTGAGAAGAAACTTTTGGTACAATGCGGGAAGAATCAGGTCACATGGGGTGCTATGAGAGCTTCAGGGCTCAAGCCGAGTCGGTGAAGAGGTTGGGGAAAGCAGCGGAGATCTGTACGACGTTCTCCACAAGCGCCATATCTATCAAAGCAAAATAGGATTTGATCAGCTACACCTTCCAACAAGAGCATCTGATTTACTTGGCTTATGCACTTACCGACGCCATCACCGCAATCGACAGTGGTGAACTCCCTAATATGGTTCCCATCCAGACCAGAACCTCCTTCACTAACCTTGCCCGTCACCTCTACGTATTTAGTCCCCGCAAAGTCCGAATCTTGATTGAGAGCGACCTCGACAGTGCCCATGTCCGAAGTCGTGATGAGCATAGTTTGGCCCATGAATTTCTCCACTTTACCGACGATGCGAACGGTTCGACCAGAGTACTGGCTCATCATGGAGGAGTTGATGAGTGGTGTTGGCTTTTCCATTTTGTGCGTGATGTGTGGGTGGGCGGGCAGGGAAGGGAAAGAGATGGTGGTGAGGAGAAAGAGTCGAAGGTGCGGGAATGGCTGAGTTTTTTGCGGCAAAGTGTTGGTTTCGAGTTTGGCGCGCGTCGCAGAGTGGGACGCGTAAAGTGGGCCCGATTTTGAGAGGAGCGAGATCGGGAGACGTGAGCTTTATTTTTGGTGACTTTTTGGACCTTGTCCAACACTTCTATCAGATCAACACTTTGACAAGTTACGACCAGAACGGACGCCGCTGCTCTCACGGAGTAGCTGGAGCGGCGACTGAAGCGAACATGGAGCGCACCCTCGCTAGAAGTGTATCGGCAGCGATCACTAGGGCCTCGACGTCGACCGTACGACCTGGTCCAAGCAGTAGGACGATCACTTCAATCTCGAGCGCTTCTCGCAGCTACCACGCACATCGACAAGTCAAACGACTGAGAAAGGACCTTCAGCAGAAAGCGTCCTTGTCAGACACAGCAAAGCTCGATGGCAGCACAAGTTTCGGATATCGTGGCTTTTCATCTTCATCGATATTCCGCTATGCGGACGAGTCGAAGGACAGGATATCTTCCACCGGCGCTCAAAGGGAAAACAAGGACGATGTAAAGCAGACAGATGCGATTGGAGAAAGTGCCAGAACTGACACATCAGGACGCAGTCTGGACAAAGCAGAACCGCCAGAAGCAACGTCGTCATCAGATACCACCGATCCCACCACTTCAACACAAGCTGCTGCGTCAGACGCCAATAAAACCAACAGCAACAATCTTCATTCTCACGCGTCAGCGCTACTTGAGCGTCTTCGCTCCTCCACCGCTTCTCTGCCTTCCTTTGACGGTCTAACTTCATCGACCTCTCTCTCCAACACTCTTACGTCCATCACCTCCCGATCCCGCACACTCCTCTCCCACCTCCGCACCAAACTCTCCGACCTCTCGACACAATACAACACACATACCGGCTACTCTGCGATCGAAGATCTCAAATCTCGCATTAGCGAACTCGAAAAGTCGCTCGATTCAGCCCGCGCCCTCGCTACCACCGCCAAGAAGACCTATCTCCTCGCTGTCCAGAACAGAAGCGCAAGTCAGCGCGAGACGAACGATTTGCTATCCCGTAAAAATTCATGGGACGAAACGGATCTCTCACGCTACACAGAGCTGCTGCGAAAGGAACATGCTTTGAGCAAACAGGAAACAGAAGCGGAGAAGGTCTTAGAGAAGAGTGAGGCGGAAGTACAGGCGAGCTTCGACGAGCTGATGAAGGCGGTAATGGTGAGGTATCACGAAGAGCAGATTTGGTCGGACAGGATGCGCGGGATGAGCACGTATGGCAGTTTGGTTGTGGCTGGTTTGAATGGTAAGTCCTTCCCATCTTTCGTTTTCGTGAAGAAGACGGTACAAGAGCTGACAAGAGTTGAGAGTCTCGACAGCATTCTTGTTCATACTCGCCATCTTGCTGGTCGAGCCGTACAAGCGCAAAAAGCTAGCAGAGACGTTCGAATCACGACTGGTAGCAGCGGAGCAAGAGTCGAGACAGTTGATATTGGCTAGCGTTGACCACTTTCAGCGGTCGCTCGACGCCGCGCTAGCCCCAGCAACGCCGTCGCCAACGAAAGCAGCAACAACCACAGCAGCGGCAGAAGAGCATCTCGACACTTCCACTCCACCTTTACCGCAAGAAGAATCAGAAACGCCCATCGTCGAGCCCGCACCAGCTGCACCTGCACTGGCGATTGAAGCGCAGCGCAAGCGCGAAGAAGAACGGCTTGTCTTTGCTTCCACTCTCGGTGTAGTTGTTGGAGCTGCATTGTCGCTTTTCATCAGCGCATGCTGGACTTAGAGCAGACGCACATCTGCAAAGCAATACAGAAACTCAAACAAAAGAAATGTTGCTGTATGTGCAAGGGATCAAAGACAATGAACAAAGTGTGCGAACCAAGAGAAAGGGGTAACAAGTCAAAGAACAGAGGGGCATTAAGTGCAACGTTGAAGCTTCCGCTATCAGAAAATGAGATCGTCATCCTTGCCACCAGAGAGCAGATCTTTACCGCCCTGGTCATGCTCCGTTGCTGGCGGAGTGGCAGCCTTCTTCTTCTTTTTGTTCTTCTTCTTGCTCGACGTGGTTGCGGAGGTAGCATCCTTGGTCTCGCTCGATGGCGCATCCTCCTGTTCGTCACCCTGATCGCCACTGCTGTCATCTTCGTCGTCGTCGTCCTCCTCCTCTTCCGCACCCTGCAACTTCTTCCGCTGCTTATCACTCGCCTCCGCCTTCTCCTTCTTCTTGGCCTGCACCTTTTTCAACCTAAAGAACTCCTCACGATCCGCTTCGTCCAACTCGGAAACAATGTAGCTGATCGTATTCTCCAACCTCGGAATGATGACATGCTCGATCGCATTCACCCTACGGTTGGTCATCCTGATCACCTCGTCCAAAATGACGAACGCAGTCTGCAAACTAGCCAGTTCGACGAGCACCTTCAACGCCTGCGTATACACTTCACGAGCCTTGTTGACCTGCTGACCACCTCTGCTCAGACCTGTGAGTGCAAACTCTCCACCGCTGCCCTGTGCACCATTCGACTTGTCCTTGATGTCCGCCTCGAACGCTGGCAACAGTACACCTGATACATTCTCCTGCTTAGCGCGAACTTTGAAGCTGGCCGACTTGACCGATTCTTGAACAATGTATCCGATATCACCCGTAGCATACTGTACTTCGGCGAGACTGAACGACGCCTGCTGCATCACTTTACCCATCTTGCGTTTTGCTTCGTCGATCTTGTGGGTGATGGTGCGGAAACGTTTGGTGAGGGCATCGGCTTTCTTTTTGAGCAAAGAGTGGCCGGTCTGTGCACCTTTGAGACGGGTCTTGGTGGAACCGAGCACCTGACGTGTTGGGAACACGGCCTCTCGCTGGCCTTTACCTGAGGACATTGTTGCGCAGGGTAAGGCGGGCTCTGTGTATGTGTGTTAGAGAAGGTCGACGGAGATGATGATGATGGTGAACAGTGTGCGATAGCGAGAGGTGTGTTCAGCAGCCCCTTTCCGATTGTGAGAGAGCGTGACGAATTTCGCAAGTCTAAGCTTGGACCATGCGCTAATCGCTTCCATCTAAACCCCGATCTACAACCCCGATAAAGTGAATTCGCCGTTCCGCGGTGTTGGAGACGCGTTTTTGGAAGGTCTTTTGGTGCTGCAGCAAGCTTCTCCATCCCCCACATCCAACACCTACTTTACTCGACACACTGGGTCACACACTCTTGATAGGACGAGCTCGGATGCAGCTCTTGTGATCCCGAGCGTCGATCTCTACCCCGCAACAACGCCACAAGGACGCGGCTTCAACCTCCTAGCCGCACACACACACACACACACACATACACACGTCGCCCATCATGGACGACGACATGGAAATGGACGACGAGCAGGAGCAGGAGCAGGAACAAGACCCCATCGACGAGCCAGACTATGACGATCAGGACGACGATGTAGATCAGGACGATGATGCTGATGATGATATGGATGATGACGATGGAGACGCCGACGCTGACGACGATGATGACCAGGACGAGGCTGACGACGATGACCAGGACGACGCCTCCGTCGCTGCTTCTCGCAACGGTGTTCGTCCATCCGCACAAGATTCGGCGCTTTCCGCTGCAACATATCTCCGCAAAGTACAGGAGCGACGTGCTCTCTTTCGTCCACCACCATCATGCATCTCTACAACACTGGGCTACCAAATCGAGCCCATGGCGGCAGCACCGCACTCCAGCCAGATCCACGCTATGGCTCTCTCGCTCGACGGACAAACTTTGCTCACAGGAGGTTCCGACGGCTACGTCCGCAAGTACGACGTACACGCAACTATGAACGGCAAAACAATGCTCACGCAAAACGTACGACACGGCTTCGTCGAAGGCATCACACGCGGCGGAACTCTTACAGCTTTCTGGCCGCACGAAGAGCATCTCCCCACCAACGGCGTCCCTTCGTCTTCATCTTCCACACTCAATCCACCCACAGGCCCCGACAAAGATCGACTCATCGGCGTCATCCACAGCCTCGCTATCCAACAAGACGCGCTCTGGGGCCTGAGCGGCTCCGAATCCGGCAACATTCATCTCTACGGCGTACGTCACGATCCGGGTGTAACACGGCATGTCTTCCGCAAACACAAGGGTGCCGTATCTGCGCTTGCCATCACACAGGACGAGACCAGCATGGTCTCGGGTGGCTGGGATAGGGGCATACACCAATGGGATTTGAATACGGGAAGTGTCGTGAGGTCTTTTCCTGGGCATGCGGGTCAGATTTCGAGTTTGGCTTTCAGGCCATATGCTGTGTCGCAGAGTCAGCAGGAGGGTACGAATATCGCGATACATCCGAGTGCTGCGGGAAGTAATGGGGTCGAGGTGGATGAGGATGAGGAGGAAAAGGTCAGGAACGAGGGCGCGGGTGCGGATGAACAGATCGCAGACGAAGGTGAGGGGGCAAAGCTTGCGAATGGTGATGCGGGAGGTACTGCACACTCAGAGTCGACATCGAACGACAAGGATGAAGCAACACGGCAGACGAACACGGATGCTCCAGCGACATCGTCAGCGGGCGATAATGGTTCGGAATACCCATCGGATGCTGCAAAGACGGACAATCAACCCGATTCCTCAAGCTCCGCGAAGGACGACAAAGCGCAGTCAGAAAATGACGCGTCAACAACGACACAAGGCAGTGAAGCCAAGCAAGACGCTGCATTCGACCCAACAACATCCTCTACGAAAGACGTCGACACTACTCCCGCACCTGCTCCAGCAGCATCAGCACCGTCAACAGACAAAGACGCAGCGCAAACGCCCAACTCTGACCCTGCCAAATCGTCGACCGCTCCCAGCAGCAGCGCTGTCGGCGGTGACGACCCAACCGAAGAAGAGCTCGCTTTCGAGGCCGAACTCAACGCCAGCTTGGGTATGGCGCTCGACGGTGGTGCGACGAAAGCGGACGGTACGCGACCAGATAGTCTTGTTGCTGGAGCAAGTGGGACCACCGCTGACGGGTTGATGGTTGCCGGAGCGGATCAAGATCTGGACGATGACGGTGGCGACGATGACTTGTTCGGTGGAGATACACCGCCTGCTTCGTCATCTGCCGTCAAAGATAGCGTCAAGAGCGAACCGAACGGCAACGCGGACAGCGATGGAGACGATTCGCTGTTCGGCGACGGGGATGAAGACGCGGATGGCGATGCGGACATGGATGCGGACGGTGATGACGACGGATCCTCGGACGAAGACATGCCTCTTGCTGGTCGGTCGATGGTCAAAAATCCTTCCAGTCAGAGCGGGCTTTTGGTGCAAGATACAGCGTCGCCTTCACTTCCACCGGCCGTACTACCTTCAGCAACCGACGCTTCGAACGCTGTCAAGGACGTCAAACCTTCTCCAACCGCCAGCCAACCCAGCAGCCCGCCCAAGAAACCACTCCCCAAACCAGCATTCGGCGGCTTCAGCATCGCCTCCTCCTTCGACGCACCGCTATCCACTTTCAGCCCAGATGTGATGCTCTCCACTTCCCTCTCTGGCCAAGCGATTCTGTACGACCTGCGATGTGCCTCGTACACCTCTGTGCCGGCGAAAGGTGTTCACTCTCTACCCTTACCGTCGAAAGTTCCACCCTGGTGTCAGTCGGCGATCTTCAACTCGACCGGCGATAAAGTGTTTGTCGGACGTCGAAACGAATCTGTCGACGAATGGGATCTTCGCATGCCTTGCTTTGTTCGTTCTCTTCGACTACCCACAGGTTCAGGACCGGTATATGCGCTCACAGCCATGCCGAATAGGCGTCACATTGTTGTAGGTAGCTACGACAATATTCGATTGTGGGATACGGAATTCGATCCAGCGGAGGGAGAAGGAAGGGTACCGTTCAAGATTGTTGCCGGTCATCATGGGGCTAGTTTGTCGAGTTTGTTGGTCGACGCGAGTTGTCAGTTTTTGATCAGCGCGAGTGGTGATCGAGGTTGGATGGGAGGTAGTACGGAGGCGGTCATCGTACATGATGTGAAGGCGTTGTAGGAATGGCAATTGCTGAAAGACGAACGGTGTGTGTGTGCTATTGCGTGTGATGGTTGACGATCCCGTGCTTACAGTTCGTTCCGGTCTAGCAGTGATAACAAAGGCAAGTCTGAGGACGCTTCAAGCCGTCTCTCTTTGAACAACGGGTGCCGCTGGGCCCCAAAATGCAAGCAAGACAACTCGACAAGGCAGCTTTTGCCTGCACTCTTCCCACTCTTCCCACAGACGAGAAAACCATCCTTGGCAGACTGAAAGTGCCGTTCTCAAGCTTCGCTCATCTCGGATCAATTCTCACACTCCAGAGTCGTGAATGACATGCAATGAGAGTTGAAAAATAACAATGTGTGCTTAAGAAAAAAGAAGTGGTGAGTGTACGCCTTGTCAAAACATGATGGGACCCTTCGCATCAATCTTCCACAATATCGCTCTTCTTCGGCTTCAACGCCGCCGCCGTATCGCCGTTCCTAATCTCCTTACCCTGAGCCTGGATCTGCTTGACACCTTCATCCCTCAAGATTCCCAACCCAGTTTCAGCCCTCGCCAACTCCAACACATCATCCAAGGGCACCAAACCATCATGGTCAACATCGAGCTTGTCGACAATCTTTTCAATCACCGCGTCTTCCGGTTTGTGCTTGATCAAGCGCAGAGCTTGCTCAAGATCGTCGACGGAGATCTTGCCGGTGTGAGAGGCTTCGATGAGATGCATGCGGGATCCAACGTCTCGGTCGTACTCTTCGAGTTGATTGTCGATCTTTTCAAGCATCGACTTGATGCGTTTGCTCATGCTTCGTGTGGATGATGAGGTGCTGGACTCGGATTTCTCCGCCTCGCCGCTAGACGATGAGGAAGATTGCTCTGCAGACGATGCGGAAGAGGCTGTAGCGGAAGCGCTCTCTTCCGACGGGGCCTCTGAGCTGGTCACCTCTTCAATGAGCTGTCGCAACTCCTCTCGCTCCTTGAGCACCGACGATTTGGCACTGAGGATGCTCAACGCCTCACCGAGCTCAGTAAGCTGCTCGTTGGTCATACGAGCATCTTCGAGTTGAGGATCGGTCTCCTTCTGCGGCAACAGCGATCGAGCCTCCTCCTCTTCGCGGGCCAGTCTAGCCTTTTCAGCATTGCGTCGCTCCTTGTCAGCTTCACGCGCAGCAGCCTCTTCCTGCTCCTGCTCGGCTTCGTCCTCGATCAACTCTTCTTGCTGCTGGAGCACCTCGAGACGCTGCTTGTTGGTGGCACCTTCGCTGTTGACGCTGAGCTCTGCTTCGTTGACAAGGTTGTCGGGCAAGCTGCTGAGCGTCAACTCGAGGCTGCGGAGATGCGATTGGGCGTCGCTGTCATTGTTGCCCGCAGCAACGTAGTTGAATGCTTTGCTGAGTACCAACAGCGTACCGCTGATCTTGTCGCGGACGTGCAAGTCGATCCACTGCTGCAGCTCCTGTCGCAATCGATCATCGGACAAGTTGGCAGTCTGGATACCTCTGTTCTGGCAAGCACTGACCAACTCGGCTCTCGACATGGTGTCCACACCCTCGTGGTCGATGACGATATCATCTTGACGAATGCGGTTGAGCTTGTGTCGAATCTGGTAGCGGAGGTAGTTGTCGGTACCGAAAGCGTTGATCTGCATGTAGCGACAGACACTGACGAGCTGAGGACGGGTGAGGTTGTCGAGGGTGAGATCATCTTCGAAAAGCTGCGCGACCTTGATGATATCCTCGTTGCTTGGGGACTCGCCCGTCGAGCGCACTTTGCGGAAGAACTCTTTAAACTCTTCCGAGGTCTTGACCTTGTCGGTAGCCTGAAGACCGCCTTCCTTGATGGTCTCTTGAAGGAACTTGGCCATCTCTAGACGCACCTTGATGAGACCCCTGCGCTTCTCTTCGACGGAGAACTTGCTCTCAAAGGTGCTTGGAAGCATGTTGGGGAAGATCTTGATGGCTACGGGCAGCAAGAGCTCACCAGCAGGGATGATGATGAAGGGAACGAAGGGGATGAGACGCAAAAGGTCCGCAAAGGTGCGCTTGAGCTGACGCTTCTCTCGGCGTGTCAAGCTGTAACCGAGCATGAGTCTGCGGAGGAGACGCCAGGAGATCTTGACTTCCTTTGCAAGAAGCTTGGAGCCGTGCCAGTAGTGGAGCGCCTCTTCCTTGACCTTGGCCCAGACTCGTGCGGGGAGCGGACCCTTTGGCTTTTGAGCTTCTAGCTCCTTTTCCTTTTCCTTCTGCTCTGCAAGCATGGTTTGCGAGGCAGCGGTCTGGTTGGCAGGAGAACCAAGCTCGGCTGCTGTGTTGGTTGAGGCAGGAAGCGGGCTGACGCTGACGGGAGCCTTGGGAGGAGCGCCGGCGGACTGCCCCTGGTAGCTTGATGAAACATCTTTGGAAGGCGTGCCAGGAGGAGGGTAGGTGTGGTTGTTGGATGAGGATGAAGGGGTGGAACGCTGCTGCGTCTCTGTGGACTGGTAGCGAACGAACCGTTTGCGGATGAGAGCTTGTGTTTCCTCGACTTTGCGTCTTTGATGGTAGTGCTTTGTGATGGCAGTGGAGAAGCCAGAAGCGGGAGGTCTCAAGCCGGGCACAAAGATCTGGAGAACGTCGACCTGAGAGTTGGGACGCAAAGCGGGCCTGGTTCGAGCAGCAGCAGCAAGGGAGCCACTGGCAAATGCCAAGCTCTTTGCGGCGAGATACGAGGAGCTAGAAGCGGCCATGATGGGTGAAGTGAGCGCTGCGAGGAGGCCTTGTGATGAAGACGAAAGTCTAGATGGAGTGGAGGTCGCAAGGATCGTCAAGTGAATGAGACCTTGTGCTGGAAGTAGGCGCGACGCTCTAGCTGACGTCCGATGCGGTCGTTGATGCTTGGTGTGGTTGTTGAAGGGAACGAATGGTGAGAGGAAATGGAGTGAAAGGTGGACGTAGGGTGAGAAAGGGTTCAGGGGAAGCGAGCACGTCAAAAGAGCCAACTTGAGTTAGCTTTTCAGAGTGGCTGCGCACGGAACCGGAAGAATGAGGAAGAGTGTCCAAATTCGCAAAGCCAGCAAGCCAACAGATCAACACTCAGCTAAAACACGCCGCTCTCGACAGCTTTCGCATTCGGTGCTCGGCGGCCGAGAGTCGAACGCAGCGAACGCATCGTGCTCAGTTAGAAGCGGCAGTGCAGTTCCGATTTCAGCAAGGACCCCATTATTTCTTCTCACAGCCTGCCAAAAAAGTAATTTCTCGAACAAAAAAAAATGAAATTTGCTTTGAGAAGAAAAGGCTAGCCAGGATCCGCCCTTCCACTCTTGCACCGACTACCTGGACCAAAGAACGGATTTGAAGGACAGTATCGATTGTCCGCAATTCCACTCTCGTTCATGACTGAGCGATGAAGAAACCCCAATTGTGGGCAAGCAGACAAATCCGACGCCGCTTGGTTGATCTTACGCGGAATGCCAAGTGTCTGATCGGATGCGGCTTAGTTAGCCGTACGTCTGCTCCACGGCATTTCCGCACATCGGGAACGTGCTCAGTCTCTCGTCCGACAGATATTGAGCGCCATTTATTAGGCCATAGGGAACCAACAAACTTACTATTTTCAAGGTGTTGGTGTGGAGGCGAAAACGTCAAGAAGAGATTTCATCCATGGCTGAAGGTGGTCTTCTTCAAGCTTTTCCGACGTTTGCTTCTTCACCTTTGACCCTTCCACATGCTCCAAAGACGACCTGTACAGCTGCTCAGACCACTGTTCCTATCTCGCTCCGCAGCAACCCAACAACGTCGCACGATGGCATCCGCACCACAATACATCGATATCGGCGTCAACCTCACCGATCCCGTCTTCCGCGGCTCCTACCACGGCAAGCAAGCGCATCAAGACGACTTCGAGACCGTTCGTTCACGAGCTATCAAAGCTGGTGTTGTAGCTCAGCTTCTCACCGGTGGAAATTTTGCAGAGTCGGAAGAAGCGCTGGACCTTGCAAAGGAGTACGATGGCTTTTACTCGACCGCTGGATGTCATCCTACCCGTACCTCGGAGATGGAATCGTACGCTGAAGGAGCAGAGGTGTATTTGGGCAAGATCAAGGAGCTCATTGTGACATCACAGAAAGAAGGGCGGAAAGTGGTAGCGGTAGGAGAGTGCGGATTGGACTACGACAGATTGCACTTTTCGCCAGCAGACGTGCAGAAGAAGCATTTCGCGACACAGCTCAAGCTGGCAGCCGAAGTCAAGTTGCCGCTGTTCTTGCATTCAAGAGCAGCGCATAACGATTTCGTCGAGATCATCAAACCGCACATAGGCGACATACACAAAGCGCTATCTAGTGACCGCACAGATCTGCACAAAGACGACGCACAGGCAAAACGAGTTGGCGTAGTCCACAGCTTCACAGGAACCATTGCGGAGGTGCAAGAACTACTCAACCTAGGCCTATTCATCGGCATCAACGGTTGCTCGCTCAAAACGCCCGAAAACCTAGAAGTGCTCCATCACATCCCACTCTCAAGACTCATGCTCGAAACCGATGCGCCATGGTGCGATCCGCGCTCCACACATGCATCCCACTCTCACATCCAAAACTTCAAGCAGTCCAACCCTGCTTTGCACGCTCTCTACCAACCACCGTCGGCGAAAAAGGAGAAATGGAATGCGGATTCGATGGTCAAAGGCCGCAACGAGCCATGCGTCATCGGTCTCATCGCCGCTGCCGTCGCCAGTGTCAAAGGCGTCTCGATAGAAGCAGTTGCAGAAGCCGCCATGTACAATACCCGCTGGTTGTTTCAGATCCCATAGCGATGCAAACGTCACAGCAAATAAACCTTCCAGAGTGATTGATGCGATAGAGATAGAATTATTGTCCGAGAAATGCAAAGGAGAGGCAAACAATGAGCGTTCTAGATAGACAAGGAGGGAAGAGGAATCGTTGCTGTTTTTGGGAGGTGTCGCGAATGAAGACCTGCATTTGCAATGCAGATGAAGGCGTGCTGTTGAAAAAAGCGACAAGCCCTTCGCCGCAAAACAAAGCCTCCCGAAACAACAGCCACGTCCATGGAAAGAGAGCCGCACTACGACGAGTTGAGCTCTCCAATAATCTCCTCGTGCAATGGTTGCGTCGGCAGCATCTGGGGAGGATCAAAGCGCTGGTAGAGCAGCGGTTTTGGCGTGCCATCAAACTCGTACAGCTTCAAAACATATGCTGGCGAATTGTAGTGTGTATCGAGGTGAATCTCGAATCCCTGCATGTTTTCGACTTGGTTATACGACTGGATGTAGTTCGAGTTTTCCGCACATCGATCTGAGATCTGCTGACGACCATCGCCTTTGAAGACATTAAGCGTAAGGGTGTTGTTGCTGTTGAGAAGGTATGTGCCGTGTTGCCAGATCAGTTGCGCCGAAACACAGTTGGGCTTTGCTGGGTTGGTGTTGTAGATGTAAAGCGCTTGCTCCCAGTAACCGTCGTCGGTGAAACTGTATGACTGCCCCGCTGTTGCTGGATAGATGAAAGAGTTATTGACGGGATCATAGAAATTGAGACCGGTGAGGACGTGGCCTGAACCCGAACTCCATGTGCCTGACAAAGAAGTGACGTTGTTGGGCACGCCAATGCCATATGTCGTCTGTGCAGAGACGCCTGCGAGGAGGCTCGCCGCGCCGAGTATTGATGACAGCAGCCTCAACATGATTAGGCTACGGATGTGTTTCGATGACTGCGATGAGTCGTTTGAAAGTCGAAGATGGTAGTGCCAAGGTCACGGTGGGAAAGTACGACGTGGTGGGAGTGAGTCGATGATAAAGCGCTCGAACACGGAAGAACCGAGGAAGATGCGTCGAGTGAAAGCAAGGCTGGGAGAGTGGAGAGAAGAAGGAGAAGGACTGTTGTTACACGTTGGGGGTATCAGTCGGTGATGATGATGATGATGGTGAGCTAGAAACGTTGAGTCCAGCCGATCGATCCACGCTGGCTGAGTTGGTTGAGCGGCGTTCGAGAAATGAGCCCCTTAGAGCGAGTGAGTAAGAAACACACGCTCGCGCCCCACTCTTGGCTGGACAACAAAGGGACAAATTCCATAAAAGCCACACACACAGACACGGGTCTGGCAAAGTGACGCAGGAAAAGCAGCAAAGCAGTGCTGGCCAAATAAAAAAAAAACACACACCCACACCGGAGTAGCGGGACAGGTCGAATTTTGTATTCAAACTGCAGTGCCGAGAGGAGCGCGCGGTCAGTTCTGTAGCCTCATGCTGCCGCCGCCTCCGTGAGCAGCTCGCAATTGAAATGCCAGTCCCTGCGGCGGCGGCTGCTTCGGCCATCCAAGCCGCGGTGTGTTGGCTTGATTTGTATTCAAATTTGAAAGCAATTTGGATTTCAATTTGTGCAGAGATCGTCAGGGTGCGAACACAAGGTGGGTTTCAGACTGGCCAGACGCTGGCTGCTGCAAAACCCCTGTGTCGCATATTTCGGTTGAATTTTGTTCAAATTTTGAGGAAAAAGGAGAGTTCAACTTCGACAGAGGCAGACCATCAGCTCATGTCAGACCGCAGGCCTCACTCACAGTCGCATTTCGCCGTCGATTCGATCTGGAGCTGCCGCTGGTCGGCAAGAGTTCGCGTGCAGCGAGGACGGGAAGAATTGTAAGATGTTAGATCCGAACAACTTTGCCTCTCGCTCTCTCCGCCGATTCTCATCCTGTGCTATCGAAACTGCTTGAACAAACAATGGAGTGGTCGACATTCCACTGCTGCAGCGCAAGCTTTCAACGAGGATGCTGCTAGACCTCAACGGCTTGGACTTGGAGATCATATGAATGAGGTTTAGTTCGTACAAGTACTGTACATACAACGAAGCGAGACGAGCGGCCTTCCGACGTCCATCAACGGAAGCCTTCGAGCACCGCTTCGCACTGGAACCAGCAATGATCAACCTTCGCCCGCTCCAAAGCAGCGTCCACTCGCTCCGTTGGAGGAATTTCAACACCTGCCTCGTTTGGATCTGTAAAGTCAATTTGCAGACCTGCACATCGAGGCGCCCGCCTAAGAGACGAAGATGCGGAACGAACCGAACTCGAATCTGATCCCGCACACGAGTGCTGTCGGCTCTGTTTAGCTCTCAGCAGATTGCGACTCAGCAAGCTCCCGGCTTTCGGCTCGCGGGAGCGACGTCGCATGCCCGGATTGTCGTCTTGGATCCCCACATTTGTCGCTCTGAGATCAACATTCAGGGCGTCACTGTTGTCTGGCACCTCGGAAGCATCGTCGTAGCTCGATACCAGTTCTCGCGATAAAGACATCGCTCCATCGACGGAATCGTGAGCATACACGGTCGATGATCCGAGCGATGATCCGGTGCGGCTCGTATCGATGCTTTGCGATCCATACGTTGGCGAATGTGAATGGTCCGATTGTGGTGAGCTGCACGCTGCTACCCAACCTTCACCTAGAGATGTTTTGATACCGCTCGTTTGCCAAGGCTTGTCCGCAGCTGAGGGTGGCCGACTGTCGTCTGATACCGAGCTGATGCTGGATTCGCCTATGTGCTCGGATGCACTGTCTTCCGGCCAAGAACTTGCTACAGACGATGAAGACTCGCATGCTGCTTTGTGCCACCTCCTATCCTGTCCTTGCAACGGGCTCGTTGGTGCTCTCTTGCGGCTGACAGAAACGCTGCATGATGTGAGCGATGACATGCTGCTGTCCGTGGAGCCAGAAGCAAAGTGTGTTTCGTCCATCGCTGGTGCAGTTGATTCACACAGGTGATCGAGGTCAAAGTCGAGATGATGACGCGCTGACCATCCAGCACATCGGAACGAGGCCGGCGCGCTGAGAAAGAGGTGCGTCTTGGTTGGGCCAAGCGGTGTTCCTAGAAACGCCTCGAGCCTTTCATCGCTGACGAGCAGCCGAACCAGCTTACGCTCCCAGTTGCCGCTCGTCTTGGTCCTTGCCGCTTCGCGCTTTTGATCGTATCCTTCCGACATGAGCTGTGTCAGATGGCTTTCCGCATCTTCCATGCTGCAATCCGGACCGTGACTCGAACTCGAATCGACAAGCCCTTTGACTACATCGTCTGTGAGGCCGCATCTGCCGATCGATTGAATCAGATCGAGAACAAAGACCTCGCGGGGCATGGTGGCGCTAGCACCCATGACGACCAGCAACCGCAGATCCCTGGATGTGATAGCATCTGACGACTCGGTGTACGGACGGCTAGACGGACCCTCTCCGTTGTTATCGGCCAAGGTGGCAAGGTGCGTGGCTGCGTCCACCAAATGATGTCGGAGCTTATCCAGCTTTTTGAGAAGCTTGTCCTCCTTTCTAGCTTGGCTGGAACTGCCGTGAGAATGGCGTCGCTTCGGGGCAGGAGCGCTGATGAACGCCTTTTCTCTTCTCTTGCGTAGCAAGCTGACGGGTTCGGGAAGCTGGCCTTTCGCAAAAAGGAGGTGGTGCAGAAGCGATTCTGTGAGTCTCGCAGTGAGTTGGTTGCAGTGTCCGCAAGCCTGGGCTTTGCTGAGGTCGGCGTCGTTATCACGTAAAGCTTGCAAGATACGAGCGCGATCGTTGGAAGAGCTGGATTGAGCCCGTGCCAATAAAAGTCCGTTTCGTTCGTGGGCCAGCTGCAATGTCATATTGGAGCCCAGTTCGAGCAGAGGCACATCCAGGCGAGATGAGTGACTGCATCGAGACCCTCCGCGCCGCGGGCCCCGACGTCGAGTGCCGGACTGCGACGTCTCCGACATGATTGTTCCCGAGGCAGTGTGGTCAGGTGCTTAGCCGCAGATGCATAGAGCGAGACAGGTCCTATGACGATGTCATTGCGGAGACGTTCGATGAGTGAGCTTCGCGGGCTTGATTGCGTATTCTGTCGCTCCTTATCCCGAAGATCTGATAAGCCAGGAAAGGCGTCGATAGGGGCCGATATGGTAGTGAGATGGTAGACACGATCAGGAACAGAAAGTGGAGTTGTGAGTGTGACAGTGGAGCCGCCTTGCCAAGAGAGCAACACAAAACTACGCGAAGCAGCCGCCATCACGTGAGTTTTATTACGCCAACAAGTTGCTTCGATCTGACAACCCCCAATCCCAAAAAAACCTGAAAGTCGAGATCAACACCTGAATTCAAATCTCGAATTCAGATTTCGTTCAGAACACGCTCCTGCTTTTTGAATTCAAAATGATAGCCGCACGGTAGGAAGAAGGCTTCAGAAATCAAGCAGCGAAAGAGAGAGAGACACGCCAAGCACAGGCCATTCTCCAAGACTGAGAGCAAAGCGACTCGACAGTGAGCCACGTCTGCAATTTCGGGACGTGCTTTGCCAGCCAGCCAGCCAGTCAGTCAATCTGTCATTCGCTCTCTCTTCTGAAGAGACACACACACACATCGCATCCCCGTGCGTCAATTCCAGATTGACACCTCAGCATCACTTCCATCTTCCATTCATCTTCCTTCTTTTCCGATCTCAGACATCACCTTCTCTCTTCATCTTTTACGTGCTGCAATAGCGCGAGGTGATCGTCCAGTCGGCGCAGCAAACGACCTCTCACAGCTGCCGCATCCCGACAACTTGGTCTCGTCCCGGTTTCTTCTCCTCGACTACGAACCGCTTTCCACGCACTGCAGCCTCATCACCTCCTTTGAGCCGCTCGACTCTTTCGGGCACACATCTCCCTCATCATGCAGATGCTCACAAAGTTCGAGTCCAAATCGAATCGCGTCAAGGGTATCGCATTCCACCCACGCCTTCCGCTCTTGGCTTCGTCTCTGCACAATGGCTCGATTCAGCTTTGGAACTACCAGACCGGCACCATCTACGACCGTCTCGAGGAGCACGATGGTCCCGTCCGTGGTATCTGCTTCCACCCTTCTCAACCCCTCTTAGTCAGTGGTGGTGACGACTACAAGATCAAGGTATGGAACCACAAGACGCGCAAGTGCCTCTTCACCCTCAACGGCCATCTCGACTACGTCCGCACCGTCTTCTTCCACCACGAGCACCCTTGGATTCTCAGCGCGTCAGACGACCAAACCATTCGCATTTGGAACTGGCAGAGCCGTACGTGCATCGCCATCCTCACCGGTCACAACCACTATGTCATGTGTGCTCAGTTCCACCCCAAGGAGGATCTCATTGTCTCGGCTTCCATGGACCAGACCGTTCGCGTATGGGACATCAGCGGCCTGCGCAAGAAGAACACCTCCGCCCAGCCCATGAGCATCGAAGAGCAGATCGCCCGTGCCAACAGCGGCCAAGCTGACCTGTTTGGCAACACAGATGCCATGGTCAAATATGTTCTCGAAGGTCATGATCGCGGTGTCAATTGGGCCTCGTTCCACCCGACTTTGCCCCTCATCGTCTCAGCTGGTGACGATCGCCAGATCAAGCTGTGGAGGATGTCAGACTCAAAAGCCTGGGAGGTCGATACGTGCCGTGGCCATTTCAACAACGTCTCGTGCGCCCTTTTCCACCCTCGACACGAGCTCATCATCTCGGACGCCGAAGACAAAACCATCCGTGTCTGGGATATGGGCAAGCGTACCGCCGTTCAGACCTTCCGCAGAGAGAGCGACCGCTTCTGGGTGCTCACCGCTCACCCAACCCTCAACCTCTTTGCCGCTGGTCACGACAACGGTCTCATCGTCTTCAAGCTCGAGCGCGAGCGTCCCGCTTTCTCTGTCCACCAAAACACGCTCTACTACATTCGTGACAAGCAGGTCCGCTCCCTCGACTACGGCACCGGCGCTGACCACGCTCTGCTCAGTGTCAAACGTCTCGGCAACCAGTACGTTCCTCCACGCACACTCAGCTTCAACCCCGCAGAGCGTTCCGTCATTGTCACCTCCGTCAACGCCGACCAGGGCACCTTTGACGTTGCGCCTCTTCCGCGCGAGACGGGTGGCGATCTGGCCGAATCATCGAGTGTCGGCAAGCGTGGTCAGGGCTCCAGCGCTATCTTCGTCGCACGCAACCGATTCGCTGTGCTCGACAAGACCGCTCAGACCATCGAGATCCGCGACCTCAACAACGCCGTCACCAAGACCATCACGCCTCCTCAGCCCACCAACGAGATCTTCTTTGGCGGCACTGCCAGTCTCATCCTTAGCACAGCCACTGGCGTCATCCTCTACGACATTCAGCAGCAAAAGACGCTCGCCGAGCTCACCAGCCCTCCCGTCAAGTATGTTGTCTGGAGCGTCGACGGCAGCATGGTGGCGCTGCTCAGCAAGCATACCATCACGCTCACCGACAAGTCGTTTGCCTCGAGCAACCTCATCCACGAGACCATCCGCATCAAGAGTGCAGCCTGGGACGAGAGCGGCGTGCTCCTGTACAGCACCCTCAACCACATCAAGTATGCGCTTCCTCAGGGCGACAATGGTATTATCAAGACGCTCGAGCAGCCCGTCTACCTTACCCGCGTCAAGGGCAAGACCGTCTCGTGCCTCGATCGCCTCGCTCGTCCTCAGAACATCACCATCGACCCCACTGAGTTCCGCTTCAAGTTGGCGCTCGTCCAGGGCAAGTACGACGATGTTCTCACCATCATCAAGAACAGCAACCTGGTCGGTCAGGCCATCATTGCTTTCTTGCAAAAGAAGGGCTATCCCGAGATCGCTCTGCACTTTGTCCAGGACAAGAGCACCCGCTTCGACCTCGCCATCGAGTGCGGCAACCTGGATGTCGCCCTAGAGACTGCAGAGTCGCTCAATGTCGACAAGGTGTGGGATCGACTTGCCACTGCCGCGCTGCGTCAAGGCAACCACAAGATCGTCGAGCGTGCCTATCAGCGAACCAAGAGCTTTGACAAGCTCAGCTTCCTCTATCTCATCACCGGCAACACCGACAAGCTGGCAAAGATGTCGGTCATCGCCGACAAACGTGGCGACCACCTCAGCCGCTTCCACAATGCACTCTACCTCGGCAACGCAGAGGCACGCAGCAATGTTCTCTCCGATGTCGGCCTGTCTGCGCTAGCATACGCTGCAGCCAAGTCGAACGGGCTTGACGACCAAGCTGCCGTCATCGCCTCGCAAGCTGGCATGGAAGAGGAGGCAGCTGAGGTGGACCGCCAACTCGACTTGGGCGAAGGCACGTCCAAGCTGGCTCCTCCTACACCTGTCTCGCAGGCATACCTCCACAATTGGCCCATCTTGAGCAGCGAGCAGAGCTACTTTGACCGTGCTCTCGTTGCCGGCAATGACGGTGGCCCCATCTTCAAGGACAATGCTCTCAACGGCGGCAAGACGCACGATATCGAGTCGTGGCTCGACGGCGAGGCGTTGGAAGAGTCGGATGAAGAGGATAACGAGGACGGCTTCGATGCTGCGCCCGAGGACTTTGGCGAAGCCGAAGAGGCTTGGGATCTTGCAGAAGAAGAGGTGGCTCTGCCCGAAGAGGAGGCTGCTGTGGTGGCACCTCTCGAGGAGACACCGCTGGAGGGATTGGGAGCAGGTAGCTCGGAAGCCGAGCACTGGTTGCGCAACTCGCCAGTAGCCGCCGACCATGCTGCAGCAGGATCGTTCGAGACAGCAATGACGTTGCTTTCGCGGCAAGCCGGTATCGTCGATTTTGCTCCGCTCAAAGCATTGTTCCTCTCGTCATACCTCGCCGCACGCAACTTCCTTCCCGCTGCGCCAAGCGCTGGACCCATCGAGGTGCATCTGCGTCGCAACAACGAAGAGAGCGACGGCAAGGTGACCAAGGCGCACCCTGCCTTGCCCCGTTCCGTCAAGCTTCTTGCCTCTGGTGACTTGCAAGATGGGTACCGCGCTGTCAGCGCCAACAAGCTTGCCGAGGCCGAGACCATCTTCCGTCGTTTGCTGCACCAGCTTGTGCTGACGCCAGCTTCGACCGAGGCCGAAGCGACCGAGATTCAGGATCTGATTGTGCTGTGCCGAGAGTACATTTTGGGTGTCTCGATCGAGCTCAGCCGTCGTAAGCTTGCTGCTGCCGAGCCCGACAATGTCGCACGCAACCTCGAGCTCGCCGCGCTGTTTACGCATACGCAGCTTCAGCCACAGCACCAGACGTTGGCACTTCGTAGCGCCATGACCGAGGCTCGCAAAGTAAACAACTATGCCATGGCAGCCAGCTTTGCCAAGCGTCTCATGGATCTCTCGCCTGCTCCTGCCGTGGCTCAAAAGGCGCAGCAGATCATCTCGTTGGCTGAGCGCAGTCCACGTGACGCTGTCGATGTGCCTGGCTACGACCCTCTGGAGCAGACGTTTGTGATTTGCGCCGGCAGCTACCGTTTGATTACCGCTGCGGGTGCTGGATCGGTAACGGACCCGCTTACGGGTGCTCGATACTTGCCCGAATACAAAGGCACGCTCTGCAAGATTACGCAGATCTCGGAGGTGGGCAAGCTCGCATCGGGTCTGCGAAGCTTTGCCGCGTAGAGGTGAGGGTTCAAATCAATTCGATCTGGCCTTATCGCACTGAGGTCGGTCTATGTAGATATACAGTGTAGCATGCATCAATATTGAGTTATGTGCAGGTTTTAGGTTGTCTGTCGTTGTTTGGGAGCTGTGATAGAGATCAATCTGTGACAGAAGTGCACTTTAGTATTGCGAATGTTAAGGGATGAGTCGAGGATCAAGGGTCCTGAATACGATTTCTGATTTGTGCTGCTTTTGAACGTGCATTCCGCACGGTGCATGCGTGCCTTCAACGCGTTTCCTCCACTCCAACACAAGCGTTCCGCATCCTCCTTCGCAATCGATGCTCACCAATGACCACCGTCGCAAGCTCTCACACTATCAGCTAGGGCGGCGCAGCAAGCTCACAAGGTAGGGGACGATTCCGCAGCATCTCTGGCGGCGGTCAAGATCGTGCTCTAGCTGCAGCTTGGCGTTTGTAGCGAAGCATGTCGTTCCTGCCGTCATTCTCTTCGCTCTCAGCGCCTTCCACTTCCACCACCTCTTCGTCCTCCTCGCAGACCATCTTCAAGCCAGCCTCTTTATCTTACTTTACCATCTTCTGTCCGGCTCTCAAACCGCCCAAGAAGCGCTCTAGCGATACACCGAACGATGTCACATCTTCTTCGGACGCGCAAGAGGAAGCAGAGGACGATGATGCCCGAGAAACAGCACGCGAGGCATCTCAAATCCTCTTTTACACCAGTCGAGCACGTGCAGCGCTCAAGGATCGGATGCTGCGTCAGATAGGTGTTGCGAAAGGTATGATTGAGTTCTGTAGCATGGTCTCTCCAGGCAGTGCGGGAAAGGAGGGCAATGTCCAAGGTCGAACGTGGAACGTACACTCAAGCAAGCGTAGGATGATTCTCATCGAAGTAGAGGCGGGTGTCTGGGTGCATGCCAGCATTGATCTTCCATATACAGCCAGGTCACCGCCACCAAACGCAGAGACACGAACAAAGTCGACCAAAGAGCACCACGACGCACTGCTCCCCGACGCCTGGCTGGAAGAAAGCATCCGACGAGCATGGAGAGATTGGGTGCTGCTCAACGGGTGCCCTGCGCATATCTTATCGCAAAAAGCGGGAAGAGTAGGGCTAGAGAGATCATTGGAAAAGTACTTTTCGGTCTGGGCTTGGAGTTGGGATTTGGAACTCGCGACGAATGCTGATGTGGTTCAGCGAGGGAGTGTTTTTGAGGAGTGCGTTGAGGGGTTTCCTGTGGTAGGTAGGGCGCCGAGGTCACGGTTGGTGCAGTTGATGCAGTCGGAGGCTGCCACAAGGATGAAGATGGGCAAATATGGTGGGAGGGAGATGGTAATCTTGTCAGAGACTTCCGTTCTGTGGCCACCTACCGATGCTGGTTGCTTTGACTCTGAGGATGAGCAGGAGGACGGTGATGAGTCTGGATCTGTTCTCAAGCGCAGTAAATCAAACAACCCTAATCGGGACTCGCAGTCGCCACTGGACGAAAGTGCTTCCTCTCCGACACCGCAACTCATGGACCCATCAACAAAAGCCGAACTCCTTCGTCGTGTAGTCAGTCACCTCACCGGCCTCGAAAAGGAGCGCGACCTCATACGCGCCGCTTCAGCTTCAACAACTTCTGATGGTCGCAAGAGAGGCACTTCCGGCGCTATTCGCGAACGTGGATCTTCGAGCGGAAACAACAAGCGGGACATGCGCAACGGCTTGCTATCCACCGGCACCAGCAAAAAGCGCGTCGTCTCTTCTCCCGTGATGCAGCAGCGTTCGACGAGCGCTGCGAGCGCTTCGAGCGTTGCCTCTTCGACCGCTACGGAAGGTTCGAAATGGTCGAATTGGGGTAGCGTTTTCAGCGGGCTTGGAAAGCTGGGTTTCCGGGGCAATGCTGACACGGTGGCGTCAAGCGAGACGGCGGACGGAAAGTCGCCTGTGGCGGTAGAAGAGCCAGATGTTTCAAGTATCTCTGTCGTCACTGCCGACCGGAGCGGCGCGGATACGAGTGTTGTTGAGGCTGCAGCGCTGACCTCATCTTCGCCTGTAGACGCTGCTGTCAGCAAAGATACAGGCGGGGATGGCGAGGCGGAAGCATCGAGCCCACTGCAGCTGTTTCAGCAGAAGCTTGCCGATGCGATACCCATTCAAGAGGCTGGAGGCAAGATGTGGAACGGCGCCGAGTTGGCTTTTCGCGGCATCAGTGCTTCGCTTGGGCTTGCAAATGCAACCGCTTCGAGCGCATCCCCGAACCAAGCTGACACGTCCACTTCGAAATCGATACAAGATGGAGACGTTTCAGAAAGGAGCCGCTTTGCTGATGCGTCGATCGACACAAATGGTACGGATGCTGATGTCAGCGTCATTACCAAGGTTTCGATCCTGGAGCCGGAGGTGGATGTCAGTGAGTTGGCAGAGGCGCTTGGCGCTGATGAAAGTGTGCAAGAGGTGTCAGCAGCGGACCCTGTACCATCGGCGGACGATTCTGGTGCGGATCTGATCGCCAGAAATTCGGTGGAGGAGCCTGATCAACAGATCAAGCAAAAGCTGAAGCTAGACACAGCTGTAGCGCCCGTTGGGGCGTCAAACAGCGACCCAACCTCCCCATCGAACGAGACACGAGCTTCAGACGCCGGCTCCATCCGCACCAGCGCCAGCGCCAAAGCCTTCCCTTCGATCTCTGTGACCTCAGCAGCGTGGTACAACACCAAAGCTTTACGCTCGGAAGCAGCCGTGACCACATCTTCACCCAAACCCGCTACGGCAGCTAGCATTTTTAGCAGCTCCCACGACAAGCCTTTCGGCGAACGCAGGGAGACGCCAGAATCATTCGACACCTCTCTCGGCGGTATCTCGGTACAATCAGAGCATCACGATTTCGAGCTGGACGGATGGGGACATGAACAGCCGCAACCGTTTCAAACTTTTCGATGCTTTGTGGGCGAACACGATCTGCCGCTCTCGTTTGAGAGTTTGGCATTGTTGCAAGACCAACCGTTTCAGTGTGCGGAGTATCGAGTCTCGTTCACCACGCGACGGCTGCTGACGTTGATCCTGATCGAGCGGGTGCCATCAACGACAGGCTCAATGCTGGCCGCTCAAGGCTCAGACACGTCTGGCGTACTCGAAGACGCATGGCAACTGCTACGTCGAACACAACGCATTCTCAACGATCACGCTCGCCAAGGCAAAGCCGACAAACAGGACGACAGCTCAGCCGTCCGATTTTTGCATCTAGACGGCGCAACTCTGACCTTCCAATCATCGCTCGAGGATCGAAGCGACAAGATGGAGGAAGATGTGCAGGTAGTATCAGAATCACATTGCGTATCAGCGATGGAGCTTATGCGTCGTCACGGTGTCGTGGAGACTTTTTCACGCTCGAGCAATGGTAAGACGTGGACTGCCAGTAGGCAGGGTAGAAAAGGGGCGAAGGAAGGGGCTGAAGCCAACCAGACGTATATGGTGTTGGCGGGTAAGAAGATTAGTATTGTAGATTGCGATACAGAGTTGCGAAAGTTGGCGAATCAGTATCCTAGTTTTGGCATTTGAGGCGAGTAGTCGATGCAATCATTTCACACTTTTCACAGCCTTGATCAAGAGTGGCCCCTCTGTGTTCACTGTGTGATATACAGTATGATGCTAATGAAGCTCGACATCATCGTCGAACACCACTCTGGTGGTAGTATATCGAGCTGAACACTGTTTCAAAGACATCTCGGCGAAAAAGAAGGGCCAAAAAAAAAAAAAAAAAAAAAAAAAAAGAAAAAAGCTTGCACCCTGAAAAAGCGCAGTGTGAGGAATAATCGGAAGAAGTGCGCTTTCGGATTTGCCGGTCTGAGTGCGCGCAATCTCGGAATCAGCAGCCACCACAGCCAGCGGTGGTTCCGACAACCACACAATGCCGTAAGGTCATGCGACACGATAACCACATT
The DNA here is from genome assembly GCA_928858565.1 of Anthracocystis walkeri. Lineage (NCBI taxonomy): Eukaryota > Fungi > Basidiomycota > Ustilaginomycetes > Ustilaginales > Ustilaginaceae > Anthracocystis > Anthracocystis walkeri. The sequence goes on from CAKMXV010000007.1 coordinate 402,363, forward strand.
GAACGGCATCGGTCAGCGACACATGAGGGCATTGTCCATCGGCATGCCACACACCGCATTTGGTGGAAAGCGACAAGGAAAAGGACCGAGATGAGTTGAGGTGGGGAGGAGGCACCGGTTGCACACGGAAAAGTGATAAGGGATCTCTGTTCGAGATGGACACCACCTACCATTAGAGGCAGTTGGCATTACTAAAAGAGGCAAGCGCTCTTTGATGCAACGCACCGTGCAAAATCGCGTTGAGAAAAAAAAATGGTCTAATTGAACCCACAGTCTGGTTTGACCGGTCGCTCGCATTGCATTTCTGAATGAGGCCTTTGCAACCAACGAGGCACCTACCTGGCTCTCCTTATGTTTGCTCTTGGAGAGAGGGAGCAAGAGGAAGAGATGATGAGCGCGACCGAGTTCGCGTCTCCTACAAACCAGTCAACGAATGAGCGAAGAGCTTTTACGTGAACGTTTTCGTACCCCAGCTTGAGATGTGAAAATATTTGGAGCGGCAAAGCGTTATCTTGAGCGAATTCGAGAAGAGAGTGCTGCAGCAGCCTGTCGGAAGCATGCAAGCCGTGGTGGGGCTTCAAAAAATAAAATAAAAATTGCCGTGGGTCAAATGCACAACACGCTGCAGCGGCCAAGCATTATGTTTTTTCAACAGCCAAATTTAGAACCGAGAAGGGGTCCTTCTTGGCTTTCAGAACCAAACAAAACTTAAGCTGAAGTTAGCCGGCTGTGGCTGCTTATCCTTGCAGCTGCTCTGTGCCTCATTGGGTCCCGAACAAAGACACTCGTGACATGAGAGGCCCTTCAAGAACCGTGGGGAAGCATCAAAGGATATCGTTTCTCGTGTATCAGCTAGAGTCATTTCTTCGTGGGCCCCTTGGTTCAAGCTCGACAGTTCATAACCCTGCCTCTCCGCCACCATCATCCCTCATTCGACTTGCTACTGCACCGACTTTGCTATCCCAATAGCTAGCAGTGAAAGCGTTCGAAAGGTGTCGAGTCGCGGTCACTCTTTGCTCCTCCTCCGCATTCACTTGCTCCTCAGCACACGTCGCTCTCTATAGCGACCCGTTCGAAAGAGCATCACACTCGGATCCTTTTCCGAAAAGATGATCGCTTCGTCTCTTCTGGCGCGATCGCGCGTCGCCGCTTCTCGGTCCATCCGAAGCTCGTCGTCGGTGGCGTCGAGTTCGCGTACCACTTTGGTCTCCAACGCTCGTCTTCACTCCGTCGCTCCTGCTTTCACGGCACGAGGACTTGCAACGCTCAGCTCCACCGAAAACGCTCCGGAACTCGGCGCACGTCACGTCGCCAAATCCATCTTTGCCCCTCTCGACTCGTTCGAGGCTCGTCATGTCGGACCTCGTGACCACGACTCGGCCAAGATGCTCCAAGCTCTCGGATACTCCGAGATGGAGCAGCTTGTTGCTGATACCGTCTCGCCTAGCGTTCGTCTCACTCAGGACGCGTCCTTTTACGACCAGATCAAGCCTCTTTCGGAGAGCGAACTTGCTCAGCGCGCAGAGACCATCGCCAAGATGAACCGTCCTTACAAGAGTCTCATCGGAATGGGTTATCAAAACACCCTCGTGCCTCCCGTGATCCTCCGCAACGTGCTCGAGAACCCAGCTTGGTACACGAGCTACACCCCATACCAGCCCGAAATCTCGCAGGGTCGTCTCGAGTCGCTCATCAACTTCCAGACTATGGTCAAGTCGCTTACGGGTCTCGATCTCGCGAACGCTTCATTGCTTGATGAAGGTACCGCCGCCGCCGAGGCTATGATCCTCGCTTACGGTCAGAGCAAGAGCAAGAGAAAGACTTTCCTCGTCGACCGTGGTGTCTTGCCCCAGACCCTTGCTGTGCTTCGTCAGCGAGCTAAAGGTTTTGGCATTAAGGTTGTCGCCACTGACCTGCGTACTCCAGAGGGTCACCGTTTGCCTCCTGCCGACCAGGTGCCGCGCGAAGACATTATCGGTGCGCTCGTTCAGTACCCGGACGTCGACGGACGTATCACCGACTGGGAAGCGCTCGCAAAGGAGATCAAGGGCTTCGGTGGTATGGTCATCGCTGCGACCGATCTGCTCGCACTCACTATGATCAAGCCTCCCGGTGAGTGGGGCGCCGACATCGCTCTCGGTAACGCCGCCCGCTTCGGTGTGCCTCCTGGATTCGGTGGCCCGCACGCTGCCTTCTTTGCCGTGCGTGACTCGATCAAGCGCAAGATCCCCGGTCGTCTCGTTGGTCTCAGCAAGGATGCTCGTGGTGAGCCTGCCTACCGTCTCGCCCTGCAGACCCGAGAGCAGCACATTCGTCGTGAAAAGGCAACCTCTAACATTTGCACTGCTCAGGCTCTGCTCGCCAACATGTCGGCCATGTACGCCGTCTACCACGGGCCTGATGGTCTGCGCAAGATCGCTGCTAAAGTGCATGCGCTCACCCGTCTCCTCAAGCACGAGCTTACCGAGTTGGGTGTTCGCGTTATCAACCGCGACGGAGCTTACTTTGACACGCTCACGATCGATCTTAGCAAGGCTGGGATCGGTGCCGTTCGAATCCACGAGGAGGCCAAGAAGGCCGAGATGAACCTGCGCAGGATCAGCGATACGCGTGTCGGTATCACGCTCGACGAGACGGTTAGCATCGAGGAGCTGACGGATTTGCTCAATGTCTTTGCGTATGCGCTCAAGCCTGTCAAGTCCGGCGAGGTGCCGTACAAGCCAGAGGACTTGATCGAGATTGCTTCTCGCATCGGGCTGGATGCTGCTTCGACCGAGACGTTGACGATTTCGTCGCCGGTCAAGGTTCAGCCTACCAATGCTGCTGCTCAGAGCTCGGACTTGCCTGCTGTTCCGGACTTTGCGCGTACGTCCAAGTTCCTCCAGCAGCCTGTGTTTTCGGCGCACCGCAGCGAAACTCAGATGCTGCGTTACATCCACTCGCTCCAGGCTAAGGATCTTTCGCTCGTTCACGCCATGATCCCCCTCGGCTCGTGCACCATGAAGCTCAACTCGACTTCGAGCATGATGCTCATCTCCAAGCCCGAGTTTTCGCAGCTTCATCCGTTTGCTCCCGAAGACCAGGCTCAGGGCTACGATGTTCTTATCCGCGAACTCGAGCGTGATCTGTGCCTCATTACCGGTTTCCCTGCGGTTTCGCTCCAGCCCAACTCGGGTGCTCAGGGTGAATTCGCCGGTCTCTCCGTCATCCGTGCTTACCACGAATCGAAGGGTGAGGGTAAGCGCGATGTGTGTTTGATTCCTACTTCGGCTCACGGTACGAACCCGGCTTCGGCTATCATGGCTGGTATGCGTGTGGTGCCTGTTAAAACGAAAGCGGATGGTTCGATTGATCTGGAGGATCTCAGGTCTAAGGCCGAGCTGCATAAGAACGAGTTGGCCGCGACGATGATCACCGAGCCTGCTACTACGGGATGCTATTTCAAGGATATTCAGGAGGCGTTCCAGATTGTTCATGACAACGGTGGACAGGTGTACTTGGATGGTGCCAACTTGCAGGCTCAAGTTGCGCTGACCAATCCGGCGATCATGGGTGCCGATGTGACGCACTTGAACCTGCACAAGACGTTCTCGATCCCGCACGGTGGAGGAGGACCTGGTGTGGGTCCTATTTGTGTTGCGGAGCACTTGGCGCCGTTCTTGCCCGGTCATCCTTTGGCGTCGACGGGTGGCGAGATGGCGATTGATCCTATTTCTGCTGCTCCGTGGGGTTCGGCTTCGATCTTGACCATTGCCTGGGCTTACATCAAGATGCTCGGATGGGGCGGGCTCAAGAAGTCGACCGAGACTTCGTTGCTTGCTGCCAACTACGTAGCGCACCGATTGAAGGATCATTACAAGCTCAAGTACACGGGCGATCGGGGTAGGGTTGCTCACGAGCTGTTGATCGACGTTGCCGAATTCGAGGATGTCGGGTTGAAGGTGATGGACTTTGCGAAGAGATTGATCGACTATGGGTTCCACCCTCCAACCTGTTCTTGGCCGATCTCGACCGGGTTGTTGATCGAGATTACCGAATCCGAGTCGTTGCAGGAGATCGATAGGTTGGTGGAAGCGTTTATCTCGATTCGTCAAGAGGTGGAGGAGATTCGTCAGGGTAAACAGCCCAAGGATAACAACCTGTTGAAGAACGCTCCGCATACCATTCAGACGATCACCACGGAGCAATGGGACAAGCCGTACACCAGAGAGAGGGCGGTGTACCCGGTGAAGGAGTTGAAGTCGAACAAGTTCTGGCCGCCTGTGGCGAGGATCGACGACGCGTATGGTGACAGGGTGCTTGTTTGCGAGTGTGGTGGGGTTGAAGATTATGCTTAGCCACCTAGATGGTGTTTTAGTGGTGCATAGAGTACCTCAACGGTGCTCGTTTGTTTCCTTTCCCTTTCTCGGTTTTTCGTGGACTCTCTATATGGCAACGGGTTTCAACATCTGCAATCAATAATGTGCAAATTCATACTCCTCGTTTGTGATTGAGTGCTCATCTGGCCGACAATGTGCCGGGGGCAGTGTGTGCGGCCTTCGCAGAACAAGGAATGAAGCGGTTGGAGGCAAGGACGTGTTCTGTCGTTCGCAAACGTGGGGTCGGTCGAGGAGAAAAGGCTGAGGGTGTAGATTGCAACGTGTGATGGTGTGTACGAACGTCTCAAGACGAGCTCTACAAGAAAGGCTGCAGGTTGAACTCCAACGCGGAACACGGATAATCGATGCTAAAGTTCTTCAACACTTGCGGGTGAAGGACGCCGATATAACCGACCACTTGATCGCCCTTCGACCCGGCGTTCGGTAGTACCTTTTCCAACGCTTCCTTAACCGTATCCAACGCACCACTACCGGCAGGCTTGGCATCCGTCGCCGCGCCCGGGTTATACTTTTCCGCCGGCAATCGCAGGTGAATCGTCGCAGCACGACCTGGGAAGAACGTCTCGTTCTCCGTCTCTGCGATCCAGTAACCCTTATCCGCTTTCGATCCGGCCTCAATACGTGGGATAGCAAGACTCAACATCAACCGATCCAACAATCCATGAACCACCTCAAAGCTTGCCGTCTTATCGCAGTACACCGCTCCAACGTGTCTCTGGTTCCTAGTGCATCGCTCGGTTTCGGCTTCGTCTTTGAAGGCGATATCTGAAACTTCGAACGTTCGCAACGGCAGTGCGTGTTTCCTGTTCTCTCGGACCGTTTTGAGAATACCAGCCAAAAGCGTAGTACGAACCACCTGATACTCCGCAGTTTTAGGGTTCTCCAAGACGATCGCCGACTGTCCATCGTCTTTCCTATTCAGCCAGGCGAAGTTTTCGTCATGCGAACACAGGATCAGAGGCAACACCTCGACCCAGCCTGCGTAAGCGCATTCCCGTCGAACAATGTCAGCCAACTTGTTGATCGGCAACGGAGCAGCAACCGTGTTGGTAGCAGGGAAAGTCTTGGGCAAGTTGTCGAATCCAAAAGCAACCGCAACGTCTTCCATCAGATCGCACTCGTGCAAAATGTCAGGTCGGGTAGGTGGAACATCGACGATCAACTTTTCGGTGGGAGCTTTAGGATCAACAGTCGCAGAGTGACCCATCTTTTGCAGATATCCGATCATCTGTTCCGGTGACAATTTGAGACCAGTGCATCTATTAATGTAGTCGACCGAAGCCGAGAACTGCGTGTTGCTGAGATCCGGGGTGATCTTGACTTTCCCATCAGGGTAGACCACTTTGACAGGCTCGATGGTGAACGGCTCAGCGCAGTACTGCGAGAACATGGCGACGATGATGTTGATCACGATACCCAACTTGGTCTCGTCGATGGCGGTGGTGTCGATGAACACGTTTTTGGTGTCGAGTGTAATCTTGCTGTGGTTCGAGTTGATGATGGGTGGCATCGAAAGCACTTGTCGGTTGGAATCGTAGATGATCGGGTAGACAGGGCTATCACGAATAATGTGCAGGTAGCGGGAGAGATGCTTGTCCGACTCGTAGAGCTCCATGAGCTGCGTAGCCGTGTACTCTTGCTCCTTGTTGAGCGGGGTGAACTTGATGTCGTTGGGTGGGAGAGCTTCGTAGGAGAAGGGAGCCTGGATGGTGTCGAGATCGTGTGTGCCGATAGCAACGAGCGTTCTGCGACGAGCCAAGTTCTGGTGCAGCTTGTCTTGAAGGTCGATAAAGTTGGCATAGCTCTCTGGTGTGAACTTGATGTTTCTCAACACGGCACCGGCAAAGTAAGGTCGGATGCGCGAAACATCCTCGCTGAGCTTTACCTCGATCATGTTCTGCGGCTGGGTGAGCTTGAGCTGAGGCTGTGGGATGTTTCCGAGGAAGACGTTGAGTGCACGAGAGATACCTTCATGGCAGAGCAAGTCGTATCGGTTGGCGGGGATGTCGATCTTGAGCTGAGCGCGCTCGCCAAGGCCAGCCTTTGCAACTTCTTCGGTGGTGTCATCGTCGAGCTCGATACCGAACTGGAAGCAGAGCTCGTCGAATTCCTGAGTGGTGTAGGTGCGCCCGAGCGCCTTGTAAAAGTGCTCCTTGTCAACGCCGACGGTAGGCATGGTTGCGAGTTCGACAGCGACTGCGGCTGCTGTCTACGGCTGCGATGAGGTGAGAATGTAGGATGGAGTTTTGATCGGTGATGCAGCCAGTCGGTGATGTGGTGCACGTCGAGATGGTCAAGGTCAAGAAGATGGCACTTGAAAGACCAAGCGCAGCACAAAGCGTTGACTGACTGACGCTTTGACACATTTTCGACTTTTGACTGACTCGCCCAGCTGTGATTCAATTCTCGACTCTTTTTTCTCGCGACTTTCTCAGATCTTCTCAAAGCGCAGTCTCACTTTATCGCACGAGAAAGTAAGCTGCTTCTCAACGCTGCTCAATCAACATGAGAGGAACGTCGCTAGCATTGTTTCTACTGGAGCACATCATCAGAAACAGAGCATCTTTGATCCTCACGGCCCATCACGTGAAGCGGGGCGAATGTGAAGAACCTGCGCCGGGCGGTCCTGGATAGTATGGGTCTTGCGCCGCTCCAAAGTCGCGTCGGTCCCCGTGAATGTTACCTGGCTGAGGCGTCATCCGCTGCTGCTGTGGTGCATGTAGTGGCGACTGTGAGAATCCAACCTGCTGCTGCTGTTGCTGTTGAAGGAAAGACTGCAAATGGGCTCCGGCATACCCGTGAGGATTGAAAGGATCAGGCGTCGTGTTGCCGTAAGACTCTAAAAAGCCGCCTTGATGAGGGAAGGAGCCATACTGCTGTTGCTGCTGCAGATACGCGGCGTTCTGCCACGACGGTGCTTGCTGGTACGCGAGTTGTTGTTGCTGCTGCAATTGACGTGAGTACAGATCGGCGACGGTACCGTCCCCTCGGCCTGCGTACGGCTGAAGGTGTGGAGGCAAGTTTGACGCAACACCATCTGAGCTGTTGGGTGCCCAGATGGAGCTGATGGGCGCGCCGTTCGAAAGCAAAGGACTGATGTGTTGGTTGTTGGCCATTCCTTGCCCACCACCCGCTTGTGACGACAGCATCTGCAGCAAAGCATCTTGGGGGTTCGCCAAACCGTGGGCCGAGGTAGAAGAGTTGGAGCTCGAAGGGGCCATCTGACTCGATCCTGGTCCGGACTGCGACTGAGACGTGATCGGATAGGCAGCAAACAGCTGACGAGCCAAGTCGTCCTTGTTTTGATACGACTTGGGCTTGACCTGCGACGGCACCAGAAGCTGATCTGCTGCTCTCTTGGCATCGCCTCCTTCAGTCGCGCCATCTTCCCGCACCTGAACACTGCGCATCGACTCCTCGACCGCATCGACATCGACATCCCGTCCTTGCTTCGATCCGTCCATCTGCACCGGTCTCACAGTCTGTCTTGCCGCCGCCGCTGCAGCCGCCGCCGCATCGGCAGCATTTTGAGCACCATTGCTTGTCGATGCACCTGCCCTCTTTCGCTCAAAGACAAACACATTGTTGGTATCGTCAAAGTGAATCGGGCTTGCGTCCGACTCGGCAATCACCTTGGCATCAATCATGAGATCAGCGATGCGCATCAGCTGCTCCTCGTTCGGATGCACTTGGCTCGATCTCACCGCCTCCATGTTGGCACAGGCCTCGCCCATCCCAACGTTGATGGTAGTGCCTCCTGGAATCGTCGACTGTGTAGCTTTGCGTGTTGGCGCGAACCCTCGCATATCCGAATCTTCTTCTAGGCAAAGCGCCGACGCACCCACCGAGCCCACCTTGCCGATATTGGGCAGAGAATCAAAGGGGAAAGCGTACCGAAGACTGTTGATGAGGTCCACGTACTGCGACCAGCATCGGTCGATCGACTCGAGCGTGTCCGCATACGCAACATGGTGAGGAAGCGGTCGTTCCGAGTCCGGCCTCACTTCCATGTCTGAACGTACCACCACCGGATCTGTCTCGCCGTATTGCTGCATGGCGTCTTGCGCTCTCTTCTCGATTCGCTGCATGTACTCGAGATGCGTCTTGGTCCATTTGGTCACAATTCGCAGCGCTGGCAGCGTTCTTCGCACGACGGCGGTCAGATTGCGGGTCGGAGCCGATGGTCCATCTGCCTGCTGAAGCGCTGCGGCAACCTCCTGATTGGCGTCGAAAGCCTCGCGCGTCTCGACCGTGTCGATGGCAGTCAGCTCGCGAAAGACACCGAGTACGTGCGCTGTCACCAAAAACTCGACGCACCGGCCTGTCTCTGGGGACGGGGCGCGCTTTTTGGACGAGCGCTCGCTTCGCACTGGTCGCGGTCGGTGTCGGTCTTCCGAGCCACCTGAAGAAGGTCGTGGCGATTCTCTGCTGGACGAAGTAGGAGCGCCGCGCCAGAGGCGTGTCGTCCAAGAGGCACAAAGAGCAGTGACGAGGAACTGTACAATTTGGTCTGCACGCAGGGCTCGTGCTCGGACCAATGTGGAAAATGTAGCCAGCACCGAACGAGACAGGTACATGATGTGTTCCAGATGGCTGCGTCGATAGAACAAGCCGTGCAGGACGATGATCTGCTTGATCCATGCTTCGGTCAGTTGCTGCGCCTCGTCCAGGTTGTTTGAAAGCCTTGCAACCAATTGTGGATCGCGCGCCTGGCTGTCTTGCGCTGCGTCCCAGACAAGGTGGTCGCCATCGGCCGATCGAGAAGCCTCTTCGAGGTAGGCAGAAGTGGGTTTGACCAGCAGCTTTTCGAGGTTGACTTTGGCCTTGGCGAACGGCGTCTTGACGCACAGCGCTCGGTAGTAGTAATAAAGAGCTGCAAATGTGTCGCCGTTGTACAAAGAGACCACGGCAAGCTGATTGGAAGGGTTGCCTTGATCTGGCAAGATGAGGCGCGCTTGCTCGTAGAAGGCAGAAGCACGACTGAAATCGGCTTTGGGCGGGATTTTAACCTTTTTGTTGCCAGATGCGTCCGTCTCGTGGTCATGCGACGACATTTCGCGATACCTGGCGAGGTCACCGCAGAAGATGAGGAACTTGTGAAGCAGCGTCAGGAGATGGATGCGTTTGGCTGGCAGCAAAGCCGCTTGAGACAGGCTCTCGTCTGGCGTGTTGGGTTGACGTGTTGCTCGCGATGCGTACGAATCCGGAGGCAGGGAGGACGACACGGACGTGTCCTGATCATTGTCGGCATCGATGCCAAGCGCTTCTAGGTTGGAACGTGCCTCGTCTAGCGAGAAAAGACGCACAATTCTGCCGACCAACTCTTGCCAAAACAGCTCCTCGTCCAGCAAGAACTTGCGGTATTCCAACTTGACGCGGGCTGCATCCTGAGCCGGCTTTCCACGACGACCCGGTGCCTGAACAGTAGGGTCGACCGTTTTTTGTGCAGCTGAGATATAAGAACGGTAGGCATAGATGATGCTGTAGGAGGTATCGGCCCAGATGTAGCCGTCGACCGCCTGTGCCTCGCGCGTGAATGTGCAGGTGAAGAGAAGGTTGAGCCAGGTGTTGCGAAGGTTTCTGCGGGCAAAGTCGATCTCTGCGTCGAGCAACGTGGTACTTGCATCCTTGGGATGCATTCGACCAGCTCTAGAGGTGTTGCTGGATGAAGAAGTCGAGGGAGAGTATGCAAAGCCTGCTTTGACCATGCGGTCGAGCTCTGCCTTTTGCCTGCGTCCCTGCTCGAGCAGCGCAGCGGCGCGAACATCCCTTTGCGACATGGCTGAGGTCGGGGAAGAAGTCATTGCCGTATTGAATGTGCTGAGACGATACCGGCGCAATTGTGATTCGTGTTTCGCTGCGATGCAAAGACAAGACTCGCTTCAATGATTTTTACCGCGCTGAGTCCACGGACGACACCCGTTAGTCGTAGTGGAGGCTGGTGTCTGCGCTGCGCAACACAGCTGCGCGTTGAGTGGTGGATGCTTTGCAATGCTGCAATGCTTTTGCGATCAAATCATGGTGTCGACTATGGAAGGATCGAATGAATAGAAGCGCGGAGAGGAGAGATGTGGGTTGGTGGTGGAGAGGAAGAACGGTTTTGGACGAAATAATTTTGGAACAAAAGGAAAAAGGAGACGGACCGAGCGCAGCAGCCAATCCAAAAATAGGCCAAAGCTCCAATTTCTTGGACTCTGCGCCGAGATGCAGCGCCGGCAGCAATCCCTCTCTCTTTGCCCTCTTCCCCGCCTCTTCTGATGTCAGTACTTTTCATACGATGGCGACGACGCAGTTTCGACTAACCTGACCATTGCCGCAGCAGACTCGACACTTTGGACTCTGCAATACGAAGTGTTTTCTGTCCGAACTCAGCACTTTACGACTCGCCCGAATGAGCCAGCAAGCGATCATCGCTCTTTCTCACTATTCTACGTGCAAGACCGAGACCAGCCCGGCTAGATTTGACGGGGACATTGATTGAAATAATGCGTGGGAGCGGTGATTGACGAAGACGACTACAACGACAACGAGACAACGAGACAAGAGACAAGACTAGAACGGACACGAGAAGAAGAGAAAAGACGAGAGCAGACGAAGGCGAGTCGGCTTCGCAGCCACTCGGAGAACTCGGCGTTCACATGTACCAGAGGCTCTGGGTGAAACGGCCGGTGCCTCGGTTCAGCTTGTTCATGAGGTCCCTGGACTCTTCCTCGGTCACCTGATGAATGGAGGCACGACCGTCACCAGTATCGGACGCCGAGGCGAGGGTTTCGGCGTCATCAGCACCGTAGACAAAGGCGCGAGCCTTTTCGCAGAGGATGTCGGCGTAGTAGGCGGGGGGCACAAGCGAGACGGCTCGAGTAGCGCGGCAGTACGTGTAGCACAGAGAATTCACGCAACGGATCAGGTTCTCGCTTGAGAAGTTCATCTCGTTGCGGAGGACCACATAGTGGCAAGGACGAGCTGTACCGACGAGACCAGCCTGCGACTGCAGGTAGAAATCGAAACCGAAAGGAGAGACGATGTTGCTGTCGATGCAAGTACCGGCGGGGAGGTTGCCCGAGCGATCAGCGTCGCGCCCATCCTTGGCAAAGAAGCGAACGTGGTGGCCCTTGCCACAGACGATGAACGTCACCTTGATATTGGCGTCGCCACGGATCTCTCGGCTGGCAGCCTTGATCGCAGCGAGCTCGTGGTCCAGCACGGCCTGGTACTGGCCTTCGGAAACGCCATCACGGAAGAAGACAATCGATTCGGGAAGGCGGCCCGAGTTGGCGGCCTGCCACTTTTTTAGGTGCTGGGAGATCATGGCCTTCGAGTGGAGCATAACCTCCTGCGCAGCACCACCGCGAGGTTTGGTCTGCAAGCGGAGCTCGGACGAGTAGCGTCTGGCACCACCATCGATGGTGGCGACTGAGCCGGCGATCGAGGGGCGATCGGATCCAGGACCAGGATGGGTAACGTCGGCGCCGATCAGCATGGTCTGAGGACCGAATCGGGGAAGGTCGCGCTCGCTGGAGACGATGTGGTTGACGCCGCCGAGCTTGGCGTTGATCTTCATCGAGACGTTGGCAACGTACTGGTGCTGACCACGCTCGTTGAAGGCCTTGCCCGTGTTGATGCATTGGGTAGCGACCGACGTGGTGAGTTTGAGGGCAGCGACGCGCTTGATGGTATTGTAGAAGGCTTGATCCTGATGGTCGAGGACCACAACGAAGAGCTGCGGAGCCGGAGCATTGCTCATCTTCTGCTTGGCCTCGCCGTAAGCAGCCTTGCCCGACTGTTGCATCTGGCTGGCGACCGTCTCGTCGACGAGGCTGGGCTGCTGCTTGACGATTCGAGGATACTCGTTGACAATGCGAACGCCGAGCTGCTTGAGTGAGCCGACCTGGGCCATGATATAGTTCTGCACGACTCGCTCCGGAGCCTGAGTGTAGTCGAGAACGGCCCAGGTGATGAGAGGGTCAGCGGGCTTGACAAACTTGACGCCGACCAAATTCCAAGCTCCACGATCGACGCGAGGCTTCTGCGAGCCAGGACCGTACGAGACGTCCGGAGGAGGGATGACGCGAGCTTCGGCACCGAGAGGCTGTCGGTCGACGGTGATGCCCCAGCGATGGAGCATGGGATCATTGTCGTAGCCGACCTCGTGGCGAATCTCGTCGACGCGGCGCATGCGATCGTCAGGACGGAGAGCAGAGAAGCGGATCTGCTCTGCTGACTGCGTGGGAGTCAGGCTCGTGGCGGGGATGGGACCCTTGGGCACGACCACGCAGAACTCCATGGGGATGGCATTCTTCTGGGGGCCGATGCGAGCGCAGGGAAGGTTGGGGAAACGAAGGCGAAGGTTGTACTTCTCGAGGAAGTACTGGGTAATGGTGTACTTTTTGCCATCCTTGGTGGTGAACTCGGTATCGGAGGCTGACTGAGGAGTGAATCCCTGGAACGACTCGAGTTTGTTGGTTGGACGGTGAGTGACACGGATGTCGATGTTCTTGAGGCGCTTGCGCAGCTCGCGTTGGTCTTGCTGGGAGAGCGAGTGAACAGTCAAAGGGCCGCCGGAAGGACCGTCGCCACCGTAACCACCGCGACCACCACGTCCACCCCTACCACCGCGACCACCGCGACCACCGCGTCCGCCGCCGCCGCCGCCGCCACCACCACCACCGATGTTAAGAGTCTTTGCGACCACTTCGATGAGAGGACCGCTGGCTACGAAAGGCGAGGAGGCCGGGTCAAGGTTGACGACGAGACCAGCCGCACAAGGACGGGCCGACTGGAAGAATCCGGGGAGGATTTCGGCGCCCTGAGCGATGGGACGAGGCTTGGTGACGTCGAAAAACTTGCGAGACGCGGCTTGAGTGGTGCCGGACATGAAACGACCGAGAAGACTGTGGCGAAGGACGATGTCGAGAGCCTGGATTCCGTCCTGGATAAGCTCAGACGGGTTGGCGGCGCGAGCCATGATGGTCTGCTTGTCACCTTGACAAGCCCGGACAACGAGGTCCAAGTCGATCTGTCGAGCTAGGGCGAGCTTGATCTTGAAGCGACGGTCACCTCCGCTGGCGGCAGAAGGGGCAGGCGCGGCACCGCGAGGAGGGGCGACTGCGCCGGGTGCGCCAGGGACGGGGGCCAAGTCTGCCTTGGGAGGCAGATTGACTTCCCACTCGAGAGTGTTGGCGGGAGCCGGAACGAAAGAGTATGCCAGGGCACGACCGTCGAAGCAAAGACTACGGGCGAAGGCGTCGGTGATGCCGAGGAGCTGGTCACGAGCAGCGACGTTGAGAGCGTATTCGAAGACCTGCTGGAGCAGTCGGGTGGGTAGAGCATCGCGAGCCGGGCCACGCTGAGGGCGGCGGGGCTTGTTGGGATCTTCGATCGGCGTGATCTCGACGGCGTAGAGCTGTGCACCCTCTAGTAGCTTGTTACTGAGGCGCAGGAGGAAGAGGTTCGTAACGACCTGGATAGCGCGGCCCTGCTTGTTGCCGAGGTCAGGGCGAGGAACGGCTCCGTAGAGCGTGAGTGCCTGCGAGGCAGCGCTCTTGATGGCGACCATGACGAGGCGCAAGGGAGCTGGAAGACGTACGAATAGGGAGAAGCACGTCAGACGGGGTGATAGGGAGTGTGAGAGATGGAAAGAGATGAGACTTACGAGGCTTGGCTTAGCTGCGTGAAGGAAGGATTTGTTGTGCAAAGATTGACCTGTGTCGATGAAGACGACAGTATAGAAGCGAGAGTGTTACAGCGATAGAGAGAGTATTGACGAGTCTATGTTGAAGCGAGAGTAGCAAGCAAAGAAGGCGAGGAAAGATGTGGATGAGGAGCTGAAGGAAGGAGGGAGGCGCAGAGGTGAAGAGAACTCAAGGTATATATGGACGAGTGGGCTGAGTCGATTCGAAAAAGTCAAAGACGCACGCTGGGTAGGGTGACTAGTGAAGTGTCAAGCACGTGCGCTTCTGCTTTTCGGGACAAGTTACGAGTCGACCGATGGGCAGAGTGCTTGACGAGAGTGTCGGGCGAGAACGCTGCGCAGGAATCAAGTCGGACTTGAGAACAGGTGCTGCGCAGTGATGCCGGGATAGCGCCGCGAGATGAAATGATGGCGTTGTCGCAGGATCGACAGTGTGGTATGAGCGCGTTGAGTTGCTTGGGCAAACGAGCAGCGTTGAGATGCTCAAAAGCTATCGGGTGAGGCCATCGAAATGAAAAGAGACGGATGTTGCTGGGACTGTTGGCGATGGTGAAGCAGTGAGTGAAGAGACAAAGCGTTTGTTCAGATGTTGCTGTCCCTTTGATGAGGGTTTTGACACCTTTTTTGTTATTTGGATTGTCCGTGCGCAGATTAGAGCTCGACCCTGCATATCTACAGTAATCCCGGGAGTGACACAGACTCTACCAACCGCTTGTGCAGTCTACACTCTTGCTCCTTACGAACGGGCTCATTCGCTCCAGAACATCTCGACCTCGACAGAGCAAGTTTGTCAATTGTGCTCAACGACACTGCTAAGTTAAGGTGCTTGGATTGATGGGCTTTCGTCTCTGCGCAGCGCAGTGAATTTCACAACCTCAATTTTCTCGAGCATACTGTATTTGTTTGACCAAAAACAATGTTTTGACGTTTGACAGCTTTTTCGCACTCAAAACTCACTTTTGTGGAGGTTTGCCTGTGTTTTCGAGTGCAGCTCAGCTCAGCTCAACTGATGATGATGTTGATCAAGACGTCGGAAGAAGAAAACGTGCATGAGCCAAACCTGACCTTGACCCTCAGCCGAACATCAACCTTGTCTCAAATCTTGCTCAAAGCCTATTCTATGAGCTCGCCAAGAGAGTGCCGACAAAGTTCAAGCCCACCTCCTCTCCAAGAATGTCTTCGCGAAGATCTGCAAGAGCTTCGGCTGCAAAACGGCAGAGTTATCGAGAGGACTCCGAAGACGACAATGCAGCCGACGATCTGACTGAAGATGAATACCAGCAAGACCGTGGATCCACCAGCGCAGATGACGAGCCACTCGACCCAGAAGAGGACGACGCATCCGAAGACTCCAGCGAGCAAGAGCAAGGCGCTTCAAGAGGTGTCAAGCGCAGCGGTGGAAGCGCAAAACGTCGCAAACTCAATTCTGGCTCTTCTCCTGCCAAAGCGAAAACAAAAGTTGCCACCACTACTGGAGAAGATTGGGAACCAGGTGTGACTCGAGTTGTCGCAAAGCTTGTTGGGCCGCCTCAGACCGGCCACGTCGCCAAAGGAGAGTTGAGCCCCAATGTGATGTCGTTTCTCCAAGATCTACAAGAAAATAACGATCGAGATTGGTTCGCCCGCTACGACGCGGTCTATCGTTACTGCTGGAACAACTTTGGTGCTTTTGCCGAAGCAGTGCTCAATGACATTATGGAGCAAGTCGATGACACCGTCCCGTGGCTTCCGGTCAAGGATCTAGTTTACCGTATTTACAGAGACGTGCGCTTCTCGAATGACAAAACTCCCTACAAGACAAACCTCATGGCGTCCTTCTCGCGAGGTGGGAGAAAGGGGCCATTCGCTGGCTACCACGTTCTCATCAAACCTGGCGGAACAAGCTTCTTTGCTGCTGGCCGTTGGCAGCCGGAGCGAGAGGACTTGGCAACAATACGACAGCACATTCTCGACGAAACTCCAGAGGCGCAAGCGCTCAAAGCGGCTGTGAGTGACCCAGTTTTCGTAAAGTGGTTCGGCGCCCCCAAAGGCAACGGAAAGACAAAGCCAAAAGCGCAGGTGAATCAACAACGTTGCAACCTCTGGGGCGGTGACGACGAACTCAAAGTGGCGCCAAAAATCGCCGGCGTCGACAAGACCCACAAGGACATCGATTGGCTCAAGCTTCGCAGCTTTTGCGTGATTCACAAGTAAGTGTCAGTACAGCTCGATCAAGGTCATTTCATATCGACTCTTGCTTCCATCGGTTCCGTCAAGCTCGTTTGTGTCAAGCTCGATCGAGACGTTCGCATGCTGACAACCTTGTTTCTTGCCCTTTATGAATCTTTGATCACGCACATTGTCGGCCGACCAGCTTTCCTGACTCCGAAGTGCTGCGTAAGGACTTTCGCCAACGGCTGGTCGAAGCTGGCAAAGCTTCAGAGCCGCTCGTTCGAATGTGAGTACCCTTGCGGTGAGCGCAGCAGTTCCAATGACCCAGCCACGCTCTCCCTGCTGCCGACGCGGATGGGCCGATGGTCATGCTGCTCAGTCGGTTGCTGCGTGGAAAGCGTGCAGAACGTGAAGCACGTGCAGTCCGTGCAAAGATCGCTGACGCATCTTGCCTTCTCATTTCTACCTACAGCCTGAACTCGATGACTTCGCCGGATCCGCCTCCTCCTCCAGAGTCTGACGAGGAGCATCAGGACGGGCGGAATGGCGTGTACGTGCAGGGAGAAGACGACGGGGAAGAGGAGGAAGACCAGGAAGAGGATGATTTGGTGCAGACCGAATCATTCGATTATGTCGATGATGATGACGACGACGACGACGACAACGACAACAACGACAGCGACGACAGCGATGAAGCTTGAGGGTGAGGCGCAGTCTCGTCCCTAGATGTATCAGGCATCGCCACGTTTCAACTTTGCCGCACTTTCACCGTGTCGCTGATATGCCGGCATCGGTCAAACGGTGTGCTGTCCGAGTGTGTCGTAATGTCCACATCTCTGTGAGGGTCTAGGCTGTGTTGACGATCAGCTGGTGAGAAAGGTAGCGATGAGGCCACTGAAAACCACATCAACGAGCCATGGATCCTGGTGTCGGCTCAACGAGTCGGCTCCTTGTGTCTGACTGATCCAGCAAGCGTGAGACTGTTGATCCAGCTTGGATGGTGCTGACATGTTCGACTTTGCACATTGAGTAGCGGGCACCGATATGTCAATTCTTCATCACATTGGTTCTACATAGAACACAGTCGGGAGAACGAAAAGTATGCGTGATGATTTCGATTACAAGTACAAGCGTGAAGAAGCAGTAAAGACGTGCCAGTCGAGACAGATGTGGAGGGGTGTCGACCATCAGAGCTTGACGATGCGAGCGCCATCTCGGTCGACAACACGAACAGTGAAAGTACCTAGATCGACAATGAAGCGCTGTTTAAGTTCATCAATACACTTGCGCAAGAGATCGAGTCCCTCCTCGAGCGACATATCTGGTCTGTGATAGCGATCCAAAGTCGACATTGCAAAGAAGGCGCCATAGCCGTGTGCTGCGAAGGGAACAGTGGCAAGCGTGCCGAGGTAGTCGATCCAATACAACGCAGGTTCGGAACTTGGCAGGTCGAAGCCGCCGAGAAGCAGGTTGACCTGGTAAGGATTTCTAGAGCGCAACGACTCTGCGAGCTGCTTGCGGATCCATGAGGCTGCTGACTTTGGTCTGAGCTCAACGTGGTTCCTGTCAGATGGAAGCAGTGAAAGGAAGACGGCAAGTAGGTTAGATATCGACAATGGCGGGCTGAGAATTTGCCGCCGAGTTCAGTCCCTAATGAGACCGAATCGGAGAGGGAAAACGATGGCTGCAGGAAACCTACCTGATGCTGTAGAGTCTGCTGTTGCGTTCGATCCACTCGGAGAACTGAAGCGTGTCACCTGGCTCTCCAGAGTATGTCATGACGAGATGGTCGCTGAGCACCTTTTGCTTGTCCACGTCGGACTTCATCTTGACGATCGAACGTGCCGCATTCGAGTCCGAAGCGATGATGGTGTAGCCCTTGCCTGTGATACCGAAAGAGCACTCCATCTTGAGCTATGAGTTTGCGAGGGTGAAAGAGGCGAGAGGGATGCCTAGGGTGCGAGGTGTGTAGTATGAATCGAGAGGGCGCGGAAGACGTTGCAAGCTGTTGAGATGTGGCTGGACGTGGACGTGAGGAACAGCGAGGAGGGATGTGTTGGTTGTGACAAGCTGAGCGGAAGGGTGTTGGGACTGCGTAACCAATTCAAAAGTGGCACTTGCGCAAGCCCTGTCACTTTCCGCTTGCGAAGAGCGCGGTTCATGTGGAGTGATCGACCTCGACCTCTCTGCTCAGCTGTCTTCCAGCTTCTGAGCTCTTTTTTTTTATTTTATTTTTATTATTTTTTTTTTTTTTGCAGCCCACAAGGCTGTCAACTAGAGAGGCTTAACAATTTCAAATTACTTTCGGCACGCGTTTCCGCGTGACGCGCTCTCTTTTTAGGCTGAGCCGCACGAAGGGATATGTACAGTATGCAACAGCGAGTGTTGATCTTCGGCTCCTCTTCCAGCCATCATCAATCGACCTCAAACATACCCCGCATCCGTCTCTATATCATCTGGTGAAGGGAGATTCCTCACTATGCCGCCAGCACGGCGATCCTCACAGACCGCAGCGGCAGCCGCATCAACCTCTGATTCCGCAGCAGCCTCGATACCATCCACTTCAGCAGCAGCAGCAACAGCACCACCACCAACAACAACATCAACAACAACGACAACAGCAACAGCACCAGCCTCATCCGAAGCGGGACCATCGACACTCTCCAAGCAGCAGCAATCTGACAAGAAGGAAGAGGCTTCTACGGATGCGCATCTCGAATTGCTCACCGAGCATTTTGGCTACAACCCGAAATCATTCATCGATGCACTCGTCTACCTTTCCAACGAGCATCTCTACAGCATTGCTACCGAGTTCGAGAATGTAGTCATGGACCTCTTGAAGGATGTGGACGGAGGCGAGATGGAAGCTGAACAGGGCATGCATGCTATCTTGACGCTCATGGAGAACTCGCTCGACCACACTCTGGACACTTTCGAGCTGTACTGCTTCCGATCGGTATTTGGCATTCGTTCGCGGCAGGCAAAATACATGACGCTGGATCATCATCGAGGGCTAGATCTTCGCACGAAATCGTCGAGCTCAGCGTCATCATCGTCGAGAGGGCAGAGCAAGCCGGCAAGAAAGAGCCTTGTCGGTGCGGAAACCAATCTTAGCGCCAACGAAAGAAGTTATCGACTTGGAGAGACCGAGGACTCGCTCAAACGTCAGATTGCTGCAGTGAGTATCAACCATTTTGACGTCAATACTGACTCTATACTGAAAATACTGACTCTATACTGACTTTAATCTCTCACTTCCTTGACTTGTCGGACTCTTTCCAACCTTTCGTCCACACCAGGCGAGAGCAACACAACATAAGCTGCTGCTCGCCCAAAGCGCAACACAAGAGACCCTCGATCGCATGCTCAACCTCGCAGAACGTTTCTCATCCATCCTCTACGACAATAACGACATCTCTGTCAACCCCGACACTCGTGCATCGGTTCCCGTACTCACCGAAACCTTGGGTCAACACGCACGCAAGCTCAAGGCCGACACGATTCCGCTTCTCAAAGCGCTTCGAGAGCTCCGTACCGCCGATCCACTCGGGGCACCACTATACTCGGGTTCTCCTGCAGGAGCCAAGGAGGGCGGCGATGTGGAGGGCGACGATGAAGGTGTTGCAGATGTCAGAGCTTGGGAACGCGGACGTGAAGGGTACCTCAACTGGGAGGCGGATAGGATCATTGCAAAGTCCAAACGAGGTGCTGCGGGTGCTCCGGCTGCCGGAGCGGTTGCGGAGGCCGATGCAACACAGCAGACTACAGAAGCGGTGGAAGACGATTCGAAAACCCCCAAACGGAAACGAACGATAGCAGGGGGTCAACCTACGTCGTCGAAGCGAAGGACGCCTGGCACAGCTAGCCGTTCGAGGGGCTAGAGACGTCGCTTGATTCTTGTACCATCTACGCCATCATCGGCAACTCTATACCATTTTGCTTCCCAATATGCCATCGAAGCGCTGCCTTGCGCACCACCGTGTTGACTCTTGAACGACGATGGCACCGTCACCAAAAGGCCGACGATGAACTCTTTGACCTTTATGAACGACCATCGCGAAGGACTGCCTCGTATTCACCGACGACATCTGACCACTTCACGTTCGGTCACCATCGGCGTGTTACATTTGGTTCAAGACAATCACACCGCTGCCTCACACACGGACGAGGGTCTTACTCTTTCAAAGAATATGTCAACGATTGATTCAATTCCGACAAACGGAGCAAGATAAGGAAGGGAAGGGATGCTAAGGTATACAAAGACAGAAAGTGAGGGATTACAAAGGTGAACGAAGCTTTTACGATCCAAATAGACCAACCTCCTGGGTCTCTCTCCGAGGGTCAACGGTACCGAACAGACGATCCCAGACACGAGTCTGTTTACCGTAGTTCATACCAGCTTTGCCGTACAGGTGGTGGTTCGAGTGGTCCTCGACGGTCAACTCCATACCAAAGGGAGCCAACACCTTGCCCAGGATAGGGTGAGCCCAGTAAGCACGGATGCCCGAGTGTCCCAACGCTTCGACGTACAGGGTGTAGCAAACCACCAACCACATCTCGAGGAAGCTCATCTTGGGCGAGATCGACGTAGCCAGGAACGGAACGATGAAGATCTCGATCACTTCCTGCACGTCTTCGGCCAGGATGGAGAGGATCGGCGTCGGATGTTTTGTTGCATGGTGGGCTCGATGTATAGGCCAGAGGAGTTGGAACTCATGGCAACTTCGGTGATAAAGGTAGAACCAGTAGTCGAGAGCGATTTCCCACCATCCGATCTTCAGAGGAGTCGCCCAGGAGAGACCGGTAAAGACGTTGTCCATGTCTCCGCGCCAGGCGAGCAGGAACGGCGCAAGAGTACGGAAGATGGTGTAGATGAAGATGGATTGACCGAGGTGGTTGACGTGCTTGTCGTCGACGAGGTCACGGCCGCGGTTCTGCTCATCGAGAGTTCCGTAGAGAGCCATGTACTTGTGGAGACGCTTGATCATGCGAATGGCGAAGCCCATGAAGCAAGTGTGGTACAGGAGCCACGCGGGTGCCCAGTGCATCTTGTGGTTGGGAAGAGCGTAGTTCCATGCGGTGTGGATGAGGGGGGCGACCGAGGCGGTGGTGAGGATGAAGACGTTTTCCTTCCAAATAGGTTGGGTGGGCGGGGGACCACGAAGCTTTTTATCAGTACCACGCTTGGCGTAGCACTCATCCGGAGCCAAATCGATGGATGCAATGAACTCCCACAGCGTACGCTCGCTCGCGGGCTTCAGGTGCCAGGTGGTCTTGGGTCGAACGCCATAAACCTTGTCGTAGCCTTCGCCAGTGACGGGGTCCTTGGCGATGGCCTTGTGGCCGTATCCACCGGGTGCAAATGGCGATGGCTCATCACAAGCGTTGTCGGGTGCAATGGATGGTCCTTTGGTGTCGGTAAGCTGTTGCTTGCCCATGGAAGGGCGAGTGGTAGGGGCGCGGCCAGCCTCAGCTGGGAAGTTGTCGGTTGCTGCGCTCATGGTGACTAAACGAGTGATGGTCGTGAGTGAGGAACAGGTTGCGTGGACTGAAGAGTGCGGGGGTGTATATATGATCCTGAGTAGAGCAGAGGGTGGCTACGCCAGAGAGCCAGTGCATGACAGAGGCGGCTCCTGCTCAGTGTGCAGCTGCCGACAAGTTTGGTCACAAAAGCGTGGAGGTCCAAGCAGGCATGCGCATGCACGAGTGAACACATACACACACTCACAGAGAGGGACGGTTGCGGTTTCAGGTTTCAGATGCAAAGCCGATTGCAGAGCTCGATGATGAGCAAAGAGCTTCTCGCCTAATTTCGCAAGCGAGCGGAGAATTGAAAGCTTTTATTTTCCCGTCTACTTCATCCATGACATACAAACCAAGATATTTCCGACTCTGTGATGCTGGCGCTGCGAATGAGAAAGGGAAGAATTCAGATGAGCAAAGCTCGAGCGAGGCACGAGGCGGGGGAACCAAACTTTTTGGGTTTGGTTGGCGGGAGCCGAGAAGTTGTGGCAAAGCGTAAGAACCAGCCACAGGCAGCCGCACTCTGACGAACAACCGCGGTCGCGGATCCAATTGTTACAGAAAGGCGTTTGAAAGGGCAGTTCTGCTGCTTTTGTTGGAAGAGGCGGTGACGTTGAGCATAATTCGCTAAACGACTTTTTTTTTTTTTCAAACGGGGTTCAGTCTCCGCCAAGCTCCATCGAGCAGCATTTCAAAAATGGTTTGCTTCAAACACGTCACTGCTAAGCGAGCCTGCTCTCCTCCAGGCCACCAGCGCTCGTCCGCGCCGAGCTCTCACCATCGCGATGCTGAAGTGAGGATCATGACTTGACCCGCTGCTGCCAACCGAGTGAGGAAGAAAGCAAAGCCACCTCGAGCTGATGTGGATCGATGCTAATGACCAATCGATTCGCTTCAACAACCTAACGAAGACGAATGGAGAAGACCCAAGACGATTCATCCCGAGTGTGGAGCCGACGCATCGATGTGGGCAGGGTGGATCCATAGGCAGCTTCACGTCGCAAAGCCTGTCTGCCAATTTGAATGTGAAAATGGGGAAGAGTCAAATTTTGATTACCAAATCGCAAATCGGGCTCTCTCTCGCGCGCGCACAATCTGACACCTCTGGCTAGGCAACCGCCTCACCGTGCAGATGAGAAGCTCTCTCGAGAGCCACACTGCGGGTGCCATGTGTTTGTCCGCCCTCGAGAGCAGTATGCGTACCTGCATGCTGTCATTCATCGCGACGGCGCTCAACATCGGTGTTGACTCGACTGCGAATGAGCCCGCAAATGCTTAGATCTTCCATAAATTCTCCAGAAGCTCGAACATCGAGTCTTACCAGAGACATCCGATATCTTCTTCTTCTTCGTGATGTTGAGTCGCCGAGACCATCCCCACACTTTCTTCCCCGCAGTATGAGGCACTTGTTCCGATCTAAGCCTTATTTCATTCAAACGAAGTGTCGGTCAGCCTCATGATGGACGTCATCTCTCGTCTGCACCAAACGAAGCTATTTCAGCCTCCTATGCTCCGAGTAGATCTTATGCAAGCTTTTCCTCGTCCATCGGTGCCGTCTTTCCCCGCACCCCTCATATCGATCTGTACACTCTCCGAGTCGTGAGCAGCGATTGCTATTAACAGAACTGATTACGGCACGCACATCAAGCGCTTACATCTCGGAGGCATTGTCGTCCGCTTACCCCGCTCCGATACATCCCCTCGTCCCTGTCGCGTGGCTCGATCTGATTATTACAATGTCGCCTGCCATCCATGAAAGATAGCCGAGAGGTTGCCTGCATCCATCGCCTGCTGGATCAAATCGTTGACCGTATATTCGACACTCAAGGAAGAAGACAGCTTGCTCATCACCGAAGTCACGGCTCGATCTGCGCTCAACTCGGCTGTGTCCGTTCCGACAACACCCGCAGCTTCGCCTGGCGCGGCAAAGGGCGTTGCTGACCTCGATGCCCCTATTCGAGCCTGCGCCGGTGTCAGCATGGGCGCTGGAGTGGATCGGGAGGTGCCCGATCGCTCCACGCTCGCAGCAGGCAAGCAGGTCTCGTCCGCTTCCTGTGCTCGCAGCACTTTGATCGGGTTCGATGTCCACACGAACAACGGATCGTGGCGGAACACCTCGAGCACCGTTTTGATCACATCCTGATGCGCTCGCAACACTCGCAGCGTTTCTTCACAGCAGCGTCGGAATGTGCCTTCAACGCCGTGAACGCCCATTCCGTCGACCAGGTCTCGAGTCAGTCTAAAAGGCACCAACTCGGGAATCGGAAGCAACTTGCCTTGGTCGAACGCTACGCCGAAATCGATGTGAACCAGCTCACCGCTTCCTTTGTCCAATAGAATGTTGGAAACGTGTCGGTCGCCTAGCCCGAGGACATGTCCAACGATGGAATTCGTGCTGACACTGCGCGTATACCTCAACCGCGTCTCGTACCAATCCCTCGGCATGCGTTGAGCGTCGCTGAAAAAGTAGCGGAAAGCGGGTCGCATCTTCTCGCAGACATCCAAGAATGCCTCTAGCTTCGCTTCGGCTGGCAGGGGCTGCGCATCTCGTATCTTGGTCCTCGCTTGAGTTGGTGTAATATCGTAGGGACGATATTGAAGGTGCAATGCAACGAGCACCTCGCCCAGTGGCACTGTATTGGTTACAAACTCGAGCATGCCGCACTGAGGTCCAAGTGGCAACACCGTGTAGGTACGAATCGCCAACCTGCGCTCGCGCGTGCGACGTTCCGCCTGCAGTAGATCGTTGACCATGCGAAACACCTGTTGCATCACAGCGTCCTGGCGGAGATCGTCATCGCGTTTGAAGAGTTGTTTGTACCGCTTGCCGTCGCTTCCAATGCACTCGCTGATCTTTGGCAAGTGGATGCCACCTGCCGTCGTGAACGTCTCGCTGTATCGAGTGATGGCTACGAATGTCTCGTATTTGCACGTCGGATCGATCTCCAGGCGCGCAGTGGCCACAGGAACGTCGAGGTTTCGCATGCGTGCCAGTCGCAGCTCGCCTGATGGTGGCATGCGCAGTGCGCCCTTTTTGATCACGCCGCTGCCCTGAAAGTAGCGATCAGCACGAGAGGCGAGGTCAAACTCGGCCCACTCGACGTACGCCAAGCACAGCTCCTCAAAAGTCTTGATCCTCTTTGCGAGCGGTGATCGTCGTTTGACGGAGTTCCAGATCCTTTCAGCAGCAGTCGAGCGCAGGATTTGAGGGGACGGTGACACTGCAGCGCTATCTCCGGGCGCCAATGAGCTTCTGGAGCCGGAACGTTGCGTGGCTGCCTTGGCGTCAGCACCTGTCTTGATGAGGGCAAAAATGGCGTAGAGGCAGTGGAAAGGGTGATCCTGGCACATACGCAACAGCATCTGGGTCAGATTGGATTGGAATGGCGCCATGGCATCGCTCTGTTCAGGCACCTCCGTCAATCGGGCCGAAAGCTGGTGCATCAGGGCAACGAATTTGCGCGACGGGATCGATGGGAGATAGCCCGAGAGCAGACGGTTGAGATCTGCATCGTCTGCATTCTCGAACCACAGCGAAACGAGTCGAGCCACGGCGTCGTCGTGAGAGTCTGATGAAGACAAAGCACGTGCATACATGGCGACGCTGCGACGCAAGAAATGCGTCCTCGAGGCTTCCAGCTCTGTGACACGTGTTTGATCCTGTCGCAGGATCTTTTCGGCCTGACGCTGAAACTGAAGGAGCTTGGTCCGCTCTGTTTTCGATGCTGTCTTGTCGCATTCTCGCTGGTTTTGTGCAATCTCTTCGGTGCGACTTTGGATGTAGAGGCGCAGCCGCGTGATTTCGGCCATATCCGATCCTCGATGGTGCTCTTCCGCAAATCTTGCCCATCGATAAGCAACCTCAGACAACTCGTCAAAGGCCACAGCATTATTGCCCAAGTCGGTGGGAGAGGAGGTCGCAAGCAGCTTGATGGCAGGCTCGAAGAGGGAGCGATCAATCTCTCGCGGGTGCTGGGATCTGGCCGTAGCTCGCCACTGGGCTAGCAATGCCAAAAGATGTGCGCCGCGACGCTTCTGTTGCACCGATGACTGCGTCGTCACCGCAAGACCATCCACGATCTGCGCAAGAAGTTGGATGGCGGGCGAATGCTCCTTCTGCTCCCACAACACGGCTGCAAACTCCTCTCTTGCTAGATTGGCGCCATCACCCAGCGCACTCTCGATCCTCTCTGCCCTCGCAGTGGCATTGATGGCTTTCTGAAGCTTTTCGTGCTCGCGAGCTTGACGGCTGAGGTGAATTAATAGCTGCCTCTCGACTCGCGCCACTTGTTCAGCTGGACCGTCCAATACATCGCCGATCTGGCTCGACTGCATGCGATGGCGTGCTGCCTGCAGCAACGACTGTCGCGTGTTGAGCACCGTCTCCATGACTTCAAAGTGATCACCGGCGTCTGCTCGCGTCCAGACGGAACGAAGGTGCACCACTGCCTCCTCGGGACCTAATGAAGCCGATGCTTTGCGCCAATCTTTGATCTGGCCGAGCGCCAGCAACTCTCCTTGTAGTCTGCGCATGGCAGCGACACTCTCGACAGGGATGGAACACAGTGATTTCAGCTGCGACTGCAGTGCCACCGACAAGGGCCGGTCGACATCCTCCTCGGCATTTGCTTGCTGCAGTGTTCTGAGGACCGACTCCACGCCATCACCTCGCATCAACGCCGAGTTTGAAGATGCAGGTAGATCCCATGATGTGAATTTGAGACCTGCATCCGATGCCACAGAGGGAGTGCGGCCTTCAAGTGGATTCGAGTGAGAGGCAACCCCTTGAACCAGGTGCGGAAAGCCAAGAAGCGAAAGACTCTGAGCGAGAGCATGTCCTTGAGTGTGGGCTAGGTTTGCGCCGTCGGCGTTCGAGGCTTCGTAGTCAGCTGCATGATACTGGAAAGCTCGCAACCACTGGCCTTCGTGGTGCAAGCGCTTGAGAAGCAACTCCTGCACATCACCATCTGTGATTCCGTAAAAGGCATCGGGATCGTCGATGTTCATGTAAGCTTGATGCAGTAGCTCCGTCCTGTTGCGTGAGTTCGAGGGGGCCGATGCCTGCGATTCCTCCTGTTCCCAAGTGCCGTGCTCGACAAAAAAGATGGCTGCCGAGTAAAGCCCGCAGGCGATGCAACGCTTTGCCAAGAGGTTTGTGTCGACCTGAAACCAGAAGCAAACCTTGTCTGGCTCCTCCAGCACGGGACGGAGCGATCTCACGGCCAAGAGAGCTTGGATGATGATCGAGCTGCACGTTGGATCCGAGGCCTTTGCGTTGAGCACCTGTTCGAAATGCGTTGCGATTGCAGTACGGCACAACTCGAGCGTGAAGGGTTGTTCGCTCGGCTCCGAACGCCTTCCCGAAGTCCTCCTCTTCCCAGTCGAAGACGTCGAGGGCACAGAGCTCTCAACGTCGACAACCGTGAAGCAAAGGAGCAAGATAGGAAAGAGTGCTTTCGCAGCTGCATGGTTTGTTGATACGAATCGACCCACTGAGCGGAAAATGCCTTGCTGCTCAAAAACCGCGATGAACTCGCACATGATCGCCGAGATGCGGCAGAGCCAGCGTTCTGCCGAAGCGGCGACGTCCAACAAGGATGGTTTCAGGAAGAGTTCCGGCTGAATAGCTCCTGGACGCGTTGTCACCGAACCGATGCTGGGTCGAACACATTCTAGCTCTTCTCTTGTGGTAGACGCGACAGAGGTACCGAGCAAGTCCGAGACCAAGCCTTGCACAGCAGCGCCAATGCTTCGCAACGTCTCGAATGCCTGATAAGCTGGCTCGAGGGGCAGAGTGCGAGCCAGTTCGTGTATTGTTAAGACGGCTGCAGCTGACAAGGTGCTAACTTGGCTCGTGTCTGCCGACGCCAGGAACGCGTCGGATATTTTCTCAGCGCTCTTGCCGCTTCCATAGGCCTTGTCCTCCTTTCGCTGCAGCAAGGAGGACCCGCCAGCGCTAGAAATACTTGCATAGATGTCGCTGATGACATCGCTCTGCGAGTCACCATTTCTGCGAGCTGTTCGAGCTATGTTGCAATCGGCCATGCGCTCTAAGAGCTTCCAAGCTGATTGATCGCAGAACTCTCTCAGCTGCATCTTGCTCGCCTTTCTGAGAATGCTCCTGATTCGCAGGAGCGAGGGAAGCTGCAGCGACATGCGCGGACAGGCTTGGATGGCGAACGCGAGAGTGCCAATGTCGACCGCACTCTCGATAGCGGCTGGCTCCGTCGTCGTGAGTTTGACTGGCCACAGAAGGATCGTGGCAGAAGTCGAGACTGGTGAAGACTTGGCGACAGCACGTGCCGCTTCGAGGAGATGCTCCCCCGAGGTGCCATCCTCGGCCAGCTGATCGGATACTTCAGCGGACCAAGCGACGATGCACGATACGAGCACGTCAGGCTGGTGTCGAGCGAGTGTGGAGTGATTGCAAGCAAAGCTTAAAAGGGGCCGGAAATCGTCGTGGAGGTGTCGCTGACGCAGCAACTGCTCGATGCTCTTGATCATTGTGCGCACGTTGAGCTGGTCTCTCCAGAAGCTGTCGCCGCACATGGCAATGTATAGGCGCAACGCTGCGCACAAGCGCAGCTGGTCATTGTGAAACTTGGACGATGCGATGTGGTGGAAGATGTGGCGTAGAACGTTGTAGACCACGTCTTTCCGGAAGGGCAGCAACCCAAGATTCGGCAGGACTGACAATGCGCCACACAGGACAGCGCTCGCAAAGAAAGGTCGGCTGGGTTCGTGCACGACGAAGCTTGGTGATGCATCTATCGGTGTGAAGACCGACAGCAACCTGGCAGCCTTTGCGTCCTGCTGCGTCAAGGCTGCGACTGCAGACTGTCGACTCTCTGCCAAAGTCGCAGCTGGCTCGAAATAAAGGGACAGCAACGTCGTCACAATGAGATCGTCTGCGCTCGCGATCATGTGTCGCAGCTCGTTGTGACCGTCGCTCTGCGCAAAACCGAGTAGAGACAATTCGCGCAGCGCCTGCTCACCGACAGCGGCAGGACTTTGCTGTCCTTGCTGCTGGGCCGCCTGGACGGCAAATCCGAGGTAAGCTGCCGTGAGGAAAGGGAGGCATTCTCGCAGACCTTGCTGCGGAGTGCGTTTTGTCAATTGCACCAACGTGTCGAATTGCGTCCGACCCTCCGGGGTTTGTGCTGCAAGGAGCATGCTGCCGCTGGCAGCAAAGGTTGCTTCGAGGCATTCGCGTTTGCTGCCGAAGCCGAGCACTTTCCAAGGCACCTGCAACGGGTCGTAGTTGTTGGTTGCCATGCCCCACGTGATTTGTGCCGCAAACGCCTGGTAGCAAGTCGAGGCATCGGGAAAGCCAAGCCGAGTGGCAACCTGCGCAAAGAGATGCTGAACTGTGTTTGGAAGCATGTCGGTTGCGAGAACGATCTCGAGAAGATGGAACAGCGCTGATCGACGTACAGCCGAATTGGCGATGGCCACGTTGCATAAGCTCAACGCTCGCGTGAGGATGTGCTGCGGAATGGCGGGGTCGCTGGGCAGACCATCGCGGAAATTGTTGTAGAGTTGAGATAGGTTGTCTTCGTCGGATGACGCAGTATCAAAGACACATGTGGCGATGTGTGATCCGAGACCGCGCACACGGATGTCGGCGTCTGCATTGATTGCCAGCAAA
Source organism: Anthracocystis walkeri (assembly GCA_928858565.1). Taxonomy (NCBI): domain Eukaryota; kingdom Fungi; phylum Basidiomycota; class Ustilaginomycetes; order Ustilaginales; family Ustilaginaceae; genus Anthracocystis; species Anthracocystis walkeri. The sequence continues at coordinate 431,755 of CAKMXV010000007.1, forward strand.
GATGTCTGTGGGGCAAAGCCGCTTGCGCGGGCGCTTCCTGACCTGCTGAGACGGCCCTCGCGGTCGGTCTTGAGACACACCTCGAGGAGGCCGGCACAGGGAAGCTGGACTTCCCATGGCGTCGGCCACCTGCAACGGCCGACCTGATCTGCAAAAAAGATCGCAAGTTTCTGCACCTTGTCAAAGAGGTCCGACTGCTCGTCGAACTCCTCGAGCAGCAGAGGCACCATCGCTTTGATGGCACGAATGGCAGCGATACGAGCCGCGGGCTGTCTCGCCAACTGATACGACGTCAGGAGTTCTGCGCCGATCCGATCCAGCGCATCGACAAGGTCTCGTTGACTCATCCATAGATTGCCGTCGTGGAGTAAGTCGAAGAGCACTGGGGCCAATGAAATCATGGCTCGTTCGTCGCAGTCGAAGAACAGAGCTACAATCTGCTCATCGTATGACGAGTTCCCATCTTCCGTCAGCAGACGAGGAACACCCGCCAACAAATGTGCAGCAATCGTGACGACGGATTCTTTCGACTGAGTCGACCCAGTGGGGCTCGAACCCCTCGTGCGAGAGGCGACCGATGTGCCGCTCTCGGGCAGATCGTCGAATGTGTCACGCCTGCTTGCTGTTGCCACAGCATATGAGCCGTCGGAGGAGCTTTCGTGACCCATCACGATCCGTTCTAGGAGCTGTTCGCATTTCGACAGCACTGCATCGAGCGCCCCAGAATCTTGGATCGCTTTCCACAAACGTTTCGACCGCGTGTTTGCTTTTGCAGAGGCGGGACATGCCAGCGTCTTGGGATCTGACTCGGCTTGGGATGGAGCTGCAATCCCGCTTGCCATTCCGGGAAGGGCAAGGAGCTCGTTTGCTGCTGTTTCGTCTCTGTTGTCAAGATGATTGTATGGATCGAGGAGGCTGAGCTGCTGGAGGACAAGGCTATCGCCCTGAGCCCACGAGTCTTCTGCGCGTGATGCACAATCGATGATTTTCACGAAGAGCTGACAGCAACGTTTGATCCGAGTCTCCCTTTGCGAGCTGATTTGCGAAGGGGCTCTTGACCACACATCGATGGAGAGAATGGCTGCATGCATCAGAGCAGTCGCAGCTTGGAAGTGCAAGACAGGTACAGCGCCAACTTCGGACGTGAGCGAATCGAGTACAGCCAAACATGCCTCGATCTTCTTCTCGAGAATCATCGATACTCGGTTGAACGCTTCGATGGAAAGCAGCGGTGGCTCCACTTGGTCGACACTCGGTTCATCATTGCTGGGTGTGGTCGGCGTTTGCATGATTTGAGATCGCAAGACCAACTCACGCAACGGCTGCAGTTGGGTGCGTCGCCTCAGCAGCTCTGTGACACCATCACTGCGCGTGTATGTCCTGCTTGAATTGGTACGATCCGGTTCTCGATCCGCGATGATGCAGCCGACCAGGCGAAGAATATCCTGATAAGGTACGAAGACGTTGATGGCTCGACTTGCTGAGAGCTGTATGGACGACTGCAAAGCGTCTGCTGGCGAATAGGTGCTTGCAAACCATGCGCCAATCTTCCTTCGAGCATCCAGATGCTGGTAGATGCGGTTCGAATTAGTCTGTTGGAGCAGCAGTGTCATCAAGTGGCAGACACTGTCACAGAGGATTGGCGGTCCTTGCAGATCGACCTCTGCCACGAGTCGAGAAATTTCTGGCTGTAGAATTGTGTCTGCGAGTACTGATTTCGATGATGTGATGCTGAGGAAGAAGGCAGCGGCACGGCAAGTCTCTGGGAATTGGAGCTTGCGAGCGGCAATTCCCCACGCGTGCATGCTGGGATGCCCAGATTGGCTGGTGGGATCAGCATCCTTCGAATCGGTGGCTGCTGATGCGATCATGGCTGCAGCGAGCCCGACGAAGCTCCACGAAACTAGAATACTATCCGTATCCGCGGCAAGCGACAGCAGCGCTTTGCGCGTGTCGAACATTGTCGCGGAGTCGATGAGGGCTGGTCGATGCAGCAAGAGAAATGTGAGAAGTTGTAATGCACAAAGTCTCGCAGCTGCTCCTGTATTTGGCGTCGGGTTTGCCACAGAGACCATCTCGATCAGCTGAGAAATGCCTTGGAATCTTGTCCGGCTTGCGGCAGCGTCGCCGGAGCTTGCCCGTCTTCGCTTCTGTGGGCTGGAGGGTACCGACTCAGCTGCGCGCTTGCCATTAGACGGCCTTGGGTGTAAAGCAGAGCGCTGGCTTGTGGCCGAGCTGGGTGGAAGCTCCAAGTGCTCGGATTGTCGATTGAGACTGGACGCCTTTGCGCCGTTTTCTTGCTGAGAATCAAGAGTGACGAGCGCCTCGATGATGTCCACCTGTAGACAAATGCGGCACCAGGCCAGCGAGTCCTGTTCGCTTGAGTAGGGACCGATGTAGAATGCGTTATTGCCCAGAGCGGACGATGACGAAGCTAGCGAGTGTCCTTGTAATGGCCAATGGAAGACCAGCGCGTCCATCTTGATGGGTTCGAGCGCCCAACGGGTATCGGGATCGCGAAGCAGAGTTTCGTGAATCTGTTCCAGGAAGGAGATGGTGTCGGCTCGCATCGAAGGGTATGTGGTGGGATTTCCTGTTGGTATGATTTCGGATTGCCCATTGGCGTGAGAAGCGAGGATAGGGACGACGATACGGAAGAAGAGTAAGAGTTGAACTTTGAGCAAGTGGTTCTTGGTCTTCCAGAACGAAAGTACAGTCTGGCGCAAAGACAGCGATGCGAAGAGCACCTCGCGTGTTTGATTGAGTTCCAGATGCTCTAGTAGAGCGACGAGTCCGGTCATAGCTGGTAGGTGAGCAGACGATTCTGCAGGGAAGGTAAGAAGGAAGCAAGTGTAGTCGGCGAGAAGCGAGAGACCGTGACCATCCTCTCCAAATAAAGGCGCGACCGTGCAAGCCATGAGATGACGGAGACACTCGGCGGTGACGGCGTCCTCGAGGCTGAGACCACGTTGCTGAGGAGCTGGAGCTGCAGAGCCATGGAGCGAAGCAAGCCATTCTGCGGGATCTTGAGCAGCAGCCGTGCCATCCAGATTGCGACCCAAAAGGATGTCGAAGCACAAAGAAGCAGTTGCTTTCCAGTCTTCTGGATCAAGATGGTCGACATGATGTTGATGCTTGAGGACTGCGCAAAGCGCCGACATGTATGCAGGAGCGACTGGGCGGAGGAGCGTGCCGCGGTGGTTGATCATCTGGAGGATGTGAGTCAGAACGGCCTTGACGACCTTGCGAGTCAAGAGAGGTGCGGATTTCCCGACAAGGGAGCGGAGGATCTGAGCTGCGCGCTGCAGTCTTGCCAGAGCAATGGGCTGCGCATCGAGGAAGGAGCCCTTGCGAATGCAGGCAGCCTTTTCGGCGAGCACACAGGCAAAGAGCGCCTGGAACGTCTTGAGCCACGCTTTTCCATCTTGCTTGGGATCGAGATGGTTGACGTTGTTTTGGTCCGAGAAGATGTGTTCCAGTGCTTCGAGGCCTTGTTGACGGTCCTTGACCTTGTCGCTGCGAATCTGTTCAAGTGCCTCTTGGAGGGAGAAAGCCATCGTGCCGTGGCTGTGCGGTAATTGTCGGATTAATATTCTGTCATACTAGTCGGATGTCGAGTGTCAAATTCCGAGCGTCGGTGACGATTGTCGCCGTGCTAGACAGAGTAAAGTGCGGCGAGCGAACGATTGAATAGCCTGGGTCTCCGTTTCAGAAAGGAGAGTGGGAACGATGCTGGACAGCAACGATAGCCTTGTTCAGTGAGTTTCAAGGCGTGACTTCTGAAAGATTGTCAAGTGATTCGATGGTGATAGCTTGGCCTGTGACGATGTAGTGAAGGTGATGCTGTGATGTAAAGATGATGAAAGAGAGATGACAGATAGCTGGCTCGAGAGTCTCGTTCTGAATCACCTTGCAGCGTCAAAGCCAGGGTCCAGAAATCAAGAAGAATGCTCAGTCCGTTTCTCTGCGCAAGTGTTGGTCTCGCCGGCTGACATCCTCGTGACTGCGTGACTGCTAAAGAAGCAATCACAAATGGGCGCCTCCACAAGTTCCTTTGAGAAGTCACACGGCGCCACAAAAAAGCAGCGTCCGTCGGCTTGTCCGATTCCCGACCAACGCTTATTTGCTGCACCGGCAAAACCGACGTGTTCCTTGACTGACCTGCTTCGACGGCTAAGATCCTTTCTGCTTCTTCACCTCCGACACCAACGAAACGCTCGCTCGCCGCTACTGGCCATTACCTGCTCAGTATGGCATCAACATCATCAGAGATGGATACGGTCGAAATCGGCATCATCGGTATGGGAGACATGGGTCGTCTCTATGCCACCAAGATGAGAGACGCCGGTTGGAAGAGGTAGGTCGTTGCAATAATCCCCATGGACGCATCGGACTCATCGCTGACCCAGGAATGTCTCTATCTGCCGCCTGTCCCTGAACAGAGTCAACGTATGCGATCGTCCGGAGAACTACGATACCCTTTGCAAAGAGTTCCAAGGTACAGGGATCAACGTTCTAAGAGACGGTCATCTCGTCTCGCGGCGAAGCGACTTTATCATCTATTCAGTTGAAGCGGCTTACATCGACAAGGTAGTGGAGCTATACGGATCATCAACCAAGATCGGGTCCATCGTGGCCGGGCAGACTTCGGTCAAGGCGCCGGAAAAGGCCGCTTTCGAGAAGCATCTCCCTCAAGATACCCACATCATTTCATGTCACTCGATGCACGGCCCGAAGGTCGATCCAACAGGTCAGCCACTCATCCTCATTCAGCATCGCGCACCAGATGAAAAGCTTCGGCTAGTCGAGAGGATCATGACCTGCTTCCGCTCCAATTTTGTCTACCTCACCTACGAGGAGCATGATACGGTCACCGCCAACACGCAAGCTGTCACCCACGCCGCCTTCTTGTCCATGGGGACTGCATGGTGCTGCTCCAATCAGTATCCATGGGAGTCGGAGCGATATCCAGGAGGTATTGAGACGGTCAAGATCAACATTTGCCTCCGAATCTACTCTGCCAAATGGCACGTCTACGCCGGTCTGGCTCTACTCAATCCAGCAGCCAAGACACAAGTCACCCAATTTGCACAGAGCTGCACCGACTTGTTCAAGCTCATGGTGGCGGAACGCGAACACGAACTCATGGAGCGCGTGTTTGCTGTGCGCAAAAAGGTGTTTGGCTGGGAGAAGGACGAGGAGAGCAACAGCATCATCTCGCGCACAGGTACAAAGGAAGAACGCAAACCCATCCTCATGAGCGACAAGCTGCTCGATCGTTTCCACATGGCCGCTCGCAAGGCCACTTCGGCAGCCAACAGTGACGCGGGCGATCATGGCGATGACACTGTATCTCAAAGTCCACCTAACTCGCATCTCTCGCTATTGGCCATCGTAGACTGCTGGAGCTCGCTCGGCATCAACCCCTACGATCATCTGGATCTCGCAGCCACACCCATCTTTAGGATCTGGATTGGCGTATGCGAATACCTCTTCCGCTCTCCTGAGCGATTGCGTCAAGCATGTCATGCCGCAGCGAGAGATCACAGCTTCAGGGCTGACGATACCGAGTTTGTCATTGCCTCGCGGGGATGGGCACAAGCAGTGCAGTTTGGAAACTTTGATAGCTATCAGAGGCGCTTCGAAGAGACGAGACAGTTCTTCGAGGACAGGTTCCAGGAAGCAGGCGCCGTGGGTGCGGAGATGCTCAAAGTCGTTTTGGCCAATTAACTTATGCGGAAGAGTGCAAATCGTATTGCAACGGAAATTGCTACTGATATTTATCCATGCTCGCATATGACGCGATAATGTTCGCGGTCTGAGGGATAATTTTGTGGAATCGTACGTGTGAACGCAGCAAGCTGAATGCGATGGAGAGGTCAATTGTGCACGCTCATTTGATCTTGTCGAGCGGTCGATTGAAACCACCCTTCCTGTGGATGAGGGCCAAAGAAGAGCAAAGAAGCGTAGGGTTAGTATGTCTGTTTGTCATCAACGTCTAGTAGCGGGCTTACTCACCTGTTCATGTACTGCCTCCAAGTGCGTTCTTTCTTGACCTCTGCTGCGCCTGCGGAGTTGTCCGGTACTTTCTTGCCTTTCGTAGTCCCGAATCCGCCGAAGCCCATCATGGCCGCCATCGCGTCTTCTTCGGCGGCTTCTCCGTCTTCTGCCTCTTCGGCTTCCTCCGGAGCGTGGGAAGTTGTGGCTGGTGGCGGTGGTGGCCCTGCTGCTTTCTGATCGCGTCGTGACGGACCGGTTGGAGGAGATCGGCTTCGGCTTCTCCGTCTGCTGTCTGGCAGCTCATCGTGGTGTCGTGCTCTTGAACCGGGATGTGAGGATTGAGAATCAAGCGCAGGCGGATCTCGCTCGTATGCAGCGGGTCTGGATCGAGAAGGTGGTGTGGGTCGTCGGTCGCGGTATCGATCGTCTCTGTCTCTGTCTCTGTCTCTCGATCTGTAGTCATCCCTGTCTCTATCTCGACGATCGCCTCTCCAGTCAGCCTTCTCCTCACGCCTCCATTCTTGTCGTTCCGATTCGTATTTGGACGAGGATGGTCTTGAGTAGCCCGAGCTAGGACTGCGACGCCTTCTGTAGCCCTGCGAGGAGGAAGATGCACCTCGGTCGTCCCTGTATCCGCTTCTGCTTGGCTCGTCTGTGTATTGCCGCGGCGGTGGAGGCGGTGATCTTCTTCTTCCGCTCATGTCGTTGTGAGATTTGATACAGCGATGCAGTCGGGAGGGAATGTTCAGCAGGCTCAGTGCGGCAGAGTCTCAGGGTCCAAAACTGCGAACTAAGTTTGGTGGAGGTTGTGCAGCGAGAGTCTCGCGCGAGAAAATCGAGTAGCAATCACTGAACGGATCCGAGCGTGATCTCCGCGTTCCCAGACTTGACATGTCGAAACATCATCCTGACGGCTTCCGAACAACCATCCTATCAAGAAGCAACGCAGTTCAACGCCACATCGACGGTTTGCTTTCGACACGCTGCTTCCTTCTCTAACAATCACATTCCACACGGTTTTGATCGATAATATATAAGCAAAATGGCCGGCGGAGGATATCGTAAGTACAAGATGAAACGACGAGCTCAGTCTTCCGTTGCAGTTCGGAGAGCGTAGCGGAGGACGTGAGCGGAAGCACAACGTTCCGACGTAAGGTGGTGCTTGACTAGACTTCTGACACAATTTCCGCGCTTCGACCACACTCTTGACGAACACAATCACAACCTTGACAAACACAAATACAACCCTGACGATGACAGACCCATACAAGGCCGACCCGGCACTCGACCGATGGCAAAACATGCATTCGACCATGTACCAGCGCTTCCGTCTCACACCTTCAAAAGCACGAGCCGTCGTTCTCTGGGGCTTTGCTGTTCCTTTCCTCACCTACTACGCTGCTCAGTACACTGATGTAAGTGTTTCAAGCTTTATCCGTAGAGTTGCGGAGCGACAGCTGACACACACTCTTTGTTTTGATGACTCAGGACCGATGGGAATTGCGCGGAAAGACTCGTCAAGATTCACTGCTTCGCAACCCTCCTACTGTTCCAGCAGCGGAAACTGACGAGGAGTAGAGCGAACACGATAACCTTTACACGCACATTCAGCTTTGCAATCAACGCATTTGTTATGATGCTTTCGACGAGCTTGCTTCTCTGATGACTCGCGATTGTTCGACCTCAAATTTGCCTGAACACGCCGAAGCTCTCACATGACTCGATGAAACGCACACATGACACGAATAAACGCACACACGGCACTACAAAGCTCACACACAACCAAACGCTCACACAATCAAACACGACACACGCGACACACACTGAGACAGTGAACAATGTCTCCTTTACGCACGCTTTCTACACCTTTGAACATCCAACCTACTCACTAGCCAACACCCACTCTCTCAACGTCTCGCTCGCACCCCACACCCTATCCAGGGCCACCACCTCCAACCACCTCTGCAACGCTTTCCTCCTCTTCTCCAGATACTTTGCGTCATACTTGCTCAGCAATCCCGTTCTTCTCGTGGGCAGTTCTGGTAACCATTTCGCTTGATCTTTACACTCCTTGAGCAACTGAGTTCGCAACTTGACGAATGACGAAAAGCGTTTGTGAGCGACAATCGGTGTACCTTGTTTAGTGATGATGCGAAGCTCGAAGACGACCCATCCACGTGCTTGAGAGCCGACTTCGGACCAGCCTCGGATTCGGACTTCGCGAGCAAAGAGGCCGGAGGTAGAAGAGTGGTGGGCGGATGAGGTGGATCTGCGACGCGTGTGTGAGAGGACGCTGCCAGTTGTGCTGCGTCGTCGTTCGAGACTGTGATGGCTGGGTGAGCGGGAGGAGGAGGTGAGAGTGGAGACGGGCAGTGAGGTGAGAGAGGACGGCGCCGATTCGAGCGATGCTTTGTCACCGTCGTCGTCGTCTTCGTGGTCTTTGCCATCGTCAGCCCGTTCATATGCTTCGCCGAGACGGTCCGTCACGCGACTTTGGTCGTGCCCACGAGTGTGACGAGAAGACAGGAGAGGACGGGAGGGCTCCGAGGCTGATGCGACTCGAGAGCGCGTATCTTCTATTCGATTTGAATTATCCTCTGCTTGCGACGATGGCAACGTCATCGGTGGTGAGACAGCAAACGAAGTGTGGGTTGTATCGTTGGTCGATTCTCCGAACGCTTGGACGACGCCTGAGGCGCGAGCTTGTCTCTTGTTGCCGTGCAAAACTACAGGATCTGCTTTTGCTTGGCTCAACTCGATAGTCGGAGTCGGTCTCCGGAAAGATGGCAGTTCGATCTTTGAACGCGCGCTGTCTGTAGATACTACCCCGTCACCTGACGAGAGCAGTCCAAGCTCCTTACTTTCCTGAGGGCTCTTTGCTCGCTCCAATTTGTTCAAATGTAAGCCTTGTAGTCGTGAGCTGATTCTCTCATCGGGATCACTCGACACCGATGACGATGGTTCTGCTGCATGTGGTCTTGGAGAATAGGACAGTTGCTTGGACGATGACGAAGAGGGAGATCCAAAGTCGGACGCGGTTTGGAAACTCGAATCATGAAGCAGGAGCGCATCTTCAAAATTGTCGGTGTGGTCTAGTGTCAGAGCTCCTGCTACTGCGCGAGGAGCTTTGACAAGGCTAGGAGGCCCCCCTCTCGAAGGCTTTCGTTCTTTGTCCTTTGCCGGCGAAGAGCTCGGGGTGCTTGTGCTCGGTCCGGCCGTGAACGCGTCCGGGAAAGACTCTCGAAAGAATGCCGGTGGACTTGAAGAAGAAGTAGCTGATGTATCGTGCTGGCTAGGCAGCAGCTTCTCGATAGACTTATGAGGGGGTTCCGATCTTGGTTTCTCTCTATCGCTCAGATGCGATGGGTCCTCAATCCGAGATGGAGGTCTTGGTCTGCCGCCGAGGATGCGACCAACGACTTTGCCTTGAACAACGCGTTCACCGTATTGATTGATGTAGATGTCGTTGTTCGGAGTGGGCACTCTCAGTTTGCTTGGCGATGCCGCTCTGCCATATTCCTGGGCGTCGTCTGTGTGGGCTGTCGATGTGGAAAGGTGGTCCTCATCGAGTTCATGAGCTGTAGCAGCCTTGACAGATCGAACGCGACTGCTCAGCCCACGCGACGGGAGGTTGTCATCCGCATCGTCCAACAGACTTGTAGCAAGCTCGATCTTGATTGGCTGTTGAGTCCTTTCCGAGGCCACCACCCTCGGGCTGCGCGTCTCGTGAGTATTGCTAGTCGAAGCGATAGTTGGTGGCACGGGCCATTGCCACGGTCTGACATCCGTCGGCGAATGGAGCACTTCAAGTTTGGAGCTTGATGAGAACGTCGCATACCTAGGAGGAGCAGAGGTCGCAGCAGGCTTGCTAGGAGAGAAGCGACGAGTCTGTCGGAGATGAGGCGAAGATGGAAAAGCGGATGTCTGTGCTGATCCGATGTCGAGCAGCTCGTCCGTGGCTTCGCGCAACTCGTCGGCCAATTGAGCTTCCATCATTGCGCGAGTCTCCATCGAGTGATGGCCGCCATGACGAGTAGTTGAGGTAAGAGCTTGCGCTGTACTGGATGACGAAAGGCCGGTTGCGTCCAGAGGTTGTCGTCGTTGAAGCTTTGTGTGTTGATCATCGAGCTGCATGCGTGCTTTGGACCCTTCTTCGTCGCCTTTACTCCACACCGAGACGAAGCGCGGGGCAAAACCCCCTTCTCTGTTAGGATCACGACTCAAACACCATCAAGCTCGGCGAATCCCTCTTGCTTGAATTCGCCGCTTTGAGAATTCAGTCGTTTTGCTCAATCCAGCCAGACCTCAAACAAAGCGTTCACATTCACGTGATTGCGATTTTCAAGAAGAAAAGTACAGGGCCGGTTCATAAAGATTGCAACGCTTCAATTTCGTGACCCCAATTTTGGTTGCAATTCAGTCAATTTCTTCTTTTGACCCCCCTTGACAGCAACTTTTCTTAAAATTCAGCAAAAATTGCTACAAGCTTTGCAAGACCTGGTCTATGTTCCTCTTCTACCTGTGAAGTGTTAAGTGAATTTAGTTTGGCATGGTTCAATCTTGGATGTCAAGTTCAGAGGGATTGAAGTGCATATGCAAGTGAGAGAACGTGCAGACACGTGCATATAGGCACTTCATCAGTGTAAATTGCAATTTCAAATCAGCTGCAGTCATCAAAGAGTCATCTTCTATTTTTTGCTAGCCCCCTCTTGACAGTGAGCTGAGCAGAACACATGGTACTGGTAGCTAGCTATCTTCTGCATGCAACAGCATTTAGTCTACAATTCTTGCGATTTTATTGGATTTATCGCAGCTGATTTGGTGAGGAGGGGTAAAAGTGCATTCTGACTGGAAAACTGCCTTCATGCACGTCCAAAAATTGAAGCATTGCAATCTTTATGAACCGGCCCTGTACAGTAGAAAAATCTGATTCCGAAAGTCTTAGGTCAGTTCTTCACCCACAACCAACACTTCAAAACTCACAATGCTGTCGAGAACATCGCTCTCACTAGCCAGGACGTCTCAGTGGCTGGCTGTGATTGCGCTTTGACTTCAATCAGAGCTAAAGCCAGCACGCCAGCTTGTATCGCGCGAAACGTTGCTACAACTTCATCAGTGGCCTTGGGTCGAGAAGGAGCGGGCTCATCGACGTTTTCGAACCGCGATTGGGATGGTTCGGACTATAGACCAAGACGTGGAAATGGTGAAGGGACGTCAAATGAGCGATCGGGTGGCTCACAATATACTACAGTGGCACAGTATAGCCGCAATCAGAGATTTGCGGCTGATGGGATGAGGAAGCGGTTGCCTCATCCGAATGCTAAGCCACGGAGCGATCGGAATCAGGGGCAGGTTCAGCAGTGGGGAAACGAAGCACGTTCAACAAGACCGAGAGATAGTGGCCCACGTGACAACAACAACAACAACAACAGGAAGGGAGAAGGACATCTGTCCCGGCGCAACGTTGACGAATCCGGGCTTAAGTTCGGATCTTTTTCTCAGGACGGTCTGGGCTCATCGTCGTCGGCGCCGAATAGGGCTGCTAAACGTGATCAGGTATTCCCGAGGTTGAGAACACGCAGCAACAACAGCTCAGAGGATGTCGACGAGCGCGGAGGTAAGAGGAGGGACTCGGACAGATTCGGAGAAGGCGCTATTGCAGAAGATGATGATGTTGGCGGCTCGGCTAGAGGAGGCGCAAACGAAAATTTCTCGGAGGGCGGCAGGAGCGGCATTGAGAAATCGGATCGACACTATACAGCAAAGCAAAAGAAGAAAGAAGGTCGAGGTTCATTGCTCGATTCCGAAGACAGCAACGACCAGAATGCACGTCGATCTTCGTCTGCCACCTCTCACTCGCAATCGCGGCATGCGCGGCACTCATCCCACCCATCAGCATCCAACGCCGACACCGACGCCTTCGCTTCCAACCTCGACGGAGCCCCTTCTCCAAGCTTCAAACCCAAACTCCTCCCCAAAGTCCAGAAAAACATCTTTCTCCCCAGCGTCATCTCCGTAAACATGCTCGCCTTGCGTATGGAAAAGAAGATGTTTCTCATACAGAACGTCATGGCTCAGCTCGGGATGGAGGATACACGACCGGATTTCATGCTGAAATTTGAAGATGCAGAGATGGTCTGTGCCGGACTTAACGTTGTTGCTTATCCCGAAGGCGATGCGAGTTTTGATCTCTATCCAAGACCGCCGCCGATATCGGCTCAAGAGGCGGCGAGTTTCCCAGTTCGTCCTCCGGTGGTGACGATTATGGGTCATGTGGATCATGGTAAGACGACGTTGTTGGATAAGTTCAGGTGTACTTCGGTTGCAAAGGGCGAAGCTGGCGGCATCACCCAGCACATCGGTGCGTTTTCAGTGCCTATCACGGGCCGACAGCAGGATAAGGGAAAGCAAAAGGGGTACAAGGGTATTCAGACGATTACGTTCATCGACACTCCTGGACACGCTGCTTTCGCGGCTATGCGCAGTCGTGGTGCGATCCTGGCCGACATCGTGGTGCTTGTAGTGGCTGCCGATGACGGTGTGATGCCTCAGACTCGTGAAGTTATACAATTGGTCAAGAGCGCCAATGCCGATATCGAGAGTTCGGACGATCTCACTACTCAACCACCCGTGCAAATGGTCGTAGCGCTTAACAAAATCGACAAACCGGAGGCGGACCCAGAACGAGTCAAGCGCGAGCTTCTCGCGGCCGGTGTTGAACTCGAAGAGTTGGGCGGTGACGTTCCGTGCGTCCATGTGTCTGCTAAAACAGGTAAAGGGCTAGACGACCTCGAAGAGACCATAGTCACGCTTGCCGAACTCGCTGATCTGCGCGCTGAACGTGTCGGTCCACCGGAAGGATACATAATCGAATCGAAAGTCGACCATCGATGGGGTAAGGTTGCTACTGTCCTAGTCAAACGGGGTGTGTTGCAAAAGAAAAAATGGCTTGTTGCTGGTACGGCGTTGTGCAAAGTGCAATTGATCTGGCACTCGAAGAACGGTCGGCCTCTCGCCGAAGCACTACCGGGAGAACCCGTACTCGTTAAGGGATGGAAGGAGTTGCCGACGGCGGGAGATATGTTGTTGGGCGGTACGGATCCGCATTCGTGCAAGAAGGCGGTGCAGAACAGGAAGCGATTGCAGGAGCAGAAGAAGTTGATGGAGGATGTAGAGCAAATCAATGAGGCGAGGAGGATCAAAGCTCAGCTAGATGAGGCTGAAGCTAAGTGGGAGTTTGAAGAAAGACAGAGGAGGAGGGCGATCAGGTTGGCGGCGGATGATGGGAAGGATCCGTTGGCGGTTCTTGCTATGGGGGGGTCTTCGGCGCCCGATGCTGTGCCAGAGGTTGTCGAAGATGCCATTGCCGACGGAGTTTCTGCCGACAGAGGATCGACCAAGAAACACTTCAACGTAATCATCAAAGCTGACTTCACCGGTACCCTCGAAGCCGTAGTCGGAGCCATCTCTTCCATCGGCAACGCCGAAGCGGGAGTCAAAATCATCTCCGCCACCGTTGGAGAACCAAACGCAGCCGACATTTTCAAAGCTAGAGCTCTATATGCCGCCGTCATCGGCTTCAACGTGACTCCCTCTAAAGACGTACTCGAAATGGCAGCTCGAGCAAACCGAACATTCGTACCCGTAATCTTTTCCGACGTCATTTATCGCCTCATGGAGGAAGTTTCTTCCCACGTTTCTGCCCTCTTACCGCCTTTGCTGGAAGCGAGGGTCCATGGAGAAGCGGTGATCAGTCAGATCTTTGACATCATTCTGAAAGGGAAAATTTTCAAGAAGATTGCAGGATGCAAGGTGACCAATGGAACAATAACAAAGGCGAACTTGGTTAGGATTCTGAGGGGCAGTGAAAGGAAGGAAGTATGGAGAGGAAAGTTGGACGAGTTCAAACATCTAAAGAAAGATGTAACGGAGATGAAAAAAGGTACAGAGTGTGGGATGAGTTTCGACGGTTGGCAGGAGTTGAAAGAAGGGGACGTTGTGCAGAGTTTTAGTGAGGTTGAGGTTAAGAGGAGTTTGTAACGTTCAGGTTTTGAGATCGAAGCCTTGCGGCACAGTCGCGATCAGTCTTAAGTGGGTCTTTGTGCCTGGTGAGCAGCCATGAGCAAGCTTGAGCTTCCTTTTGGATTGCTTGCCTCAATATTGTTTACGCTCTCCATCACGAAATGCAATTGGTAGTCTCACAATGTCGGTCTTTCGATGAGCAAATCATCACTATGATGGTGAAGGTAGAAAGCAGGCCGAAACGGTAGCGCCGCATTAGGCATGTTCAACGGCAAACGCGACTTTAGGATGTTTAGGGTGAGGCAGTCAATGGAGTTGATGAGTGCGTGTCTGACAAGGCAGCACAAAGAAGACTCGCAATCAGAAGAAGTAGTACGGAACAAAAGATCATCGCATTTCAAAGACAAAAAGGAACATTCAAGTGAAGTAAGGACAAATGAGAGAAAAGATTGAGAGGAAAACCGGAGCATGTATAGCGAAACGTTCTGGAACACTTTTTCTTTTGCTAAAGCTTCTCGCCAGCTTTCGCGAGAGAAAGAATAGCAAAAGGAGATGGAGAGCAGATGGCAAAAACTCGAGACATGCCTTGCTTTTGGTGTATCTGGTTTCCACTCTGATTGAGCGAGAAACTCTGTACTGTCAAAACAAAAAGGACAAGGCTTCGGCCTTCTGATTCTCTCCCACTACTCTTTCGCCGCTTTAGAGCTGGAGAAGCTGCTTGATGGAGCCACCGGTGGAGCTGCCGTCAGCGGTCTGTGCACCACCCTGGTTCGAAGTGATACCGTTGCCGTTGATGACCTTGTCGTTGGTCTCGTAAGAAGCAGAGCTGCCACCGTGGGAGTCGGCGTTGGCGTTCTGAGCACCGTAAGCGTAGGTGGCCGAGGGGATGGCACGCTTGTTGTTCTGGCTAGCCTGCTGGTTGTTGGCCTGGCCAGCGTGGACGTTCTGGTTGACAGTGCCGGCAACAGCGGTGTTGTCAGCGAACTGGTCGGGGTGGTAAGTCCAGAAGTAACCAGAGGCGACCTGAGGACCCGAGGCGGCGTGAGCAGAAGCGTCACCCTTCACGTTGACGTTCTGGGTGTTGCCCTGAACCTGCGAGTTGACGTCGCCACCGTAGTTGCGGCCCCAGAAGTAGTTGAGGTGTTCCTTGTTGGAAATCTGGGAAGCATCCTGAGCGCTCTTCTGGTTGCTCGAGCTGTCCTGGCTGACGGCACCAGCGTGGCTGGAAGCGTCAATGCTGACGGGGCCGGAAGCGTAACCAGAGCCGACAACGTTGACTTTGCCACCCTGAGCGTCGGCCGATCCCTGCTGAGAGGTGATCTGAGCAGTACCCTGGCCTTGACCCTGGATGTCACGGCTCCACAGGTTCTCGAGCTGCTGGCTGAGCTGCTGGGTGCCGCTCTGCTGAGCCTGCTGCGAAGCTTGACCATTCTGGTTAACAGTTCCGGCCGTAGCACCGTTCTTGACGTAAGCGGGACCATTGCCACCGACAAGGTAGGCAGAGCCACCCTGAGCGTTAGCCTGGCCGTTCTGGTGGATACCCTGGCTGATACCCTGGTCAAGGTTCTGGAGCTGACGAGCAAAGAAACGGTTCAGAGTCTCCTGGGTGAGACCCTGAGTGGCCGACTGAGCACCGTCTTGGTAGCCGCTAGCACCCTGGTTGACGCTGCCGGCGGTGGCAGTGCCGTCGACAGTGGCGGGACCGTTGTTGCCGTAGATGTAAGCCGAGCCACCCTGGGCATTGGCAGAGCCGGTTTGGTCAATACCCTGGCCGATACCCTGACCGAGACCCTGGTACTGGCGCTTGCCAAAGAGCTGCTTGAGACCCTGCTCGATGGATCCACCCTGACCGTTATTCTCAGCACCCTGTGAGCCACCAGCGGTGACAGAGTTGCCAGTGCCGCTAACAACGGGGCGGTTGTTCTGGTACTGGAAGCTGCTGCCACCGTAGCCGTCAGCGGAAGCACCTTGCTGGCCGAAAGCCTCGAACTGGCGCTTGCTGAATCCGAGCTTCTGCATCAGAGACTGCGAGACGCTGCCTCCAGTTCCGTCGTTCTCGCCGAACTGCGAGCCACCAGTGGTGACAGAGTTGCCGGCACCAGAGACAACGGGGCGGTTGTCCTGACCCTGGCTGGAGAAACCACCGAAGCCGTCGGCGCTGCCCTTTTGGGAGCCAGAGGCAAAGAGCTGACGCTTGCCGAAGCCAAGCTTCTGAGCAAGAGTCTGCTGGATGTCACCACCCTGACCGTTGTTCTCACCGAACTGAGAGCCACCGCTGGTGAGCGAGCTGCCGCTGCCAGAGAGGACAGGGGTGTTGGTCTGACCCTGTTGCGAAGAGCCACCGAATCCATCGGCGGAAGCACCTTGCTTACCAGAGGGGAAAAGCTGACGCTTGCCAAAGCCACCGCCGAGCTTCTGAAGCTGAGAGAGCGACTGCTCGATCGAGCCACCCCGACCGTTGTTCTCGGCACCCTGAGCACCACCAGCGGTCAAGCTGTTGCCAGCACCAGAGAGAACAGGAGCGTTCTGTTGGCCCTGGAACGAGTCACCTCCGTAACCGTTGGCCGAGGCACCCTGTTTACCCTGAGAAAAGTGTTGGCGCTTGCCGAAGAGGCCAGAGCCGAGCTGCTCGAACTGCTGGAGACCTTGCTGGATCTGTCCACCAGTGCCGTCGTTCTGGGCCTGCTGAGCACCACCAGCGGTGAGCGAGTTGCCGGCACCCGAGAGGACGGGAGCATTGGACTGGCCTTGAGCCGAAGAGCCACCGTAGCCGTTGGCGGAAGCACCCTGAGAGCCCTTCTCGCCGAGGAACTGACGAGCCTGGAGTTTCTGAAGGAGGTCCTGGGTAATCTGTCCACCTTGACCGTTGTTCTCAGAGCTCTGAGCACCACCGGCGGTGAGCGAGTTGCCAGCTCCGGAGAGAACGGGAGCGTTACTCTCACCCTGGAGGGACGAGCCACCGTAGCCGTCAGCAGAGCCAGACTGCTTGCCGGAGGCACCAAGGAAGGGAAGACCACCACGCTTGCTCTTGTTGGACTGGTTGCCCGTACCGGCGACCTGAGCGTTGGCGTTGTTGTTGTTGAGCAAGTTGGCGTCGACGAGGTCGCCAGTCTTGGACTCGTGCTCCCACGAAGACTTCTTCTTGTCCTCGTCGCAGTCCTTGTTGGACTGGTTGCCAGTACCAAGGATCTGGAGGTTGGCGTTGTTGCCGTTGAGGGCGTCGAGGTCGATCAAGTCGCCAGTGGAGCCGCCACGCTTGGACTTGTTGTGCTGGTTGCCAGTGCCGAGAGCCTGGACGTTAGCGTCGTTGCCGTCAAGGGCAACAAGGTGGACGAGGTCACCAGTGGAAGTGCGCTTGCTCTTGTTGGACTGGTTGCCGGTGCCTGCAACCTGAACGTTGGCATTGTTGTTGTTGAGCAGGTTGGCATCGACGAGGTCGCCAGTCTTGCCGCCACCGTCCTCGTGATGGCTGTCACTGCCAGACGAGCCCGAAGAGGGAGCCGAAGAGTGCGAGGTAGGGGGAACCTCGATAGCAGGGTGCGAGAGCTTCCAAGCGTTGTCGCTCGAGATCTTGACGCCTTGTTTGTTGGCCTGGAGCGAATCGGAGGACTGAACAACGTCCTTGCCTGAAGCCTGCTGAGAGGTGGACTGGGAGTTGGACTGGGAGACGACGGGGGCAGCACCAGAAAGGTGGGCAGTGGCCACGGAGGCGACGACGAAGGCGGTGAATCCAGAGTTGAACTTCATTGTGAATAATAGATTAGAGGGAACTTGAGAGGAAGTGTCCGAGAGAAGAGATTATAGGATCGAGAATAGAGAATAGATAGGAAGTGTCCTTGAGAATGCTTGAGAATGCGGATGCGATGATTTGATGATGAGAAGAGGAGGACTGAGGGTCAAGATGGTCAGGACTATATAGCTTTCGACGCGAGTGGAAAGAAACACAGGAAGACTGTAGTGGAACATACGGCGAAGGAGCAAATGCGTATGCAGCGGAAAGCTGCTTGTTCGTGCTCGAGAGCATGGCTGTTTGTGCGTACAGCGAAGGCTACAGCGGAAATGATGTGCATCTTTGCCAACTGAGGGTAGAGGACGAGCTCTGGTGTAGTGCCGTGACGTGCAGCGAAAACTTTGTACGCAGCAAGGACAAGCACTTACAGCGAAAGATAAGCAAGAGACTGCTGTAACACGCATGCTCGACAGCTGTGTATGGCGCAACCTTCACCTCGTAGGCTGTCATTAACAACAAGCCAATAAGATGGCGTGGATCGAGGGTTGTCGATGGCGACCGGGAACTTTCGCTAAGCAAGATCGAATCTCGGATCATATCGCAAAGGAAGCGATGAGAAAATCGTCTTGCCGGCGTAGCGATGGGAACATGGTCTCGCCAGGCAGTAGCGATGGGAAAGTTCTCATACCCATCGGCTGTTGAGTTCGGCAGAGGTGGCGAGGCTGGGTGGTGGTCGAGGAAGCTCGATGACGTCGAGAGCACGAGGTCGGAGGAGGAGGACGCAATCGAGGGCGAAAGGACTGAAGAGGTGACGGGGAGGAGTATCTTTCGAGTGCACTGGGAGAGTGATAATGATGGTAGCGTGAATGCCAAATGAAGTCAACCGCGGCAGATTGTGCAGAGGCAAAGGCGCAACGTCTGAGATGTACGAATACGGCAATGCAAATGTCACTATATCGTGGTGAATGCGAGGACAGCTGGATGATGGCGATGACAGAGCTATTTTGGGCGGCAAGCGGCAGGTGTGAAGCCAGCGCACGTAGATGGTCGTAGAAGCTCAAGAGGCGCAACTGCCGGCGTCTTTGTGTTCGCACTTGTTTTTGTCAGTTGCGGCGTCTGAATGTCAAAATAGAAGAAAGTGGGGGAAGGAAGCTTTGCGAGGGAAAGCACGGCTGGACATGCATGTATCAGTGGGTCAGCAGGGTGCTGGCTGACTGTTTGCTCTATGCATACTGATCTGGAAGTGGCATGATAGTAGTCTGCTGTTCATCAGGACGTGCGGCGATGCATCCGTGATGTGCTTAGACTCGACTGTCAAATTGCGCAAGTTTGGCAACCGGCTCAGGTGGTAACCCCGCCATGAGCCACCTTAGCAGTACGGCAGTCATTGATCGTCCGGTCGCAAGCTGTCATCCTAGCCGAGTTCGAAGGTTCCCATGCATTCTCGAAGCGATCATCTGTCAATCTTCGTTTAGACCGATTTAACCGAACGGCGTCATCCAGAAATAAAAATCTACCTCGCGTAGAATTCCGAACAAGTGAGCAGGCGAACTTCGCGGATCCGCCTGCCGGTGACTTGATGTCACACAATTATGCTTTGAGTCTTCGCGCATTAGCACGTTCAGGTGACAATCAATTCACCTAGCGAGCTGTGGGAAGCACGTTGACGTCCTCCTCCCCCCGGCATTGCGCCTTTCAGCCACCAAGACCCTTGCATCCTCCTTGCCGGTTCCGGCCGTCATTGTGCAGTGCGAGCGGCATCTTCCGGCCTGTCAAGACCGCAAAAGCTTCTATTTTGAAAGCTGTCACTATAACTCGTCTCGAGGTAGTAGTTGTCTCGCGAATAGATCCGATGGGAAAATTTTGGTTCCCGCTTCGTTTCGAGAGTAGAACAAGGGTTCCTGTTGTACTGTAGATCCAAGGATGAGTCCCTTGAAGATCGAACACGGTGCTTCGATGATCTGTTCGACCGGAAGGGTACGCTCGAGCAAGTCGTGCGGACTGACTTGCCCAAATTGAACACTTCTCCTTCTCTGTTTCGGTTTGCCATTGCTGAACAGAATCTTCGACCTCCCATTGCCACTTTCCCTCTTTCATCCTATCCATCATCTCTTCGTCCATTCAGCGATCGCTTCAACAATTGCCCTACACCTCAACCTCAAGACGTTTAGCAAAACAGCGACCAAGATGAAGTTCGCAGCAGCTCTAGCATCGATGGTGACGCTGTCCATGTTGATGGCGTCGAGCAAGGTGAAGAGTGCACCTATTGCTGTAGGAAACAGTCGATTGGATCTTTTGATTCGAGGCCTTGGTGATGCGCCTCTCGTTGTTCTTGGCAACTATCAGAACGGTGACGACAACCAGAGCGGTGAAGGCAACACCCAAACGAGCACGAGCAACACTAACGTTAGCGGCGACGGCAACTCGGTCAGCTCCAACTCTGCTGGCTCGACCCAGAGTCAATCTCAGAACGCCAATGAGGCCAGCGGTTCCAGTGATCAACAGCAGCAGCAACAGGCGCAATCGCAAGTGGCTAGCTCGCAAGGCGCTCAGTCTGCTCAACAGCAGGCTCAACAGCAAGCTCAGTCCTCGTCTTCTGCTGCTTCGAACCAACAGCAGCAACAACAGACGCAGTCTCAATACGGACTCCAAAACCAAGGCCAGACCGAGTCTCAATCTCAGGCTCAAAACCACGGGTCGTCTTCCAACAGCGGTTCGACCCAGACTCAAAGTCAGAGCCAGAACAGCGTTCAGAACACCAGCCAGTACGAGCGTCGTTGCAAAGTCTACTATTGAAGCGTCTTTCCTCTTTGAATGTTTTTCTCCTTTTGCGATAGCGTTGCTCTATCAACGTCTCCCCCTTCGTCACTGTACCCTTTGTTCGTTTTAATCGCTCGATTTGCTGTACCCCCATTTTTTGCTTCCTTTTAGTTGAAGATTCCAACTGCACCAAAAAGTGTCGGGACAACGATTCGGGCAGGGTTTGTAATCCTCAACGCTTTTATCGAATTTTATTTTCACTTTCACAAAATCGCGCTGTGAAAGACTCACGCTTGCCATTGTTCGCTCAGCATGATCATCGAGAAGATTGACTCCTACTCCACCTCGCCCGGTCGTAAGGTTGAATACCGGAGCAGTAGAAATCACTTGACCCGCGCACAGCCAAGAGGCCTAGCTCTCATCCTTTCACAATTGGCGGAGGTGTTTACAGTTGCCAAAACAAGGTTCACATGCTTGCTGGTGAACGGAGTCAGAGCCGTTTCCGGCTCCGCACGCTCCATCTAGCTGCGAGTGGCGAAAACAGAAGAATGGTACTGCCAGTCTGGTCAACACACACACACACGCGCCACGATCCTGCAGATCGGAAAGCGGTATGCAAGCGAAGATTCCCATGCACACGTTAAACGAGATTTTCGCCTGCCGAGACAATTTAATACCCGAAAAAGATAGTTTTTCTCGACCCAGTTTGATGGGAGCGCCACAAACAACGGAAGTCGAGGTTTTGCCGGTCGCAGGCAGCTGTCAAAGGTGGTAACCGCTGCCCCTGCCTGTTCGAAGCTTGATGACGGTGATCAGAGTCATGCGTGACCAAACGCGTGCGACCAAATGGCAACCGCTGCTCAATACCGTAGTCACTGAGCCCACCTCCTGAACTGCTACAGTGGTGATACAGACGAAGCGACCTCCTCCAATCGGACAGCAGAGAGCCGAATGTTCCCACGGATTTCTTGTCAGATCTTCGGCTAGCTCTACATATCGTTCTCGACAGCGAATCGTTGGGCAAGGAGGTCAGATGACGATATCGTGCCGAGAGTTCTGTGGTTCTTGAGCCGCGCTAGCGACAGAGAGAGCATTGAAGGCAGATGAAAAACGATGCTCGACACGCGTGGTGATACGGATACTGCGAGCAAGTTCAGCGCTGACATCGGGTTGTGTGCATCGAAAAAAGGATTTTGTCTCTGCGACGACTTGATTCGAGCAGCAAATACTGGTGTTTCGACAATGTAGAATCTTTGAGCAAAAGAAGGAGAGGCCCCCCTGTGTCGGCCCAGGTCACCCTTTGACCTTCATATATAACATTGGAGCTCGCCCAATCACCGCTCCGCAAAGCCCTCTCCTCAACAACATCAAGCCTTTCCTTAAAGCTGGTATCAAGATGAAGTACTTTGCACTTTCGATGGTCTCTGCCCTCGCGCTTGCCAGCCTTGGCAGCGATGTGTCCGCACGACCTTTCCCTCAAACTCAATCCGACACTCAAACGCAGCCCAACGCTCAACAGGCCCCTTCCTCGGGAAGTCAAGCTAGCCAGTACGGTTCAGCTGGTGGATACGGCGGCACTGCCAGTGCAACTCAAAACAACGACTACTCTCAAGTCGCACCTGGCAACTCGGTCGTCAACGGCGGCGGTCAGAGCGCTTCCCTTCAAGGTCTCGCTGGCAGCGTTATGCAGGGTGCCAACTCGATCTTCCAACGTCGTCAGGCAGGCTCACAACAAGCTTCGGCCGGAGGATACGCTGGTACTTCGACAGCATACCAAAACAACGACAATTCTCAGGTTGCGCCCGGTAACAACGTTCACTTTGGTGGTTCTCAGTCTGACTCCAATCAGGGTGTCTCTGGTACCGTCGATCAGTTCTCGAACCTGGCCAAGCTGGGTAAGAGGGTGGTGAAGGACGACAGCGCTCCGTCTTCGGAACTTCTCTCTCTTTTCCAGAACGGCATCCCTACAGAGATGCTCGCTCGTGCTGCTGAAGACAGCAACAGCGGACTGTACATCGCCAGCACCAAGTTTGGCCCCGTGCCCAACGGTGATGCTGCCCCCACTGCTTGCGCTCAAGGTGGACACGAATGTATTCCTCACTACATGGGACTCGGACCAGAAGAACGTCCTTCTCACCAGGCTGACTACAATGTCTAAGCACGCCACCCCCATTCACATACTACTACCGCTTTTTCTCGTTATTGTAGCCTCTTGAATCATAACAGTGAATCATTTCCTTCCACAGAGACGAAAAACGATCGGCCGTATGCGAGTGCCAAGAGTGAGCCGCACTGGCCAATTAGAAGAATGAACAAGTCCGGCGTCTTATATTTTCAACGGAAGCGAGGCTATGACAGCTGTCGAAAAACCCAAGACAACGGCTGAAATTGCAGATGATTCAGCCAACGTTTCTCGCTTACGGCCCACCATGCAGTTTTTTTAGGAGAATGTGAGATCGCCTTTGTGGAACCAGTGCTGATCAGTTGAAAATCGGTCGATCGATCGAAGATTCGATAGCCTGTTCCTGTGCCGATGATTTTCAAGAACAGGATCTTCGTCTGAATTTCGTGGATTTTCCCATCGCTAATTAACCGACCGTTCGGGAAAGCTGTCAAGCGACTCGCGCAATTCGCTTCTATCGCCATTTATAGTTGCGACGATAAGCAAGCATGCACTGTGCGGTCATGTCTGAACTGAACGAAGTGACCGCTTCTTGACAGCTCTCACAGTCTGGTGGGCCCTCCGCTCTTCACCGAAGAGTGACAGCTGAATGACTGTCAAATGCCGCCACGGTTTACCCAGACCGCATGGACGCCGTCCGCCTCTTCGAGCTAGGGCCTCGCTTGACAGCCCTTAACGATCCTCGTCCATCTTTCCCTTTCTTCCACTCCACATGTTGACACGCACCCAGACTTGACCAAGATCGCAGACCCTCGTCTACCGAATGTACTATACAGATCCTCGCCTATGTTCAAATCTAGGCTTCCGAGATCTCTGCCTTCCGAGAATCTGTTCAACATCTTCGCGAGACATGTTCGGCAGCATGCTCTTCGCTCTTGGTGGCCACGGCGACAACGTGCATGCTTCTCAAAATCACGTCACGAGGAGTGACAGTAGAAGCCCGCACTGTTGACGCCACTCTGCCCATTGCAGCTACCGCTTTCTTGGCTCTTGCTCGCTCGCTGGAGCCGCTGCTCACGTTTCGCTGCAGCTTACAAGTCCTGCGACGTGAGATTAATCTGCACGTTCTCATCTGCTGACAATTCGCCGTAAGCGTGGTCACAAGCATAGCGATACCGGTCAACCTTGATGCGTATCGCCTCTCGACTGTCGAGCTCTCAGTGTTCCCATGACCGTGTTCGAATCGTATGACTTTGCGTCGTGCTCGTACGCCCACGTTGATGCGATACCGCGTAGACAGCATGTTTGTCACCACGATCTCTTTCGACGGGCAAATTGGTTCTTCGAGTTTGACAACGCAGCACCGGTGAGCGCCAACCCTTTCGCCGGCGTGATTGGCTCTAGTCTCAAGATCGCTTAGAAGGTGACGGCGTCCTGTCCAGCTGCGCCGAGTGCTTCTCCTCTGAGAGCCTTTCGATGCTGAGAATCGCGATTTGCTACTCCCTCACCACCTTCTTTCCCGCTACTATCGTTCATTTCCTCACCACAACTCACACCCATGCAAGTTGACGCAGCCCTACGGA
This sequence comes from Anthracocystis walkeri, assembly GCA_928858565.1. Lineage (NCBI taxonomy): Eukaryota > Fungi > Basidiomycota > Ustilaginomycetes > Ustilaginales > Ustilaginaceae > Anthracocystis > Anthracocystis walkeri. The sequence goes on from CAKMXV010000007.1 coordinate 455,972, forward strand.
TACCATCAAACCCTTTCTCCATCCCTTTCCTCGGATAATAGCCTCCCGAGACTGGTGGTAACTTTCTCGCGCTCCTCGACCCGAACATCCTGATTTCTTTTCGGCTGCTCGACACCACCCCATCCGAGACTTGAATGGTCATCCAGATACGCTCACCCATCCGAGCACCATCTCGCCAAAGCTGCTGTCTGCCGAAGTGGACGGCTATACAATCGTATCGTTCTCGTCTTGCGTCCAGTCATCGTGCTCGATGCTACGTGGAAGCTGGTGGCCACGTACGACACCAGCGGATTCAGATGCGATACTGATGAAAAGGCTGCCGTGGTCAGCTGCTTATCTTTCAAATGTTGCTTCGGCGACTTGGCATTCTCATCATCTATCGAGATTCGACTTATAAGTGGTCACAGGACCACATCTCATTCGAGGCGTTAGAGCAGAGGTGGCCGTTCAGAGTGCTGGTCACCTGTGTGAAAGCTGAGGCCGTCTCTAAGTCGCCGCGTCTCTGACTAAGTGCTTGCGTTTCAAGCAAAGACTTTTCGCTTTCGTCGTCGACCAAGTCTGGTCTCTTTACCAAGCAAGTGTCGCTATAGTCGGTATATAACTCGGATAGTAGATGTGACGTCCCTCTCCTTTACCTCCTCCCACACGAAAGTAGCGGTTGCTTTCGAACGGTCCCTCCTCCTCCTCAATATTGCTCCCTCAGGGTTGTTCGTCAACATGGCAAGGCCGTCCTTTCAAGATCCCTCCCTGGCTACTCCCGAACAAGTTTGTATGCTAGGTCTGTACGCAGTCGGCGCTTCACTGCTCAGTACCATGCACCAAACTCCTTCCACATACCCAGCTCCCGAGAGCTTTGCCCCCAAACACGGCTTGGAGCGCAAGTCGATGGCGGTCGAGAGACCCGTCTCGTCAAAGCAGCTCCACGCTTTCCCTAAAAAATGTGTCAAGCAGAGTCAGCGAAAGGGCAAGAGTCTTGATCTCTTTTCCAGTGCTTATGCTGAGCCCCCTCCGCGTCAGCCTTCGATGCACGACTTTTCGTTCAACGCGAGTCGACTCGGCATTGCCGGTGACGCTCTGCATGCTGAAGTGCCTCCGAGTCCCCTTTCGAGCTGTGTCGAACTTCCCGCCTTCCGAGAGGCAGAAGAATCGCACCCTTCGAAAGGCTGGTTGCACTACTTGACTCCGTCATGGATCAAGTCGCAGTCAGACGACGATGACGATGTAGCTGACCGTGTTGGCAAGAAGGCGCTCAAGAAGCAGCGTTTCCGCTCGCGTCTGCCTTCCGTCGCCGCATCTTCTCGTCTGAGCAGCGATCTGCTTCGGACCCCGATACGAGTCTTTCTACTTCCTATGTGCCAGCGAGGCTAGGACAGATTCCTTTCTTGCCACGCGAGGAGGACGCTGTACGGCAGCCTCGTGGGAGGAGTATGAGTCTCGACGTGCCCAGACTCGCTCGTAAGAGCATGAGTGCTTTGCGTGCCAGAAAGCCTCCTGCAGCTACAGTCAGGAACGAGCCAGCTCCTCGCTCGGCTGAAGCCGTCTTCTTGCAAGGTCGCGATTACCATACGTGGAACCGTACAGGTCTGCAAGTCAGTCAAACCGATGTTCCGTTGCAGGACCTGCCTCGCGAGAGCACCAGCTCGAGCGAGTCGGACTACAGCTACGACCGCAGACACAGTATCAGCGGCAGCAGTGGTCACGAAGGACTCCACGCCCGAGCTCGTGGTCACAGTGATGGATCTTATGCCAGCACTGCTCCGTCGACTGTCACTGAGACCGCAGTCATGTCCGCTTTTTCCGTCGACTCTCACGAGAGTGGCAGCGAAGACGACCAAGAGTCTGAAGACGAGGACGATGATGAAGACGACATCGAGTGGGAGAGGCCAGCGTTCCGTCCTACATGTGTCTCTCCGATTGCATTCGAGCATATGCCGGCTTCTCCATGTGCCAGCCGCGGCCACGGACGAAGCAGCTTCCAGGTGGGCGGCGGGGAAAGGCCTCGTCTGCCGTCGTTTAGCTCTCATAGCAAGTCGCCGTCGAAGGACTCTTCGAAAGTCTCGTTCGGAGCTTCGATCCTGCGTAGTCCTCGTCGTATGACCTCGGCATCGTCGTTGGGCGCAAAGAGCGCAGAGTCGGAGAGGTCCAGCTTCAGCGAGCGAGCCAGACGCTCGTTTTCGCAAGCCCGAACCTTGCTCACCGTGCCATCTCCTCGATCGGCAGCAGCAGCGGGGCGACGTTACGCAGCTGGTGATGCTATGCGTCCGACTGCCGTCTTCCTCCAGCCCATCAACACCGGTGTCATCAGCAGACCTTGCCAAACCACGCCCGATCCGGTGGCAAGCTCGCGCTCCAACTCGATCGCCATGACGTGCTCGACGACCAACACTATCGATGGAAGCTCGGTGCGATATCCGTCCTTCTACTTGGGCACTTCCTCTGAGAGCGGCTCTGTCACCGGAGGCAGCAGCGGCAACAGCAGTGGCGGTCGAAGCTGGGAGTCAACGGCACCTGAGCTAGCTGCACTGGAAGAGCTTGTGCTGACCGAGTGCAAGTACCTTGCTGATCTGCAGCTCTTGCTGGATGTCTACGTCGAGGGCTTGCGAAGGATGGGTCTCATGACACCTGTATCGCTCGAAAAGATCATTTCGAACCTGGACGAGGTGATGGCCTTTTCCAAATTCTTGATCGACACTGTGCGAGCCTACCTGCCAAGAAGGATGTCACCACCGACGTCGATATCTTCGCAGCCGAGCAACAGCAACGGTTCCACTCAAAGCCAGCCTCAACAGGTTACAGGCATGCCCTTCCTGAGCGAGCCCGATTATCTTGGTCTCAGCACCAAGCTGGTCAATGAGCTTCCCGCTCGGATGGAGGTCTACGCGAGATACTGCATGGCACACCACGGGGCCAAGGAGCGACTCGCCTTTGAGCGCGAACTCAGGCCAGCCGTCGCTACCTTTATCGAGCTGACGAGGAGCACAAACCCGACGTTGCAAGGGATGGACATGGCGCAGTTCCTTGTGCTGCCTGTGCAGCGTGTCACCCGATACCCGCTGCTGTTTGGCTGCCTCGCCAAGGAGTGCGGTAAGCGACGTACCGAGGGCGACGAGCTGCGTGAGGAGGACGAAGACGCCGAGTTCGCTCAACAGAGCGAGCTGAGGCAGGAGCGTGCGGAAGCCATTCATGGCAACTGGATCAGGCTGCGTGACGTGAGCTCTTCGATCTGCGGACTCACTAACTTGGCTATGTCGTACCAGCAACAGCCTCCTCGCTCTGAGACCTCGCGATCTCGTCCGAGACCGTCTGTGTCCTCTCCACTGCTGTCGTCGTCCAACAGCACTCCCTTTGGATCGATGCACCTGGCTACACCGCCACCGCCAGCGCTCGTGGCGAGAGACGAAAGCACCGCTCTGAAACCTGCCCCTGCAATTACCGAAAGGGATGTCAAGCCACGGTCGTCAACTTTCTCACCGTGGCGTAAAGTTTCAGCCAAGGCTTCTGACAAGATTTCTGGCAAGCGGACCGAGTCTGTTGGAATGCCCTCGGCTTCATCGCGCACTGTTAGCATTTCCGCTCCGTCAGCGCCGTCCTCATCAATGTCGTCGGATGGATCATCGAGCTCGCTGCTCATTCGCTTCGTCAATGCTTTCAAGCATCCTTAAAGCACATAGCGAAGATCAAGGAACGTCAACCATAAAATATCAGGCACAGGAACAATTTCACGCATTCGAAGGAACAGCGTTTTGGAGAAACTGAGCTCCATATTGATAATTATTTGGCATGAGGCGACTTCAGTTGAGGTGTGCCGTTCAATACGACGGCTGTACTTGCATGCTTGGTGAATGAAGCGTGCCGTTCGGCACCGGGCTAAGGCTGGGATCGGCGGGAACATCTCAGTATGGACAGCGGCATCTTCGTGGCGACAGTCAAGGCAGGCAGTTTCGTCACTCGTTGCACAAGGCCAGTCACACTTCCATTGCTAGCAATATATCTCCGAAGATCATGGCTCAAGAGCCACTATGCAAATTTCTCTAGGCTTTTCCTATTGCTGTGCGAAGATGCAGAGCTTGACTGTGGAAGTTGCCCGAGCTGTGCACCATCGGCCTCCGCGCCGTCATTGGTGGGGGGTGGCGCGTATGCAACTCGCCAGATACTGAAGGCAGGGACGTCAAAGATGGCTGTGATCTCCTCGAGCGATCGACCCGTGGTGTCCGGAATACACAGGAAAACGAAAACGACGCCAATGAGGCACATGCCAGCAAAGAATGCAAACGCACCCCATCGGTCGAGTGCGACGAGCATCGAGCTGGTTGCGCGCGAGCACCCAAAATAAAGCAGCCAGTGCCATGCCATGTAGAACCCGTAGGTAAGTCCACGTACACGCGTCGGGAAGAGTTCGGCAGACAGGAGGTAGGGCAGCGAGAACCAACCGATGGACCATGCGACAGCGTGGAAGTAGATGGCTACGATGGCAAGACGCGAGACATTGGTCAATGTTGTGGAACGCTCGATTTGAGCTGCGGACATGCCGTTGGTGACACCAAGGTAAGCGCCTACAATGGTGAGCGTGACTAGTTGCATAAGGATGCCGGTGATCAATGAACGGCGGCGTCCGATGAAGTCGATGATGAAAAAGGCGGTGAGCACTGTCGAAATGAATTTGACCAAACCGTAGCAGCCAGTGGCGAGCAGCTTTGTGGTGTCACCTGTAATTCCCAGGTAAGAAAAGATGGTGGGGCTATACTGTGTAATCGAGTTGGATCCACTCCACTGTCCAAGCAGATGTGCGACGGTAAGGATCCAGAATCGGCGACGAGAGTTGGCGGTAGCAAAGATCTCTCTGGTAAGCTGCCACATGCTTGCGTCTTCGGTTGCGTGCTTTTCTTCGAGAACGCCGCGCTGCATCACGTCAAACTCTTGTGCCACGTACGGATGCGTTTCATCCAGGTTGCGCAAGGAGACGAGGTTCTTAAGAGCTTGTTCGGTTCTGCCCTTGTTCAGCAACCACCTAGGCGACTCTTTACAGAAGAAGGAGCCGACCAGCCATATGGACGCAGGAATCAGTTGCATGTACGTGCAAAGACGCCATTGCATCGAGGAACCATCGGGCTGGTGGTGCTGAGAGGCATATGCAAAGAAGAAGCCAAAGACAACACCCAGCTGCTGACAGGCAGCAAACTGCAGAACCGCCAGACCTCGAATGCACGCGGGAGCAATCTCGGCTGCGTACATGGGCGGCATGATTGTGCAGGGACCGATCCCAAAACCGCTTATAAAGCGAGAAGCGTACAGAGCGCTGAGGTTGCCGGTGGAGAAAGTTTGGCCGATGACACCGGCCATATAGATGAGGGTAAAAATGCGGAGAGACCACAGACGACCGTACATTTGGTTGACCTTGATGCTGGCGAAGGCGCCAGGGACAGCTCCGGCAGTTGCAATCGAGATGACCCAGCCTTTGACATCGGCTTCGGCAGCCTTGCTGAGGCGGTTCCAGCCAAATTCCTTGCGGAAGGAATTCATGACAACGACGGACGCGATGTTTCCTTCGTCCATACCCTTGGATGCACCGGCAAAGGCGATGATCAAGACACTGAAGATAAGCTGCCACCCGAAGATCTCCCGAGGGCTTTCCTTGATGGCTTTCGCCGTCTTCTTGACCATGGATTCCGTCATATCTGGTCCTAGGGCTGTGGTGGCCTCTTGATGATAAAAAGAAGTATTTTGAACGGACTTGAGCGGCAAGGCAATGAAGGACCGTGGGGTCAGATGGAGAGTTTTGCGGAAGAAAGGAGCCTCACTCCTCCTTGATGTCGGACGAAGATGCCTGATGCGACTTTGGGGGAAGATGGGTTGGTCAACCGGCAGGGACGGGTCATATATAGTGGAGAGTTATCGCGGAGCCCCGCACTTCGTACCTAGCAGACACGCTCATGTGCGTGGATCTTGGCACAAATGGAAGAGGAGGGTATATTCGAGAAAGCAGCTCTACCACTGCTTGAACTGTTGCGTCCACTCTGAGCGTTGCAAAGCCACGTTGCTGGGAAGCAAACGGAATGCACGGGCGGGATGCTGCGATAGCCGTCTCGGCCAAATAGCGAGCAAGTTAAAGTGGACAAGACCCAAAGACTCGGGCTCGAGTATTGCTCAGACCAAGCTTGGCCTCGACGTGTTCTGTCGGAAGAACAATAGTAGATTGTTGGGCATGGTTGCCACAGCGCTGGTCAGTGGCGTCAAGAAGGGCAACCAAGTTGCAGTCGCCGACCGCATGGTATTGCCCGGCGGTTATCACGGCACCTGAATTTTGGGAGTTGAGAAACTAGATCTCCAGACTGTGCTCTTTCAAGCAATGCAGGCAAAATGCGGGGCGAGAGGCGGGGGAGGTAAGTCGGTCATTCTGCGAGGCATACAATGTGGGCGCGGTTATTTCCCCGGATCCATGCCTGTCGGTCAAATACCGAGCAACGCGATGATTGGAGTTCATTGCCCGCTCAAGAGCGGTTGGCACAACCATTTGTTGTTTCTGGTTGGTAGCACACCCGCTCCACACGGTCCGCAAACGCGAATTCCCAGGTGTTCGTCACTTGCAGACTTGCCGTTCATTGGCGGAAGGGCCATCGTTCAACACGATGCGGTTACGTCGGCTAGCTATCATCAGCTCGCCTGGTGCGTGATGGGATGGCTTAAGACTGAAGACGTACGCTCCTCGCTCGCCATTGGGACTGGTACGGTTATCATTGCCGAAGAAAGCCTGCGTAGCTCGACGTTTGGTAGGTGGCTTCTTATAAAGCCCCGAAGCATCCTTCAAACACAGCTTGTTCAGACCACCTTATCCTGATAAACCACTTCAAGCAATCCATCGATTCCAGATCCGCCGCCAGCCTACTCTCAATCATGGCCGTGACCACCCCGATCTCTTCTGCACCAGAAGCCGCGGCTGCCAAGCAGCTCAACAGACCTTATGTTCCTAACCCGGTCAAAGAAGCGCTGGCAAGGAACGAGTTGACCTATACTCTTAGCATCAAGCTCTTGCGCACGAACGAGGCAGTTGGCATTGCACACCGTGCCGGTTACAACAACATCCTCGTCGACCTGGAACATTCTCCATTGACGCTGGAACAGGCCGGCCAGCTGTGCCTGGCAGCCCTCGCCCGTGGCATGTGTCCCATCGTTAGGGTGCCGCAACTCGAAAGGCACTGGATTTCGCGCGCACTTGACAGCGGTGCCTTGGGAATCTTGGTTCCTCATGTGAGTCGCGACGCTTGCAAATCAAAGGCTGAGCATTGCTGTTGCTGAACAGTCAGACTGACGTTTGATCCCTCTTCTTGTGCACCTCACATCAAACAGGTCAAGACGGTTGAAGATGTGCATCGAATTGTCTCTTACTCACGCTTCCAGCCAATGGGAGAGCGTTCTGCTATTAGCGGCCTGCCGCACCTTGGCTACCAACACTTTCCTACCGTCGAAGCAAACCGAGCCTGCAACGAAGCTACACTGGTCATCGTGATGATAGAGACGCTCGAAGCACTGGAGAGCGTCGACGAGATTGCCAAAGTGCCTGGAGTTGATCAGTTGCTCATTGGTTGCCAGGATCTCACTGCAGAGATGGGCATTCCAGGCCAAGTTGACCACCCGCGACTCGCTGAAGCATTCCAGCGTGTGACTGACGCTGCTCGTGCAAATGGGCTGTCGGTGGGCATTGGCGGTATCCCATCAAGGCTCGATCTGCTGGAGAAGTTTGCAAGGATGGGTGCACGCTTCATCATGGCCGGAACGGATCAGGTTCTGCTCACCGCCGCCGCTACCGAGAATGCCGCCAAGATGAAGGCTTTGAGTGACCGTTTGCAAGCTTAACCGGCTCCAGAAATGATCCTTCGCTCACTCGTCCTCACACAAGTCTTGTATATTGTGCGCATCTTGTTTAAAAAAATTTCAGAGAAAAACAGCTTAACCGAATCCGGAAGTACAGTGCTTGTCACAAACGTATAGTGCGCGGCGAGAAGATCCTGACCAAGCAGCGTGCACTTGAATCTATTACAATGACCGAGTACAGCTCCAGCTTATGGACGCGTTTAGAGCTGCTCGCCCGGATACAGCGGCAGCGTTCCAAGCGCATCAAGCAGATCCTTGTCGTTGATGAGGGCATCCAGGTTCCAATGCGAGGTACCCATGTTGTCGTCCCACAAGACTCTTTCTGGTGCCGGTACAACACGAGGCTGATGCAATGTACTGCTCGTACCTGCTGTTGACGGTTGTTGATCCGAGTCAGGCGGTAGGTGTGGTGTTGGCAAGGACTGGTTCTGAGTCGTGGAGTAATCTTCCTGGCCTATCTCTGCATCCAATACTTCCTTGAACATGGTGTCGAGATCCACAAAACCTAGATTCCATTCATCTTGAAAGCGACTGTTGAGGCCGTCGAGCGGAGCATCGCTTGCCGAATTCGAGGAGGATTGTTTCGGCGTGCCTTGATCAGCACCCGGGTGAGCTTTGCGTTTAGAACGTCTCGAAGGTTCACTGGCGACGACGCCGTTGCGTGGCTGTTTCTTGTCAAAAGCGGGAAAAACATCGCTGACGTTCCATGAGGCAGAGGAGAAGACCGTTGAGCTGGCGTCATCCGCGCCGTCAAACCTTTGCTCGGATGCTGTCTCGGTGAACATGTGGGATCTTGTGTGGTGCTCCGCGTTAATTCTTTGGGCGAATTCGAGCAGCGCCGAGGTGCTCTTGCGAATGGCAGGGGTAAAGCTAGCCGAGACGCCTAAGGCGTGGGCTGTAAAGTTGAGTCTGGCAGCAGCCCGACGTGCGGTATCAAGGCTTGGATGACAGACATCTTGTGCATGGACAACGGCAGCAATGTAGATGCAGCACCCCATGAGCCAAGTCATACGGTCAAAGGAGAAGGTGTGCGACCACATTTCCAAGAGTGCGTGGATCTGGATTGCTGCATCCCTGCAAATCTGAGCGTCTTGTTCATCATCCTCACTCTGACGCATCTGAGTATGTACCGTGCTCGAATCTACCAGGCTGTCGACTCGCATGGTCCTGGATGGCCCGCTGCGTCCGTTGCTGTGCAGCAGAATGCGACAGACTTGGTAGACCATGTTGACCGATATGATGTTGGGAGGACGACTAACAGATTCACTATCAGGATTCTCAATGGCAATGTGATCCGGAAGTTTTCGTTTCCATTCCGAGAGGCGCGTGCGAAGTTTGACAAGCACATATGGTGTTTGTGCGTCGATGCTGGTGTAGCTGTGGGTGCGATTGCTAAGCTCGAGAATGTCGCCAAACAGGGCAGCGAGGCAACACCAACATGCAAATGTCTCGTAGGGATAATGGGGAGCACGACCTTGGATTGTCTCTGCCGGAGCGCCGTGGGAAGCGTCACCCAGGGCTGCCATGACGGGAATCTTGAGACCGGATGGATCGTGAACGGTCGAAGCTTGCGAACACTCCGGCCAAAACAGGGAGGCGTCGCTGTCCGGCTGACCGAAGCAGACGCTTTGGATGTCGCCTGGCCATAGCAGGGCGGGTTTGCGACCAAGTCCAAAGGCAAGCGTCTTGTCAAAGGTCATGGCGCTCCAGAACAAGCGCCATGCGCGACGGGTTTCTGGGTCTCGAAGAGCCTCGGCTTGTCTGGGAGACGATGCAATCGACATGGCCATCGAGGGGATGCCTAAGTCCTCAATCATACGTATGGAAATACCAGCGTAGACCCACGCTTGTGTGAAAGACCCGCAGGCGGCCTGTCGACTTGCCATCATGAGAATGGCGGTCGTGTCTGGGAGCGTGGGAGGTAGATCAATCTGCTTGTAAAGCAGTTGCTTTGCGCGCGTGAGAAAGATGCCGCCCACCTTGTACTCGTTGGATGAAGACGTCTGAACAATCGCTCTATTTGAGAAGCGTGCTGCATGGGCCAGCAGCGTGAGGAGTAAAAGAGGCGAGGCATAGCGCGGCTGATCGGTTTGAAGGTGGGCCAGATCGTATATGAGGGCATCACGGTCGACAAAGCAGTGAAGAGGCCATTGCCAGGTCCAATGGATGTACTGGAGATGGTCGATGAGATCGACGGGAAGCTGACGGACGAAACGCATCTGATCGTCGGCGTCAGCGTCCGCGCCAGGTCTGCGAAAGCTTTGGAGAGCCAATTGGGCTGGTACACTCGATGCAGTGTCAGATGGGCTTGGGACCATGGGACTGGATCTAGCAACTGGGTTTGCGGACAAGAGCGATGCTGGAGAGGTCAATGACTGATCATTGACGGATTGAGCATCGTGAGACTCGAGACTGGCAGTGGCATTGATATTGGTGTGCGAAGCTCTGCTGCACTGCCACTGGGACAAGACGGTTGGAAGCGTGTTGGGATCGTCGGATAGCATTTGTAGGAGGCCTTCTGCCTTTGCAACTCTGGCTAATAGAACCTCTGCGGAGCGATAGGAGAGAGAAGCATCGTATGTGCATTCCACGTGATAGACCTGAGTGCAGTTGCGACATGCTGGCTTGTTGAGATCGCAGCGGATCTTCTTGCGCCTGCAATTGGAGCAAGCTTTCGGTAGGACTCGTTGGTCTCGAGGAGCCATGGTGAGCGCGATGTAGAGGATGTTGGCGTGAGTACCTAGGATAGTTGGTGAGTGGGCCCGAGAAAGGAGCAACTGCCAAGACGAGCCGCGTGTTTGTCTTGTCCGCCTATGGCAGCGGCAGGCAAAGCGTGTTTGATGCAAAATGAAACCGATTGTGCGTGATGTGCAAGGTAGTTGTTGTGATGAGTATTGACTTGGATTGAGGCTAGAGCAAGCGTACCGTTGTTCCGTGGCTTAATGATAGCCGTGTGAGAGGATCAAGTCTTGCCAATCGGTTTGTCAAGTACTTGGCACGGAACATGCTGCTGAAACACGTATGCTTGCTCAGTCAACGCTGGGTGGCAGCACCAGCAGGATCAGCTTGTTTGTCATGATGTCGACGAGTTTCAAGTTCGAGATGCGGAGAAGGGTTTCAAAAGGCGGGTCGCACGAGAGGCTAAGACCGTGAGCGGTGACCATGAAAAGGTGGAGCGGCAAAAGCGGGGAAGCAAATTGATAAAATCAAATTTTGACAGCGGAGAATCTAATTAATTTTTATTTTTCTTCTCAACAGGCACGCAACCGGCGCTCGCAATTTGACCGAGACGCAGAAACACCGTTTGTCCAACCATGCTGCTCGCTGTAGCCGTTGCATCTCGACACGCTTTTTGTTGGTCTCGTAACCAACAGAAGCGGTTGTACTTTGATTCGTTCGTCAGAGATAGAGCAAGTGACTGACGCTGTCGTCGGAACGGCGCGCTTTCTGATACAGTCGAACGGAATCGTTCGGCTCTATCGGAAAGGCTCTGCACGCTAGTCACCCCACGCTCAACGCTGCCTTGACCCGTCGTACAAGCTGCTCTGATCGTCGTCACTCCATATAAGGCCAGACGTTCAAGTTGATAGCTGCTTCCCTTCTTGTTCCTCTTCCCCACCTCGTCTTCTTTTGGAGCAGCCATCCTTTCAACGCTCGACAAGATGAACTTTTACCCAGCTCCTCCCGAGCACACTGCGGAGATCTTCTGCACCATTCCCGAGTCCTTGCGATGCACCGGTCAGCAGACTGACTGGCGTGGCGGCTCCAACCCAGCTTCGCTGTCCATCTTCCTCGAGGGTCCTACCACTGATGCTCAGGGCAACCTGTACATCGTCGATGTTCCCTTTGGCCGTATCCTCAAGATCGACTCCATCACCAAGCGCATCGACGTCGAAGCGCAATGGGATGGTGAGCCCAACGGTCTTGCCATCACTCACGATGGCTACATGCTCGTCGCCGACTACAAGCGTGGTTTGTTGCTCTTCGATCCCAAGAACAAGACGGTACAGCCTTACCTGCCTCGAAGGAACCTTGAATCCTGGAAGGGTCTCAACGATCTTGTTGTCGACAGTAAAGGCTGCGTCTACTTTACCGATCAAGGTCAGACCGGCATGTCCGATCCCACTGGTGCCGTCTATCGCCTCAATCCCGACGGCAAGCTCGATCTTCTTCTCGACAATGGTGTTTCTCCCAATGGAATCGTCCTTTCTCCGGATGAGAAGTGGCTCTACGTTGCCATGACTCGTTCCAACTCGGTCTGGAGAATGCCCCTTCACCCGGATGGCACCACCACTAAAGCCAATCTCTTTTTCCAGTCGTTTGGCAACAGCGGTCCGGATGGTCTCACCGTCGACTCGGAAGGCAACCTGTTCATCTGCCACCCTTCGCTCGCCATGGTCTTTGTTGTCGACAAGCATGGTCTTCCACTTTGTCGCATCAAGGGCCGTGGCAGTGGTCTTGTGTGCAACATCATTTTCGGAGGTCCAAACAACGACATTCTCTTCTTCGTCGACTCGTTGAACGGTCACATCTTCTCTTATCAATGGCACTGCCCCGGCGGCACACCCAAGCGAGCTTCTCGAGCCACAACCACGCCTTTGAAAAGCGCTGGTCTCCCGGACCTCGTTGTTGACCAGCCTACACGTCTGGTCAACATCACTGTTCCTAGTGCACCGGCCATGAACTGCGATCTGACGGCGCCCAAGTCGACCTTTGCACCTACCTCCGTCCAAGGCCAGTCGAACGGCCATGCCAATGGTCATGCCAATGGTCATGCCAATGGTCATGCAAATGGTCACACCAATGGTTACCAGAATGGCACCTCGCGCCACACCGCTGGCAAATTGCCATTCACAGTGTATGCTCCAGACAATTTCCACCCTGGCGGAATTGAACGCGCACGAGAGTTGTTCGAGACGGTAGTCGCCATGGGCGATCCCGGTGTGCAAGACTGGCCTCAGCACGCTGATGGTCTCATGAGCCGTGCTATCCCAATCACAGGAGAGCGAATTCGCTCGGCAACCAAGCTTCGTGCCATATCTAAGCAAGGCGTGGGTTTCAACACCATCGATACAGAAGCTGCAAAGCAAAGTGGCGTCATCGTCGTCAACACACCCGGTATTAATGCTTCTGCTGTCGCAGAGCTAGCCTACGGATCCGTCCTCAGTCTCAAACGTCGTATCACAGAGGCGGATCGACGCCTGCGTAGCGGCGAGAGTCTCGTTGCCACACAGTGCATGGGCTCGAGCCTTTCGGGTAGCACCATTGGTATCGTCGGTATGGGCAACATCGGCAAGGCCACCGCACGCATCTTTTCTCTAGCGAGCAACTGCGACATCATCGCCTGCGACCCTTTCGCTCCCAAGGATGCTTGGTCCGATCTGAAGCACACCCGCGTCGAGAAGCTCGAAGATCTGCTGGCCGACGTCGATGTTCTATCTCTCCACCTGCCTTTGACGCCCAAGACACGCGGTCTCATCAGCAAGGCCGAGATAGACCGCATGCGCACCGGCGCGGTCATCGTCAATACTTCTCGCGGTGGCATCGTTCACGAGGCCGATTTGTTTGATGCTCTCCAAGCTGGCCGCATCGCAGGTGCAGCTCTCGATGCTCTTGAGCACGAACCCGCTTCTGCGGAAAAGTACGGCAAGACGTTGTACACGCTCAACAATGTCGTGTTGACCCCTCACTTGGGAGCTGCGACCACCAAAGTCCAAGAAATGTCAGCCAGAGCTTGTGCCGAGCAGCTGGCTCTCGTGCTGAGCGGTGCGCCGGAAACACAGTACAATAGAGTTGCATGAGCATATACATTTCATCCTGGCATCCCCACCCATTCCATCAATGTAACCATCTTTCGATTGTCAATTCAAATTCGCTGCGAGTTCCACTCTCTCTTGTCCCATGAGCGCAAAGGCTCGGTCAACTAGCCGGTGCGAGTCATGCTTGCAACTCGTGCGAGGTTGCGTGAGCGCCAAGAAACGCTCGACTGACCCACTCCATAATCATATGCCTCAATGACAGTATCTGTGCTTTTTCTTTCCTTCTCACCAGATCTAGCCGCAATCTCACTTCTCACCAACACCAACACTCGTGCGATGAGGAGCTGGGACAAAGGGAAGCGGCTGGTCCATGCGTTTGGGCTACTGTAACAAGATTGCCAAGCCGAGGCATGTATGATGCCCACGCCAATGTGATTATACCTACGCAGCCAAGACCCGTACTCGCTTATTCATGTTGTAGCGGCTATGCGTCCCGGTCAAAATGCGATTCGGTCAAAATGCGCGTTTGCCGAAACCATAGGGGGCCCCACACCGACACATACCGATCAATGTGGACACGGCGATACTGTTTGCCCACAGCAGAATGTCGTCCGCATTTCGGTCATGTGAAGAAGGTTCCACGCATAACAGACTTGTAAAAGAGTTCCCCCGTGTTTCAGTCTTGTGGGGCCCCCAATGGCACCCTTGAGAAGACCCTTGCAAATAGGACCATCATGAAGGTCTCAAACGTCCCCTGTTTGCTTCCATGAGGCTACTGCTGAGCCGATAGCTCGCCACCGAGCCTTATATAGGTCGGTATGTTTTCGAGCACAATGATAGACTCAACCACAGCACAAGACACGACAGACGCGCTACTCCTTCGAACAGATTCGAAATGGCTCCAATTGCCAAAGGTCTTTCAGCTATGCTCTCGCTGCTGAACCAGCAGCAGCAGAGCAAACAAACTTTTCTCAAAACGCTGCCTGCTGGCTACAACTCAAGTTTGATTTCCTTTATTGATCGACACGAGCTCGACGTCATCCAAGAGAGCTTCAACCGCTCCGTTTGGACGAGCCCTTGGAACGATACACTTTCTCCGGGGCTGTCCGCTTCGGGATACGATCATGTGCTCTCAACACCCTTTGTGGCCTATGATCGCCGCTTCTTGGACATTGTCGGGAAGCAGCCATCCATCAAAAAGCTGATGAACCTGGACCAACGTATTCACGAAGCTCCGAGCTACATCCCAGACACAAATCAATTTTTCTTCACGGCCTGGGGAGAGCTCGGTTCTGACTCGATTGATCAGCACAACTGGCAGTATTGGGTTGACGTCGGCGGCCTCGAAGATGATGCCAGCCAGATCAAGGTAAGTGCAAGCCGAGTCTATCTGTTTGATCTACGTGGGCTGAACGAGAGCATGCCAATTTCTTTACTTTTGCCCTTGTCTTGTACGCGATCTCATTGTTCAGTGGCACAATGTCACGTTGGACCCACCGGTGCAAAACGCGCACGGAAGTTTCTACTACAAAGGTGAGCTCTACGTTGCAACCGACGGTGGCAATGGCACGGCGCCTTCCCTTCACGTTGTGGACGTGAAGAACAAGACCAGCAAGCTTTTGCTCAACAACTACTATGGACATCAATTCGCTGGATTCAACGATCTAGCCATCTCGCCCGATGGAACCTTCTTTATTTCAGACACGAGCACTGGCTACGAACACAGCATCAACCCGTCCCCTCCTGGCAACCCCGGCTACACATGGATGTTTGAGCCTAGCTCCGGCGAAGTGCGCGCTGTGGGCAACACCCTGGACAAGGGCAACGGCGTTACTGTGTCTCCCGATGGCCAGCATCTGGTGGTCGCTGATACCGGTGGTGCCAAAGCGTCGGGCAGAAATCCATTGGGTAACCGCTCGCTGACAAAGTACAAGATCGAGTACACGGAAGACGGTGGTCATGCGATCACCTCTCCCGCGATTCTTGCTATTCCGATCGCAGGGCTTTACGACGGTGTGCGATACACGGGCAGTGGCAAGTACCTTGTCGGCGGTAGTTATGAAGGCCTGGATTTTTTGGACTCAGTGACTGGCTCCGTCCTGGGCACCATCAGAGTGCCGTTCCCCGACTCGACTGTTAACTTTGCTTTCCGCAAAGGAGGAGGAATCTATGTGGTGGGCAAGGGCGGTATGTATTCCATCAAGATCGCCGAAGAAGTTGCCTGGAGCGATCCTGCTTACTCTGGCAACTGAGAGAACTCGCCCAGAGGTTTCTTCTCAGAAAATGCGAGAGTTATTGCCTCAAACGAATAGATCTTGGTCAACCTTCCTCATAATAGCTCGAAGAGATACTTGCGATCGGCAGCCGTGTGCGTGAGAGTCCGAGCAACAGCAACCTAAGCCCAACAACAGAATATATTTCCGTCAGCTGAGAGCATGGGGTCAGACGACGCTCAAGGGTTGCAGGTGGCGTAATTGGCTCAAAATTCCACATCTACGTGATTTCCAGATCTACGTGAACTGCGTTACTGTAAACACGTTATGCTGCAGTTATTGCGCACGATTGATGAATGTGTATGGAGCACGCAAACCACAGCCGAGCTTCGCTCTACTAGCACGTCGTCACCTTTGACCTTGCCCCTATGGTCCAGCTGTGGATTCCGAAGCCCATCCTATCTTCGTTCTACCGCGATTGCGATCTCGAGTATCACTAAGGTCCCACGCGTAAGCCGATGCGTCGCCGTCCAGAAGCTGTTGCATCAGCTTCGAGTCTGCAACATCGCGGTGGAGCTGAGTCAAGAACTTTTGCCGAGCATTCTGTTCATCCGGAGTTGGATCTGTGTTGCCAAACAAGAGTGGCAAACATGCCCGGGCCTGCGGATTCAGCCTCTTGATCAGAGGCAAGATGTCCTTGCTGGAACCGCTGATGGTAAGGTGATAACGATTCAAGGGAGGTTGAAGCGTCTCGTCGTCCTTTGGCTTGAGCTCACTTCTTTCGAGCGCAAATCCATAAAAATCTCGAGACAGACATTCTTAAATCCAAGCTCTGGGTTGACGTCCCGCTTCTCGTCGCCCTTCTTCAAGGAGGGGCCGAAGAAGCGCGTTGCTGCCACATCGCTCTTCCTGTTCTTGACCTGTATGGCGACGTAGGAGACCTTGCCTGGTTTGAATTCATCGTTGAGCCCGGGTGGTCCCGCATCAGAATGATATATGGGGATCAAGAAGTCCCATCCTGGCTGATGCGTGTGACCATAGATCGTGCCCTGTCGCCACCAATACTCGGCCAGCGCCATGATGTCGAGCCGCGACTTCTGCCTTGCTGGGTCCGAATACACGTACGTCGGAAGTCGCAAGAAGTGCGTGAAGTTCAGATAGTACTTGGCAGCCCAATTTTTCAGCTGGTCATCCAGATTATCCTCGCCGAGCAGCTTGAACAGCCAATCCCGCAACGAAATTGGATCGCAAAGTGCATGGAAGCGGAGCAATTCGGTCTCTCTTCGGCCACCTCCTCTGATGACCGCTTTCTTGGCTCGCTTTTCTGCGACGAGATCGGCTGCGAAGCTGCACAGTAGTCGAACGCCCTCCTCCCCTTCTTCACCGAGTGTAAGACCAACTGCTCTATGCGCTTGCACCAAGATCCTCACAATCTCCGACCATTTTCCAGCACACGAAGGCTTCGTCATGCTTTGCTCCACCGACAAGCTGGGATTACGCAGCAGGAATGCCGCAGCCAGCGAGAGGGCGGGTTCCGAGACGGTGCAAGTGACGAAAGAGTTGACATTATCGTTGACTCTGCTGATGACGCGCAGATGGTTGGACGCCTGTTGTTGCAGGAAAGCAGTCGATGCTTGTTCCTTCAGGAAGGCGATGTTGCGGGGCTCGAGGTCTTCGTCCCTGCTGCTTTGCTCTGCTTGCGTGCTTGTGGAAACCTCGGTGGAGCCGGACGGGGCAGACGAAATCATGTGTACACCCTGGTGGCCGACAAAGTGAAGAGGCAAGCGTTGCGCCGCGATTGCCATGATGGCTTGAAACGAGATAGAGTCAGGATTTTCGATCTCGTAGTCGGATAAGGATGGCCAAATTCCGGGATATGATTTGCCGACAAGCAGCTTGACGAGGATGTTTTCGAGGTTCGGTCGTGGTGTTTTATCGGTGCGACGGTACAAGCTTGTATTCCATAGAGGGCGACCGAAGTTGCTCAGCGCTTCGAGCTGATTTTTGAAAGTCATGTTGCCCTTCCAAAATCTCTTCTTGGCGTCCTCAGTGAACGAGTTTCTGAAGGCGACATCAAAGGGGAGTTGGGCGAAGGGAGGTACGACAAGGAGTTGATTGCTGCTTTCTAGACGCGCCGAGGCCATTCGAACTTGAACACCTGCAAGCGGCGCCACCTGAGAATCCGTGTCGATGAAAATGAGCCACGTGTGCTTCGGATCGGCTTCTCTCCACAGCCGACGCAGAACAGGTAGCGTATGGCGAATCGGTAAGATTTCGTCGATCACCAGGAAGGAGAAGAAGTCATTGTCAAGCTTTTTAGGCTTTATGGGCAGGAGGCTTTCTAGGCGGTGCAAATTCTCCTTGATGTAGTTCTCTGCTGCGTCAGAAGCGAGCTGGGCTTGCGACCTGTTGTAGGTTTTGGCAGTGGGTGAAGCTTTTGCTGTAGAAGAAGCTTTCGATCGAAGGGTTCTTGTGGATGGAGTGAGTTTCCCCTTATTTGAGACCGGATCTGGTGATGGATCAGCGACTGTATCGGGCTTGTCGAACATTTCCCTTGCCAGCTTGTCGATCTTTCTGAGCAGATGCGTACGAAAAGGATGCTTGTCTGTTGGTTCAGAGCCAGAGCTCTGGTCCGTGGCGCCAAAGGATTTGTCGGGATCGGTTGGCGAACCGAAGTTCAAGTTGCTCTTTTCGCAAAACTGTCTTGAAGCACCATCACCGAACTTGTAGTCCTTGATGAAGTCGGGACCGTTGTGGATAGCAAGGGCGAGATGATATACTATCTTTTGCCAGCAGGCAGAGGGGTCCGCATGCCGACACGTGGGGATCGACTGAGTAGAAGAGAGCGAGACGCGCTCGGAGAACTCGAAGCAGCCACTATCCTTCATGCGAGTCTTGAGCGCATGTGCCAGCACATGGAAGTAGGCCCCTAGCCAACAAGCCAGTCTCTTGTGCTTTCGGAAGGGATCTCGCTCCTGGATGTGGAGGAAGTCGTAGACGAGATGGTCGTTTGGGGGGAACGAGACTTTGTCCTCGTGGCCCGGCGCGCGCGTGCAGACAAGAAAGCCTGCTTGATAAGCAGAGAGCTGGACGGCCAACTTGGTCTTGCCAGTTCCTGATGATTGCAAGATTGGAAAAGACTTACAATAGACGGCCAAAGGATGCTGCTTCATGTAGCTGTTGGCGTTGAGAATGTACTTTTGGAGCGACAAGTGGCCTTGCCCGTAGAATGGCAGAGCAAAGTCGTTTCGTACGTCTTCCGAGCTCAGCAAAGGGATGACCAACGATTCGTCGCGGCCAGGTTCGGTCGAAGTCAAATTCACTAGGCAGAGAAGTCGGAGGAGGAGCCTGGCGTAGTCAGTGGTTGTCGGAGGAAAGTCGGCCTGCAAGTCGTCACCGTTCTCCTTGACGGCCAATTCGAAGGCTTGCGTGTGGGTGTCGCTTGGCTTGTTTAAAGTGTCAGGCGAGCGCAAGTGTTGGTACACCTGCACCGAGACACTCGAAGGCTGATGCGCAGAACTATGATCGCCGGCTGTGCAATCCCGATAGTCGCCTTTGAGCTTCTCCAACACAGCCTGCATCTTGAAAAAAAGGAATCTGGTCCGCCACAACAGTTCGCTCTTGTCGATCAATTCGGTGAGATCGTTGAACATTTGAATGAGACTGGTTGGGTCGCAAATCTCAAGTGTTGCCGCTTTAATGAACGCCTCTTCTAGCCCACACAAGCAAGGTGTCATCGCCGTCTCGTGTGAGCGCTTGCGCGGAATCTGAGCGATAGGATTTCGAAGATTGATTGCAGAGGTTGACATTGCTTCGAAAGACGATTCCATGAGCTCGTGGGAATTGTAGCGCTGATCACGATCTCGATGGATGGATGGATAGAGTCAGAATGGAAACCGGCAAAGTGCGCACCCGATGAATGCGGTGCGTAGAACGGCTGGGTTAAATCGCAATCGGGAGATAGCTTTGTCAATCGGGCCTTGCCAACATCATTGCCGATTTTGTGAAGTTTTCAAGGCCGTGAGCGGTGAGTGCCGTTGACGCTCAATTGACCCGGCGGCGCCTCAAGCTATTACCTCACGTCTCGATCTACAGCAGCGCAGCCAACCAGCGACAAAGACAAGTTCGAAAAGGCCCACTTCGACCGTCACTGCCGCATTCGTCTCGATGGTGGAATTGCACGCACCAGCCTCTCCCACTCGAGCCACAATGCCTTTGCCGTCGACAAAGTTCAACCTCAAGGACGTAGGCGATGCCAAGTCGCTCATCATTGAGGTGTTCCATCCTACCCTCAAGACTGGCACCTCTCTCACCAGCTCCCCTCCGCAAACCGGCACCAAATACATCTTGCTTGGACTCGTCGAAGTTCTCATCGAGACGCTGCATACGAACGAAGACATTGAAGGTCGTTTCCCCATCTGGTCCATTTGAGATTACTGTAAGGAAGGGGCTCGTGACGTAAAGTCAAGGCGAAGCTACAGCAGACCGCTTTCGAATCGAGTCCTCATTCAACCGCCCACTTGCCACCCCTGTCCACGGTGACGTTCCCACCGATATGGGATGAAGCTGTCCCCACCGACCTGGAATGAAGCTGGTTCATGTCGAGTCATCCTGTCCATAGTGACGTTCCCACCGATATCCCATGAAGCTGTCCCCACCGACCGGAATGAAACTGGTTGTTGTCGAATCATCCTGTCCACGGTGACGTTCCCGCCAATATATCATGAAGCTGTCCCCACCGACCGGAATGAAGCTAGTTCTTGTCGAGTCATCCACCCGATCTTCCACCGAGCAGATCGAGCAACAAGTGCTGAACGAAGCATAGTGGGTCAAATTTACGTGGAACCACTTGACCCCTAAAGCATTTGTTGCACAGTAGCTCGGTACGCACCTCGGCCAGTCTCGTTGCTCCTATAAAGCACCCTTCACAAACCACTCTTTTCCATCCGCCATCACCGACCTCAAGAGCAATCCTGATCAACTTCTAGACGATCTCCATAACGGTCCAACCATGATTCCCAATTGGTCTCGCATCTTTTGCGTCGCCCTTGTCGCCGTCAGCTTTCTGGTGAGCTGTACGGCGGCCATGAACCCCCCTGCAACACAAGCCAGCTCTTCAAGCGCTCCCGAAAGACCCTCGTCTGTATTCGACTACATCCTTTCTCTTGACGTCAGAAGAATCAACAGTCTGCGACCTACCGATCCATTGTATGAAGACAGGCACGCGCATGCATCGCTTCCGTTCTACGGACGCACACCTCTGTACTGGATCGAGGCTTCACCATCTGCAGTTGAACAAGCCCTTCGCGACCATAAGAGCGCTGGTATCGTCGACCCTGCGATGGAAGAGGCCGCGTTGATCCAATGGGAACCCCCGAAAACCACCACACTTGCAGTCCTTCCTTGGGAGCAACCTCCGGTACCAGGGGACGGTCATCTTTCGCCTAGTCCATTTTCAGAGCCAAGGGAAGTCGTGAGGGTCTTTCAGCTGCCTCCCGAATACCACATTCTCAAGAAAGCCTTGACTTTGCCCCCCTATTATCATCTCAGACCCGCTCATGCGGAGAATCTCGATGAAGCGATCCATCTTCGAGGCATTCCTATCCTGACAGGTGAATATGACACGTATGCTCATAAGTATACCGCCTCACGACGAGCTCAGAGAACCTTTTGGGTCCAGAACGCGCCGCAGCAACACATGTTAATGGATCTTCGGGAAGACCACATGGTCGAACCATCTACTCCCGAACAGGAACAAGAAATCGCTAAGCTACAACACCTGCACGATAAAGACATACGACGGTACGGCCCTACCCTCGCATCACTCAAAAATGGTCGGCCTCTGAGTGACATTCGAGAACTGGCTGAGTCGCGGGTAGTGGCTCCTCAGTCCTCGGACCTTCCACGCTTGCGAGGTTCTGTCACTCGCCAGCGAATGATCATTGCTCTTATGAACTACGGTGGATTCCGACTCGACGCAGCAGATGCTCGTGGCAGGATGCGGAATTATGCCGTTAAGTTGCAACGAGCTGGTACGTCAAGCGGTGAGGATGAGTTGTCTCTTGTAATCAAAGAGCAGCATGCCGCGATAAACAAGTTTATTGGTGAGATCCGTCGGATTCATCTTTAAGTTCGGCGTGTCTTCAGTATAGCCCAGCACGATGCATCAATCTTCGACAAGATATCTCTCTCTGCATCAAACGAGAACGCAAACTTGTATCTCGTGTGGAGGGCGAGAGCGTCTGCATCTTCATACGCTAGTTTCTATTCTCATTCTCGTCTCAGCTAACCCTCCCTCGGTTCTGGTTCACTCGTCCTTGTGCCCATCCTGCCCCCTTCTACGCGGTCAGGGAACCTTTTCCAGCGTGCAGGCCTCATGCAATCCATTAATTTCCGCACAAAGCGAGTGTAGCTGAGATGTCTTCCAATGGATAGTGTTTGAATTGACGTTGTTTCTCAGAATTGACACGGCAGAGTATAAGGCTTAGCAAAGGTCTCGCAGATCGCTTCCAGCGCCCATACCGAAATAGTAGCTGTTGGAACGAGCTTGATTCGATGCTGTTCTTCTGTTCGACTTTGACGCTGCGTGAGCAAGTGTTGAAGGGTTTGAGTTCGAATGAAGGTGACGCGCACTTCGAGTGGGGAGGCGGACTGTATCATCTCGACGAGGCTCTCCCCATCGACGGACGCTGATGGTTGGCGTCATCAGGTGAAAAACCCAGCAAATATATACAATCGGTGGTTCGTTCGAACTCATATGGTGGTGTTTGTGCGCGTGCGTGCGCTGTTGTGCGAACCTTGCTCCAAGTTAGAAGAGTCAGTCGAAGAGTTGGTCAAGAACGGAGGAGAAGGAGGGACCAGAGAGCAAGATGCGCTGGATTCGCAAGTTGGGATAGGTGATGAGTTTGTCGGAGGGGCTTGGGAGCGAGCAGCTGCTTCGGCGAGCGCGATGCGTCGCGAGAAGCCTCGAGGAAGAAAGCCCTGGCGAATGAATCGGCGGATGAAGAGGCGCCAGTCGGAAGCCGTTTGCGCTGTTGAACGGCGAGTCGGATCGGAGCAGCGCGGGTGCAGCGCGCACAGAATCTTCAGCAGGTCCGTCTTCGCGAAAGGCAAAGGAGTCTTTCGTTCGTCGATCTCCAGAAAGAGGCGAATCACTTCTTGGAGGCGAGGGTTCTTGATGCGCTTGAGGAGTTCTTGATTGATATCGAAGGGCGCTGAGACCAGAGCAGGGGGATTATGGTCCGGGACACTCAGAGGATCCATGGCAGCCGGGTTAGTGGTCCCGTCGGCGGTGGTCGTGGTCTGTCGCGTCTGCGACCGAGTTTCGCGCATGGTTCCACCGTTAGAGCTTCTGTATGTACCGGCCGCCTCATCTGTCGACGAGGGATTGTCGACGTAGCGATTATGCACGTCTTCCATAACTCCAAGCGCGCGGTCAAAGGTTTCCATGGGGACCAGATCGGTGCGAAGCTGTAAACCTGCGAGACTGCCAGCAAATCGGACGAGGTCAACTCGGTCATTCCCGGGCCATGCCGGATACGTGACTAACTGCTGACCATCCAACAACGCAATGGAAACATGTTGACCCGGCTCCGTGGGGTGATCCCAGTGCAGTTTCATGGCAAGAGAACCCACCGAGGTTGTGAGGAGGCCATACGTTTGTCGCGCAAAGAAGAGCTCGTGGTGTAGTTGGGAGGCGCAGTTGAGGACTTGGTCTCCTTCTCGCTCGAGGCAGGAGTCGGAGTCATGGAACAATCGACGAAATTCGATAGTTCTAGTACGTCGGTAAGCGGCCTTGTCCTCCGGCTGAAGAAGGAAGTCATCAAAGTGGGTCAAGACGTCCCTGAGTCGATCAAAGTTAAGCCGGGTCGAGTCTTTTACTTCCATGACAAGGAAAGGGATGGCGCCTGGGAAGTTCTCGCGTCGTACCTCCGTCGACCAGCCGAGGGTGATATCTGGGATCGGTCGGATCCAGTTGCGCTTGACTAATTCGATGGCGGAGGCGTCCGAGGCGGGGTAGAGAGAGTACTGGTCAGGGTCCAGGGAGGGTGTAGCCGAGGAGACGCTTGCTGCGACGCTGTTGCTGAGGGAGTGAATAGATTCCTCCTCCTCCCGCTCCATCCTGACGTGTCGATCGAAGATCCTGTCATCTGTAATGTCGTCGCCATACCAGGTGAAGATACGGCGATCTTGAAGTAGGTGGGTGGTGCGGCGTACGAGGCGAAGAGCGTCGAGGAGTCGAGGGCAAACATCCGCGATAGGAGCAGTGATTGTGCGCGCAGTCTCGGCGAGTTCGTCGAAGATGGATCTGAGAGGATAGACAAGGTGTTCCAAAAGGTATCCACCGACATCGGCTTCGTTCTCCGCATCTTCCACGAAGCTGAGTGGGCGCAAACCGAGGAAGTTGTTCCTGCGCTCCCCGATAGTCCGAAGCTGTTTCCAGATGCCGTCCATCTCGGCGACAAAGTCATCGTCAAGGCGAGCGGTCAACGGGACAAGACGCCTTTCGCGGTCATCAGGAGTCGGGTTGGGTAGCATACGCTGTGGAACATGGCGGAAGAGATGCATAGAGTCTTGAAATTCGAACTGTAGTTCGACTTCTTGGGAGCAAAAGCGGGGGAAGTTGTCCATGATGAGAAGGGAAAGGAGCCGAAGTCATAGGAGGACAAGGCGCAGAGGGTGGACCATTGAGAAGGGAAGGACGGCGCGTTGCGAAGGGAGAGTGGGAACAGCCCGCGACAGAGCGAGCGCGCGAAGGAATGTGATGGTAAGGAGGAGAGAAGGAAACGGATGAACCGGTGAGAAGAGGGAAGCGTTGGTGACATTGAGTGTTCGAGGAAACACGGGTGAAAGGGAGAGGGCGGCAGAAGGTGAGGAGTGTGATGTGCGCTGTAGAGTGTGCTGTGCCTATAAACGAAGCAGAACAGGTGCACAAAGGAGGCAGTTGAGACAAGCGCGCGGTGAGGACTTACCTCGTTCCTAAGAAAGCAGAAAAAGGCGCGGTTGGAGGGTCTGAACGTTGGGCGATTGGTGTAACGAAAGATTGCAATGGTCGAAAGGCTAAGGGTCGAGGGGGGAACCAAACGAAGAGTCGCAGCGTCGACGAAGAGGGCAAAGAGAGCCGAGTACTGCGATGGTGGCGTAGACGGGACCAGTCGTGAGGCACGTCTAAGGGGGGTGAATCGGCCGGAAGAGGGTATGGGGAGGGGTGCGTGTGGAGGTGTCACGCTCACACACGTAATTGCATGTGATGGAAGTGAACTGGTATTGCGGTGTGGAAACTAACAGTGTGACGGAACTATATAGTAGTCACGTGCATGCCCGATACGAGAGGATCGGGGATGCTAGCGTGACAGGAGGGCGCAGTTGCTGACAGGCTGTTACGTCTGGATGCTCCTCTCGTCTCGCACGAGAAGTCACATTCCAGACACCCCTTTTCCACGCTCCGCTTTGTACAATTAGCTTCCTTTCCTCCGTCAATCCATCACCGTTACTGTACTTCGTCATTCGTGCATACATCGTGCATTTGTAGCGTGACACAGGCCGAGCCGGCGGCTTGAGCGACAGTCTAACATGTGAAGAGCAGTTTGCCTCGTTGCCGCTGAATACTGTTGCTACTCAGGCTTGACATGTCATCTGCGACAAAAGGTGATCGAAGCGGGGCTCAGACACTTGTAGCAGATAAAAGAAATGATTGCGAAAAGGCTATGAGTACAATTTTGATGAGCTGCGGAAAGAGATGTAGCGGCAAAGATGGATGCGCCTTGTAGAACGATCGTCGGCTGAGATTTGGATGCGATCATCAAATTGTTGAGGCCTAGGTGGCATGCCGAATCTGTCAAGCGAAGAGAGCAGATAGAAAGAAATGGTCAGTCAGTCGACGAGGTGGTGTTTCGTGAGATTCCAGGACGATGTACCTACCCGGGCGGTGGGCCAGGAGGGAAACCTCTGGGTGGAGCGATGGGGAAACCAGGAGGTGGACCGCTGGGCATGCCCGCGAATCCAGGTGGACGGAAGCCAGGAGGTGGACCAACTGGCATACCGGGGGGTGGTCTTGCGTAGGTCATGGGTCGAGCCATCATTGGAGGTGCGGCGCCTGCCATGGGCGGAACTGCAAGACCCATTCCTCGTCCCATTGGAGCGCCTTTACCGGGACCGGGCTGCATAGTTGTCTGTTTCCTGTCGTCAGCCGGTGGTGGAGCTTCGATGGCCATGCTGACAATGTTTTCTCCACGAAGAATGAGCAGGCCGAGGGTCCTCTTTTGTTCCAAAAGGGCATCTGGGGCACCGGCGGCTGCCGCTGCGTCTTCGTCGTCGTCGTCGTCAACAGCTGCTTTTCCAGCTTTTGTGGCAGCAGCGGCACGAGCCTTTGATTTTCTGGATTTGATCTTTCGGTACTCTTGTGAATCTGCGAGGACTAGGTTCATGTGCGCGTCGAAAGCGAGGAGCTGACCGACGACCTGGCGCGAGTCGTTGAGGGTGATGCGCAATCTATAGTTGATGAGCGACATCATCTTGCCGCCTTTCGGCTTCGTGGGAGGCATAATAAGCGAAGTGTAGCGTGATTAGATCACTGAGGATGTGCCTGGCGGCGATGCTGTCGTTCGTGTCTGTCGAGACTCTCGAGCGACAGTGGAACTGGAATCGACGACCTCTCTTTCGCTTATACACGTCGGCCGGTGTATGCGATGGGTCAGTGATGGCGTTCAAGTCAGTGCCAAATGCGTCCAGCGCGTGATCTTTGTCGACGCTTGAGTGTGACTTGTCCGTCGATGCTTTGCGAGGATGGAAAGGAGGGTTCGAGATAATAGTGGAAGAAAGAGATTGATGGACGTGCCAAACTGCGAATCGAAGGCTCGGAAAACGGCGTCAATCCAGCGTCACGTGTAGAAAGCTCTTTTTCTGCTATTCAGGACGGCACGGGAGGAGGTCTAACAGGTGCTGAAAAATGCAGGCTCGACACGTTTTGATTTTCGAAGACCGTGCGGTTCAGCTAGACCCTGAGATTCATGCCTCATGCTCGCTGATGCGCTGTTCCCCGGGCGAGAATTAGAAGTCATTGCACACTTCACCCCCTTCAGTCGCCATCACTCATGCAGCAGCAGATCTGGTCTTGCGATGCTGCGCTGTGGCTACGATCGAAGCAGCACGCTGACACTTGGGCTGGATAGTTACAGCGAATCTTTAGGGGCAGCTGGTGGAACCCGGCTTCCTTGCCGTTGCCATATGCGGCCCGATTATGCGCGCGTTCTCATTGTTTAATCAGTGCAAGCGAGAAAATGGCATGAGAACGGCCGCAACGTCGCGACGCAGGGTTCAACGCTTTGGCCAAACGATAGTCCATTTTGCACCTCCGATCGCAGCAACCCTCTCCATGCGAGGTCGAGAGCAAAGATCGGCGCAGCGGGGAAGCAACGGGGCTAACGAGGTTTGAATTTCGAGAAGTAAGCATCCAGCAGTGAAAGATCGAGTCGAGGAAGCCGCCGCCGCTGTGCACTTTGCTTCTTTTGCTTTCACCGGCAGAGGCATGATTGCGAACTTCGCTTATTCCGGGCTCTCGTGCTTGTCTGCCGCATGACATTTTCCCGCCCTCTTTGTTCAGCCCGTCAACGCCCAACTCACGCTGAACAAACCCCGCTGAGACCGCGACTTTTCCCCCAAATTGGTGTCGTCGTTGTCTCTTGATCGTCTGGATCGTCTGGAAATTTCGTCGTCTAAGCGGGGATATCTTGTGGACACTATTTTGGGCCTCTCTATCGCTTGAGCAGCTGACAACGCATGCTGACCGTTACGATCCTGGGTACGATCCGATGTGCGTTCGTGTGAGAATCGAGCAAAAGCCAAGGGAGGCAAGTCGCGAGAAGAAAGCGCATGTCGGCGCCTCCGCTCCATTCCGTGAGATCGTCAAGCGGTGAAACATTCCAAGTAAAGCAGCGATTGCTTCCTCATGTTGAGAGGCGACCGCAAGGCTTTTCCTCTTTTACCACAGTCGCCCCCTCCGACGAATGCTACCTTCCTCTTTCACCCTTTCACCCTTTCATCCTTCACCCCATCACTTTCTCGTCCCGCCAACTTTCCGCTGCCTTGGTCTAACGCTCAGTCAGTCACCATCTCATCGGCGGTCATCTTGTCAGTCGGCTGCTTTCCGATTAGCATCCTTTCTCTGTATCATATAGCGCGAGCCACTCTCTCACGCCGCATTCCTGTCTCGGTACCATCCATCGCAAGTCACAGCCATCGCTTTGTCCTCTACAACGGCACTCCCGAGCCAATCACAGCTGGTCTGCTGATTCACCCATCAGCCGTACAGCATGCCGCCCTTTCTATCCAACATCAGGTCGAGGACCAATTCCATGCTCGACAACATTACCGGAATCATCCCAGACTCGCCCTCCAACAATACCTCCAAGGAAGAATCGCTCACCTGCCGAAGATGCGGCAACCGCTTCAGAGATAGGCTCGAACTCAGCTCTCACTTCAACCTCTTACCGCACCATTCCGATTACAAGGATAGCTACAATTTCGACTCTTTCACTCGTCCAAAGGGCAGGCGTAAAAAGAAGCGCGACCAAAGCGGTGACTTGGACAAAACTGCAGCGCCCACCGACGTCGTCTCTCCTACCATCAGCAGCTTCAGCGAGTCTCAAGCTTTCTATCACGATCAGGACAGGGACAAGGAACACGACAATGAAGCTCGCCCCAACTTCCTCCGCAAGCTCCCTACTCTTTCCAACTTGAGCACTATGAACTTGAGTGCTCTGCCAACTGGCGACCAACCACTATCACCAACAGCCACCAACTACGCCGATGACGATGCCAGCCAGTCACCTAGATCCGCCAAAGCGAAAGGCAAGCAAAAAGCCACGCCTCGACTGCCTCGCGATGGTTCTTTCCAGTACGGTCAGCCGCTCGCTTCCTCGGATGAGGAAGACGATAGACCCGCTTGGGCCTCATCATCGAGGTATAACTTTGTCGACTCTCGTTCGCGTGCTCGCAGCGCTACGATCCAAGGTCTCACTTCCGAATCTGTTTCAGACGCTCTGCCATATCGTTCATCCTTCTCGACTGCCTCCAGAAGCAGTGGTGCCCTCCGCCAAGCCTCAGCACTTCCACCAAAGCTTCCGGACTTCGACTGGCAGTCCATCAGAGAAAAGGCGCTTCCTGCTTTCCCAGATCAGACTGACGACGACGCTGCATCCATCGCCTCGGACGCCAGCTTCCGTACCGCAGCATCCACTGACATGGGCGATGAGAAAGCACAATTGGAAGCTCGGTGTGCTGATGAGAAGAGCCTTGACGGATCAAAGGACGGTCGAGAGCGGAGCGAGCGGCTTTCGCGAGACCGCCACGCCAGCGAGTCCAACTTGTTGTTCGAATTTATGGGTGCTTCTCACGATGATGCACCTCCTTCCTACCACGAGCTGCACGGCGACACGAATCCATTCGACAATCTGGCACATGGCTCCCGTCACACTTCACGCCACATGGCATCCCGCTCTGACGGTTTCGCAACCATGCCTGCTACTCCGATCGGCCATTTCCACCACAATGCACCGCAACGTCCTCGACGCTCAACGAACGAGTGGTCGCTTTCTGCCACCAGCTCTCGACTTCCCCCTGGCGTTTCGTCCTCAGGCGACAATGACCGTGCTTCGTCCAAGTCCAAGTGGCGCAACGACGAGGATGATCTCTACAACCCAGCATCCGAAAAGGCGCAGAAAGGCCAGTTTCGACCGACCATGTCGTCCAAATTCACAGAGGCATCGTTGCCACCTCTCATGGCGTCTTCTTCCTTCTCATCCACACCCTCTCCCTCTTCGCCCATGACTCCTTTCGCCTATATGGCCGATCCTCCGCTATCTGCACCAGCGCTGGCACTGCCATACCCGCAACAGCCTTCCAAATCCAAGTCATCGGCCGGCCGCAGAAGTCGCAATGCCAGTCGTGCAAAGTCAGATGCTGCTGCTCCGAGCACGCGCTGTCCCACTTGCTTTGTCAAGTTTCCTTCGCTTGACAAGACTCTAGAGCATCTCGACAGCTCGGACTGCGGCGCCGTCGATTTTGAAAGCGGGATCGTGTAGCTGAGTCGCTGTTACATGCTGCAAGTAGATCTTTGTTCTTAAAGTGTGTGTAGAGGCTGGTTCGCCGTGTATTCCGCACAGGACATGCCGTGATTGGTCGCATAGCACGCAGCGCTGCAAGGCGACTGATGCTAGGTGCATTTGTGCGGTGCTGCAAGGGGATCTCGTTCTGTTTGCGGGGCGCCAAGGCGGAGTCAGTGCGTTTGCGGGGTACGTGCTACGAGCCAACGCGGTCATGCAGCGCCCGCTCGTCCCTCGGCAGGATAGCTCAGTCGCTGACTGTCATTCTTATGTACGCAAAGCACCTATCAATACACACAAAGCCTCGAGTCTTGCCGTATGCATTCTTGCCGTGACTCATATCATATGAGCAGCACATTGTCGGCCAGTCAGCGGGTGCCGATATGCATTGATCACTGAGACCTCAAACTGCAATCGCTGACTACTACAGACAACCTACCGTCACAACGGGTGGATTGGACGGCACGGATGGCGTGGGGGAAAGGTCGAAGAAAGGCGGGGATTGCTCACGTGGTGTTAGCCTGTTAGGCAACTAGCACTTCGTAATACAACGAGTGGTACGAGCTCTCGTGACATTCGCATAAAGCATGTCTTGCATCGACCAGTCTGGCGCGCTAATTCGACAGAAACGTACCACAGCTCTATCTTTTGCCGAGATAGTCGCTAGTCCATGCGTCTTGTCTCCGCCAAGGCGTCGCTCCCTAAACAAGCTGTGGCGCGTCCTTCTACTCAGGGTCCGCAGATACGAACTTATCAGGTGTCCGCGGCCTACATCCGATGCGCTCTACCTTCTAACTTGTTTCCCCGCATACACGACTACACTCGCTCATACTGTAGCTTTTGATCTTCAGTTCGGGTCGCTGCGCAATCAGACACATTTGCTTGGGTCTCGTCGACCTGCTAATCTGCTTCCCCAGAAATTGAGCCAGCGGAGACCTGCAGCTTCATGCTTCCCGAGTCTCATCTCACCCCGCTGTTGACATGCACTTACTGTACTGCTGCCCCACGCTATGCTGCTGTAGACTCGTCTCTGCACCTGAGCTCGCATTGAATGTAGAAATGTGCTTTGACTCCCACCAACGGGCTCAGTACTTATATCAACGACTTCCCCACACAGCGAATGCAGCCATTCATCCCCCACCTCATCTTTATTGTTCTCGCTCGCACTCGCCTCAGAATTCGTAACAATGACCGCCTCTGTCAAGACTTCGCTGCAAGCAGGCGTACAAAAGGTTCTCGACACCTACACCGCCGGCAACGGTCCAAATAATGTTCCAGGCGCCGTCGCCTACATTGCCGACAAGACCGGAAAGGAAGTTGCATGGGCAGCTTCTGGCCTCCTCCAGGTGGACAAGCCCGAGCCAATGAAGAAAGACTCCATCTTCTGGATCGCCAGCTGCTCCAAGCTCCTCATCTCCATTGCCGCCTTGCAGCTAGTCGAGCGTGGTCAGCTGAACCTAGACGACAGCATCGACAAATTCCTTCCCGAGGCTGGTCAGCTCAAGATGCTCAAGGACGGATCCACGCCCCACAAGATCCCAACTGTCAAAGACACTTTGTTGATACTTTCCGGTCAGGCTTGCGCTCTCTTCAATCAGGAACTCGCGGACTGGTTCGGTCAAAAGGGCCTGCCTCCAACCGCACACCTCGACTCGAGCCGAGCCAGTCTCTTCACACCTTACGCATCGCAGCCAGGTGAAGAGTGGAACTACGGCTTCAATATCGATTGGGCAGGTATGGCCGTCGAGGTGGTGTCCGGCAAGGATCTCGAATCGTACTACCGCGAAAACATCTTTGAGCCTCTAGGAATCAAGGAGATCACTTTCAAACCACGATCCAAGGGGCTCGTGGAGCGTATCGCCGGAAGTCACATGCGTGGCGAGAAGGGCGAGATCCTTCCCTTCATCCAACTCCTCTTGCCCGAAGAGGAGCAGATGGAAGCCATCTATCCCGGTGCGGGTCTCTTCGCTAATGGATCTGAGTACGTCAAGATTCTCGTTGCTCTTCTCAACGGAGGAACTCATCCCGCCGGTGGCACCATTCTCAAGCCTGAAAGCGTTGAGCTCCTGCGAAAGGATCAGCTCGAAGGCAAGTTGGTCGACGATCTTGAGCGTAAATTCGATCAAGTCATTCCAGCAGTGATCAGCGATAGATTCGTTGGCTGCCTCTCCCCTGGTCTCAAGAAAAACTGGGCCTATGGTGGACTACGATTGAAAGAGAAGCATCCGACCCGTGGACTCAGTGACGACTCTTTGAGCTGGTGCGGTGTTCAGAACAGTTACTGGTGGGTCGATTTCAAAGATGGCACCTGCGGCATGGTTCACACGCAGATGAGCCCCTTCCCCGACAAGGCTGCCGAAGATCTGCTCGCCGAAGTCGAAAGCCAAGTGCATGCTGCCTACGCCAAGTAGGCGCACAGCGTGATCCTCGACAGTCGGATCTGCTGCACCGTCCGTCTTCTCCGATGTCCTGACGCTGTACACATACACATTCTCACTGACCAATGTCGCGTTTAATGAAGAAAAGGTGCACCTCATCTCAAACTCATCGACGAGCCCTCGTTGCCTTTTGGTTGACCATTGTAACAGCTTCGTTCAGCCTGCGAGCCTCCGCAGACACGATGAATCGCTTCTTGTGGATCCGTGAACGTGCTCAGCAGCCGAATTGACGTAGACAGATCGCATGACTCGAGCCGCTGTCAAATAATGCAAAAGTCGGTTTGCAGCTCAACACCGAAGACGCCGAACGTAGCCGAGGCTATCTCTGTCCGGTTCAGCTTTCCGTTCCGTTGGAGAACTACCACAGAACGACGTCAAAGCTTCTTCTGTCGTCACTGCAGGAACGTCAATGTCTTGCATTTCCGCCGACGCCGCCACCGCCGGAGCTGGTATAACCGCCGGAAGCTCTTCTAGTTGCCTACGCAGCATTGATACGCCGAACCCACCTACACCAAGCGTATAGCTCAATGACTTTGCCTGTGCGAGATCGAATGCGCACCTCGTGGAGTGCTGCATCTAATCCGTGCACCCGTGGCCTTCGAAAAAGAGCATATAAGCTGCCTGATCTTGGCCTCCCTCCGTCTCCTCAGAATCATCAATACTGATCAGCCCTACACACGCGCGCTGGTCACTCACTCATCTGCAAACACACAATCAGCGATGCTCTCCACGTCCACTGTTGCCATCACGGCAGCCGCTGTCGCAATTGCCTTAACGTCTGCTGTCACTGCAGTCCCTTTCACCTCATTTCCTCCTCATGAGCAGCTACGTCGGCAGCAGTCGCAGTGCCAAAGCCTTGGCCAAGGTCCCCTGGGGTTCAATTCAAGCGCCATTCAGCTCTACTCGAATGCTCCGCCCGCAACCTACCTTGCAGCTCAAGACGGCGAGATCGTTGCAACCACAGCTGCGCCTTACAATGGAACCTTTTTCGATTTCATCCAATGCAACTACGATGCACCTCCGTACGAGGGCGAAGGCTCTGTGAACACTTACCAGGGCTACATCAAGGCTCCAAACGGCGACTGTCTCACGATCGATTCCTTGGACGGACAGAACATCGTTGTCAAGACAGAGGCATGCAGCTTCTCCGATGAAAGCGACCTTGGCGGCGTGAAAGCGAATCAGCACTTCCAATTCCAGCTGGACTCTTTCTGTTTCTACTACTCTGTCGTCTTTCTGGGAAGCACGCCTGGACCAGTCAATGCCAGCGATTTTGGCGAGGGAGGAAACTATCACTGGAGCCTCGGTAGCAGCAACGAGCTGGATGTCAGCTACCTTGCTGATGAGCCACAGACCGGCAAGCAGAGCGAACAGCTCATCGCACAGATTGGAAGCCAGTACGTGTCGGAGAAGCTCATGCCATACTGCCCTCTGGTCAAACAGGGTCCAATTGAGCTGTACAACAAGCAGACCGGAAAAGTGCTTCAAGTGAACGCTCAATCTACTGGGACCAAAGATAGTTTCGGCCTGCTTCTTGCCGGCAACGTTTACGTAGGCGACGTGTTCAACTTTTACAACTGCGACTCCACCTACATGGGCTTCCAGTCGGACGACAAGAACTGGTACGGTCATTTTATTTCGACTGACGTTGGAAATGCCACCCCCGGGTGCTACTACAAGCAGTACATCGACAATCTTGGTAAACATGGTGGTGCTATTACCATCGGTACATCCGATGACGAGGATTCGCCTAACAATCCTTGCGGTCAGATTGATGGTGGAATCCAACTTTCATCGTTCTTCCATCTTGCCGAAATTGACGGCCAGTTCGAAATCAACTTCTTGGGCTACACCACGGCACAGAAAGAGCCTCAGTATGGCTGGAGCCTGGAGAGTCTCGAAAGCGAGCCAAGCCAACAGTTCCTTGTCACGAATCTGACAAACACTCAATACGCACTGCGATTCTCCGACCCAGGCGCTTTCTAAAGTCGTTGTCGCATCAAATACTTTTGCACTTCTCTTGCATGCATGCGCTCACCATGGACAGTCTTGACGAACCGTCAGCCCCTGAATCTTGTTGTGTCTAGATACGATCAATGTGACGTTACATTTCGTTAGATACCTTGCATACATGAGGAAGTATTTGCGCCAAGTCGCAACGGAGCATAACAAACAGAAAAGCGCGAGTGTGGATATCTAAGCAGTCGAGACCATCTTCTGAGCACGACGCAGTTTCGCGCCAAAGACAAGGAGTACTGCGAGCGTGAGCAGTGTGAGAGCAGCAGTGACTACAGCCTGAACGACGTACGCCTTGGTGAATCCTTCGAAGGCCCATTCCGGTACAAAGAAGGGTGCTGAGAACGCCAAACAGCACTTGACAAAGTTGAACAGCGCAATGCCGTGAACAGCTTTGGTGATGTACGACTCGATAATGTACGTTTGCAAGATACCACCTGCGGCCGAGTTCGAGACGTAGTAGACACCGATACCGCCAATCACTTCAACAGGCCATCCTAGCTTGTTGTTGTAACCGATGCCGTAGAGCAAGAGACCAACAGTGAGAAGAATGACGTGCGGCAGCAGCGCCCAAAGACGATACTCGGGTACACGCTTGCCCGCGCTGGAACCGTTCGAGTTTCGACGCACGAAAAAGTTGACAGTCCAATCACTGACGTAGCCACCGGCAAACTTGCCGATCAGAGCACCAACAGCGGCAGCAATGAAGGCCAGACCGACTTGAACGTTTGTGAAATGCCAAGGTGGGCGAGGGAACACTTGAGGACTGACAACGGTGAAGCCGACGGACCACATGAAGATGACGGCGTAGAGGATCGAGGGCAGAATGAGGGGCAGATACATGGCCATCTTGAGAGGCGCGATGATCTCGTTCAGGAATCGAAGCGGTTCCTTCCAAGGGTACCAGGCGGCGCCCACACGTCCATAAGAGGAGCCAGCCTCGAGCGAGCCAGCGTTGGCAAGAGGTGGGGTCGAAGTGCCGTGTTCAATCGAGTTGGAGTCCTTCTTGTCCGACTCGTCGAATGTGGAGATCGCATTGTGGGGAGCGGTTGCGTCGGAAGCGGTTGTGTTGACATTGTATCGAGTTTCAGGGACGAAAAGCAAGATGCAGACCCACAGAACACCAGCAAGAATCAGGGTGAGGTAGTAGACTGAACGGGAAAAGACAAGAACGAGAGAGGGATTGTCAGTTGTATTGATCCTCAGCATCATGACAGCTCAAAGACGGTTGACTTACCCCATCGCCAATCCTCTGTTCGGGTAAGGATGCCAGCACCGATCACAGGTGCGGTAACAGGACCAGCAATAAGAAGCACCGTCCACGCAGCAACGGCAGCACCTCGATGTTCGGGCTGGAATGTTTCTGAAATGAGCGAGGCAGGTACGGTCTGAGAGACGGCACCGGTGAAACCAGCAAAGTATCGGGCAGCAGCAAAGCTGTTAAAGCTTCCAGCGCGAGAGAGCCAGACTGTGCAAGGGATATAGAGCGTCCAGGCGAGAAGGTATGCAGGTCGGCGGCCGATGGATTCAGAGAAGGCGTTCCACAAGAGCGGACCGGTACCAAGGCCGAGGATACCGATACCGATCGTGTTGGCAACTGCGGCGATACTCCGGTGGAAGGTCACCGAGACTGGGTGGAAAGCCTGTGGAGATGAGCAAAAGTGAAAATGAGTCAAAAGCGTCGCAATGTCAGCAATCGGAGATCGTGTGCTGCGAATAGGGATAAAGTTGGTGGGGTGAGAATAGGAATGCGTACGGTCAAATGAGCTGCAGCCATTTCGTTGGCTGCAAAGGCGGTAAGGGAGATGGTGGCAAGCATGGCGAGCTTCCTCCACGTCGGTAAGTTGTATGGATGAGCCGGATCCGGGTGGTTGAGCTGACCGGACCTCATGACGACGATGTGACTGCTGCAAGTTCGAGGTCGAGATGAGAAGGTGATGCAAGCGCAGTGGATAGAGTCAAGGCAA
Source organism: Anthracocystis walkeri (assembly GCA_928858565.1). Taxonomy (NCBI): domain Eukaryota; kingdom Fungi; phylum Basidiomycota; class Ustilaginomycetes; order Ustilaginales; family Ustilaginaceae; genus Anthracocystis; species Anthracocystis walkeri. The sequence goes on from CAKMXV010000007.1 coordinate 492,336, forward strand.
AAGACAAGAGACCAGCTCGGGTTGAAAGGCGTAGTGATGGAGTCGGGTAGAGCTGGAGGATGGGTGGAAAGATGTCTGGGAGGTCACGAAGATGAGAGTATATGTATGGATCTCAAGGTGACAAGAGATGTCAACGACTTTCGAGATGCAGGGATCGAACGAGGGCAACACCGAGAGGCAGATTGCGGGGTTGCGAGGGCCAGAAGTGAGCGTAGTGTGCGGGAGAGCAGCAAGATAGGAGGAGCGGGCAAATTCGATCGCCAAAGATGGGCACCCAGAACCGGAAAGATGCGACCGAGACAGAGGAAAACGTGGCGCTGGAGATGATGGGGAAGGGGAGAGGGCAAGGAGAGGAAGGAGCATTGCCCTAGATGGCGAAGCCTTGCGCAATGAAAACTTGCCAAGCAAGGAACGACTGAGCATCAGCAGGTTCGGGACGATGGAAGAGGTGCAACACGGGCAGCAAACAGCGTGGTGTCTGTAGATCCGCCAACTTTCGGCCCTTTGTTCGCAGATGAGGAGTCCATGTGATGAGGAGCAAGAGCGAGCCAAAGGACACCGGTGACAGGGCTAGTGCTGAAGTGCGGCTATCCACACTGACGAGATAGAGCAGGAGAGCATGCGAGTCAAGCGAGTGTCGCGTCAGGCACAGAGCGAATCGAAAAGTGAGGCAGCGACAAGCGAGGAGATGAATTTTTTTTTTTGCCTGGTGTTGTTCTTGAAATTCTATGTTGTATCAAGCTCAGTCGAGCTTCACACGACTCTGAACACTTCCTGGGTGCAGCGCAGGAGCAAATCATGCTCTTTTCTCGAAATGAGAGCAAGAGAGAAAGGAAAAGCAGCCAAGACGGCAGGTGTGCTGTAGCAACGACTGGGGAGAGTACTCTTTGGATCAAGGGAGGGCGGAGTTTGTAAACGACTGAATACGGCAGTATTGAAACGGCGCTCGCCGACGGTTGGTCTTGTGCACTGCTCAAGCAACGCCGGTTGCGACGTCGAATTCCGCCTGTAAGCGCCGTGCCGACCGCCGCTGTTGAATCTGGAAGTTTTTCCTCTTCCTCATCGGTGTGTATTAGTGACCGGTACTCATGGATCGTTGGCTCAACTCGAAACCGATTCGAATCCATGCAATGAAGTGGGCAAAAGTGCAATTTCGCGCAAGAATGAAAGTCTAGCATCGCGGACCATGTCGAAAGCATGCAGACACTGGCCATTCCGATACATTGTTCGCTCCCGTGCATCGACAGGTGCGGGGTACGTCTGATCGCAGTTCCAACCAGCGGAGCCCCACGATTCTGATGATTCGGATTACGACTCAGTCGGTGAATGGGATGTGGGGTGGTCACTCTTGTCGTTGGAGGACCGCGTGGGTATCAAAGATGCGAAGCCACAAACCGATACATTCTACGACTTAGCCGCGACTTCCATTCATAATTCGCCGGTCTGCTCAAACTTTCGCACGAAAATCCAAAGTATCGCTTTCTCGACCGACTAGTTCCACTCGTTACCCCGCACTTGGACGTCTCTACCCCGCTCTCTCTTTCTCTTCATGCCGTTCGCTTGATCCCCGCTCTATTGGACATGCCGTTGTACAGACAGACTCATCAGAAAGCTTGGTTTCTCACAAAGTCAGCTGGCTCGGCTCTGCTTGAAACTCCGTCTCCTCGCACTCCAAGCCCAAACAACTGCTTCGCCGCTGCCGACGGCATCCATCGTCAAAGGTGATATTGACAGACAATTGATCACCGAGTCTGCCCTCTCAAATTGATTTGAGCAACCCGTGATCATGGTCGTCTTCACTTTACGACATATGACTGTCTATTTGTCAGCTTGTTGGCCTCGCCGCTGTATCCGCTCCATCTTGCACACTGCTCGGCCGGCTCTTCGATCCTGATACCTCTTCACTCGCATGTCGCACGTCTGACCCCACACCAAATGAAAGGCAAGACCCTTTCCTGCCAAGCTTTTTACTCTACCATCCACTTGACACCATGCTCCCGGATGGTTGTTCCTTCGATTCTCTTGCTCTCGAGCCGGCCTGTTGCATTCCTGGGTGCCATCGCTGCCGACATTTCCATGCAAAGCTATGCAAGTGAGCAAGCAAAGTGCGGGGTCAGCTAGTCAAAAGTGAGCGGACGACAACTTCACCTCACATTAGCTTCAAGTGCAAGCCTGTTCGTGGAGCGTTGCTCGCATTGCCAAGAAGTAGGACCCTGGGTCTCGCACAGCCATCTTCGGTCACATCTTCGGGACGGATATCAGCTCGCGCCTGTGGCACGGATCTCTTCATGCGTGCTCTAATGCTCATGGCTGATGAAAAATAAATAGCCTTTTGTGCAAAGCTTGTCCGTGAATTCCTTCCCTTCTGTCTACGATCTCGCACGATTTCAGCGGTATCTTATCCTCGAGCTGGAGGCCGCTGTCATTTATCGCATCGTGGCTTGATTTTTTGGGCCTCGATTTTATTTTCGTTTTTTACCCCACAACTTTTTTTTCCCGTCAGTGACGTCGAAACCTCCACTCCTCCTCCACAGCCGAGGTCGTGATGAGTGAGCTGCAGTGGCGATCAGCGCTGAGTACCCCGCGTTGAGCTACAGCAGGGACCTTCGTCGAAGCCGGGTGTACAGTGAATGACTCCAGAAACCCTTAACTCTTTGTGCAACCATCATCAAACACGCTATCAAGATCGGTCAAACATGTCATCCTCAGGCTTCGATACAGGCTCAGGTACATACGATAAAGTCGCAAGCGCAAGGGGCGGAGAAGGGCTTGATATTGATGCTCAAACCGCAGGTAAGTGCACACTCACTCACAAGAGAGCTCGACAGGATCGCACTCTGTACTAACAGTGTCTTCTCTGCTTTCGACGGCGACTATAGGCCGCACAAGCGGACCAGGTGAAGGAGTAGACGCCGGAGCTGGAGCTCGAGACAACATCCCAGGTCAAGGCCTTGAAGGTGGACAGGGCGGCGAGGACGTAAAAGCGGCCGCTGCTGGTACTGGCGAAGGGTTTGATGCCGGTGAAAAGGGAAGCAATCGAACCGGTGGCGGCGTTTCTCTCAATGCAGACAGAGAGCAAGAATTCAACAACGCCAACAGCAAGAACTTTTACGACGCTGAAAGTCGTGTACAGAACGTTGCTGATAAGATCAAGGACAAGTTCAGCTCTTGAGCTTGCCCAAAACCACGACCCTTACCGTCGCGCTTCCAGCAATGGTCAGATTACCGTTCATGATCGCTAAAGACACATCTGTGCAGTCATCAGCTTGATCAACTTGGTGCTACGTCGTGATCTTATGGTTTCGACCTCGATAAATTGGTTCAGATAAGCGTTTTCTGCAACGTCCATCACTCGCTGCCAAAGACGTTGGAGGGTTCCAATCAGGAGACAGGCAGAGCCGGTTGCAACTGCAGGAGTTCCGTGTGCATCCTCTATTACTTCTAGAGCGACGTGCGCAAGATGGAGATTACGATGCCCAACGAGGAAGGCAAGCCGCAGGAGGCTATGGATCGTGGTATCGAGTGTCTGCATCTGATGCAAAATCTGCGAGAATGACATCGAGTGTCGCCCCGTCCAGGTCTTCCGCTACTTCAACGAAGACTGAACGGCTGAGCAGTGCTCAGAATGCTGCAAAACCCAGCAAGATTGCTCGAAGGCTTGGTCCGAACTCAAGAGGCAGGATGTTGAATGAGCTTATCTCAAGCACCATGTATACCGTCGATCTTGAAATGTCAACGCGCAGAGAAACTACACTGTCTTGTGAGGCTCAGAGAAAAAGGCTGGATTCAAAGTGCGGAACAGAACAACTGCGTTTGCGGTGCGTTGCGATGCAGAGGAAACAAAGAGAAAGCGAAACCGTGCGCAAGAGATCAAGCGGCAGAAGTCACTTCGTCGCTGTGTCGATACTTGACGTCGACAAACTTGCGTCCCATTTCGACCACCTTGTCGACGGGTTTGGCCATAGTGCCTGCGGCTTTCTGAGCAGCGCCGCCCGTCTGAGGAGCCGAAGGGTGAGGTCGAGTGGGAGCCAGCTTGCGAGCGTGGAGGAAATCGTCGACAGCTTTGGACTCGTCTTGCTTGCTAAGCTGTGTGCAGAGTTTGGGAAGTTGAACCTTTTCTTCCTCCTGTTGGAAGACATATCAAATCATGCAAAGGTGGTAAGTCTCTGAGATTGTTGTTGGTGATGGAGTGCCAACGTACAAGAGCATGTTCGAGGAAAAGGTGGCAAGCTTTGTTGACCTTGGAAGCGAACACGTCGAGACCGTGGGCCGAGATGCTGTGAGTGTCGAGCTCGGCCATAGCCCGCTTGACTTCTTGGTGGTCCTCTCGATCCTTTTCTGCAACAGAAATCATGCCGTGCTTCTCCATAATCCTATAGATTGACATTTCCTGTGCATAAACAAACGCGAGCAGACGAAGAAGGGAGAATGAAAGTCGATGCCAGTGAGTCCACTAGCATTGGTGAGTAGAAGTATGGCGAAAGAGACTGACCTCGGCATCAGAGTGGACTGCGGCCTCATGGATGATTGTGTTGACGACTGTTGCGAGTATGAGGAAGCAGGACAGACTGTGAGTACGTGCGCAATTCGATCCATGATGTGAGAGTGTTTGCTTCGACCTCACTAGCGGAGCAATGTTCCTCGTCCTTGGCGTTATAAGCAGTCTCAAAACGTTTGTGGAGGTCACGAATGTTGTCGTGGTCGACCTGTGTGCGACATCGAGGCGAAAGACAGTCAGCAATCGAGCGCGCGGTCTTGAATAGGTATCAAAGGGGATTCTTACCTTGATCTCGTCCAGAAGGTTTGAGCTCGACATGGCGGCAGCAGCAAAAGTACGCAAAATGGGTGCAATTCGAAGAGTGGTAGTGGCGTTAAGCGTCGATTGTCGTTGAAGCAAAAGTTGAACGTTACGAGAGGCCAAGGTGCGAATCAGAGCCATTGCAGAGTTGAAGTTGGGATTAGAAAGGGGGGATGAGAAAGGAGCGACGAGGAGGTCGAATTGAGATTGTTGCTCTTTATATCCTTTGAAGCGGCCGTGAAACTTCGAAGAGACTCCTTTACTCTGCAGCTGCGCCCCGCCTTCTGCAGATTCTCTCTCTCGAGGGTTCGCTGAGACCAAAGGCAGCTAGTACTGTCAGCTGGTCGCAGAGCCACGACATTCGGTCACGTTGGACAGCTGAGCGGTATCACCTTCCGACCAATGAGGATGCTCGTCTTGGCAATCCGATTGTGATGACTGGACATTGGCCACCTTGCTTTCTCTACTGTCACTCATCACACTGCCAGCTGTGACTCGAGAGGAGCCATGAGACCAAGGCTGACTGTTGTTGTCACAGTTGCGAGGAGGGGAGAGAGAGGAAGGAGACGGACTGAGCCGAAAACGCAGGGTTCAGCTGTCAAGGAGTGAATCAGCGCACGGTTGGTGGCGTTTTGACTCTCTTCTGTCATTTTTCTCGAGTGTGCGGCACAGACCGCCGCATGACACGGTCACTTGTGCCACTTTGCCTGTAGCCGTTCTGCGGTGAAAACTATGCGTGAGAGATCCGTGCCCAAAGTGACAATACAGCTCGTGGTCCCACAGAATCACAGATCGGATGGCGCGCGTCACTGCGATGTGGTGCAAAGGACGTGCTTGGCCGTGATCAGACATCGGGAGATCTCAGCAGACGAGGTGTCCCCTCCAGCAGAGCGTCTCTTTGCAAGCCAGTCACGAGCGCATCTCGTTACTACCACGACAATCGAAGTCAGACGCGGTCACTGCAGCAAAAACTGACGAAAAAGTGGAAAAGCGGACCGGACGTTTTCGTCCGGTCCACTTTTTCGTCGAAAATTTCCCAGCCAATAATTTCTGTATGAAAAGGTGGACCCGTTCGTCCGGTCCACTACATCATCGCATTCTGCACAATCCTCATCGCCTTGGGCAGCACCTGCCTGGGCAGCGACTGTCCCCTCAAAAGAACATTGACAAGCTGCAAAAGAGCTAACCTGCTGCCACGACCTAAGTACACCATGCGCCTCACGTTCAAGACCGACGCAGATCGAAAACGAGCGCTAGCGGTAGTCCGCCAACAGCAAATAGATGAACCAGCCCTGCATCGCCTACCCAAACGCCACTCCTTTGCTCTCCAAGAGATCAAGCGTTGTGCAGGCCTGACCGCCGAGCACCAAGCCGTGCTGTCCCAGGAGCCTAAGAAGGACGGTAGGCTGGTTTCGATCGACGTTCCCCTCACGACCTATGGCACCAGCGAAACCAATCGTGACGATCTACATGGGCTCGAGGTGCGACGAAATCTGACAGTACTGGACGCCGACACCAGCGAAGCGGTCCTCCAGTGGTTTGGATATCGCAATCGCCACCAAGAGTACGATCTCCAGAGCGAAGCACAGGAGGGGCGACAACGGCTGGACAAGGTACTGGAGTCTGTCAAGTGCCATACGGTTGCAACGGATCGCACTGGAAACAACATGACTACGTCCACGACAGCACCTCCAATACGTGCCACAGCGGCACCACAAGATCGGCGAACCGCTCTACGTTCAGTCAATAAGACTACGCACACATCCCCCTCGCCACCAAGACAGCCGCCACCGGTCACGCAGACAACAGCACCAGATGACATCAATTACGGTCACTACCACCTTGGGGTGTGGTACGGGCAAAGCCCGGTCCATCCTGTTCCGACTCCAGATACACTTCAGCACGGCTCTCCGGAAACTCAAAAGGATGTTTTACGATTCATGTTATGGCTGCAGGCGTTCGTTCAAGACCACGTCGAACCGCTCCTGACCCTTCGCCGAGGTTCGCCACATCCTACGGGAACGGTGGAGGATCCTCCTCTGAACGGCACTTCATCTGACGCAACAGGTCTCTCATCGTACGCCATGGCAGACACCTTCCGGGAAGAATTGACGCAGCGACGCGAGGACTTTGAATGGTTCTGCGGTGAAACGCCGATTGCCAGAGAGCTGTGCCATCCGTTCTACAACGTGAGCTCCCCTTTTGTAGGCTTCACAGGCTTACCGCATCAAGATTCGAGAGACTCACGACCAACATTGCTACTCAACTTTGGCTTTGCGCGACTGCATCTTCCAGAATACGCAGCATCGATCGACCTACATCCTGGAGAGATAGTGCTGTTTGACGCAAGGATCATTCATTATACAACTCCACACCCCGATCCCGACGCTGGACCTGACACTGACCGCTGGGCGGTAAGCTGTTTCTTCCAGAAGCACACTCACACGCGCAAACGAGCACGGCGCAACAAGGACACGACCGCACTGCAAAGTGCGACTCTTGCTGTACGATTCAGCGGCCACCATAGTCGCAAACGATCTCGCGAACATGCCAAGCAATCTCGGACACGAAGCAAACGATTACAGGCAAGGGTACTTCGAGAACAGCAACGAAACCCTGCGTTTATAAAGAGGCGAAGCACACGAAAGAAGAGACCTGTATGTATATAAAAAAATAACTCCTGTAATTTCATAGCATCCATGTTCGTGTGGCTGCACCGCTTGGCGTATGGTAAGCCCGAAGATGCGAGGCTGGCTCGTTGCGGTGTCTTTGACATACCGCTCCTCAGACGACATCGCATTTACTGCGTCTTCACGACACTGTTCGTTAGACAAAGCATCATGTCACGCATAGAGTGAGTAGTGCCATTCCTGGACAATACGCAAGCCTCGGAAAACGCACATCTTTTCAGAGCCACTTCGGCAACGCGCTCGTAAAACGGCACGAAGCTTTGCGATTGTCGTCTTGTCCGCTTGCAAGAACCATCGCGATTTCACGAGCCTTGTCGTGTAGACGCACAAAGCACACACGACTTTGCGTATGTGACTCTCCCTATGCTTGCGTGATGCGTCGTAATAAGGCTCATGCTTTTTCGGGGCGTGTGATGACTGATCGTGAAAATCAACCTAGTTCCTTCTCAAACCCGACGGATCCATCCAGCACGTATTTCGCAAGCATTTCCTCTTCGAGACAGACGAAGTGTGGGCATCACAGGGGGATAGGTTCGAGGCTGTCCACGTGCCTGTCCTCGGCAAGGTCTGTGTGGCTATCTGCGTGGATCTCAACCCATGGTTCGAGACTCCTTTCAACAACTGCGAGCTCGCCTCCTTCTGCGTCGAGCGAGACATCGATCTGCTTGTCATGCCTATGGCTTGGCTGCTTCCAAAACACGAGCGAGAAGACTTGTCCGAGGCCGAGGATCGCAGACCAAGTCTCTCGACAATCAATTATTGGGCGTTGCGTTGTCAGGCCCTCTTTGACCGAGAACATCCCGCCCATTCTTCGACAATCTCATCGGCGGATCAAAGCGCCAACGTTCCCCACCACTCAAAAGCAAGGTACCTCATTGCCACCAATCGCTGTGGGACTGAGGCAACCTCTACATTTGCTGGATCCTCTTGCGTGCTCCAAATGAAGCTAGGTGAACGCCCTCTGTTGCTCGAAAACCTTGGGATCGCACAGCAATCTTGTCTTGTGGTGGAACTGCCCACATGAAGCCCCTACACCAAAACTCACAAATCTAACTTATAAAAGGTCGCACTTTTTCTCGTCGGTGCCTCCTTTCTCCCATCCCACTCGCCAGTCCATCCCGAACGACCTTCTTTCAACATGCGTTCGATCCGGCTGCTATACACCACCCTTGCAGCGCTTTTCCTGCTCGCGGTCGTCCTCATCCCCAAATGCACTGCCGCTACGCGTCAAGAGGCTACCTCCTTGGGCACTGCTGCTGCTGGCGATCAAGAAGCTAGCTCCTCGGGCACTCGTGTCCCCGTGTCTGCCAATCCTACAGTCGACGACTTTACTGCAAGGATCGATCTTGGACGTCTCGGCATGCCAATGTCCGACCAATATTCCCATGTCGACTTTGCTCGTGACATCCCTTTCGTTGATGGTAAACCCGTTATTTCCATCGACGGAGGTCAAAAATCGCTTCAAGAGGCAGAGAACGTGCTCGGACGCTACAGCACAGTGCTCCTTTACGATCCTTTCCGAAGACGCCTCGTGCAAATCAGTCATCAAGGCAGCAATATCGAAAAGATTCGTTTTAAGAAAAGAGAAGACTATAGAAGAGCCTACAAAGACTATAAAAGGGCAATAGACACCATCAATCTCGATCGTGACCTATACGCCTACCACCGTTACGTCGTCAGTGACGAGAGGGATCTTGACCGTCTGTTGCAGCTGCCTCCGCCTATGAACACCGATCATCTGCCGCGTTTCCAAGGCAAGCCCATCATCGAACCCGGTGAGAACGCGCTCGCTTACATGGCTCACGTGTACAGCGTAGACGATGACGAGGGATTCTGGTTCTACAAAGGAGACAAGCCCTTTGCGGTACAGGGACAGGATTGGCCTGTCGTACCCGACCGCCACAATATAGCGGATGCGGTTGTCGCAACCCAGCTGAGATACTCTGTTGCGGCGTTGAAGTACAGCCCCGCGATAGCCTCACTGTTAGAAGGTCGTGTGATGCAGCTGGATCCTGAAAATAGGGCCACTAGAGTGCGTGGTCCATCCTTGGCAAGATACCCGCGTTTTGGTCCTGATGCAACGCGTCAAGAACTGGTCGCCGCCCTCCAAAAATACGGCCGTTTCCGCTACTACAGCAACGATCCTTCCTTTACCGGTCCCTATAAGATCAAGTTGCTCAACATGAAAGCTAAGCCAGGTGAGCTTATGCAAATAGATGTTGAATCGCTTACCTGGCTCGAAAAGCAGCAGGAGGCATTGTGGGAGAAGTTGGGAAAGATCAAACTTCCTGTCTAAGATTGGCTCCTCACTGTCTGCTTTTGAAATCTTTCTATCTTCTCTTTCTACTTTTGCTTCGTGTGTGCAACGTGTGGGATTCCCACAGCTCTTTTACTCATGTCGATCTCATTTGTGCTGAGCTGAGCATCGCTTGCTTGACTGGTAATGGACGTGGGTTGAATGCGGCTGTGACGGCGAAAGCTGAACTATTTGAGGCTCTCACGCTGCCACAAAATGGCTGGTCTAGCTACAAAGAGAGAGGGCAAGCAAGACAATGAAGGCGATGCTAGCACAAGACGATGATCAGGAGAGGGAAAAAATAAATAAAAAAATAAAAACTAAAGTGCACGGACGAGCATACTACTATGTGACGAATGCTTTCTTTGCGAGGATATGCAGCTGCATGCAGGGTCCTGCCTAGCGCTTCCAACAATTGACACTGCTTCTTTGCCGCTTTTCCATGCAGGGTCCAAGACAAGACTCATATTTTCTTACGGTTTATTTATTTTTTCCTTTCTTCAATTGACCTGACCGAGTGTTGAGTAAGCTGAATCCGTACTGTCTCGTAGTTACCAGGACCAAGTATGTGTACGAAATCGGAAAGCTAGACGAAATCAGTCAGTCCAAAATACCGGTGCTCCTCGGTTTGCCCACGGCGGGACATCAAGATTTCGAGGCGGACATGACTACTCTCACCCGTGAATCCAGCAAGCCCTTGTCCGAGTACCTGAAAAGAGCAAACACGGCGAAGGAGGGGAAGGTCACACCGACTGGTTGTTTTCCAGGCACCACCGAATGGAATAAAGAGAAGGGGATGGGCAGATCAAAAAGGACGCGCGTTGCTAACTAATCGCTTTTTCAGTGTGGTCGGATCCTGGCTTTGTTATGGCTTGCTGGAATGTGACGCCGATGGGAAGAAAGGCGGGGGAGGCGTCATGGACACAACCATGTGACTGTGGTAGTCTGCTACCATCACCTTGAAGCTCTCCGATCGAGCATAGGCTGCTTCTGCCATGTCCATTCCTCTACCACCGCCACCATCGTTCACGGACTGCGAAGCGCTCATCCGATAGTTGGGATACGAGAATAGCGTGTCGTTGCAGGCGCTGTATAGCTGGACAACTGCAATATGGTGATCTTGATCGTGACGTGATCAAGTCGGCCTGGCCGGGTACTCTGATAGTTCAGCTTGCAGAGTCGGATCTTCGAGCACCTCGTGGTTCTGCTGGAGTAGCCCATGTTCGAATAATCATGCTCGCGCTTGCGCTTTGGGTCGAGCATCTTGTCGTTCTCACCCTTTGTAGTTTGAGATCGCAGCGTTAGCAGTCGCCGTCGTCAGCGAAGATAAGTACGATGAGGAGGCCGCATCATGTTCTGCAGTCGACAGCTTTCGAGTCATTCAACCGCCCACTTGCCACCCCTGTCCACGGTGACGTTCCCACCGATATCACACGAAGCTGTTCCCACCGACCGGAATGAAGCTGGTTGATGTCGAATCATGCTGTCCACGGTGACGTTCCCACCGATATCACACGAAGCTGTTCCCACCGACCGGAATGAAGCTGGTTGATGTCGAATCATGCTGTCCACGGTGACGTTCCCACCGATATCACACGAAGCTGTCCCCACCGATCGGAATGAAGCTGGTTCTTGTCGAGTCATCCAGCCGATCTTCCACCGAGCAGAAACTTGAGCAACAAGTGCTGAACGACAAAGTGAGTCAGATCTACATGGGACCCTAAAGCATTTTCTTGCAGAGATGCTCGGTACGCACCTCGGCCAGTCTCGTTGCTCCTATAAAGCACCCTTCACCTACGACTCTTTTCCATTCACCATCACCAACCTCCAGAAGCGATCGTGATCAACATCTATACGAACTCCTTTACGATCCAACCATGATTACCAACTGGTCTCGCATCTTCTGCGTCGCCATTATCACCATCAGCTTGCTGGTGAGCTGTACGGCGGCCTCAGGTCAACCTGATTTAGTAGCCAGCAATGACCCAAGTCCCAATGCTGCTTTCGATTACATTAAACGCCTCGACGTCAGGAGAATCAATAATCTGGGCTCAACCCTTGCACAGAATCAAGGTCGATATCAAGACGAAACCCTCCCAATCTACCATCGAATGCCTCTGTACTCGGTCGAAACTGAACCTGCGGTGGTTGAACAAGCTCTTCGAGATCATGAAATTGTGGGTATCGTGGACCCGGACGATAAGAAGGCCGCATTGATCCGTTGGGTGCAGCCGCAGGGATCCACGTCTGCGACCACTTCCTCGAAAATTCGGCCGAAAACGGATGATCCTGGGCGTCTTCAGAGGGATGCATTCCAAGACCCAGAACAAGTCCTTAGGGTCTTTGCACTGCCTCCTGATGTTCACCAGGTCAAGAAAACCTTAACAAATAGCGCATATTATTCTGACCGAGCTGCTCCCGAATATATCGATGATCTCGTACATTTCCAAGGAAGACCTATCCTGCCAAGCAACCCCACACGTGGTCAGATGGTTGCCGCTTCAACTCAAGGCCATAACATTTTTTACATGGCTACTGACGAGCCACACAAATACTTGTTGGCTGACCTGCGTACCGATAACATGGTCGAACCGATTCCTGATGAAGCAAATCAAGAGATTGAAAGAGTACGGAACTATCATTTTGAAGACAAACAAAGATATGGTCCTGCTTTTGCATCCCTCAAATGGGGCCGACCTGCTCATCTGATACCCGAAGTTTTCCGTACTGGCGTACAAAGCCCGAGAAGTTCGGTGCTCCCACGTCTCAAAGGAAATCTTACTCATTTGCAAATGCTCGACGCTCTTGCGAATCACGGAGGGTTCCGTTTTCGTCACAACAACCGGCTTTATACCGCCACGTTGGGACTAGGTGGTGCCACTGCCCCTACCGGCGAGTATTTGTCTATTTCGGTCGATGAGGGTAAGAAAATCTCCCGGTGGACGCGATTTGTTGGGTGGGCAAAGAATATGCTTCATCCCTGATGTTATTCCTCAGGCGGTTGATGGAGAGGTGGGGCAACATCAAGTCAGCTAGTCTTATAAGTTACAGTCACTCACTCACTCACTCACTCACTCACTCACTCACTCACTCACTCACTCACTCACTCACTCACTCACTCACTCACTCACTCACTCACTCACTCACAATCGCACACAATCACACAACCACACGCAATGTACGCCACGTCTTCCAACAGAAGTGAATGAAAGTGTTTGAATTGACGTTGGTTCTCAGAATTGACACGGCAGAGTATAAAGCTTAGCACTTCGAGAGGGGAGGCGGACTGTATCATCTCGACGAGGCTCTCCCTATCGACGGACGCTGATGTCGGAATCGCTTGAAGTCCAAGGCCAGTCAGGAGCAGAGACGACGTTATCGGCGTCAGTAGGCAGAGAGGCAAATTGTCCTCTGACGACACCGAGCGAGATGGACCGTTGCTTTCTGATGACTCGCCTCACAGCTTCTGCATTTCCAGTCGCAACCGAAAAGTCAGCGGGGACGCTCTGATGCGAGCCAAGAAGTGCCGGCTTAGCGGATGTCTGCGAGTCAACAGCTTGCTTGGCTCGCTGTCGCTCTGTACGTTTCTGCTCGCGTTTCGCTTCCTTCTTGGTCTGCTTCTTGAGCTGTTTCTTGATCTGCGCCTCCTCTTCCTTCTCCTTCCTCGTCGCATCATCTTCTGGCTGCATCACCTCTTCAACCGCATCCGTCTCCTCAGACACAGCATCCGTGATCGTAGCTGAGCTTTGGCATGCGGAAGGAAGAACGTCTTGGCTGGCCTCCTTTGCCATGCCTGTGTTGACAGATCGCGCCGTCTCCCGCTTCTGACGGCTAGCATCCTTGGCACTGGACCGCAACTGCTGCTTGGAGCTCGAAGACCTCAGCTTGGGCTTGCTGCTGCGAAGTTCGGGGATAGAGGACGCGAAAGAGCCTTGCTTCTTCAACCTTGGCTTGCCGCAGTCAGCGTCGGACGCAAACGGATCAGCAGCTACACCGCTTGCCGCTTCATGCTCTTCCAGAACTTTGAAGCCATGCGTGGTGGAAACGTTGGTCGGCTCGAGCCAGCTCTTGAGGTCCGTGGTGGCAAAGAATTGAGGTCGAATGCTGGGAGCGCGACTGATGTTGGCCGTAGCGTCTTGAGCTTCCACCTTGGTCTCATCCTTTGATGCAGTGAGATCGGGAGCGGCGGTGGGGGCAAACAGACGAGCCTTTCGCAAGAGTCGACGCTGTTGACGGTCGTGCTCGGCTTGATCAGCATCGACCCGCTCAAGCAGACGTTCGGACTTGCCAGCGCCGCTCGTGACCATCATCAATCAACGACCCTTCAACTTCTTTTTGACATGCGCACTCTTTTGCTGGAACACGCGTACCTGGAGGTACGCAACTTCAACTGAATGTTGTGCGAAACTACCCAAAGACATGTTACACGACGCGGATGAATATCATAGATCGAGCCTGTCAACGCAGCCGATGCGCCAGACTAGTGCTGACATGCATGTAAACTCGTCTTTTGCGAACGCCCCAGACGAGTACTGCAAGCGTCCTGTGAGAGTGTTTATAGACAGGTCGCACACTACGCATGCTGGGTTGATGTCTCATGCGACAATTTTTTTCAGTTTCAACCTCAGTGACGAGGGAAAACAGAACGATGAATGCTCCTTAGATGACCATCATGTGCAAAACTTTCCTTGACAAGGGGAGAGAAAACTTCATTCATAGACATCGGGAGAACATGATGGGGAAGACGGAACTGAACAACAAGGGAGGTTAGGGTTAGGGCAGACAGACAGTACGCATTCGTGCACCCTGCAATACCGTCCGTCCGGTCACGCTCGAAATCAAAGATCTTCGAGCTCGTCCTCCGAATTGTAAGTGCCTGCCTTCTTGGCCTTGGCCTTAGCAGCACGAGCTTTCCTCTTGTCAGAGCTCGAAACCTTGGCCTTCTTCTCAACCTTGGCGATTTTGTTGCCTAAAGCGTCGAATTTGTCTTCATCATCGTCCTTAGTTTCGATCTTGGTGCCCTTGCTATTGCTTTCCGTCCAGTCATGGCCTGATGCTGAAAGCACACCGTCGCCCATTGCCCAGATTTCTTTGCAGGTACCTTCGGAGAACTCTCGCGAGTGGGTGATGATGGCAACACCTCCCTGGAACGATTCGATGGCCTTGATAAGGGCAGCGAGCGATTCTCGGTCCAAGAAGTTGGTAGGTTCGTCGAGAACGATGATGTGAGGTCGGCGCCAGGTGGCGGCGGCGAGAACGACCTTGACCTTCTGACCACCAGAGAGACCACGCATGGTGTTGTGCGAGGTGAACTCACGCTCAAGACCGAAGTCCTCGAAGTGGTTCTCGATCTCCTTACGGACGAGAGGTCGGTTCATACCGAGACGCTGAGCCTCCTTGCTGTCGAAGGCGAGCACCTTCTTCTCGAGACCACGTTGGATAAGGTCGTCACGGGGAACCCATTGGTTGTCGGCGGAGGACATGTTCTTGAACGAGACCTCGTACTGGAACGAATTCTTCAACTTCTTACGACCGACGATCTCGTCAAAGAGGCGCTTGACACCCTCGACGACGAAGACCTCGCCCTGCTTCTGCTTGGCCTTCTCCTCCTCGGTGAGCTCGCGCTTGCTGGTCTTCATGTGCTCCTCGAGATCCTCACCGGTCTGGTAACGCCAAAGCATGTAGTCGAGAGGGGTTTTGTCGAGGTGCTGGTCGATGTGGTGGAAGGCGTGCTGGGCGACGTAACCGATAACCAGGTTGGGGTGCTTCCACATCTCACCGGAGCCAGGCTCGGTGTCACCAACAATGAGCTTGACCAGGGTCGACTTACCCGAACCATTGGGTCCGAGAATGGCAACACGCGAGGCAAGCGAGAGCTGGATGCTGACACCCTTAAGCTGAGGAGCGGGAGTACCTGGGTACTGGAAGACGACATCCTTCATCTTGACAAGCGACTTCTCCTTGGTCTTGACACCGTCGAGCAGAGGAGGGTCGGGGAGCTTGAACGAGTAGTCCTCGCCGGTGTTGAGCTCGGCGTAAGCACGGGCCTCGGGAACACGCTTGACGAAGGCGTCGAGGTTACCAGGGTATCGCTTGATCTTGAAACGGTTGAGGTGGAGAATGTCAGTGCAGACATCGTTCAAGAACTTGGAGTCGTGCGAGACGATGATGGCGGTGGCGGTCTTGAGGTTGACGAGGTAGTCGGTGATCCACTTGACGTTGACGACGTCCAAGTGGTTGGTGGGCTCGTCGAGGAGGAGAATGTCGGCCTTGAACAGGATAGCACGGGCAAGGGCGACCTTCATCTTCCAACCACCAGAGAGACCGGCGATGGGCGAGTTCTGACGTTCGTCGTCGAAGCCGACCTCGTGGAGGGTTTTGATGGCCTCCTCACGAGTCATCTGAGGGAGGTTCTTGTCGGCAAGGATGAAATCGAGAACGGTGATCAAACCCTCAGAGCCGTCCAAGTCGTGCTCGACGTACCAGGTACGGACCTCTTCGGGGGAAGGGAAGCCCTCGACCTGGCCGTTGGTGATGGCGCGCATGAGAGTCGACTTTCCGGAACCGTTACGACCGCAGAGACCGTACTTGTGACCACGCTTGAGACGAAGAGTGGCGGTGTTGAGCAAGATCTTGGCACCGTAAGCGAGCGAGAACTGACAGTTGCAGAGGTCTTCACCCTCCTCCTCGTCCTCGAAGATCTCGACCGAGTCACCGGTGGACTTGGCAAGAGCAGTGAGGAGAGCCTTGGTGACAGCCTTGGCCTGCTCGGGCTTGGAGCCTTTGATGAGGGTGAGGTAAGGGACGAGGGTGGACTCCCACTCGGTGATCTCGAAGTTGCGGGCGTTGGCAAGGTTGGCGACGAGGGTGGCAAGGTAGGCCGAGAGGTTGGCCTGAGCCTGGAGGCTCTGCTCGCCAAGGGCCTTGTTGACCTGCTCCTGGGTGGCCTTGACATCGACATCCTCGAGGGGCTTGACATCCGAGCCATCGCCAGTGACGTTACCGACCTCACGGAGGGTCTTGATGGCGCGCTGGACGACACTACGGGCCTCGGGGTCGGCCATGGTGGACTCGATCTTGATCAAGCCAGGGAGGAGCTTGCCGAGGAAAGGACGAACGGTGCGCTCGTTGTCGACGAGCTTGGTCATGTTGTCGATGATGACGGCGACCTTACGCTTGGTGGCGGTGGGGCGCTCGTTGAGACCACGGGAGAGAAGGGGCACCATGAGAGCGAGGGTGGCGCTGTCGACCTCCTGGACGAAGGTGGTGGCCGAGAGGAGCATGATGGTCTTGGGGACCTCCTCGACGGGATGGATGAGCGAGTTGATAAGGGCAGGGATGAAACGCTCGATATCCTTGTTGGAGATGAGGGCACAGAGTTTGGTAAGAGCGGCGCGGGAAGCCTTCTGGACGTCGGTCTTGGTGTCCCAAATGACCTCGGTCATGACGGGGATGATCTCGGGCATGAGGGCGGCCATGCGCTCGGGGCAAGAGGTGACCATCTCCTCGAGAATGACGATGCAGCCGATCTTGACCTGCCACTTGCCAGCGGTGCGGACCTGCTCGAGGACGACCTTGAGCATCTGGGAAGCGGCCCAAGGGGACATGACCTTGACGAAAGCCTTGAGGGACTCGAGGGAAGCCTTCTGAACCGACTTCTCCTTGTCACCCATAGCCTCGACGAGCGAGTTGAGGACCTTTTCGAAGATGAAGGGCTCGACCTCGTGGCCAACACCCTGCTCGCAGAGATTGTAGAGGAGAGTGCAGGCACCTTGACGGGCTGCGGCGTTCTTCTTATCGCCGAGGCCCTTGAGGATGACGTCCTCGATGCCGAGGTTGGCGAGAGCGGCGGGGCCCTCGATCTTGACGAGATTGGTGAGCTCCTGAGCGGCGTCCTTGTCGCCAGAGAGGAGAGCGTCGGTCTCGGCGCTGGCCTCCTTCTTCTCAGCGGCGGCACCGCTCTTGGCGGCAGCGCCAGCAGCGCCCTTGACGGACTTGGCGGGGACGGTGGCGGGGACGCCAGCAGCAGATGGTGCGGGAGCCATTTTTAGGTCGAACAAAGTAGAAAGAAAGGGGTAGAAGTGGAAGCGATGAAGTGGCTACCGAGGATCACTGATCGCAAGTAGCAAACACAAACACCAAAGGTGGGAGTCTGTCGTCGTTAGATCGACTTTTGAGGTTCTTCAAAGGAAGAAGTAAAGAGCGTTTATTGATGCTCTTTGTGCGAAGTGGTGAACAGTGCTATCGATAGCTCTGTGTGATGAGAGATGAACGCCTAGATGGGCGGGAGGGAGGGATGAAAAGGGTGATGGTGAAAAGGTAGAAAGGATGATGAGCGTGTGGCTCGCACAAGTCAATCTGCGGCGTTGAGTGTAACTAGTGTCTATCGAGAAAATTTTTGCAGCAGCTGCGCAGTCGGTAAGGAGCTTCGTCCGAAAAAGGGAGCGCTGGGAACGCTGCTCAGCATTCAGATGAAGTGGCAATCAAAGTGAAACGAACACTGCGCTGTGCTGTGCTGTGCAGTTGAGCTCCAATCAAAGAGCGCGCATCTGCGCATCTGGCAGAAGAAGAAGAAAAAAAAAAAAAAAAAAGGTTGGTTGGTCAAGAAAATTTGATCTTCTCGGTTTCTGGAGCGGCTGTCTCTGATCGTTCCAAATCAGACTGATCCAGTGCAGTGGCGTCGCCGAAAGAAATTCGAACTTTCAACGGCTCTCTATCTCTCTTCTGTGGACCTCGCGCGTCATTCATCCAAATCTTCCAAATTTTCGAAATTTTGAATTCAAACTCGGAACGAGCATTCAAATGTCTTCTGCAAGGGAGCAACGATTCAAAGTGTCTTGATATGAATCTGATTCGAATTCAAATCAAGTCAACGTCGGAGCGGTCGTTACTTTTGCTCTCGCTGTCGAAACTCTTGCTTTCCGCTCCTCGGATCCTCTCACAGTCTCGACCTGCAAACGTGGACTCTCAACAGCTGAGCTTGTTTCGTACGGACGAACAGTCGCGCCCCTCAACACCGTTCAGTATCGCACCTCACCTTGAACACAAGAAGCAACACACTGTCACTGATTGCGAACGACTCAAAACTGCTCCGTCGGTGTGTCGAGTCCGTGTCAAGGTGAGCACTTGACTATTCCGCGACACTTCGTTGTCTGATCCAGCGAACGAGCAAGTGAGCGAGCTTCTGACACGACAGCTTTACGAAGCAAGAGCAAGACAGATGCTCACAACTCGAGCAAACACACACACACACACGCTGCTTGACACCTGAGCGCATCTCTCCTGAGCGCGATTCAGACAGGTATCTCCGATTCACACACTCCAACTCACATGCTCAGTCGTAACTGCGCTCCTCACCGCTCAATCCTGCTTGCCGCTTTGCTCCACCTCGGACAGAGCGCGTCCCACAGCGAAGTGTCTTCACGCTTCCCAAGCTCACACTGAGTTTGAACAAAACTTAGTTCCGTACTCATCGCTCAGCATTCACAATCACACAATTATTGAGACGTCTCAACTCACGATCCCAGCTTGACTATCTCCCCGATTCCCGATCTTGCTACTCCACATGTTGATGCGCGCAACTCAGTAAAATTACAGCCGGAGCTGAGGAATCCAAACGACAGGACAGAAAGGGTCCAGCTCAACTAGGTCAACTCAGCCCTTCCTCTCCCATCGTACCCCTCGCCGCCTTTCGATCGACATCCGACCTCTTATATACCCACCCATCGTGGAGTGCTAGCTTTCGGACGCTGCCAAGCCCGCACGGCTGGCGCTGACCCGCCACCATGAAGTTCTTCATCGATGAGCTCCCCGTGCTCTTCCCATACCCCAAAATCTATCCGGAACAATATGCGTACATGACCGATCTCAAGCGCACGCTCGATGCCAACGGCCACTGCGTCCTCGAGATGCCTTCAGGAACAGGAAAGACCGTCTCGCTGCTCAGCCTGATCGTCTCATATCAGCTCTTTCATCCAGCCAAACGCAAGCTCATCTACTGCTCGCGTACCGTGCCCGAGATCGAAAAGGCGTTGGCAGAGTTGAAGCGCCTGATGGAGTACAGGGCCAGGTACAACGTCAAGGAAGGCGAACAATCAGAGGTGCTCAAGAATGAAGCCCAAGGCAGCAATGGCCCCGGCGAGCACAACATCGAGATCAAGGGAAAGGGAAAAGCAGGCGGTCAGATGGAGGACATCCTCGCGTTAGGTCTCAGTTCCCGTAAGAACCTTTGCATCCACCCCGACGTCAGTCGCGAACGAAAGGGAAAGGTGGTCGATGCCAGATGTAGAGATATGACCAGCAGCTGGGCTTGCGAGAAGGGCCGCCAAGACCCAGGTAGCGTCGAGCTGTGCGACTTCCACGAACAACTCGGCAAGATGGAGCCAGGCCAACTCATCCCACAAGGTGTTTGGACTCTCGAAGAAGTCAAGGAGTACGCGCGCGACAAAGGCATCTGCCCGTATTTTGCCATCCGACGCATGCTTCCCTTCGTCGATATCATCATTTACAGCTTCCACTACATGCTCGATCCCAAAATCGCCGAACAGGTCAGCAAGGAGATGAGCAAGGATGCCATTGTTGTGTTCGACGAAGCCCACAACATCGACAATGTCTGCATCGAGTCGCTCTCAATCGATCTCACACGACCCATGCTCGACAGTGCATACCGCAGCATCAACCAGCTTTCAGATCGCGTCGACGAGATCAAGAGGACAGACGCTTCAAAGTTGCAGGACGAATATGCGCGCCTCGTCGAAGGTTTACAAGAGCAAGGCGAGCAGAGGGAAGCCGAATCTTTTATGGCAAATCCAGTCCTTCCAGACGATCTTTTGCAAGAAGCGGTTCCAGGCAACATCCGTCGTGCTGAACATTTTGTCGCCTTCTTGAAACGATTCGTCGAGTATCTCAAAACACGAATGCGCGTCCTCCACGTCGTCGCTGAAACACCAGCAAGTTTCCTCCAGCACTTGAAGGACATCACCTACATCGAACGCAAGCCTTTACGCTTCTGTGCCGAACGACTCCGCATGCTCGTCAGCACCTTGGAACTCACGCGCCTCGACGAATTTTCGGCATTGCAAAAAGTCGCGGCGTTCGCCACGCTGGTCGCCACCTACGACAAGGGCTTCCTGCTTATTCTCGAACCTTTTGAAACCGAGAACGCGACCGTACCCAACCCGATGTTCCACTTCACATGTCTCGACGCAAGTCTGGCCATCGCTCCCGTCTTTGAACGCTTCTCGAGCGTCATCATCACCAGTGGAACCATCAGCCCGCTCGACATGTATCCCAAGATGCTCAAGTTCGACGCCATCGTTCAGGAGTCGTACGCCATGACGCTCACCCGTCAGTGTTTCTTGCCGCTGGTCATTACAAGAGGTAGCGATCAAGTGGCCATCAGTTCGCGCTTTGAGGTTCGTAACGACCCAGCCGTAGTGCGCAACTATGGCAGCATCCTGATCGAGTACGCCAAGTGCGTACCGGACGGCATTGTCGCCTTCTTCCCATCGTACCTCTACATGGAGAGCATCGTAGCTGCGTGGCACGATATGGGTATCCTCGACGAAGTGTGGAAGTACAAGCTGATCTTTATCGAAACACCAGACGCGCCCGAGACAAGTATTGCCCTGGAAAACTACCGCAGAGCGTGCGATAACGGACGCGGAGCGATCTTGCTATCCGTCGCAAGAGGCAAGGTATCAGAAGGAATCGATTTCGATCACAACTATGGGCGTGCTGTCATCATGTTCGGCGTGCCGTATCAGTACACCGAGTCACGAATCCTCAAAGCACGTCTGGAGTTCTTGCGAGACAACTTCCGGATCCGCGAAAACGATTTCCTGACATTCGACGCGATGCGACATGCAGCTCAGTGCGTCGGACGAGTATTGCGAGGAAAGACGGATTACGGTCTGATGGTGTTTGCGGATAAGCGATTCGCGCGTGCAGACAAACGAAACAAGCTTCCGAAATGGATCGCGCAGTACATCAAAGAGACGCATTCGAATCTGTCTACAGACATGGCGATAGTCGAGTCGAAGCTGTTCATCCGGTCGATGGCACAGCCATATCCAGAGGGCAAGAACGGCGTGAGTCTGTGGGAGCTAGCGGACATCGAATCGAGGCAGGCCAAGGAGAGGGAGACGTTTGCAAAGCTCATGGGTGGGCAGCTCAAAGTGGACGCGAACGGAGAGGTGGTGGACAAAGACGATAGCGATTCGGATATGGATCAAGTCAAAGGGGAAAAGGACGAGGATGATTTCGATAAGGAGTTTGGTGAGGGACAAGAGTTTGCGCAGATTACTGAGATGGATCAGGTCATGCAGGAGGTGTAGGGTCGCGGACGTCTTGTCTACACTCTTGTCAAGGTGCGCACAGACACCCCGGCTCCCGCAATCTTTCGATTTCGCCTCTCTAACATCACCGGTACAGCTGCTGATTTGCTGAGCCCACCAAGTGGACACTGATGCGTTGCTGCACCCGACGTTTGTTGTCGTGTTCTGAGCAAGGATGGTGGTGATCGATCGTGATGGACTCACGAACCTGACCTGAGCTTTATTTTTGCAAGAGCATTTGTCAGGGAGACGCACACGACGTCTTCTTGCAGATCAGGGGCATGAAATCACATCGTTCCAGAGTTTTCTCGGCACCCCTTTTTTTGTTCTTCTTGTTGCCGCCGTTGAAGGGGTTCGTGCTCTAAATTTTGAATTTGTTGCTTTTTTTGGGGCTGCAAGTGTCTCACAAGAACAACACAAAGCGGCAACAAGCTTAAAACTGAGCATGCGAGGCGGCCGCACACAGCAAAACCCACACAGCCTTTGCCAGCAGCAGCTGCTCAGCGCATCAAAGCTTGTCACTGTGCCAACAACTCCCTTTCTACTCCACCACCAACTCTCACCCGTCATCTTCGCACAAGTTATTGTTCAAGGCGATTTTAATGGCATTCCACTAGTTGCTCCTTAGACATTCCATCTCCTTCTCGCCGTCGCACCCATCATGTCGACACCGTGGTCACGCGCGCCCGGCGGCGGTGCTTCCACCTCGAATCCGACCACGCGCGGATCCGATGACAGCGCCACTCTCAATCCACCTGTTCGCACCTACGACGCTCCTCTGGCTGGCCAGGGAGTCGGCGTCACCAACTACTACGACTACCCTTCCGAAAAGGAGTACGACAGCTATCCCGCAAACTACGGAGGATCCGGCCAGTGGGCCAACGACGGTGCTTCCGATCTCTCCACCTCCTATCCACCCGCTCAGGCTGCTCAGCAGCACCAGCAACAGTCACAACAGCAGCGTCGCAGACACGACTATTCGCACTCCACCGACATGTCCACACGTCTCGAAGCCGCCATGCACAAAGCAGCTCCTGCTTCGTCCGCCAAGCGTCCCGGTTACAACCGTCAGGATAGCGACTCGTGGGAGCGTCTCCTCAAAGGCGCCGGCTACTCACACGACAGCGCCAACGCCAGCTTCGTCGGTCTCAATGGCCGTCATGGCCGAGCTACCCAGCTCGGCCATCCCTCTGTTCGACTCATTCTCTACATCATCATCCCTACCGCCTTGTTCTGGATTCCAGGTATCATCGCTCTGCTTATCTACGACGCCAGACCCGCCAATCATTTCAAGAAACCCACGGTTCTCGACGTCGGCATCTTCTGGTGGTCCATTTGGCTCAGTGCTATCTGGCTCGGCTGGTGGGCATGCCGTGTTGGTGCCATCTTGATTCCTCGCGTTCTTCGATGGACCGTCGGTAATCTTCACCAAAAGATGCGACGTTACACCGAATTCCTCATCGTCACCGAAAAGTATGTCGCTTTCTTCTTGTGGACCATTCTTTTGTTTGCGCTCTGGTTTGCCATCATCATCGGCAACTTCCAAGGTGCCGATAAAGCCGCCATCGAGTCTGCCCCCTTGTCGCCCACCAATTCCACCTCCACCACGGGCTCATCCTCGTCAAGCAACACCACCTACATCTCGCAAAAGAACAACGACAGCTCGTGGCCCTCAACTAGTGACATTATGCTTTCTGGCTATCGTCTCTGGTTTGGTGTCTGTCTAAGCGCTGCGATTTTGCTTGGCGAGAAGCTCTTCATCCAAGGCATCGCCTACAACTTTCATCGCGTCTCGTATGAAGACCGCATCTCGACGTCCAAATTCAATATCAAAGTCCTCACCACCCTCTACGAGAACTCGAAGAACATTCACCGCAAGGACACTTACATCGCTGCTGAGCATGAGGCCAAGCGCAAGACCGCTGGTCTTCACCTGGCTCGCCATCACCTTCGCAAGACCGGTCAGAAGGTGCGAGATGCTGCCTTGCAGAGCACCAGTGTGCTCGGAACCGTCGCCAGCGAGATCGCAGGACAGGGCGTGCTGCAGCCTGGCAACCCTCGCTCCGTCGTCGCTTCATCCCTCAACTCGCGCAAGCAGACCCAGGCGCTGGCCCGTAGGATTTGGTACAGCTTCTGTCCGCCTGGCAAGTCGGAGCTCATCGTCGACGACATCATCCACTGCTTCCCCGACGCGGCCACCGCCGAAATCGCTTTTGAAATCTTTGACAAGGATCTTAACGGCGACGTCACCAAGGACGAGCTTGAAGCCGCCTGCATCGAGATTCACCGTGAGCGTCTCGCCTTGCAGCTCTCGATGCGCGACGTTGACTCGGCTGTAGGACGACTCGACTCGATCTTTATGAGTGTCTTCGTCCTCATTGCTGCCATCATCATCGCTGCCATGTTGTCCGTCGCGTTCAGCACGCTTGTCACCTCGTTCGGCACTCTGATCCTCGGTCTGTCCTGGCTCATCGGTTCCACGGCTCAAGAGACGCTGGGCGCCATCATTTTCTTGTTCATCAAGCATCCCTACGACGTCGGCGACCGCGTGGACGTGGGTGACGACTCGTACATTGTCAAAGAGATGCGTCTGCTCACCACCGTCTTCAAGACGACCAACGGCAAGAATGTCATGATCAGCCACAGCCAGCTCGCCACCAAGCCCATCGTCAACCTGCGTCGTTCGGGTCCCATCGAAGAGACGTTCAAGTTTGAAGTTGCCTACTGGACCTCTTTTGCGCAGATCGAGGCGCTACGCACCAAGATGGTCCATTGGCTCGAGGGAGAGAAGCGCGACTTCTTACCCGGTCTCGACATCAACGTGGTCGATTTTCAGGAACAGGGCAGTCTGCTGCTTTCAGCTGGGATCCGATACAAGTCCAACTGGCAGCAAGGCGGACTCAAGGCGCAACGACGCAATCGATGGTTGTGCCAGCTCAAAGTTTTCTTAGCAGAGTGCAGAATTTACGGTCCTAAAGGTGACCCTAAGGAAACAGCGCTCAACCACGTCACTATGGTACCTTTCCCGCCACCCGAGTCGGTCAACACGTTCACTACCGCCGAAGCTGGGGTGCAGAGCACGTTGGGCGCTGGTGAACGTCCGTACAAGTTCATGGATGCCGGTGCTACTTTTGGCGGACACGATGTGTTTGACGACGTTGGAGGTGAAGCCGCAACGGCTCCTGTAACTGCTCCGCCTTCGCGACCCTTGAGCCCTGCCAATGCGCTCGAACAGGGTCGTCTCCGAAGCCCT
The DNA here is from genome assembly GCA_928858565.1 of Anthracocystis walkeri. Lineage (NCBI taxonomy): Eukaryota > Fungi > Basidiomycota > Ustilaginomycetes > Ustilaginales > Ustilaginaceae > Anthracocystis > Anthracocystis walkeri. The sequence continues at coordinate 517,708 of CAKMXV010000007.1, forward strand.
GCCGGTTTGCCCACTCCTTCGTCCGCAGCTCCGCCCTATGCCGCCTCTCGCCGAACTGCCGGTGCAAGCGAGTCGTACGAGCTGACCGACCAGCCACGTCGCATCTGAAAGTCTCTCATTGCATTTACGGACTTTCGAAATTCACACACCAACAGTCTCGAATCACGGACCCAAACTTGCATTCCAACCAGCATCATCATTAACAGCATTAACCAGTCGCAACATCTCCCGTCAAATCCCTATTCCCAGCCGCATCGCTATCAAACATGTCTGCGAGCAAACACATGTCGACATCCTCGAAATCGATCTCCTTGTCACTATAGTTGCCCTCGAATGCGTTTTGCGAGACGCTGTCCAAGAACGGAACCAGTTCAGCAACCGAGCTGATGGTGCGCAGTCGACCGATCTGCAGCCGCCTTTTGCGTGTGCTGCTTGGTCCAAGTGCTGCTGAACGCTGATGAGAAGACGACGAGCTCGCCGGCTTGCTGGTCTTTTGGAATGTTGCTGAAAGACCGTCGAGCAACGTTTCCGGCTGAAAGTCATCAGCCGGATAAATCGCATCGATGGTATCGGTGACAAACAGCCACTCATTGATCTGAAAATCTTCCGGCTGGATCAGCACCAACAGGTCGAGCAACTTGAGCGTCGACAACAACAAACTCCGACCGTCCGCACTCTGCTGAACACCCTCTGGCTCCGTCGCAACTTGATCGTACAGCCGCATGAGTTCGGTCATGAGAACCGGCCAAAAACTCGCCAAATTCCTCGCCGAGAACCGCACCAACAAAACCCTGAGACACAGATACACTTCCGCATGCAGCACCTCCGACACAGCCGACCTGAGCAGATCGACCAGCTTCTCCTGAATGAGCGGAAGCTGGGTCAAAAACGCATCCCGTTCGCCTGCAAAGATGGTAAACGAGAGACGGCGAAGATTCAAGGCGCGAGACAGCATTTCGAGCTCGCGGTTGGCAAAGATGTTGGCCGCTCCTGCCGATGCACTGACGCGAGCGAGTAGGTCCACAACACGCTCCTTGTCCTGAGTCATGAGCGCCAAGACGATCGGCTGCCAGGCTTTCGCTTGGGTCAGAGGCATGCTGAAGAAGCGTCCATCGCCAAAGATCTCTGCAACGGTGCTGCGCCATGCTTTGACGGTGCCTGGCATGCGAACGAGCTCCGAAATAACCGCAAGGACGCTAGCATCTACCTCCAACGTGCGCGACCTCGTTTTCGCGGCAGGAGCCACAATGTAGTAAACCGCATTTGCGACGATGGCTTGAATACGGTCCACGTCCATCTGGATCTTGCGGAGCGCCGCCAGACCACGAGTTGCGAGAAAGTGGTTGATCGCGTCGATGACACCACTCGCTGCGTTCGCCTCTACGCTCAGTCCGGCAACCTTCTCGTCTTCGAGCGAGAGCAGCTCGAGAGCAAATTCGGTCGCTTCCTTGTCGAGGTCCTCCGCATTGTCGCGGCCCGAACGGCGGATCCAGGTAGATTGGTCAAACGACCTGCCCGAGATGAGGATGCACGAGTCGAAAAGCTTCGCAAAATTCTCTTGGAGATCTCGTTTGGTTCGACGATCCTCGATAGCGGCGGTGAGACAGATCTTTTCCGCGAGGGCTGTAAAGATGCGCAACATCGGATAGACGTGTACCTTGCGCACCATCCCATTCGCAATGTAGTCCTTAACAAAGCCGATCGCGACTGGCCACACTTGCGTAGCCTCTTGCGGCTCCATTCGAGCCAGCACCGCGTCGAAGAAGAGGAACAAGGTGGCATCCGATACGGTGGTAGCTGTGGTGGAGGCACTGCCGTTCTTGCGCGCTCGCTCAGAATCGGAACGAGCGATACGAGATGCAAGCACGTCGCAGAGGAACGTGACAAGGATCTGTGCACTCGGAGTGATCACATCGAGGATCTTGATGACGGCTTGAGTGGCGGCGTCGTCTCGAGTGCGTCCCGACTTGACGCTGGTCTGCCAACAATGCAGCAGCGAATCGACCGTCTCGGCAGGATGAGCGCGATAGATGCGCTCGAAGGCACGACGGCATCGAAGCTTGACCTCAGAGGTCATGGCATCGAGCGACAGAGACTTTGCATCGTTCGCAGACAGCTCTGTTCCGCAGACAGTCCATACACGATGTAGCGTTCGAATGGTGGGGAAGAGCTTGCCGGCGCGATTCGCGTCTGTTCCATCTGCTGCTGGGGTCGAAAAAGTGTCCGGGAGGCCGGTCGCATCTTGCTCCTGCAACAACTTTTCGTTGGTGATAGTGATCGAGTCCGCTTGAGTGGCATCATCTGCCGTTTCGCTGCGCGCTTGCGTCGCGTTCGAGCTTTGACCGCTTGTCTTGCCAGCTGCGAGCATCAGCAAGCGTTCGGCGAGATGGATGAGCAGCAACAGATCCGGTTCGAGGAACGAGCACTGCGAGTCCTGCGTTTGCACCACCAGCTCGGCACCGAATGTCGGTCTGCTGGCTCCTGGCACGTAAGATGCAGTGACTTCGAGCATGGCTCTGCCTATCAAGTCGCAGACCGTGTGGTTGAGCGGCCAGAGCAACGGAGCGGCACAGCCGCTGTAGAGAGGCGCCGTCATCAGCACAAAGTCGGACCAATGCTGGATGACAGGTCGGTTGGACGGGGTAACGAGCCCGCGATGCAGGAGCGGTAGCAGCAGACGATGCGGATTCTTGGCCGCAGCAGTTGTCGAGTCTGCCGTCGTCGTCTTTTGCGTCGAGCCGACAAAGCTAGCTTCGCCTTCACTGCGACTGTTAGAGTCGCCGCGTTGATGGAAGCTTTGCGACTGTGACGTGCTGGAGAGACGCCTCTGCAGAAGACCGGGCCGGTTCAGCTGGCTCATCTTGGCAGCGAGGATGGCATGCAGCGTGTGCAGCATCTTGTTCTGGATGCAAGTGGTGCCCTGGTGAACGGCGACGAGCAACGCCTCGACGAAGAGCGTCTCGAGCTGGTCCATGCGCTCTCGCGGAAGCGAGTTGCGCTGAACAAAGCAGTAGACGACCTCGACAGCAGCAGCGCGAGTGGCTGTGAGTGCGGAGCTGTAGCTGTTTTGCAGCCGAGGCGACGTTTGCGCGCCGACCCAGATGCTGCATTCATCCAGGAGAGCATCCGTGTAGCTCTTGGTCGCGCTGACTGTCTCGGCTCGAACGAGTTGCTTTGTGGTGGTGCTGAGCGAAGCCGAGACCGGTGTGGCAGAGAGCGCCTTGGCGAAATTGAATCCACCGTAGCGTGCTAGCGCAGCAAGCGTGCCAAGTGCATATTGAACAGCTTGCTGGTTGAAGGGCTCATTGATTTCCGGAAAGGCGATGCGGATGGCGTTGACGTCCAGCACTGCAGAGCCGAGCTGAGCGGGCCGATTCCGTAAGAGCATATGGAGCAAAGGATCGACGACCTTGAGGTACGATCTCAGGTTGGCTCGGAGCCAGAGTTCGGCTTTCTGCCGCTCTCCCGGATCCAACGATCGCAGCTTGTCCAGTACCAAAAGCAAGGGCGTGCGAAGCTCGTCCGTCGAGACGTTCTCGGACAATCGCCAAAAGGTCCCGAAAGCGGTCATTGCAGCAGATCGAGAAGCATCCGTTCCTTGCGTGAGCTGCTGGGCCATGGCCGTCTCGAGACGAGAACGTTGGATAACCTTGCACGTTGCCCAGAGGAGCTCGACGGCGCGCACATGGTAAGGAGACATGGCGGGCGCGAGATAGTGCATCAGGGCAGCCACGATGCGATCGAGGATGTGCGGCGGATCGAGCCGGATCGGCTGTTCGAGCGCTCTGCAGATGCGGCAAGAGATCAAGACCTCGACGATGCGTTCGACTTGTGCAAAGGTGGACGAGTCTTCGAGATACGGAAGGAGGGTCGAGGCCCAAGATGTTACATCCCAAGGCAGCTTTTGCGTCAAGGCGGGTTCGGATTGGGCGGGTGCTGCGGTGACGAGGGCGATCTCTTCGGACGCTTCGGAACCATCGATGACGCGCATGACATCAGCGAAAATGTCGAGAGCACGCACAAAGACTTCGGTTCCTGCTGTGGTGTCGTTGGCGCAACGTCCGCTCTCGAGGCAAAGCTTACTCAGGAGCTCGACGAGAGCTGTTGCTGACGCGCTGTCTTGGAAGCTAAGAAAATTGCGCGCGGCCTGCTGACTGTCGGTGTCGCTGGAGGTGTAGAAGCTTTGGGCTCGTTGCAAGAAGTTGGTGGTGGGAGGAGAGGCGGCGGCAGTCTCTTGGCTCGAAGAGGATGCGACGCGAACAAAGACTCGAGATGGCATCACGGTGACGAGCAGCTTGAGCAGCTCGAGTGCGTCGAGCGCTCGCAAAGTCGTAGCTTGGTCGCGTGCCTCGGCGTTCTTCAGCTGTTCGAGTAAGAGGTGGCTGATTGCAGCAAAGAGAAGCGGAACATGGATCTGTTTCGTTTCCTCGTCGTGAATGTGGAACGCTTTGAAAACAAAACAAAGGAGCGCCAGCATCGAATCGGTGGTCGATGGCCTGGATGCGCTGTTTGTCGTGTCCGATGAAGGTAGAGGCTGGAATTGTTCGACAATCGCCTCAAGAAAGCGTCCATAAAGCAGAAATGGGTCGACAATCTCGAAGAGCATCTTTGCGGTGGTCATGAGATCTTCTTGTTGGCCTCTTGCAACCTGAAGGCTGATGGCGTGGAAGGCGTCTAGAGCCAAGACTCGGGTGAGGGACTGGCCGATCTCCCACTTGTCCATGAGCGAGATGAAGATCCGGTATGGCTTTTGGCGGTCCGCAACGTCGAGGTTGTCATCGTCGAAGCCTTGTTTGAGCGCGCTCCGGACGAGATCCAGTCCGTGCTGCTGCAGAAAAGCGATTTGAGCCTCTGGCGTCTCATCCGCTCCAAGAAGCCATGTGTAGAGACGACGGTTGAGGCTGAGATCTTTGCGCAAGACAACATTGAGCGCGGAGCGGACCAGGAGGATCTGATCCGGTCGCTTGACGAAAGACTTGAAGACGGGCTTGTCGATTTGTAGATAAGTGACGAGGATCTCGAGAGTGTTGCGGCGTACGAGTAGCAGATCATCGTCGAGCGCATGAGCCAGACCGCGGACCATGAGACCCAGGTCTTTGCCGACGAGCGCGGTGGGATCCGGAGCATCTTGAATTGGTGGCATTCTGCGGGTGAGATAGTTGAGAGCAGCAAGTCGGACTGACGGCGTAGTTATGAGCGTGAGCCATAGATTCTGTAGGAAGAAAGGCTGGGAGACGGCGTCCGAGATTCCATCGAGCAATCGTATTGTGCGCTCGTAGTACTCGCTCGTCTCTTCCTCCAGACCGGGCAGCAAGGCCATCTGGAGCGCCTTTGTGAGTGGACGTAGATCATCCTGCAGCGGAAGGTAGAAGGTTTCGTAGATTGCGATGAGAGTAGGTTTTACCGAGGTGGAAGCATACTGGAAGAAGGGCAAGAGACCGCTGGTCCAAACCTGTATATCTCGCCGCAGACCGTCGGGACCGATGACGCCAAGAATGTGGTGATAGACGTCGAGTGCGCGCTGATGTACACCTGATGGAAGGGCTGGATTGAGACACTGAGCCAGACGTTTTGCAACGATGAGTTTGCGAGGGATGGCGTTGTAGGTGGGATACGCCTGGATGGCTTTATGAAGTCGGGCGAGGAATGAGATAAAGTCGGCCCATTCGCTGACACTGTCGAACGAAGCAAGCGTTCGTTCGATGAAAGCGACGTACTTTTTGAACTTGGCATCCGAGTAGAGAGTGCGCTCTGTCTGCAATGCCCACCTTCTTTCGGCACGTTTTGCTGCGCTGGTCTTCCACAGCTGACTAGACTCGATGATGCTGGTCCTTGGTCGTGCTTTTGGAGAGACGGTTGTGATGGATCCGGAAGGCTGAACGGTGGGCAGAATGGATTTTGGTCTGTCGCTGTGAGATACTTTCCGAGTCGATGAGGATGCGTGCGGCTCTGACGATGCTGAGCTCAAATCGAGCTGAACCTCGGCGGAGGAAGGCTTGATTGTGGGAGGGGGAGCGAGACGGGAGGGCAAAGAGCTGAGAGAGGTGCTGCTTCCTCCGGCTCTGCGAGGAGCGCGCAGCGATGCGCTATCGTTGCTGGAGACCCGCTCGATCGGGCTCGACATGGTCTTCGAGAGAGTTCCAGCTCTAGTTGCAGTTCATGGTCATGGTGCGGATTGAAGAAGAGCAAAGGTCGAGTCGACATGAGAAACCAACACTCTGCTAAAAGTTGGCTCGAGAGCGCCACGCGTGTCAAATGAATCTAACAAACTCGGTCGAAAAAATGCGACTCGGCGTTTCCGCGGCCGATGCTGTCCATCTGCGCAACGGATGAATCATTCTCGTTGGATTCCACCGCCATCACTCGTCAACATGGCGGATGATCCGCAGCAAATCGCGGGTTTTTCCGATACCAATTCGTACCTCTCTCGGCCAGCTTCAAGTGCCACTGCGCTTGCATCCACGTCTACGATCACTCCAGCGCCCAAGAACAATGCCAAACACGAGACTCGGCTGTACGTGGGAAACCTGCACCCGGCAGTGGACGAATATACGTTGATACAGATCTTCAAGAAGCATGGACAGATCAAGAAGCTCGACTTTCTCTTCCACAAGAGCGGGCCACAGCGAGGTCAGCCGCGAGGGTACGCTTTCGTAGAGTATGCTTCGCCGGAGGAAGCGTTGCAAGCTGTCGCAGGGACGAACGACAAGATCCTCAAGGGTAGGAAGATCTCGGTGACTTTTGCAAGCAAGAGCGTAGACAGCAACGATCCATCTAGCGGAGTGGGTCCACAACGAAGAGACCGCAGAGTAGGCGCTGAGAACGATGCGGTCAAGACAACTCAGCTGAGCTTGTCCAGAAACTCGAGACAGCCGCAAGGGTGCGTTACCCTCCACGTTTAGTTTCTCATTGATGACCAAGATTACTGACCTGTCCTGTTTCCTTTGCTGAATAGAACGAATGCGAAGATTGCAGCTATGGAAGCCAAGCTTGCAAAGTTGCGGCAAGGCAAAGCACCGCCGCCTTTAACACCTTCATCAACGTCTCGATCAGGAGCGGCTCACGGCCACTCTTCGCTGCCTGCCAAACCCAATTTCAAGCCCTCAGACGCAACCCGCAAAGCGACAAGATGATAGATCCTGCACCAGCGCTGTACTATAACACCTCACTCAGTGATACCCTCTGTCAATGGACTGTCACGAATCACACCACTGTATGACACTGTACGCTGTGGAATCCAAGCGTCTAGGATCCAGCGGGTTGTGAGCGTTTTTCACTTCATACGAATCGGCCCGATCTTCCAAAGCCGATGTGACTTTTTAGTGGAAAAGGGGAAGTGGAAGGAAAAAAGTCAGACGCGCAGCAATTTCCAAAAAGTATAAGATCCGCTCGCAGTCTCTTCAACATGTTCTTCTTCTCTTCGATCAAAAACAAGTGTACGTTGCCCACCCATAACTTTTCTTCGACTTCTTTCATCAACAGCATCAACTGACCCTTCTGCTCGTCTCTGCTCTTGCTCACAATAGCTGCCAGCCACACCCACTCGCGACTGCCTTGGTAAAACAAGGTGCCTGGCGAGGTTTGCTTTTCGGGTGCCAGGGCTGCTCTTCTGCAAGGAGCGCAGCCGTGGTGGACGAGATCGTTGTGATATCCCAGGACGCTATAGGAATCCGTCTTCTTGTGTAACAGATGGGATCATGGAGCCAAACTGTTCTGGGACATTTTTTCTTTCTTTTCACTTTCCTCTTGATCCCCTTTCCCGCATCCCCTCCCTTTCGTCCCCCCTTCCCCGTGACTATGATCCTTTTTCCACTCAAGCATTGCCCGTACGCAAGTACGATACACCCGCGTCATCTCAATGCAATCGATTACATTTCACGAGTAGCTTCTTATACATATGTCTGTGAGCGTTTGCAAGAAGAGTTTTGAGTGCGTGTGACTGCGTGACGAGCTGCGTTGAGAATTGTTTGCGTTCTCTTGCTTTTCCTCTCTTCAGAGCCAAAATCGCCTTCCGCAGTGCGTAAAGCTGTAACAAGATTCTATCGCGCGATAGGAACTAACTTTCTTGCCGAAATCAAGAAGAAAATTGAAAATCACATCGACCAACGCTTCTTGTTCTTCCTCCCCATCATCATCGTCAACCACCGACCCTCAATTACTCTGCCAGAGCAGTGACACATACGACAAGATGGTGGCAGGTCTCACAGCATCTTGCTCAAGATGCATCTCATCCAGCCTCAACAACCTCTCCTCACTCTCGGCTGCCCTTCCATCAACGTCCTACGGTCTCTCGCACCTGCAAACGCTCACGCAGATCCAACATCAACGATCCAACTTTTCCACCTCTTCGATGCTCTCCGAATCGCGCAAGAAGCGTACTGCACGATTGAAGCGCAAGAGCAACCTCGATCAGCGAATCCTCAAAGTGCGCATGCTCGAGTCTTCCAAACCCGACCCTGTGCTGGGTCACCAGACCAATGCTACGGGAACCAAGGTGTGGGACGATAGCGAGCTCGCAAAAATCATTCTTAACAAGCAGACTGTATGGGGTGTCAAAGAAGACCGACGTGGAAACCTCGTCTTCGTGTCGGCGCAGGAGCAGGCAGCAGCAGCCAAGAACGTCTTCGACACAACCGCTGCCAAAGAAGCTGCCACCCTCGGCGGTCCTCTGCGACTCAATTTCGGTCTCGACGGTCAAGACCGACAGCTGCTCTTCCAAGACCTACCCCAGGTCATGGTTAAAGACCGAATCCTCGACTCCTGGAACCTCGGCACACTCATCCGCGGCACCGCCAACCAAGCCGACATCGCCGCCTTTGAAGCCGAGTACGCCAAAGTTCAATCGGAAGAATCTTCCAACAAGCAAAGTCTCGCTCGGATCCTCGACCTCCGCAATGCAAGCGGCAAGGGAATTCAGGTGGAGAACATCCGTCGTATCATCTCTCACTTTGGCGGTCCAACCAACGATACGGGAAGCCCAGAGGTTCAAGCTGCCGTCTTGACGTATCGCATTCGAAACTTGCACGAACATTTGCAGGGCAACCGTCACGATAACTCAAACAGAAGGTCCATGTCGTTGTTGACTCATCAGAGGGCAAAGATCTTGAAGTATTTGAAGAGGAAGAGTCCGCAGAGGTATCATGCCATCTTGCCGAGGATCGGTGTTGAGGCGAGAGCGGTGGAGGGGGAGATTGTGGTTCCTGGCAAGCCCAAGATTGCTACTGCGTGAAGGAATGCTTGTAGATGATCACGAATCGATCGATGCTGTTCAATCACAATCAAAAGGTCAGGTGTGGAGAGGCGTGCAACGAGTATGATTTTCATTGTGAACCCTAATTGAGATGCATCATGCTCTGCCTCCGCAACTCCTGAGCGGTCGTAACTTTGCCTCTTTCCCTTCCTTCTTCTTCCCCTCTTTCCACCTTCTGCGGCGCTTCGCTCAACAACTCCTCCAGCGCAAACCCAAAATCCAACCCGACCTCATTCAACTGACTCGCCAACCTCAAACTAATCTCCTTGACCTCGCTCACCATCTCCCCTTCCCTTTCCCCCTCATACACCTGCCGCCTAAACAACTCGGCGTACTCCTCCACCCTCTCCCACGCCCACTGAACGAACCCGCTCGCCATCCGACCATCCTTGAACGCCGACATGTACCACTCGGAGGTATTCTTGATCAGCGCAAAATGAACCATTGCCAACTCGCTAATGTATAACGAGGTATCCCCTTCAAACGTAATCTGCCTCGTTCTCTTCTTCAACAACTCCGTCCGTGCATCCAGAAACAATTGCCTAGCTTTCTCTCCCTGATCCAACCTCAAGAGAAACCCGGCATTAGCAACGACGAGCGACTTTTTCAGATGCTGTCGAACAAAATCCGACGATATCGCCGAGACCAAATCCGACGTCCTCGCCGCAAGTTTAGCAGACAAATCCAACGAAGCCGCATCGTTCGAAGTATACGTCGACAGCACAGCTCTTCCCTTTTCGATCAGCGTAACAGCCTGCTCCCATTCGCGCAACGCAATGCACACCGACAACTCGTCGGCGAAATCGTTGTTCCACCTTCCTGGATCTTTTCTCTCCGAAGCAGCAGATGCTGCGGCTGCAGCCATCACTCCTCCATCGTCTTCACCGATGGGCGTCAGTAGCCCTCCATCGCGACTCGCTGGCCCTAGACGAAGCGAATCAAACTGCTGCGCAATAGGCGGAGACGACAACAAGGTCGATTCTCGCTTCCTTGCCTCCGCAGCAGCTGCCCCGTACTCGCTCTCATTCCTACGTTTCTTCGCAAGCTCCTCAGCGACGCGACGAAAGGCGTTGAGCAGCGCTCGCTTGTCCTCGGCCCGATCGGTGCGGTAGACATGCGTCTCTCGAGCACGCTTGATCTTGATAGCGTTGGTGAGGTCACCTCCATCCTTGAGATCGATGACGACGATCTCGGCCAAGCTGAAACAGCGCTCGGCGACAAGACGCACCTTGCTGCTCATCTGACGTTTCCTGCGTGTTGCTATGAGCAGTAGATCATCCAGCAAAAAGAGGGCGACGCTCTGTTGTGGCTTGTACGTGGCAGCATTGAGCTCGGTAAAGCTGCTCGCTTCTGCGATGAGGTGTCTACCTGGAACATACGGTAAAAACTTCTGCGATCCTTCGATGCCTTCCCATAGCGAGGTGATCTGGGCACGGTAGATCTGCTGCAGGTCGATGGTGCTGTTGCGATTCGCTTTGCCGGATGCCTTTGCGCGGGAGAACGAGTCGGAGAACGAAGTGGACGTAGAGTCGTCGAGCTCGAGCGCTTGTGGTAGCTGCTTCCACTCGGAGAGCAACTCTTTGAGCTCGAGCATGTCATTTTCGAGTGTAGCGATCTCTTTGCTGATTGTGATGAACTCCGAGTAGTTTTTGAAGACCTGGCGTTTTAGGTCATCGTTGGCGGCTTGTTTCGCTGCAGCGAGTGACGACTTGAAGGTGCGTAGACTTGACTCTGAATGGTGTGATAGTTTTGCGCGAAGGTAAGCCTGCGGATCGAAGTCTGACTGACTGAGAAGTTGGAGGTCGACGGCTGGATCGCCTTCAAAGACGTCTGTGCGGGTGCGTGTTGTTTCAGACGACTTGCGGAGGGCGTTGAGTTCATTGTCGTCAGGGTCGTAAGCCGCGTCATGTGAAGTTTCGCCGATTGGCGGCATCAAGAAGTGGTCGGGGTCATGATGTGGGCGGTCATCGATACGAATCTGAGGCATGGGCGGGAGAGAAGGGACGGCGGGAATAGCGCTGAACCCGCCTGGACCGAGTTGCGTTGGTTCGGCGTAGCGCATGGAAAGACGCTTTTTGATATTGCTGCCGACCTGCGACGCTTTCTTTCTGGACTTTTTGAGCATGTCCTTGCCGCTCGAGGAGGAGGATGAGATGCCCGATTCATAGCGAGATTGTCGAGCGTAGGATGCGTCGTTGGGGTATGCGGACGACGAAGAGGACGAAGCAGCAGGAACTGGTGGGATGACGGGCTGCTGGCCATCTTGGGCGTAGAGCGTCATAGGACGCGTTCTGAGCGACCTCGACATTGTTGTGAGTTTGCCTCGAAAGGCGCTTGAGAGAAGATGATGATGATGGTAGTGGGAGTGGGAGTGAAAGCAAGTGTTGGTCTCGATACCATGCGGAAGACGCACGGATCATTGCTGATTTTTGCTAGTTGTTAGAGTGAACGAAACAACAAACTGCGAAAATTGCCGCCTTTTTCCATGCCTTTTTAAGGGTCCAATTTTGGTCGAGATTTTATTATGGGAAATTATGCTTTTCGGACCGAATTTGAGATTGATCATCACCTCATCGTCGTACAATCACTCATCAAGTGGTCACATCACCGAAAGTGTCCTTCGCTTCAAGAGCATTTGACTTCCACGATATCCACTTTGTCCATCACAGTCATCGCATCGCCTTCATCGCTCGGACTCGGAACTGTTCTCGACATGCTAGACTCTATCGCCATCACCCGCTTCTCATAGCCATCTTCTCTACCCTCTTCCCTCAAAACCTTGCTTCAAATACACCGCCACACGGGCTCTGACTGCCCACGATGAAGTTTGCACGCTACCTAGAGGAAAACACCGTTCCAGAGTGGAGAAAGGTCTACATCCAGTATCGCGGTCTCAAGAAGCTCATCAAGCGCGTCGCCGAACACTACGAAGCCCGTCAGCGTTTGGAAGCGGAACTTGGACTCACTCGATCCCAATCGAGCTCGACTGCTGTTAGTTCGACTACAACATCGCAAGATCCGATCCTTCGTCGACGCAATCCTGCCGCAAACCAGGATCAAGAGGCACAAACGACTCTCGCATCGAGTGCAGGCTACACCAAACGCAATGACTATGGTGGCACACATGGAACTGCTCCGCCTTTGCCGTCGTTGCCGCAAGTCAGTCTGCAAGGGACTGGGCTTCGGCTCTCTTCGGATAGTCCATCGTACGATGGCAATGCTTCCTCGCCTCAACATCACGCAGAGTCAGATCTGGAAGCACAAGCAGTGCACCAACAAGCGGCAAGTGATTCCGGCGAGCATCCAGCCGATAACAACACATCACCTTCCTCGAGCTTGAGCCCTCAATCGCCTGCTGCGGTCGATGTGCGCTACAACGACGATGCCAACCCATCATCACGGCCAGCGCCTCACCATCCATCCCGCAGAGCCAACAGCTCCGGGGGTTCTACCAAAGCTCGTCTTCTTGCTCGTTCTGGCTCTTCGGGTCGTATATCCAGCCGCTCGGTCAAGGACGATTCGCCACAATCCCTCAAACAACTCATCGAGGAAAACTTTGACGACCAAGAAGCCAAATTCTTCTCGGCATGCGATGCCGAGCTCGAGCGCATCATCGCCTTCTACGAAGCGCAGGAACAGGAAGCAGCTAAGAAGTACACCCAGCTCGCACGCCAGCTCGAGGAGCTCTCCGAACATCGACGCGAATATCGAGCCAAGTACAACATCAGCGACCACGACAGGACCGAGCCCAACTCACGCCGGCATCGACTCTCACAGCTGTTTTCCAATCTGCCCGGCTCGAGGCTTATCGTCGCCGACGAGGTAGCGAATCGCATCAAGTCCATCCCTGCGCTATCTACACTCAAGTCTCGAGATGTGCAGCACGCTCAACAACCCGCCACCGCAGCCAACGGTGCTTCGCTCGACCCCAATGCCAACGGACCACGAGCAGACAGCAGCGGCGAAGAGGATGTAGGAGATCGACGTCGAGCTCAGGCTCTAGCCAAAATGCAAGCGAGTCTGCGCGGATGGGACGACGAGACCGACAAGGCTATTCGTCAAGCCAACAGAGCCGCTGCTATGAGTCACGATCCCGAAGCCTACGCTGCAGCACGCAAGAAGCTCAAAGCAGCCGTCTTGGAGTATTACAAGTTCCTCGACACACTTACCAACTACAAGATCCTCAACCGCACCGGCTTCGCCAAGGTCATGAAGAAGTTCTCCAAGACCGTCGGTGTTCCCTGCACCGACTTGTACTACAGGGACAAAGTTGCGCCTACGATCTTGGTGACATCGGATCGAGTGGAGAAGCTGCGCAAGGCGACGGAGGACATCTACACGGCCTACTTTGAGCACGGCAATCGCAAGCAGGCGTTGAACAGGTTGCGCGCGAGGGAGGATCATACGACGCATCACTACAGTGTGTTTCGGAGTGGGTTTTATCTGGGTATTTCGCTGTGTGCCGTGGTTGCCGGGTTGATAGAGGCGATGAAGCCGAGGACGCAGGAGGCGATACCGCAGTGGGCGGCGTTGTTGAGGGTGTATGGTGCCGAGTTGATTCCGACGCTGTTTGCGTTGCTGTTCGGGTTGAATTTGGCTTGGTGGCATGCGGTGCGGATCAATACCGTTTTTATCTTTGAGTGGGATGTGAGGACGACGATGGATCATCGGCAGTTTTTCGAGATTCCGGCGCTGCTGATGCTGTTACTGTCGTGTTGTTTTTGGGTGTCTTTCGTCAACCCGTTCCCGGATGCTATCGCTCCAACGACTTGGCCGACGGTTTGGCTGGTTGTTATGGCGATCCTACTGCTCAATCCGCTCCCGATCTTGCTACCGGCTAGTCGAGCGTGGTTCCTCAAGAGTCTGCTGCGCGTATTCACGGCGGGATGGAAACGCGTCGAGTTCCGTGATTTCTTCCTCGGAGACGAACTCAATTCGGTCGCCTGGACGATCAGCAACTTTTGGTACATCGGTTGCGAATACCACCACGATTGGGCCCATCCAGACCAGTGTTCGCCCAACAGCACCTACTGGACTTCCGTCTTGCTCTCGGTCCCAGCATGGTTACGTTTGGGGCAGTGTATCCGACGTTGGGTGGATAGCGATTACAGGACGCACTTGCATCTGGTCAATGCGGGGAAGTACTCGAGTGCGGTTCTGAACAACTTTTTTTATATTCATTATCGACGGAATGGATCGCAGGAAGGTGGGGATAAAGCGTTGTGGATCGTGTTTGCGGTGATCTACTCGATCTGGCATATAGCATGGGACCTGTTGATGGATTGGTCGGTACTCAAACTACGGGCGAAATATTTTTTGCTGAGGAACGAAATATCTTTCCCTCAGCCGGTATACTACGTCTTCATGGTGACCGACGTTATCGGTCGTTCAGCGTGGATTATTTACCTCATTCCTGGTCAAGCTACGGTCACGTTGCGCTCGTTCTTGGCGGCGCTTGTCGAGATGATTCGTAGGGTATGCTGGAACAACTTGCGAGTGGAGAACGAACAGATCGGCAACACGGATTCGTTCAAGATCATGCGGGATCTACCGTTGCCCTACAGGCAAAAATTGATGGATGAAGTGGAAGACGAAGTTCACGAAAGCGGATTTCTGAAACTGGCCAGTTTGCGGAAGAAATGCAGACCGACGTCTGCTGCTCATCACGAAGTCGACCCGGATCCACGCGAAGGCGAAGTGGAAGGGCAGATGGAAGGAGGCAGGAGGAAATCGCTGATCGAAGGGTTGAGGGACAAGCTAGTGCCCGACGGCAAAGGTTGGGGTGGACAGTTGGACGAGAGGGCAGTGACAAAAGGTCAATCGGGGAGGGATTATACGCCGCGTTCGCCGGAAGCGATGCCAGGCTATGTCGAGTCGGATACGGAGGATGAGGATGAGGAAGAGGAGGATGGGGATGGGGAGGGAGTCGAGGCGAGGAGGGATCAGTCCGAGTCGAACGATGAGGTGGGGTTGCCGAGGGAGCCGCCAAAGGCGAGGTGGAAGGATGGGTCGTCGTCGTGATTAGCGGAGGAGTAAGGATTCAAGCTGGTGACGACTGCTGTGTAGCATAGATGTATTCGCAAAGTTGGTCCGCATAGATTAGAGGAATCGTTCAACGTTCATATGAGGTCTGAAGAACGAACGAAGCATGACGACTTCGGTTTAGCACCGATCGGGGATCCAGGATCGGATGGAATCGGCGCTCGCAACAATCGTCTCTCACTGTACGGCTTTGACCTTGTCCTTTGGTCGGCAACTCAAGCACTCGCCGGGACGAGACACCTAACGCTCCGCGGCCGTTGCCCGCTCCACTTGTACGGTGACAGGGCTATAAAACCGCCTCTCTGATGTCTGATGTCTCGTGTAAAAAAATGCTTTTTTTCAGCGCTAACTTCTCTTTCTCCCTCGTCGTAAGCGAGCTATCATCAGAACTTCGATTTTTTGAAAGACCCTTCCTTTCTTTCTCCATTTTCGCTTAGCAGCCGTGTGCTGCCGAATTGAAAGGCCAGGCGAGTCACGGGCTGGCATGTTGTGTGTGATACAGTATCTAACCGCTTTTCCCTCGAAAAGAAATTCGAGATGTGTCTCGCGTATACAAAAATTTGGGCCGATTTGTGAACCAAGAGCTTTCTTTGTCTTGAGAGCCAGAGCGATGGAACCAGAAAAAAAGGTGGGGGTGAGAACGTGATATTAGAAAGGCGGCAAAGACGCACGTTTTGGGCAAAGGAAAAGAGCAATTTTTGGACGGAAAAGACGTTGAAGATCGAAAAAAAAAACGTTACCCGCTCGCCTTACCCTTCAACCAACTCTGCTCCGTTTTGTGACGATTCGTTGTTAGAGTGTGACTCGAAAGAGTGAAACCCGACTAAACTGTGTGTCACTTTGTGTAGCAAAAGTTTGGGCGTCAAAGATGAGAGAATCTTAGCGTGCAAGGCGTTTAGCGCGTGATCCGTTGTTTCGGTGAATGCTGTCCCTCACACTCTCACTCTCTGTGCCTTTGATAATTCTCCGCGCCTCCCACTTTGCTGATCGATACTGGCGATTTGGGAGAAGCACCGTTATTTGTCGAGACGAACGGAAAGGCTGAGGATGTTTTTCTCACGAACAGAGACACGGTTGCAAAGAAAGCTGTACATACACGCATGAGTGTGTGAGCGGGGCGTAGACGACGACGAGGAGGAGGAAAAGGAAGAGGAAGTGAGTCGAGGTATGCGCCACTTGAACGAGCTGTGATGGCTGTGATGAGTTGAACTTTGAGCCTGCAATGAATCATCAACTTCCGGTGGTGTTCCGATGGGAATTGAGGGTGGGGAGAAAGAGAAAGAGAGAAGTGCATGAACCTTGGCCAGCAGCCGGAGCAGCAAAGTGAATCTGAGGGAGTGCGCATGCGGAAGCAAAAGAGGGAAAAAGCGCGTTGATTTTCGGGATCGGACTTGCAAAGCCGAATTCACATCCCGCCTTTGTCGTTCCCGCCGCGTTGTTGTGGGTTTGTGTGGGAAAAAAAAGCACACACACAGGCAGACACGCACGGGCAGCCAGACACCGTTTGCGGAGTCTGAGCTGCTGCACAAAAAAAAAATTGAGAGGACCCTTGAAATCAATGCTAAATGCTCAATGCTCCAATGCTCTCTCTGTTTTACAGTCAGATCCGGTATTTCACACAGGTGGCGCTTTTCACTGGTTTTGTCAATTGTTCCTTCTGCAGTAGTTGACGGATTTTTTGGGGGCTGGACCACGGTTTCAGTTGTAGTCATGCTCTCTCTCCAACCCAGCGCGTCTTTTGTCTCCGCAAAAAGACTAAAAAAACGATCGACGCCACATTGCATTCTGGCAATCTCACCTTTTGATGCAATCTGTTTGAGCTACAGCTTAAGAGTCACGATGGCCTGCAGCGCTCTTGAGTTGAGGTCCGATGTAAGTTTCTCACTTGGCGAGCAGTTGCTGCCGCGCGGACACACCACTTGTATCCCCATCTGTCACGCAACATGGTGAGACTTTGTGGTCAAAAAAAAAAAAAAAAAGCTAGCTTTAGCGGCCGAACTGGATGTTCCATCGCCAAGTTTAGTCTAAGGTACACACGCCTTGACCCTTCTCTGTCAAGCTTAAAAAAAGAGAGGGTGTGTGTGTCAAGATGCGGAAAATGTGAAAAAAAATATATGAGATTTTTGGACTGTTGCAGTGCAGTGCAGTGTGTGCCCCGCCTCGAGTGTGGGCTTCCGCAAGTGGAAAGCACAGTGTCGATTCGCCTTTGACAGTCAAAATTCGATTTGGATTAATTCTAACTTTAATTTTTTTTTCTCTGTTTTTTGTTTTTGAGCTGTCACTGAGCTCGTCAATGGCAGAGAATCGTTTCTGTGCAACAGCCAACTGCGCTTTTCTTGTCGCTCTTGTCGCTCGTCTCTCACTCTTCTCTCACCTTTGTGGCCTTTGGACCATTGGACCTTTGGACCTTGTCGGATTGTCTCGTCTCGCCTGCGTTGGTCGACGTCTCGCTTCGATAAACTTTTCTTGATCAAGATTGGGTCGCCGTTTGTTCTTGAACGGCATCCTCGTCTCTCTTGCTTCCTTGCCTCCTTTGTTCCTCAATCCAGATGCGACCTCGAGATCAACCTCCCTTTGTCCGCATTGCGCTTTTTGGCGCTCTCTCTCTCTCTTCATCATCTACACCATCCATCCTCACCTCTTCCTCTTCCAAAACCAACGCCACTTTGCTCGACACTCCCCGCTTATCTGCGCCGGCGTCCTTGGCTTCCTTGCTTCTTCTTCTCCTCCTTTTACCCACGCCCAGCTTTTGGCCACCTCAGACACTCGGCGGTCTCTCAACCTTTTTTAGTCTGTATGCTCCACCGCATCCACTCGACACAATCACTCAATCTAAGCGCTTCCCCCTCCGTCGTTCGGCTTTCCATCTCGCTTCTTGCATGAATCCTAGCTTGCAACCATCTCGTGTCTGCATTCAGCTAACCGCCTTCCACAGCCGCCGCCGCCACCTTCTTCTTTCTGCGCTTGCTCCAGCACCCTCCTTGCCGGTGACACTTCAAACTTAGTTGGCTTCAGCCCGGTCTCAGCTAACCCCCGTTAGCGTCAGCCAGCCTGTCACCCAGCCAGCCTCCGTCGTCACTCCTCCTCAACAATTTGATACCCGCACTTTCCTTTATCTTCTCCGCTCTCTCTCGGTCAGCGCCACTTTTTTCCTCCTCCTCCAAATATATACCTCGACCGGTAGTCTGCTACACCTTGTCGTCTTACCCACTCGCTTCAGGTGCCATCCTTTCTTCACCATCCCCGCGATCCTCTCTTCGCAACCACCACCTTCGCCATCATGTCAACAATGGCTACACTCGAGAGACCTCAGCGTCAGCGACCCCAATCCATCTCGGCGCGTCGTTCGCCGTCCCTGGTCAGCACCGCCCCCGCTCCTCTCTCTCCCACCATCATTCGCACTCCAGACTTCATCCTGCTTCCCTCGGTACCAACTCACGAACCAGAGGACAACTTGCCAAGCCCAATGGCCCTTCAGCACCAGTTCGCCATCGCAGCCCACAACGACGCTCAAGCAAGACGCAGTCGTCACAACTCGGTCCAGCAATGCTCCTCCTCCTCCTCCTCGGACGAAGCACGCACTCCCTCAGCATCACAAACCGTCTCGCATCAAAGCTCAGGCAGCAACAGCAGTCACATGGCCCACGACGACGACGAGCTCGAGGAGATTGTCGAGCCTGAAAACACCTACGATTGGGACCCTGCTGCGTCGCACGATGCTCTCCGCGACGTCCGCAACCAGCAACTCGACTCTCTGCAGAGCATCGTTCACTCGATCGCCGAATCCCATTTCGAGCATCCTTCCTCCTCCTCTTCCGCCTCCGACTCGGACGTCACCCAAATCTTGGACGACTTGTTCGCTTCCCTCCGCCGTATCGGTGGTCACAATGCGCCCCTCTCTCCCACTTTTGCCCGCTCCGCCTCCACCGCTGCCGGTGTCAACCACATCTCCGACATTGACCGTCTCGTCTTGCTCGTCGATAGGCTCGCCCTTGCTTTTGGCAATGTACAAGATGCAAGACAGGCTGGCTTGCTCGCCAATCTTACCACTTTGGCTCAAAGCCTCGTCGTCTCGGAACGTCGTCTCTCCCGTCCTGCGCTCGAGAGTCCTCCACGAACACCCAGGACCGTCGCGGCTGCACTTCGTCGCCGATCTGTTCAATCGCCTCAGTCCAGCTCCCACAGGTCTGGTTCTCGCAACTCGTTCAGCTCCATCCAGTCGTATGCTACTCTCTCAACATCCTCGGATGAGGCCACTCCCACCGCCGGCAGCGACGAGCAGCATCAGCGCAAGTTTGGTCTGCAGCCTCGTCCTGCACCATCCCCACCCACAAAGGCCGTCAACCAGCTCGACGCGCTCTCGGCTGTGCCAGAGCAGCAGCATATCGATGGTTCCACTTTTGACATGGCCACTGTGCGAAGGGCTCCAACCTCCAGCCTCTCTCCCAGCAACACCGCCTTCTCTCTCGAGGCGCTCTATACGCCCCAGCCTTCTGCTCTGGGCTTGATGAATCCCCAGTCGCCCTGCTCCGACCAGGCCTCGCGTGCTGCTTCTGTTGGCGACAAATCCGACTCGACCGCATTGCCCAACCGCAAGCGTTTTTCGGTTCAAACCGACAGCGCTGCCAGCACTGCTCTGCCCAGCTACGACAGCTACGACACGATCAAAAAGGCGGCCCAGACATCCGACGACTTGCCCGAGTACGACCCATCCTTAGCTCAAGCCAGCTTTACGGCGGACTCGAAAAAGTCGCCCGAAGCCCTGACACTGCTCGAGCGACGTCGTGCCAAGTTGGCGGCACAGCACAGCGCCTATGCTGCCCGTACTCCCGAGGATCTGGCTATGGTGCAGAGCTCCATCGACCGTTTGTCTACTGTCATGCCTCAGCTCGACAACCAGCGTGCGCTTTCTCCCGAGGAACAGCGCGAAGCGCAGCTGCAGCACATGATGGGTCGTCTCGCAGAGTCGAGCTCCAAGCGCATGAATGATCAGCGCAGCAACCCGCCTAGCTTGCGAGCTTCCCGTGCTGCACCTTTGCCTCAGCTCGCTAAAGAGATGGCGCCGGTTGTGCCTGCCAAGTCGGACGAGAAGCGTGCGTCGCCTCAGCTGGATGCTGTCAGCGAGCTTCCACGCAGAGGCATCTTGGTGGATGCAGAGCCTGATGTGCCCAAGACTCCTGTGACGCCCGTTTCGATGCACAGTGCTTCGTCTTCGCGCCGCAGCTCACTGCTTCCAGGTGCCTTTGCACGCAAGCTGTCGATCGCCAGCATCGGCAATGCCATTCGTCGCGCTTCCATCTACGATACCACCAAGGTCAAGCCCAAGGACAAGGATGTCGCCGAGCACGGTGAGCATGAGCCTAGCGGCACTATTCGTGGCGAGTCTAGCGGTGATGCGACTGGCCGCCGTCGTCGCCGTGCTGCTACGACCCAAGACTCGCGTACCAAGTACGACATTGCTGATGATCTCGCCAGCTTGTTGAACGACGGCAAGCCGCGTAAGACCAGCGTCGGTGAGGTGTCGAGTGCGTCCAAGCGTCTCTCGCAGGCTACTGGATTTCGAGCCATCGACTTTGCCGATGACACGCCACGAGGACGTGACGAAAGTCTGATGCCCAGGGCTAGTTGTGAGGAGGAGGACGACAGTATGCTCGACGACTACACTTTTGCCACGATTGATACGCGCACTTCAAACCACAGACTCTCCATTCTTCCTGACCCGCCTCGCAGCCCGGCGAGTTGGGGCAGCAGTGGTCTCAGCCACAACTCGTCGCGCCGCAGCTCTCAGCTGACCACCTCCAACCCAGAGACACCGACGTGGCCCAAGTCGCCTCTGACGCCCGTTTCGCCCGTCGCTTCCAAGCGAAGCCCCACCAAACCGTCGGTCTCGTTTGCAGCCGATACGCTCCAGCCTCCGCCGGTCGGAAGAGCGACGGCTGCTTCGCTTCAATCGCAACTGCGCGACACTGGATCTGCGTACTACCGACCTCGTAAGTTTCCGGACCTTCCCCCTTCTGACCTCTCACGTGATCCTGTCTGTGCTTCCGCTTCCGCTGCTGCTTGTGCCGCTGCCTCTTGCAACGATCTGATCGTCTACTCTGTGTTCAGTACTAGCAACAACGCCGCTGACACTCTTGCGCGTTCCGTTTTATCTCCACACCAGTCTGATCAGGTGGACCTCGAGTATTTTGTCGAAGCTCAACACACGTTGGGTAGTGTTTCGGTGATGTTGTGGTCGAGTGGAGATGTTGAATTGGAGTACGAGGTTGTGGATGATGTTTTGCATGTTGCACCCGTTGGCAATGGTATGCTGAAACTTATGTTGTGTGATGAGAGTGTGGCCAGTGGCAGCGGTGAGAAGCGGAAGCAGGGTCGAGATCACGTGAGGTCGAAAGGTGTTCCATTGGCTGCTGGTGTGGTGGCTGGGCAGGTTGGACGTGTGCGGTTGAGCGCTGGAAGAGTGGGTCGGGTCAAGTTGGAGTTGACGGAGGTGGAGAAGAGGGCGGGGGCGGATGAGAGTCGTAGTGAAGGCATGGTTGAGTTTCCGCTTTCTGCGAGAGAGTTTTCTGAAAATCGGATCGAAGGATTGTGCTGTGCGCTATGTGATAGCGGGTCGAAAGCGATAAAGATGAAAGGGGTAGATTGGAGAGCACTACCTTCGGAAGGCTGGGAAGAACTCGTAGACGCATGGATGTGTCATGCGGATCAAGAGCTCAATCGGTCGCTAACGGAGACGGCGGTCAAGTTTTCGTCGAAATTGCAAAACGGTGCTGAGGAAAGCTCGTCGCGGAGAGATCGAACGGTTTGGGTTGGAGATACGTACATGCTCGTTCCTCGAGTAATGTTCGACGAGGAGAGTGTTGTGATTGACGATGATGCAAAGGTAAGTTGCAGCCCCTTTTCCCGCACTTTTTTACCAAATCAAAGGACCGGATAGAAAGTCGACGATTCCTCCCCCAATTTTTGTGGGGGATTTTCTTTCAATGGATCGTCGACTGATACACCGCTTTTTGTCCAAGATCAACATTCGCTTCTTTCTTTTCATTCTCGCATGATGTTGCTCTCCTTTTCCGCTACTCGCTTCTGGTGTTTGTCGCTCTTTCTCTCTTTCTCTTCCCTCGCCCGCGTTGGGTGTCACCATGCATCGCTAAACGAGGTTGTACCGCCGTCTATGTGGATAGATTGCGTTCGGTGCGGCTTTCGGTGTTGCTTGGTGATGTTTGGCGCGTGTTGATGGGAAGGAACGAGGTCATAAAAGGGGGAAACGAGCTGGAGGAGGTAGAGAAAAGGAAGAGGGAGCAACATAGTGCGAGCACGAGAGAAGGAGGTGGAAAACATGAGTCGGTCAATCGAACAGAACACATGCTCGCTGCAAGAGGTTCACAGTCGAATGCGTCTACCCGGCTCACGTACATTCCCTTACCCTCTCAATCCGTTACCCTACCCTTGTTCCCCATCTGCTCTTTGTCTTGAAACCGTGACTGACGAAAGTGCACTCTTTTCGAATTGCAGGTTCTGCGATGCGCAACATGTCGCAACATCCTCGGCGAACCTTCTTCAACATCCAGTAACACTGCAACGATCAAACTGAACAAGTACATGATCACCCCTCCCTCTTCGTCCACTACATGGATCGCAACCCTCCTAGCCACCCTGCAATACTCGGCTGCATCCCACGGTTCACGACGCTTCCTCATCCAACCTTGCTCCCCATCCTCATCCTCTGACGGCATCGAAACATGGCTCTTCTCCCGTGCACTCTTCACCACCTCCCTCACCCACTTCGCACCCGCGAACAGCATCTGGAAAGGCCACCGTCTATTCTACCGCTCCCCTCCATCCGACACGATAGGACTGGAAACCATCGACCTACCCAACCCCATCTTTGAACGTTTCGCCGCTGCGTTGGAGCAGTGCAATGCCGCTCTACCACACGAGTTGAGGCAAGTCTTACCCGAGTGGAACGCTGCTTACTTGGCAAGGGTTGATGGCAAGTGATTAGAGGGAAAGGCCCATGCTATGCCGGATGCGTGAAAATCTTAAAGCGTTTAAAGAATATGTTTCAGAGTTGGGCGTCGCGCGTCGAGCAAAAAGGAGACGCGTAGATTGCGCCTCGTTTTTTTTGGCCCTTTGTCCCCAGTTAGCGTGGCGCGCAGCTTTGAAACGCATCACATTCCCTTTGTTGAGCTCTTCGAGTGGAAGCCCGCAAGCCTATGGAAGACTACTCTAATACAAATGTATCGTTGAGGAGTTGAGAGGGTATGCAAGTGGATGATCAACGCTGAGATTTCATAGGTCGGATCTTGAAATGGGATCTGTAGGAAGCCATCCCGCGTTCACGGCTCTGCAGCGGGACGGTCAAAGGAATTTTCCTCGGTAAGCGAGGAAAGAGCTTCTCGGCCGCGACAGCTGTCAAAAGAAATTTAAACAATTTTGTTCTATTTTCGCCGCCTTCCACGCAGCAACGCCGGAAGAGCGAGAGCCAGAGCTAGAGACGCAGCAAAGCGCGTGGGCCACCTGCAAAGCAACGCAAAAGCACACGCACTTTCTGGGTCGAGAGAGAACACGCGCGCTGGCAACAGGGCAGAAGCGAAATGAGAGAGACGACGCACGCTTTTGCCCATGGCTCAGACGAGCAACGACGCTTTGGTTGGAAACAATCTTGCATGTCGACCCTAACCATCATTT
Organism: Anthracocystis walkeri; assembly: GCA_928858565.1. Taxonomy (NCBI): domain Eukaryota; kingdom Fungi; phylum Basidiomycota; class Ustilaginomycetes; order Ustilaginales; family Ustilaginaceae; genus Anthracocystis; species Anthracocystis walkeri. The sequence continues at coordinate 541,688 of CAKMXV010000007.1, forward strand.
TATCGATACCCTTTTCTTGACCTTATTTGGAGGAGTCGTCGTCGTCGTCGTCATTGCAAAAGGGATCCTTGCGGGGCTGGATATCAGCAGCTGTGGGATTCGTAGACCTCGGCGATTAGTTGTTGGATACGCCCCACCTTGAACGGTACACGATCTCATCACGGATTACATCACCAGCTGATAGAACAATCACTTGGCAAGTCGACCTCCTCACACAACGTCACCGCAACGTCGTCAATCAGCCCTCGATGATCGCATAATCGACCAGCTCAGCAGAGCTACTCACTCAGAATCGGCCTTCTTCCGCCCCTATCCTATCATCACCCAATATCGACAGTGACTCAGCTTTTCCCCACGATGGATTCAATCTTTGGGCGCAAAAAGCGTTCGCGCCAGTTCAACTCGGATGCTGCCGACAAAGCGATCCCTTACGAACGCACTTCGAGCGGTCGCACTCCCGTCCCCGTCGACAGCGTGCTTGCCAGCTCGTCTTATCACGCCAATGCCAGCCCAACAAGCTCCAAGCTTTCGATTGGGAATCCTTCCGGAAACCCTGGGCTGGGAAGTGGGGTTCATCGGTCCAGCGCTTACTCGGATGCTCACTATGATGTGCCCAGGTCCAGGTTGGCGAACGCATCCTCGAACTCCAACGCCGGCGGCGAAGACTTTTCTGCGTATCCATCGACATCATCGATCATCTCCCACAGCAACGGGTCGACCGTCTCGTCATCGCATCGTCGTAACCCTTCCGCCGCTTCTTCGTCTCGTCACGGTGTGAGCACACACGACTCGCTGCAATCCAATTCATCTTTGCCACAAAATGGCACCCGCTCTTCGCGCTACACTTCCAACACCAGTTTAGGTCCAGCTTATGGCTCCCATATGCCTCACGATGTCATCAGTAGAATGTCGATCGCTTCTACTGCGACTGGTGCCTATTCGCACGCCGATGATGGGAGAGGTGCTCCCAGTGCAAGCACAAGCCATTCGAGTTTGGGTAGAGACTCGTACCTCCCACCACAACAGTCACAGCAGCATGGAGGAGGAGGAGGAGGCAAAGCACCGGATTTTGTTCTTCAGCGTCCCTCAGATGATCAGGTCGAACGTCTTTTCGCGGAACTCATGGACAAGCGCGATTTCCTCAACGTTCCTGGTGGAAATCTGTCGGATGAACTGAAAGAGACAGCGCGGCGAAACATGCTCAACTTTAGCGTCGACAAGAAGTGGACTCTTGTGTACAACGACAAGCTCACGGAATGGCACGCTGAGAAGGAACGCGATCGCAACCGTCGTCAGCATGCCGGTCAACCAGGTCCCAGCGGTGCAGGTTCCAGTATGGTCATCACGCGCAATTCACCAGAATGGTTCATCAAAAAGTTCATGGATGGCACTGTCACCACAAAACACATCGAATCGCTTGCTGTGACGCTGCGTACTTGTGCGATTGGGTGGATTCAAAGCTTTGTCGAAGCAAAAGGTACGCCGGTCCTCGCTAGCTTTCTAAGCGGTCTGCACGCGAAAGGCATCAAGAATGACAACGACCTTGCGCTGGAATACGAGGTGCTCAAAGCGTTCCGTTCGCTGTTCAACTCGAAACCGGGTGCCAACGATGCGCTCGCTCAACCAAAGTGTATCAGCGGCATCACGCATTCCATGATCTCGCTCCAGCTCACAACGCGCAAGCAGGCCGCCGACATCTTGTTGTTCCTGTGTCATTGGGATAAGCCTACCGGTCATCGACTCGTCCTCAAAGCGTTCGATGATCTCAAGACGAGTCAAGGCGATCACGGCCGCTTCGATGCCTGGTTCCGCGTGCTCGAGCAGACCATTGACGGACGCGGCAAGATGGGCTCCATGGTAGGTGCATCCGACGAAGTCAAGAAGCTCAGCGTCGTCGGCCCGCACGAATCTAGCCTCAATGAGTACGCCATCAACAATATGTTTCTCATCAACGCCATTCTCAACTCGGACATCGTGCCTGAATTCGAGGTTCGCGTACATCTGCGCAACCAGATGGAAGCGAGCGGGTTGCAGCGCATCTTGATCAAGATGCACGCCTTCAAGAATCCGGATCTCGATGCGCAGATTGGGGTCTTTGAAAAGGGAGCCGAAGCGGATCATGAGGATGTCGTCGAGACGTTCAACAAGGAAGTGCTTACAGATCTTAGTGACCCCGTCGACGTGTTTAGGGCGATCGTCGGCAAAGTTGAAGGTTCGAGGGCGTACGATTTCTTCTTGTCGGCTTTGCAGCATCTGTTGCTCATTCGCAGAGACGGTGATGATCTCGTGCACTACTATCAGCTCATCGACTCGATGGTCACTTCCGTGGTTATGGATCGTAAAGGAGCTGTCGAAGGCAATGACCTCTCGTCTCTTCTAGGGGTGTCCGTCAACAATGTGCTGTCGCGCTTCGCCGATCAGGATCACATCAACTCGATGCAGTCCGAGCTGCAAAAGGCCAAAGCGAGAGCGGCGGCGCTCGAACAGGAAAAGCTCCAACTCGAGTCCAAACTCAAAGCTGGCTCCGATGGCCTGATCGGCAAGTTGCAGGAGCAAATCGAGAAGCTCGAAGACGATCTGGCGCTGGCAAGAGGCAACGCAGGTGCAGCACGCGACGAGATGGACGAGATGGAAAAGGCCTACATCGATCGAGTCGTCGCGCTCGAAATCCAGATTCGAGAGCTGTACGATATGCTGCGTGAAGCCAAGATGGATGTCAGCGATGTCGCTGCTCCAGGTAAAGGCAGTTTGGATCGTCAACAGCTGGTGGATACGTTGGAAAAGCAGCTCGAGCGCAACAAGACGATTCGCAAGTTGGAGGCCAACGCGAGGAAGAACAAGAGCGGTGGAAAAGGTGGGGATGTGCCTCCGGTTCCTGCGATGCCTGGTGTTCCTACGGAGGACGACCGTAAGCGTATCTCTGCGTCGGTGCGACGTCAGTCGACTCTAGGAAAAGCAGCCGAGGATGGCGAGGAGGCAGAGGAGATGGACGATACGCACGACGAAGAGCCTCTGGATCCCGAAGCGGCGAAATGGAAAATTCAGGCGACGTTGGCTGCGGGGATGGCGCAGAACACGGATCTGGCATCGCGAATGGTGGATGCGCGAGAATCGAGACGTCGCAAAGCGCAGGCTCCTTCGCCTCAAGGAGGTGCGAAGCGCACTTCGCATCCTGCTGTTCGAACTCTGCTCGACGAGATTCGTCGTCAACGAGAGGACGAGTCGGATTCTGATGACGAATTGATTGCTGGAAGGGGGAAGAAGAAGCCTACTGCGCTGTCGAGTGTTGCTGAAGGACAAGTTGTTCCGCAGGCTCCTGCGCCGCCTGCTGCTCCAGCTGGACTTGCGGCAGGAGGAGCACCACCCCCACCACCGCCGCCTCCTCCCCCTCCTCCGCCGCCGATGCTGCCTTCGGTGGCAGCAGGAATGTCAGCGAGTCAGAAAGCAGTCCTCGACGCCGCTGCTATGCCACCACCTCCACCACCACCGCCTCCGCCTGCACCAGGAATGCTTCCCAGCCTCTCGCAACACAGCGCCGACATGCGATCGGCTTTCTCGACGCCCGACTCGTCGCGACCCGGCTCGATGCTTGCTTCGGGTGCAGGAACGCCTGCTCCACCAGCTCCACCACCGCCTGGCTCGGTTCAGGAATCGCCATTGCAGGACGGCGGAAACTTCCGCAACTCGATGATGAACGTGCGCGCGTCGTACGCTCCTACGAACCTCGGTCCTGCTGGACCCATCGCCGCTCCTCCAGCTCCCGGTGTAGCCGGACTGTTCGCCAACCACGCACTGAGCCGCAAAGAGGTTCTGGCGATGGCGCGTAGCAAGATGAAGCAGCTTCAGTGGGACAAGTTGTCGCCTCAGCATGCTGCCGAGACCATCTTTGGGCAGCACGAGCTCACTGCGGATGAAGAGCAGCTGGTGAAAATGTTGCAGCAAGAGGGACTGTTTGACGAGATGGAGGAGGATTTCAAGGCCAAGCAGCCGGTCAAGAAGTCGGCGGCTACCGCTAAAAAGGACAAGATCGAGCTCAAGACGCATTTGAGCTTACAGACGCGTCAAGGAATCGAGATGGTGCTGAAGCGCGTCAAGTCGAGTTTGACCGATAGCAAGCAGGCTTCGCCGGAGGAGGTTGCGCATCACATCATCAACTGCAACGAGGCGGTGCTCGATCAGAGTTTCTTAACGGAACTGTTGAGGCACTATCCGGAGAGCGAGACCAAGGGGCAGCTGGGAGAGTATCGTAATGCGTCGGATGAAGAGTTGCGACTGTTGCATCCGGCGGACCGATTGGTGGTGTTGCTCATGACGGTGCCGCATCTCAAGGAGAAGGTCAAGGGTCTGCTGTACATGACCAAGTACAAGGAGACGTTTGATCTGATCAAGTCGGGTACGGTGAAAGTGCGGGATGCGTCGGAAGGGTTGATGAAGGCTAAGAGTTTTGCGCGGTTGTTGAGTTTGATCCTGATGATGGGCAACTATCTCAATTCGACCGGTGTTCAGGGTGGAGCGTTCGGATTCAAGATTACTTCGATCAACAAGTTGGTCGATACCAAGGCGTCTGACGGTACGACGCTGTTGCATTTCATCGAGCGCACCATCTCGAAATGCTTCCCCGAAGTCGAAGCGTTTATGGAGGAGCTCGAGCTGCCCGCTGAAGCCTGTCGTGTTCAACTGTGGGACCTAAGACGGGACCTCGCCGAACTCAAATCCGGCTCTTTCCAGCATCGTAAAGAACTCGACCGACTGCTGGACGAAAACGAGGAGAACCTGCAAGATCCGTACGTGAAAATCATGCTGCCGTTCCTCAACGATGCTGCTTCCGAGTTGCAACGGTTGAACGACCAAGTGCAATTCGCGGAGAGGGTGTACAACGAAGCGCTCAAGTACTTTGGTGAAGGACCTGATCCCAAGAAGCGCGGATTGGGGCAGTTGGCCAACCAGGTGATGCGCACAGAGGACTTTTTCGGGATCTTTAAAGAGTTCCTTGCGGCGTACAAGAAGGTGAAGCTCGACAATGTGCGGATAGGAGAGCAGCGGGCGATCGAGGCGAAACGTAGAGCGGCAGCGGAGGAGAGGGAGAAGGAGAGGCAGGAGGCTCTAGCTAGGAAGGAAGCGGGTGTTGATGATAGCGCTGTGCTGGAAACGCTGCTGGGTTCGTTGCGGAGCGGTGGTGGAGGACCGAACAAGCAAAGGCGGAAAGCGAGGGAGAGACGGCAGACCAATGCGGCTTCTACCCCAGCTGCAGAGGCAGGCGGATCGGAAGACTCCACAGCAGCCACAGGAAGTGTAGGCAACCCGTCGGACGTAGCAGCTGCGATGCTGGCGAAACTGCAAGGTGGTGAGGAGGGTGAACAGGTAGCTGCGAGCGCTAGTACGTTTAGGACGAGGAGGAGGGATAGGAGGTCCGGTAGAGATGCGCCGCAGTTGCCGTCTGCTGCTGCGCAAACGACAGAAGCGGTGTCGCCGACGATGACGACCGACTCACCTTCATTGTCGCAGCAGGCGTCGAGTGGTACACATACCCCCTCGGCTTCGGTTTCGTCCTCGCGGGGTTTCGATACGACTTTAGGGGATGCTACGGTGGTACCTTCGTCGTCAAACAGAAGCAACCGTGGGGTTGGAGAGCAGGAGGAGGGTGTAGACGAGGCTGGTGGGCAGCCAGCAAATGATGCGTACGGCGAAGCAGAAGCAGAAGCGGAAAAAGAGAAAAGGGAGGAGGAGTTGAAAGACGCCCCCCCTCTAACAGCAGCCGCAGCAGCGCCAGCAGCAGCGCCGAGAAAGTCGGACGCAGCCGCAAGCTCGGATTTGGAATGGTTCGATCCGGATCTGTCCGGGTTCAGCGCTGCAGGGGAGGAGGACGTCAAGTCGAATAGTGGGTAGAAGATGTGCGACTGTGGTGTGCTATAATCTTGAATGACTTGTATTGCAAAAGAAAAAGACGTGGATTAAGTTAAGTGTATCTGCGATGTGTGTGTGTGAGGTGTGTGAAGATGGTCAAATTTGGATGTGAAGATTGAAAAGTGGCTGCCTTGCTTACTGGGCAGCGGCCGCACTGGCGAGGGAGTTTCTCCCCCACCGCGTGGGAAGGAGTGAAGCTTCTCTTTTTGACGTGAAGGTGTTGTTGAATGAGCAGGCTGTATGAAAGGGTTCCGGGTTGATACCCAACTGTGTAGCTTCAAGCAGCGCGGCTGGAAGAAGTCGTGAGTGTGGAGGAGGACAAAGGGTTTTTTTTTTTTTCCCTGCCGAGCACGCCGAAATCCGAGCTGCAACGCCATGTTCTTTTTTTCCCGTTACGAAAGCTTCTTCTTCTTTACACCATCCTCCCAAACATCCTTTTTTAGAATCGTGCGCAGATCGACACGTTTATCGGCTGCTAAAAACGGGCATGCGAGGTTCTACGACGACGACGCGGTCGTCGCTCGTCCGGTTTTGTAATTCGGGCTACCAGGCTGCGATTGCGCGGTCGGGACGATGCAGTTCGAGTGTAGACTGTAAAGGCAAGGCGAAGGAGGAGGTGTCGGAACAGAAAGCGAGGAGGGTGACGATGGGTGTGCAGCCGTTGATGCGACGGAGCACGCTTGGGTGGGCGATGGTTGCTACGGTAAGGTCGATTGATGCGACGAGCTCGAGATGCTGCTATGCTGGTGGGGAGGATTGCCACTCAATATTGCCGATTGATTCGTCTGCGTTGGTGCGGAAAGCGTCGATACGAATGTACGCTTCTGGGCGGGCTTTGCGCAACTCAGCAACGGCACTCGATGCGACGAGCTTTAGCTCCGAACGATCCTCGGGCGGTTTGTCTTCTGCATCGCTTGCGGTTTTCGCTTCTTCGACGGCGCATCTTTCAACACGACGGAGTCTTGTTAGTCGGGCTCTACATACCACAGCATCGCCTTCGAACATTTCTGGTTTTTCAGCCGCCTCCTCTTCTACCTCACCGTCGCTCCTCGCTACTTCAACAGCGCAAACGATACGACAACCACCGCTCAGTCGCACCTTGCACACCAGTGCGCTGGCATCCAACACCTCTTCCTCCACCTCCCGCTCCTCCACCGCTTCTTCCTCAACACCTCTTCCACCACCTCCATCATCACCAGCCTCCTCATCATTCGCTGGTCTCGGCACCACCCAACTCTCCCCCGACATCCTACTCAGATGTACCATCTTCGACAGCACCGGATCGGCCACTTCCACTTCCGGGGTGTTTAAGAAATCGCTCCTCTGCAGCCAACACGGTTTGGAACCGCGAGATCTGCGCAAGATCGATTCGAGGGTGCCCAACTTGGTCCCCACCATCTTGGCTAGGAGGGGAGGGATCTTGGTCAACATCCTTCACATTCGGGCTATGATCAAAGCGGATAAAGTGCTGCTGTTCGACAGTTACGGATCGACGGATAGCCAGTTGCATTCGGCGTTTGTGTACAACTTGCAGCATAATTTGAGGCAAGGTGGAGGCGTGTATGAGTTTAGAGCGTTGGAGAGTATCTTGGTGAGCGTGTTGGATGCGTTGAGGATCGAGTTGGGGGTGGTTAGGGGTTGGACGAGGAGCGTATTGGAGGGTCTGGATGATGATGTGGATAGGGAGAAGTTGAGGGAGTTGCTGCAAGTGAGTAGGAAGTTGAATGGGTTTTTGAGCAGAGCTAGGGCTGTAAAGGGGGCGGTGACGGAGGTACTGGAGAATGAGGAGGATATGATGCTGATGTATTTGTCGACTAGCCCCCCGGCAGCAGCCGCGTCAGCGGGTGTCGGGGTCGCTGGTGTCACCGGCGCTGCTGGCAGTTCAGCAAGTCCAGATGCCGACGCGACCACTGCTTCCACCGAAACCACACCGGCAATGGACGAACTCGAACTGCTACTCGAATCGTTTGACAAGCAAACGGAGGAAGTGGTAGCTGAAACGAGCCAGCTCCATTCCGACATCACAAACACCCAGGAGGTGGTCGAACTGATCCTCGATAACAACCGAAACAAACTGCTTGCGCTCGATCTCAAAACGAGTATCGCTACGATGGGTATCAGCGCTGGCACTTTGTGGGCCGGGTTGTTCGGTATGAACCTCAAGAGCCACATGGAGGACCTGGATTGGGCGTTTACCGTGGTCAGCGGTACAGCGTTCGGTGCGGTGCTGTTGACTGCAGGGGTAGGGTTGAGGAGGCTAGAACGGTTGAGGAGGGTTGGGTTGGGGATGCAGTCCAAGAAGGGTAGGGGTTGGTTGGAGAGGTGGAGGTCGAAGAGTGTGGGTGGATCAGGAGGGGGGTTTAGGGAGCCGGTGGGTGGTGGGATGGGGAGTGTAATGCAAGGCGAAGCTGCAGTCGTTGCGGATCATCCTGCTGGTTGGTGGTCAAATCCAACACCACATCCCGCCTCATCAGCGATGTCAAATGCGCACCCAACGTTGCACGATCAAACACGATCCACTCCCACACCACCACATCACCCAGCAACGCCAGGCAGCATCGATCAACATCCACCCCCCTCCTCCTCTTCCTCCTCCTCGTTGGCACATTCCTCACCAACCGACGCAGGAGGAGGCCTAGGTATGGGTCTAGGCACCAAATGGGACGCCACCGGTTCGACCGCCAAGGGTGGCAAGAAGAAGGCGAGGAATCTTTCCTTGTCCTGAACGATTGGCACGGTATAGAACCGTTTCTTCCCCCCCCCCTCTGCACGCACACACACACCCCTCTCTCTTTTCAGAGTTTTTTTTAATCGCATGATCGCATGAAGCAGATGTCAAGCGTTTTTTTTTTCTAGTTGCTTGCGAAAAGGTCGAAAGATCGGAAGAGGAGCATGAAAAGGAGTGATGTGTGTTTGGTCTGTGTTTGTGTGTGCGAGAGAGGAAGAGGGCGATGGTTGATGGTTGATGGATGATGGATGATGCCTGCACTGATGTGCTCACAAAGAGGCGCTTGTTTCTTGACCCAAAGTCGCTTTTTTCGAATGGCGACAGTTTGCATACACCGCACACATGGTCTTCGTCGCACAGCACAGCGCAGAGACACACACAAAGAACTCAACCTCTACCTCCCTCTCTCTCTCTCTCTCTCTCTCTCTCTCTCTCTCTCTCTCTCTCTCTCTCTCTCTCTCTACCTCACACACACACACTCTCTCTCTCTCACTCACACATAAAAACAACACCGATTGCTAGTTGCATTCACGACTACGATCCAAGAGCCTGCTTCAACAAATCCCTCCCCACCACCCCCTCCAACCCTCCACACCTCTTCCACAACCACCCTTTCACCTCCGCCGCATCCCTCCCTGCCAACCTGACCACTTCCACCCCCTTTTCCACTTGGCTCAAACTCCACAGAACCTCTTTTTCCCCCACGCTCGTCACCGGTCTCTGTTGTATCGCTTCAAACTCCCGCCTCAACCTCTGCACTAGCGGCTCTGCGTCCGGTCCAGCTAAGATGAGCGTTGCGTAGCATCCGTACGGATGGTTTCTCCTGGCTAGCTCGGTGAAAGTCCAACCTGAAACCGGATCTGTATGAGTTTGTGCGGGATCTTGGGAGAGAAGAATACAATCCCTAACAACAACGTTGGAAGCGAGTCGAACTTCGTTGCGCGAACGATAGGATGTGAAAGCCCACAGTTCCGGTTGCCTTTTGACCGTTGAATAGTCTTTAACCGGTTTTTTTCCGGGGGTCGAAGAGGAGTGCGAATCGAGATGATTCAATCGGACCTCGGGTGGGGTGTAGACCGCCGTTCGACCGGGAGTCAACCAATCCAAAACGATGCAACTGGCTCCGGGACGCAGATCGAACCTCTGCACTTGGTCGTATTGGGCCGAAGCGAAGCAGGTTACGGGATCGGGTAGCAAGACCAATGTCGCGTTTGTGCGAACTAGAAAGCGGAAATTTTGCCGAGTCTCCGCTAAAGTGGCGGGAGTGGAAGAGGAGAGGGATGAAAAGGTTGAGGTGGATACGCCGACGGTGGGGTTGGTCGTACGCGTTTTAAACACTTTTGTGCTTCCCTGGGTGAGGATGAGCAAAGTGCAATGGGATCCAACGTCGACGTCGAGAGAGACAGTGTCGCCAGAGACTAGCCCCCCACCGTAGCCGACCAAGTAGAGGGCGGAGATCGCTTTCCCCACTCCCTCATCGGGATCGCTCGTCGAAGCGCCGTTTGAGTCGGTCGTCGTTGATCCATCGCTGTTTCCGTTGGTGCTGTTGGCGGTACGGGTGGTAGCTTGAAGGTCCGGGCTCGTCGCTTGAGAGGCAGCCTCGCTCGCCGCGACCACACCCCCCTTCAACGATCGGGTAGCATTCCTGGAACTAACATTGGGACAGATCAGTTTCAACGGGAAAGTGAAAGACAAGTGTGTAAACACTCCCATCCCTTCAGAATTACGACGTAGCACGGCTAGACCCTCACCAGTAAAGTTTTCCGCGGAAGACGCGCTCGATGGCACGGTTCTTGCTGTTCCGCTGCTTGCCGTATCGCTTCGACTTGCGGCGCCGGTGGTGGTGCGTGCGTTGTCCACGCTCCCAGCGGCGATAGAGGAGCTCGTTCCAGTCGCTTCCCTACTCGACTCCTCCTGAACGTTCTTGTAAATCTTCTTCAGCGTCGGTTTGGACTTGAACTCCTCGAGTCCCAACTTTTCTTCACGAACAGCCTGTTGCCTCTTCTCGAGATCGTGGGCCCACATGGCTGCACCTATGCGGTTGGAAATCGAAAAAATCAACCCCACTAGGGGGATCCTCTCCATCAAAGCTGCAACGAATCCAAACGATCGGTACGCCATTTGACGTTCGGTGATCCATAGTTCGATTTGAAAGGGAGACATTCTTTTCGCTTCAAAGAAGCTCTTGTGGAGTAGACGACCGTAGGTGAGGGATCGGAGTGCGGCGCCGAGGGTGATGCCGAAGAGCGGGACGAAGTCCATCGGTAGCAGAAAGACTAGAAACACCGAAAAAGAGGGGTTAGTGAACGAAGGGTGAGGGCAGGGAGAGGAAGGGTAGGGGGAAGGACTTACCTTTCAACACGGCAAACCTTACAATCGGAGAAGCCAACTTCAGGTACCACGCTTGCTTCTTCGCATCCTTTATCGCCTTCTCCGTCGGTGGGTTTGAAAACTCTTCAACATACTCTGTCCACCAATCCGCGCCTTTACCTCTCGATCTAACCGTCTGAACATATGCCGTATTCCTACACTCCCTCAACTTCCTTCTCAACCAAAATTCCATTATCGCATGCACTTGCCCCAGCACAAACATGAACGTCGCAAAGGCTAAAATAACCCACCCAACACTCCTTCGTCAGCACTCTGTTTCCTCTTTTTTTCACTGTAAGAAAAGTGGGTAAAGGGACTTACTCTGCAAACTCGGCACGGGAATAACAAACGGTAAACTATCATCCGTCACATCGGCCGTCTCCACCACTCTCGAATACAACGCTCCCAATCCGGTAACTGAAGCAGAAGCTGACATGAAATAGTACACGAACAATCGTTGGAATGGCCACGTACATATAGCCCAAATCGCAGCGACGATGCAAGCCCGTTTAGCAGCTTGTGAACATTTAGCCCACATTGGTTGGTAGAGGGTGGGGTCGTGGAGCAAGCGATATGCTCCGACGATGCAGTACAGCGGAGGGAAGGTCAGGGTTTCTTGCGGCATTGCTGGAGAGACCTCTCTCGGGAGAAGAGGGGAAGGAAGAGGTGATGGGAAGCGAAAGGAAGAAAGGCTGGAAGGAAAAGTGTGGAGGAAACCTGGAGAAAAATAAAGTTGCGAAAGCACAGCCTGAAGGGAGGAAAAAAAAGTGGTCTAAGCGCGTGACACTCTCGACTGCCAAAAAAATCCGTTGCCGCTCATGCCGCTCATACCGCTCCCACCGGCCCACCAGTTCGAGCTTCTTCACCCGAAAATTATACCTCATCAATCGTATAGTCGATGCAATCACAGCATCTGTTTCGTCGGCTCGGAATGGCGTTCGGCTCATCACGCTTTCCGAACCCGAACATCTCGGTGGAACCATCTACCACTCTGCTCGCTCTAGTCCTCAAACTCGATTCCTAACACAGGCCTGCCACACAACAAGCGATGACATAAAGACATTACTGCATAACTATGTTACATGACTAATTAGTTTTTGTGCTTAGAGCTTCTCGGCAATCATCTGCTCCATGGTAGCACCGTCCTTGGCGAAACCAGCGATACCCTCAGCCAACTTGGTGTTGGCCATAGGGTCCTTGGCCAAGTCGAGCAAGAAAGCAGCCTGGTCGTTGATGTACGAAACCTTGGGGATGGGCTCGGCAGCCTTGGCCTTCTCGACGGAAAGCTTCTGCTCGACGGGACCCGGGGTGTTCTTGAGCTCCTCGAGCAACTTGGGCGAGATGGTCAAGAAGTCGCAACCAGCGAGCTCGAGGATCTCACCGATGTTACGGAAGGAAGCACCCATGACAATGGTCTTGTAGCCGTGCTGGCGGTAGTAAGTGTAGATCCTCTGGACCGAGAGGACACCGGGGTCCTCGTGCGAGGCGTACTCCTTGCCCTCGGCCTTCTTGTAGTAGTCGAGGATACGGCCGACGAAGGGGGAGATGAGGGTGACGTTGGCCTCGGCACAAGCGACGGCCTGGTTGAAACCAAAGAGAAGAGTCAAGTTGCAGTGGATGTTGTGCTGCGACTCGAGCTCACGGGCGGCCTGGATACCTTCCCAGGTGGAAGCGATCTTGATGAGGACACGCTCGCGCTTCACACCGAGCGACTCGTAGAGGGCGATGAGGTGCTTGGCCTTCTCGATGGTGGCCTCCTTGTTGTAGGAGAGTCGGGCATCGACCTCGGTGGAGACACGACCGGGGATGATCTTGAGGATCTCGACACCGAAAGCGACGAGGAGACGGTCGGTGGCGAGGTCGAGCTGCTTGGACTTGTCCGAGGTCTGCTCCTTGGCGTACTTGACGGCGACGTCGATCAGGCGGGCGTACTTTTCCTGCTTGACGGCGGCGAGGATGAGGGACTGCGGGAGGGCAAAAAGAGGGAGAAGAGAGTCAGTATTGTCGTTCAATTTGAGGATGTTGACGAGATCTCGCTGCCGCTTTGAATCTACACCGAAGAAGCAAAGTTGGCAGCAGTAATCCTTTGGGAGCGGCTGTGTCTAGATTGCACACGCACGAGCCACACTAGACACAACACGCCGACTCTGAAAAAAGGATTGCTCGAGGGGAAGAAGGATATCGAAACTTACAGGGTTGGTGGTGGCATCCTGGGGCTTGTAAGCGTCGATGGACTCGAAGTCACCCGAGTCGGAGACGACGGCGGTGTATTGCTTAAGAGAGTCGAGGGCAGACATTTTTGTGGTAGAAAGCGTCAACTGAGAGTTGGATCTGGAAGAAGTGGCGATGATGGTGAGAAGAAAAGAACTGAACCAAGCAGGCGGATGTCTAATATATGAATGATGACTCTTCGGCGTACGTTCCGGAGATCTAGTTTGAGTGAGCTGGAAGGCGCTGCACGCAACTCAGGGGACTCGAGCAGACGAATCGAGGCGAAATCGCACAGGCCAAATTGGCAGCTGATCTGTCGTTGCGATAATAATCACAGAAGGGTGATCTTTGCGAGAAGTGTGTTGGTTTTGCGCGCGGGCCACGGTCCGAACTTCGGTTGGAACTGTAGAGAAGAAAAGCAGCGAAAGCGCGTCATCGTCGTTTCACACAGTGTGGCTGCCCTCTAGAAAATTCAAATCGATTCTTTGATTCAAAACGCAAATCGTCGTCATCTTGTTTGGAATTTAAAAACTCAAAATCGAATCCAAAGCAGAATTGCCGATCTACCAAGACTCTGTGACTGTGTGACCGTCAAGTGTCGAACTTCCGTTGCTGTCAGCTTTGGGGGCAAATCGGTTAAAATCCGAACCTCGAATTTGGCTGAAGCGGCAACGTGCTGCGGCGGCTAATGCTTGTGACAACATCGTACTCGAGTGGATGTGCTCTTATTGGTGGCGGATAACAGGGATAAGCATTGAGATCTGCAAAGTCACCGTCACAATGCTGCTGTCCGAGAGCAAAGCATGCAAAAAAGACTGTCTCTGCTGGGCGATTGTCGTTGGCGCCTTGATCTTGACCTTTTGATGTTTGAACCCTTGACTCGGTTCTCAGCTTGATTGAGCAGCCTTCTCGTACAGTACATCGACACTTGCACGTTCCCCTGGTCAGATCGGAGCCATGTCGGTCGGTGTAACATCTTCGCAACTCGGCTATAGAAGTCTCTCACTCCCAGACACGACGGCCAATCACGGCTGAATAGGGCCTTCGCTAGCATCGCACGATATCGTCACCTTGCTCTTCCCATCCAGCATGATGGAACAGCAAGACCCGACAGCGAACCCTTGAATTTCCAAAGACGACACGCGAGGCAGATCGATCACGACATCATCTTGCATATTGCTCAAGCTTGGTTCTTCGTTCTTCCTCTTCCTTTTGACGGCTTTGAGTCAAGACTTCGGCAACAGTAGAGAAAGCTTTCTGGTGCCTTGAGAGCTCGAGGCGAGAAGGATTAGAGCTTGTGTGTGGCAGGATAGAAATCTCGACATTGATTGGAAGATCGGTGTTGGCGCTTCCCCCGATTCAGAAGGTCTTGCCCGATCGGATGTCCTATCTATCACTCGCCGTTGGATGCTGTCGGATCAGTTCACACAGACTACCATATCGATTGTGCAACAGCGAGTCCACCGGCAACGCTCGACGACACCAGATCACCGATGCATTGATCGTCTCCCAACATGGAAGGAGCGAGATTGCCGAAAGTTCAGTTCGCCGGTGGCACATCGGTCCCCGGCTAGTACTGCTACAGCATGACGCCGGCAATCTCTGGGGCAAAGGCGAGTAAAATTACAGTTCATTGTAGGTAACGTTGACAGCGACATGTGGTGGTATACAGAGGAATGCACGTGCGATTGGGAACATTTATGTGTGTGTGTCGGAAAAGTGGCATTGGGATGGTCTACATCTCGCCGCACTCTGTTGTTTGAGCGAAGTTACAATGAAAGGAAAAGTTGTCAGTGACCAGCGCATTCTCTATCACTTCTTCTGGGATGGGATACTTACGAGTGACTCTAACAGCCATCTTGGGTCGATTATTTGCCCCCGTCGGAACATTTTCCATCTTTCGTAATGTCAACAACCCATCGACCACCTTGCCAAACACCACATGCTTTCCATCCAGGAACGGACAAGGTTGAGCCGTCACAAAGAATTGGCACCCATTCGTACCTGGTCCTGAATTGGCCATACTCAGTAGCCCTGCTTTGTCGTGTTTAAGCGTAAAGTTTTCGTCGTCAAACTTGTCGCCGTAGATCGAGCGTGACCCGGTGCCGTCTGCGTTGATGAAGTCGCCTCCCTGACACATGAAGTCTTTGATGATGCGGTGGAAGATGGAGTTCTTGTAGCCTTCAGGGACGTGATTTGGTCTGAATTCGCCAGTGCAGAGCTGACGAAAGTTCTCAGCCGTGCGAGGTACAATGTCGGAGAAGAGTTCGAATTTGAGTCGTCCTGCTGGGGTGTCGCCAATGGAGATGTCCATGAAGACGATGGGCCGGCCGTTGGTGCCTGCGCCTGGTACGGCTGCAGAAGCGCTGGACGTTGGATTCGACGATGCCATGTCTGCTTTTTGCGGGTGTCGCAGTTGACCAAGAAGAAGTTTGTATTCGAGATGGTGGAGGAACGTCAATGCGCAAAAGCCAAAACTTCGGATTGCGGCGTCGACGGGATTCTAATCGGCCCGATATTGACTCAAATCGAGATCTGTGCTCAACGACAGCCGTGCGAGACCCTTTTCTTTTTGGCTTTGTTCTTCGTGTGGCGGCTGCGCGTATATGCAAAGCGCAGATTCGGCTGGAGGCGACAAAAGTCGTTGCAACCCTAAACCCTCGCGCCAAAAAAAAGGGTGCGATTGAGATGCTTTTCGAACAAAAGGCTTGCCACGTTCCTTTGGTGAAGGATGATGTCTCTGTCGGTGTTGCCAGCAAGCAAAGCGGTCTCGGACCTGATTCTCACAGAAGCCACGCCGACCCGCACAAAAGCTGCGTTTGCTCTTCATTAGCAGCAACGCTGTTGTCATGAGTGTGTCGTTGGCCCGCGTGTTGGTGTGGCACCGTGTTGGTATGATATGAAGATCAGTTATGAAGCAAGCATTGCGACCACGCAGCAACATGCGAATGTGAATGACAGCAGCAAACCACAGGACTGCAAAAGGGAAGCGTTGGGAGCTGCGTGTGTGCAAGGAGTCGAAGCGGTCAACCCTAGCCAAACAGGGACTCGGTTGGGTGAGAGATAGAGTGAGTGGGTCGAGGGTTGATGGATTTGAACCTGGCAGCTGGTACACCAAAGATTGCGTCTGGTTAAGCACTTTTGAATCTGGTCGAATTGAAGCGCACAATTCAACAGCTGCCAATCGCAGCACGACTTCTGGCAGCAATCGTCAACGAACAGCATTGTTCAGAGACGATGATACATGATCGAGACCAGCAAGAAAGCGATCCGTGAGCCTTTCTCGCTAGTCTGCTACATGCCGGAACGGCAGTGAGCATGACCAAGAGCTGTCATAACTAGAATGTCGAAAGATAGAAACGGCATAGACTGTCGGTGAAGGAAACAGGCGCTCTACGATGCAGTCAGTGAGCTTGCTTTCCATTTCGCTTTGCCGTTGATGACGCTTGAATCCACGCGTGACGCCCGCCTAGCCAGACCAAAAAAAAAGAACATTTTTCAATTTTTTCAGTCCTGATCGATCTTGCCTTTTGAATTTGGACCCTGAAGCAGCGTCGTCCCTTAGCGTCTTTGAGCTTGTCTTTGCACTGCCTTAACCTCATATTCGTCATGCCAAGCTGCTTTTGACTCGCCAAGGTGACTTTAGATTGCATAGCCTTTGGAAGCATAAAGAGACGCTATGATAAAATGTTCAGGCAGTGTTTGACTCCACACTCGGAGCTTAAGAAAGTGATGATACCGTAGCAGCTTTGGATGTCGGTGTGTGGGTCAACCTCAAGTGGAAGAGGGAAAACGGTCAACTGACGCGCTGTTTTCGCTGCGTCAGTTTCGCCTTTTTGTGATTTAGATACCCTCGACCCTTGACCCAACTGCGTTGCCTATGCGAAACGAGGCTCAGCAGGCTCAGCGGACCAACCAAAAAGAAAAAGAAAAAAGCTCAGTTGAGAAAATAATTTTTCGAAGGCCAACCCGAGAGTGCGCTCGCTGCACAGTGCTGACAGATACTGTAGACCCAATCTCGTTTTCTTGTTGCTGCTGCCTCCCCGCCTTTTTTTTTTTTTTTTTTGTGCTGGTCTCATTTGCCGCACCGCACACCGCACCGCGCAAAACCCTTGCTTGCTGAGTGTGTCGCTGCAAACTGCCCTTTTGGCCGCTGCTGCTGCTGCTGCTGCTGCTGCTCCTCTTGCTGTTGCTGCCTGCCTCGTCCTCGACCCTCTCCCTCTGATCCGCTCAGCTTCGGATTGCTTCCGTCCTTGCTCTCCTGCCATCACCATCGGCATCATCAGCACCATCGCCACCTCCGACAACATCGTCTCTCGCTGAGCCAATTCTCTGCTGCGGCGTAGACCCATCCATCTTCAAGGAGAAGAACACCGTCTCAAAGCATTCAGTAGCATCACCGTAGCCACTCGGCCCAAGTCATTTCTTCAGCACCACCTCTCCCTGTGCTTATACCCGTCCGATCCTCGGATTTTGCATTCGAGCTCAGTTCTCTGCATTCTCGCTTTAATCGACCTGGGATTCGCTTGAGCCCCCGCTTTCTCATTCACCACCGACCACATACATACACACACATCCACTCACTCGATCCACGAGTCTTACGACATCTCTCCCTCACAATGGCTGAACACGTATCACATACCGAAGACACCACATTAGAAGGTGGCAATCCTCCCAAGGAGCCAGGCGAAACTACCAGCACGAGTGCTGCTGCTGCTCATCCAGCCCCTGCTGCCACCGCCACTTCTGCCCCTTCCAAGCCCAACGGCACTCCTGCAACCGCTATAAAATCATCCACCATCCTCGCCAACTGCGACCCAAAACCACTCATGGCCACCCCTTATTCGGATCGCATTCAGGCCGCCATCCGCGAAGGAAGCGTTCGCATCCCCACCGAGGAGCGAGAGATGCGTGCTCGTGAGCTCCTTGTCTTTTCCGATAGCGAAACAGAAAGCAACCTCTCTCGTCCTCCTTCTCCCGACCGCGATCGTTACCCCAAGCACCGTCTCAGCGGTCTCCAGAGCAAGGATCACACCATCGTCAAGCATGGTCTCGATGCAGAGGGTCCCGACGGTCTGGCTGCGCGTCTCGAATTGACCCGCGAGAACAGCCCTTACGACATCCGTGCCCAGTTGGCTGCTCCTACCAGCACCAACCCTCCTTCCCTCGTTGCATCTAGGCGTCCTTCCGCAGGTACTGGACCTCAGGCCAATGCTACAGCTGCTGCTGCAAATGCTGCCGCCGCCGCTGCTGCTGCTTCGCGTCCTTCGTCGCCTCCACCGCGTGCCATGTCGCCCAGCAAGGCGCCTGCTTCTACCAAGATCAGCCACAACACGCTCTCCGGTCCGACCAACGCCACCTTCTCTACTGCCAGCAACATCGCTTCGCGTCCTCAACCGCCTGTCGAGCCTACCCGTGTCCCCTCCAGCAGCGGCACCGAGCTCAAGGAAAAGCCCAAAGAAAAAGAATCCAAGGGCATGTTCCGTCGCATGCTGTCCGGCATGGACAAGGACAAGTCTAGCTCTCACGCAGATGGTGGCGCTGCTGCTGCCTCCAACAGTCCCAGCCGCGATCGCCCATCCCCTCGCACCAATGCGAGCCAGCAGGGCAGCGGCCACATTTCGCCCATGCGTTCTCCTTCGCTCAGCCGAGGCTCGACTCCACCCACCAGCCCACGCAACGAGGTGGACGAGTCTGCGCTCGCTTCTGGGTATCAGGCGATGAACCTTACCAGTCCACCTACAAGCCAGCCTCCCAGTCGCAACGTCTCGATCAAGCGCAAGGATGGCAAGCCTGAGGGCACTGCAAAGGAAGGCGGTGCCAACAACGAGGGAAGTCGTCTCACTGTCGCAGCGTTGCGCGATTGGGATGCCAAAGGCAAGCCCGACAAATCCAGCAAGAAATCGGATCGTGGTAAAGATGGCGATGCCAAATCCACCGCCAGTTCGACGCTCCGTGACATGATCATGGGAAGTGCTCCCAAGCTCTCACGACGAGGCTCCAGTGCCAGCCACGGCAACAAGTCGGACGGAGGCAGCAAAAAGGGCAGCACCAAAGGCGGTAGCGCTGCCGGAGGCGAGACGGCTAGCTTGCTCAAGAAGTACGGTGTCTGCGAAAAAGCCGCTATCGGTAAAGGTGCGACCGCCGTCGTTCGACTTGCACACAAATGGGATCGATCCACCGAAAAGCTGTATGCGGTCAAAGAATTCCGAAAGCGTCGCAAGAACGAAACCGAAAAGGAGTACGTCAAGAAGTTGACCTCCGAGTTCTGTATCTCGTCGACGCTGCACCACATCAACATTGTCGAGACGGTCGATTTGGTTCAGGACGAGAACCGACACTGGTGTGAGGTGATGGAGTACTGTCCTGGAGGAGATTTGTATGCAGCCATTAAGCGCGGGGGTATGTCTCAAGCCGAGGTCGAGTGTTCTTTCAAGCAGATCCTCAACGGTATCGCATACTTGCATTCGATGGGTGTTGCGCATCGTGACATTAAACCGGAAAACCTCTTGCTCGATGGACATGGACACATCAAGATTACGGACTTTGGTGTTTCGGATGTCTTCCGGATGTGTTGGGAAAAATCGACGCACTACTCGAAAGGTCTTTGCGGGTCGGAGCCTTACATTGCGCCGGAACAGTTTGAGAAGAAGGAGTACGATGCGAGGCTGGTAGATGTTTGGGCGGCTGCGGTTGTTTTTTACTGCATGCAGTTTCAAGAGTTGCCCTGGAGGGTGGCAAAGATGTCGGATCCGACGTTTAAGGAGTACGTTGCGCAGTATGCGGGTAGCGCTGCTCCGAGTCCGTTGAGTAACCTAAGTCCGAGAGAGTGTAGGCCGTTGTTGAAGAAGATGCTGTGCCCGGATCCCAAGGGAAGGTGGACGATGGATGAGGTGTTGAAGGATAGCTGGTTGGTTGGGGTTAGGATCTGTGAGGAGGGGGGGAGGAATGATCATGTTCATTCGGTTGGGCCGAGCGCGAGTGCTGGGTAGAGAAGGTGATGTATGGATAGGGAAGAGGAATGTTGTGGTGAAAATATGGTTGTGGGGAATGGTTATTGCATTGCATGTTTGAGAGAAGGGTGTGAGACTGTGAATTGTTGCGAGAGAGAAGTCGTGGAATGGTTCGCATCGCACACACCGCGAAAGAGAGGTGTTGAGGCTGTGAGACTGTGAACTGGTTTGCCCTGCTTCTCACACACAGAGAGATGCTTCGTGAAACGGTTTTCGTATTGAAGTTGGGAGAACTCGTAAGACGTTGTTGAAAGGTCTTCTTTTTTTCCTTATGCTTTTTTGCTTTTGGTTTTGTGCTTCATGTTTTTCATCTCGAGCCTGAAATGAGCCGTTGAGATCCCATCCCTCAAATCACCATCACCTCTTAGACAGCATCGCCCCACACCTCCAACGCAACCTCCCTACACAATCCCAACTTTCTAAACTGATCCTCCACCGTGATCTCGTTGCCATGGACCGTCGAACTGAACCCGCACTGGGGACTGATAGCCAACTGCACTTTGCCACCTTGAACGTAAGACTCCGCTTGCTCGATCTTGTTCTTCAACACTTGCTTGTCTTCGAGCTTGGCGAATTTGCTGCTGACCAATCCGAGAACGACCACCTTGTTTTCAGGTAGATACTTGAGCGCCGAGAAATCTTTACCGCTTCTCTCATCTTCCCACTCGAGGAAAAAGGCGTTGACGTTCAACTCTTGGAAAAGCACCTGGGCGATCGGGTTGTATCCTTCGTCCGAGCCTTGGGCGAAGAACTGACTGCGAAAGTTTCCCTTGCAGAGGTGGATCGCCGAAACCATATCGCCGGGTTTGGTGGAGAGCGAAGCGTTGATGAGACGTGCGTAGTCGTGGGGTAGACGGGTCAAGTCTTCTCCTCTACTCTCTGCTTGACTGCGCATGGTTTGATCGGTAAGGTAGGCCAAGTTGGTATCGTCCAACTGGATGTACCTGCAACCTGCGTCGTAGAGCGCGCTGATCTCCGTACGGTAGACCTCGGCAAGATCGTTGAAAAAATCTTCCAAATTCGGGTAGGCTTCCTGGCTGATCGCAGCACGTCCACCTCGGAAGTGACACGTGGTGGGAGAAGGGATGGTGATCTTGATCCTCTTCACCTCCCCCTCGGGTACCAGACTTTTCAAATACTTGAAGTTTTCCACCTCAATGTTCCCCGTATGCTTGAGTTTACCCGTAACACTCAAGGTCGGGGGTACACGACCTTCCTTCTGCTCCAAAGTGTTTTTGGAGATCGTAATACCTTCAATGTGCTTCAAGAAATCCAGGTGGAAGTACTCTCGTCGAAACTCTCCATCGGTGATCTCTTGGATGTTGTTAGCAAGCAGGTTGGAAACGTGGGTTGCGATCTCTCGATCTTCGATCTGACGCAGTTGGGAAGCGGTGATCGCGCCGGAAGCGAAAGATGCGCGGGCGGTGTGGATGGAGGCAGGGCGAAGGAAGGATCCTACGTGGGCGTGGCGGTAGGGTGGGTTGATGGCGGGTGTTGCTGTGGGGTTGGACATTTTGGGGGCGCGATGTTTTGGAAAGGATGGTGGTAGGGGAAAGGGGCGAATGCGAAAAAGAAAGATCTTCTTGACCTCGAAAAGTAACCGTTGAAGGGGACAAAAGATTTGTGTCTGTGTGTGTGTCATACATCGCACACGACAGCCACACGTCTCGTTTCTCCGCGTGGTCAGAGGCGGTTCAGTGGTGGCGCTGTTGAACGTATGCATCTGTCACAAACTCCACAGCCGGAACAGACGGCAATTCTTCAGCGTGTTTCGTGCGACTTTGTTTGATCCCCGCGCCCCGATCTCCCGATTCATAATCTCAGATTTCGCGAAAGCATTCTGCTCAAAGCCAAACGAGATTGCCGAAATTCGGTGGTTGTTGTGCGGGCTGCTCGTGCGTCAAACTGTGCCTGCCACCGGCAATCTTCTGTGCATACACACACACAAACACACACATGCAGCGAGTGTCACAACATCAATTCACCATCGACCGTCTCTCGTCTTTCGAATCGACTCTGCGTTTGGTTTGAGACTCTCAAGAGGAAGTAGGTTTTGAGTGCTTACTGTAGTATAGAAGGGAAAAGAGAGGGTGTGTGTATATGTGTGTGCAAAAAGTGCAAGGGTCGGCCAAATTTCACGCCGATCTTGACAATTGCGGGGGAACAGAAAAATATGACGATGCTGACCAAAGAGCGGGACAAAGTGCACAGTCCAACGCTTGATGCTTTTTTGGCTCTTCGGAAATCTCTGCCCCTCCTCCGCCTTCCTTTTCGTTTGCTCTTCGGTATATAAGTTCTTTCTTCTTTCCATTTCCTCTTATCGCTGTCATCGCTCTTCCTCTCACTTGAACCCCCCCTCACCCTCAAGAACCGAGAGAATTTCACCTCCATTCCCATCTCTAGCAAGCGAAACGTTCCTCCTCACCTTCAAGCCCTTTTTCCACCCGCAAGACCGACCCCGCAACACAATACAATACGAAAAAAAGAAACCTTCCAACAATGACCGACCTCACCGCAGCCTCGCTCTTCAACTTTCACTCCAAGATCGCCCTCGTCACCGGTGGAGGAACTGGGTTGGGTCTTACCGCCGCTCTTGCGCTCGCTGCCAACGGTTGTACGGTCTACATCTCTGGACGTCGGTCTGAAGTTCTTTCCTCGGCTGTTTCCGAATACTCACCCGGTCTTTCTGGCAAGCTCATCGCTGTTCAGGGAGATGTATCGTCCAAACCCGACCTTGCTAGGATCGCAACCAAGATTAAGGAGGAGAGTGGGGAATTGCATATTCTAGTCAACAATGCTGGTGTTGAAGGACCTTGTACCAAATTCCCCACTGAAAAAGTTGCTGGTTTGACTGCTGAAGAACTTTCTCTCGCTCATTTGGAATCCGAATCGTTCGATGAATGGGATCGATTGTTCAGAATCAACACTTCCAGCATCTTTTTCAGCACAATGACCTTCCTACCTCTCCTTCACTCTTCCCACACTGACAATTGGACAAGTAGCGTCATCAACATCACTTCCATCAGTGGTATCGTCAAACTCTCCCAATTTCATTACGCCTACAATGCATCCAAAGCCGCTGCAAACCACCTTACCCAGATGCTATCGCACGAACTCAAATTTCGCTCCAATTTGGGTATAAGGGTAAACGCTATCGCTCCGGGACTGTTCAGCTCAGAAATGACGTCGGGAGGTAAAAGCGAAAAAGGTAAAACATCGGCGGATGACGTTAAAGGTCACGCGAACCCGGCGGGGAGGGTGGGGAGTGAGGAGGAGTACGCGCAAATGGTAATGGTGTTGGCGGGCAACGGGTTTGTGACGGGTCAGGTGGTGGCGGTGGATGGTGGGTTTGTCACGGCTGTTGCCGCCAGTCGTTGAGGAATCACAAATGGCAGATAGAGTCGATGTGTAGCAAAAAAATGTACTTTGATCGAAAGAAAAAAGGATGTGCAAAATGGCTCGTGTCGATGCATGTATTGGGTGATCTGTTCTGTGCAGTTCAACAGCTCTGGAGCGCACATCGTTGCTCCAAGATGCTTGAAAGCTCCTACACTTCGTCGCTCAAAGTTCGTCTCCTTGCGAACCACTTCTTCGCAAACCACAGACCAAACGTGTCTCGCAGGCAAAAGATATACATCAACATTGCTTCAAGCGAAAAACTAAGCCCGCCCACGCAACCTCCTCTCAATATCCACCCGGCCCAACCTCAATGAATTCTCCAAATAAGCCAACTGAGCTTCTCCTTCAGCTCGCATCTCCTTGGCCGCGTCCTCTGCTTTGGACTCTAGCCATTCACCCAGCGTCATTCTCCTTTCCGTTTCGTTCAAATTCAGCGAGGTCAATGGAGGCAAGTGAGCGAGTGGTGTTCGAGCCGTGTTGAAAACTGCAATGGAAGAAGATCGAGGTGCACCACGGATGGTAGCTTGAGATCCAGCGTTGGGTAATGAGTCTGAAACAGGATCATCGACTGCAATGTCGACGACGCTGTCTGCTTGAGGTACAGTCTCGGGTTCATCGACTTCGGATACGGCCGAGCTGGGCTTGGTTGAGCTTCTCTTTGATGATGAGGCCGACCCTTTTCGACTGCCTGTGCTGGAAGCAGGCTCGCTGGATGAGGCTTTTGAACCGGAGCTTTTGAGTGCATTCGAGACGGAGCGCGAAGATCGGTCCAACGCAGGCTCGACATCCGCTTCCGAGCTCATCGATGGGAAAGCCAAAGGATCGGCGACTTGGCCCTCTCCTTGGTCGTCCAGTTCCACCTCCGTCGCCTTTGTCGACACCTTGCGCGCTTTGGATCCAGAGGACGACGACGCTTTGCTTGCAGAAGCACTACTTGCACTGGATTTGGCACCACGCCCACCACGCCTCTTGGGTTCTTCCACCGGCTCCTCTTGTATCTCGACATCTTGATCGTCGTCATGGTGTTCAATGATAGTCATATCCTCGGTCGGACGCACAGGATCCTCTTCCATGGGCTCCTCCTCGACTTGTGGCTCGGGCGTCATTTGCTTCGGCGTGGCAGCTTTTGCGTCCTGATCGAGTTTCTTGGATTTAGAACGACTCTTTTTCGGTTTCGCTGCGGGCTCGACAGGGTCCGTCGCTGGCACGGAAGAATCCTCGCTGGTTGGCGGTGCAGTGGGGAAAGGAATGGGATCGGACAAGGCCAATTCGCGTCTCTCGAGATCTTGTTCGTCAGGCCTCCTTAATTTGCGATTGAGACCTTCGTCGGAAAGCATGTTGATGGCTTTGGTTGCTCTTCGACTTGCTGCTCGAGTTGGGCGTGCTGAGGATGCTGGAGCGGCCATTCCGTTGCCGAGACCGGTTGCGCTCTTTTTCTTGTTCAGAATCTTGACTGGCTCTTCGACTGCAATCACCTCGTCCTCCTCGGCTTCTGTGGGCGTTTCTGTAGGTTCATGCTCCTTCTCCTCAGTTTCGGCTGCTGCCTCTTCCTCCTCTTCCACCTGCGCTTTTGCTGCTAACTTTTTGGTCGAGACACTGCGTGTTTTTCTGCCTCCCTTCTTTGTTGGTGCCGGTGCCTCGTCGCATACCTCTACATCCTCTTCCATTTGAGTAGAAGTCTGACCGCTGGTTGCTGGACTACTCTCTTGCTCGTCAGTCGGCTCCTGGACTTCTTCGTCCTGCGCCTTTGCAGCAGCGGTTGACTTTTTGCCTTTGGCAACAGTGGCAGATGGTTTACGAGTGGCAGCCGATACGGCCCTCTTGGCGCCCCTCCTTGTGGGTGCAGCTGGCTCCATGTCTTGATCAGCATCCGCGGCTTCGACTTGCGCTTCGGAAGCTGCACAATTGAAAAAGGAGCAGTCGGGAACGCGTCGTTGATGCTCGTGGACAGGATCGTCCGACTTTTCCCAGCCGCCCAAAGCTTTTTCGCAGTAGATGCACTTTGCGTTATCTGGTTCCTCTTGGGTGGGAGCAAAGTAAAAGCCAGCTTCTGCGAGCTTCTTGCTGGTAGGCTTCCAGCCCTTCTTGCCGTCGTAAGGCCATTGTGTTCCAAAAGTCTCTTTGCGAGCTTGAACCATCTGCTTGCTGGTAGGAAGGAGCTCCGGATCCTGCCATGTCCAGGTGCTGGTGCTGGGATCGAAGATGCGCATTTTCACGCTTTGAAAGATGCGACACCAACCGTTTCCTGGGAGTGCATCTTCGAGGCGTGCTAAGGGATCATCGCCGGGTTGCCAGTTGTCAATGTGAATGTCGGGGTAGAGAAAGTGGGAGACGGCGTCGGGGGATTGCTGTGTTGGAGAGTGATAGAAGCCGTGTTGAGCGAGAATGGTTGGTGTGGGAATGCCGGATGTCTTTGCGCTCCGGCCGGTGACGGGATGTGGCCATTGTAGCGATGATGATGCTGCGGCTGCTTTGGTGGATTGTCTCTTCTTGGCAGCCGAGGTGGACGTGGAGGAGGAGGCGATGACGAACGATGCCAATCGCTCTTCTTGGGAGAACATGGTCGATGGTGATCGATGCGCAGCGTTGCGCTTGAGCCTAGGTGGCTGAGTCGATGTCGGTGTCGATGTCGATGAGGATCAAGTCGCCGGATGAGCCGCGAATGGCGTAGGAAGGGTAGCGACGGTGAGGAGAGCGTCCGTTCGGAAGCTACCAATGCTGACGAAGGGCGGATGGTGGATGCGAAGCGCGCGTTATGAATGGAAAGATGCTTGAGATGGGAAAACGAGTGAGACTCAGCTGAACTGACACGCTTCAAGTGCCGCTGAGAAGGGTGTGTGTGTGCATATTGGCCAAAAGAGTGGCTGGGATGGGCGCAAAGTAACACTTTTTTGGCTGGAAAAGGGTTGCATCGCGAGTCGCAGAGAGTCAGCAGAGAGAGCGTGTTTCATTTCGCGATAAGTTGGTCGAAAAAGCGAGGCAGAACAACACTCTTTGCGGATACAGGCTCTGCTGCGTTGGAATTTCGGTCTTGCTGCGTGGAAAAGTGTCGGTTTGAGAGCTGCGAAATTGCACTAAAAACGCGTCGGTCCCGCACGTGATGCGGAAAGCAACAGCCTCTCAGCACAGCTTTAACTTAGCAACAGCAACTCACTGCAGCATCGTTTCCAGAAGGCTCAAAGAAAAAGGGTGGCTTCAAAAAAGTCAACTGCAGCGAGTTGCAGCCGACAAGCTCTGATGTGCAGTTGAAAAAGCATGAGCAAACAAAGAGGACCCTTGGAAAGCTTTGTTCTGGTGAGCACAGATCAGCAAAGACGGTCAACTTCACCGACAACCACTTACAGTATATCAAACCCGCTTCCATCTTCTCCTCGTTGCCGGCTCAACACTTCGATCGCAGCATCACGGGCGAGTGGCGTGTGATTGTAGAGTAGGTCACACTTCGGCGCTTCCGACATTGCGAGGCTTAGACGTACGCAGCTGCAATTGCTTCATATCACATCAAAGATCGATTCGCTTGGTCGGCGCTCTCCATGGCAACAGAACAGCTTTCACACACACCGTAGACAGGCAATCCCGCAGTGCTGCTCTGCCTTGCCTACCGCCGACCATGGACTTCTCCTCGTCGGCGCGACGCAAGCACGGCACGGTCACGTACGCCAAGCGCAATCGCAGCGCACAGTCGTCGCCGGCAGTCGCTCGCTCTTCGGCGATTTCTACAATCTCGAGCGCATCATCCGACGACGATGACAAAGAAACGGGTCCATCCGATACACAATCTAGACGCAGAGATATCGCCGCAGCGAACCGATCGCCAGCATCACTATCGTCGCAGACAGCTCGAGCAGACAACGTCGGTCCCAAACATCGCATCGGCACAACTCCCTCTACAACTCCATCTGCCATCGCATCATCCTCGTCTCGAGCGGCGTTGAATACAAGAACGACTCCAGCAAGCACGCCGGGCCTGTTCCCCAAACCGGGTTCCTCTTCCTCATCGTCCAATCTCCACTCCACCAAATCGCTTCCTCAGCGTCCAGCTAGAGCAGCTTCTCCCACTCCCTCCGCCACCAAGTCAAACCGCTCTCCAGCCAAAAGGAGCGCGAGCAGCTCTCCTAGAAAGCTCGTCTCCAGTGTATCTCCAAGCAAGAGGCAGGCTCGCTCACGCACCCCGTCGCGCCCACCACAAGACCTCGCTAGCCTCTTTGACGCCATCGAGCCCACTTTCCCCTCAACTCGCTCTCCATTTGCTCGTAGCGAGAGTCAGCCTACCGTCCATCTCCATCAGAATGATAACGATGTTTTGCTTGCAACAGCACCTGCACATGCCCCGAGTCCTCTTCAGTCTCCTACCCTCTCAGCATTCGGTTTCGATCATGTCGGCCAACTGCCTTCTCCTGGCGCTTCCTTGAGCCCTTCCAAACGGCCTAGAATGGCGGATAGAATGGCACGCAGAGCCGCACGCCCCACTACATCCAAGGTGGATGAAATCGCAGATCCACTCATCAATTCCAGGCGCGCATCACTCCGAAGGACCGAGACAGCACCCACCATCATGTCGGATACTAGCCCACGATCTCCTTTTGCCTCTGAGCCAAATCGCCCAGCGTCACTCAATACTATCCAAGACGAGTCTAAGGGCGCTTTTCATTCCGATGCCGGCTCCACTCGGTTTGACGGCACTTCTCAAACCGACGGACAATCTCAAGAAGGCGCGGCCTCGGCAACCAGCGCTCGAAGACTGGCTGGAATCAAGCAGACATCGGCAAGCAATGCGAGACGCACCTATGGTTTACAGCGCAGCTTCCTGGCAGATCAGGCAGAAGAACAGCTCCTTTCCGATCCCACGCCGCAGCCGGACCCTGGCGTCAAGACTCGCAACATTGAGGACGAGATCGAAGCAGAGCTCGTGGGCAAGGTCAATGGCAACGGCGCCGCATCTATCAAGCCATCCGAGTCCAATTACGCTGCACCAAGCCGCCTGCGAGACCCTACGAGTGCTGCACCACGCGAAAGCTACGCCGAGCTGCTCAGAAAGTGGGGAGAGGGCGCAGACGATATCGAGTGGGACGAATCCCAAGATCCTACGCTCAACCTCAAATCCATCACCTCGCTCCGATCCCAAGGCGAACTGCGACGCTTCAATGACGACCTCGAATACCTCTTTGCCGGTCTCGATGCTTCGCAGAGTCTGTCCATTCGACGAAGTTCTGCCGTCGAACTTGTCAACGTTCTCTGCGGCAAGCCCGACACTGGCAGCCTCGGCGACGACGAGGATCCGCTCGCTTCAGCCCAGTCTGCCGACTTTCTACGCAAACTCAAAGCATCAGATCTCATGGCTCGATTGTTTGATCGCTTCGCGGGTGCGAAAGCCGGCGAGGGCCTCGACGATATCTTGGATGCCGCCTTGACCGTCTACATTGCCAAGCTGCTCAAGTCGCCATCGTCCGCTGAGCCCCTAGCCCGCGAGCGCTGGTCGCAGCTGCATGCCACTCTCCGTGGCCTCTTGATGAGGTCAGACCGAATCAAACGCCAGGAACGCAAGGACGGTCTTGCCTTGCTCCGCTTGCATGAGCTTAAGCTGCTCAAGATCGCCTCCAGATCCGAACGCAAAATGCTCGTCGAGCTTCGGGACATTGCACGCATTTCCAAGCTCTTTGTCGCCGGTTCCAAGAGCTGGACGTTGCGCAATCTGGTGCTTGCTGCTTGTTGCTCGCTCGTCGGTCTGCCTCGTCGTCTACTGACTGAAGCTGCCATCAACGACTTGCTCGTCGATGCAAACAACCCGGAAGACGGTTCGCACGCTTCTCTCTTTGGCACAGTGCTTGGCGTCCTGGTATCAGAAGGCACCAAGGCTCAACAACGCCTCGTCGACTTTGCGAAAGGTCTCGAGCTCGCTACACCTTCTGCTGTCGAAAGCGTGCCTGATCTCGAGACGGTTGATCTATGCATACGCTTCCTCGATAGAGGCATGGACATCCTCTACCTCGAGCTGGATCAAGCCGTGCCTGCATCCGACGATACTTTGAACGCATTGCAGCATCTCCTCAGCTTCGCTATCCAAGCCGCTCCCTTCGGTGATGAACAGGTCAAGGGAAACCGCAGCATAGCCGGTCGCGCCCTGCAAGTCTTGCACGCCATCTTCAAGCTGCTGCTGGACCTGAGTCAGGTTGATGCAGACTGGAGCGAGTCCCTAGCTTCCTCGCAAGGCATTCAGGATTCCATCATGCGAGCCTTTGCTCTCAGCTACCGCAGTGCCTCGCAACTTCGTCAGACGACTGCGCATACCAATGGATCTGGGAAGAGCAACGGCAAATCAGCGGACACCAAGCACACCGAGGGTGAAGACAGTCACAAGCTTGACGTGGCGCTGTTTGACGATGTCGTGCATCTCTCGCTCGCGTTGCTCACCAATCTATTGATAAAGCAGCTCGACAAAGCACGCGATATGTTGCAGCTGCTTCGGCTAGATGCCAACTGCTGGCGCCGGCGAGCTTGCACCACCACGTGTGAATGCGACACCAGCATGCCTGCGCTTCAGCTTCTTGCTAGGGTCTTCTTCGAGACTCGCGTCGCAGCAGCCAGTCATGACGACAGTCAAGCAGCCTATCTCTCCAACTCGATCGCCACTGCCATTGCACAATTTGCCGTCGGCGGTGCGGCTCGTTTGAACACGTGTCGAGCTGCTCTTGATGCCGAGCTGCCAACATCCAAGGGCAAGGCTGGTCTGCCAAGTGTGATCAAGCAAGACGGTTTCCAAACACTATTGGATGCAGTGGACGAGTTTGCGGTGGTGCATGAAGCAGCTTTGCTTGCGGAGAGAGCGCGCGCTGCTGATGTTGGACCCAATGTCGACATTGACACAGCCACACAGCCAGCAGATGATGAGGAGGCAGAAACAGCAGCGAACCCTGTCGACGTGTCAGCCGATGGCACCAACTCGGTGGCCGCTGAAGCTGGGCAACTCATCAAAGATTTGGCCACCTCGCTCCGGCAGATGGTCTAGTCGCATTTTACTCAACAATGTACTTGTATGCAACATCAATCTATACCTTTGAACTGTCCAATCAATGCGAACTGTTACAGCAGACTAGCCTGGGCGAGATCTATTTATCTTGAACAAAAGCTTTTTCATGAATCGTACAATGTCATCACAACGTTCATTATTTATTGATCGTTTCTCACCCTCCCGGCGTCATGCTTCTCCAGATCCTCGATCAACAAGCAGACCAAGGGTCCAACCATCCCGACCGCAGCCAAAACCAACCAAACCAGTTGCCCTCCCAGCAAGCTCCTCGTCACCGACACCGCAAAGAGCGTATTTGCCAAATACGGTCCGATAGCTCTCGAAATACTGCTGCTCATCTGAGCTAGACTGTTCAACCTGCCCAACGCCGTTGCTCTGGTCAACCGCGAACACTGGTTGACCAAGATCATGTTGGAAGCATAGGCCAACCCTCCAACCACTTTTATCGCTGTACTTACGAGTAAACACGCCCAAACTGCTTTGGTGTACCTCCCTTGGCCACCAACCTCGCCAGCACTGCCGGCTCTTGCAATCGCATTCGCCACCGGCAACAAGACCACCGAAAGCGGGAAGGCGAACATCGACCAGGTGTACAACCTCAGCGTTCCCAGTCGTTTTTGAAGTGGTGGAAAGATGAAAAGTTGTACCAAAGCTCCTCCGAGACCGTTGATGCTGAGCAGAAGACCGGTGGAGGAAGAGGAAAAGGATACACCGCCGAGTGAGACGGGTTCGTAGAGAAACAGGACAAAGACGGAATCGAGTGCGACGGAGATGAGGGCTAGAAAGGCGTATGAGATCATGACTCGTTGGATTTGTGGGATGGAGAGGATGGAAAGGATGGAGATTGGTGCGGAGGGAGGAGTTGGAGGAGGTGAGGAGGTGGACGTGTAGTCAGAGTACTGGCTGTGGATGTGGATTGAGGAAGAGGAGGAGGAGGAGGATCGTCGCGAGGTACGCTGCCTGCGCTGCCAGCCCTTCCTCCTTGTGTCGCCTTCAGCCTCGCCGTTGGCAATCAATGCTTCATCCGATCCACCACTGTCCAACGATCCGTACGACACCGTACCACCCACCACCTCTCGCTGCTGTTTCTTCACCCTCTCCCTGCGCTCCACAATACTTGGCAACGTCTCCTCCAACATCATCGCACCCAACCCAATACTGCCCACCGTAATGCATGACGATACCACACACGGCAACAGGTACGGATACCTCACCCAAACCCCACCCCACCCAACCTTTCCTCCGCTCCCAAACCACTCCGGAAACCGTTCAGCAGGCCTACTCAAATAACCCCCCAACAAGGGTCCCACAAGACACCCCACCGTCCACGTCAACGGAAGCAAACCAAACGCTCTCGCTCTATTCTCATCCACCGTCAACTCACCCATAACGCTTTTAACTATAGCTACGTTCCCATTCGTAGCTCCTGCCATACTCCGCGCTGCAACTGCCCACCAAAGACTGCGAGAGAACCCAAAGAGTAACGCGGAAACAGCGACCCCCGTCAGTCCCAAAAGAAGGACTGGTTTTCGACCGATTCGATCGGAGAGAGAACCCCAGATTAGAATGGTGAGCGTCTGGGAGAGCGAAAAGAGAGATTCGATGATGCCGGCGTAGAAACCGACGGAAGCAGGAGTGGAGGTTGCGGGAAGCAGCGAGTAAACGAGGTCGTTTATGAAGGGGAAGATGATGGTGAAGTTGATGGGTTCGGCGAGACGCATGAGGAGGAGGATGGTTATTTGGCGGTGGGGGAGTGGGGTTGGAGTAGTAGTAGGAGGAGGAAGGAGAGGTGACCGTTCGGTGTCAGGATTGGTGGTGTTGTCGAGGTGGTGGTTGTGGTCGATGCGACCGTTGCCGTCGAGAGTGGCTGCTGGTGGTGGTGGTGGTGGTGGTGGTGGCGGCATCGTTGCGAGAGACCTTTTTGCTGGTCTATCGAGAATATGATATGGGCGTTGAAGGGGGAGCTAGGCTCGAGAGTGTCGAACGGCCCTGATGCTAGTTTGATGGATAAACTCCGACGTCTATAGAGCAAAGCATCCCTCAGTTTCGCCTACTGAAGATCATCGCCTATTGATATAGAACCTTAAGAAGGACTAGACCGTCTGTCGACGACGCCTTTCGTTCCGGGTTTCAAAGCGGCCAAATGACTCCCCCCACACGCACACAAACCCGTTGCTCGAACCCGCGACAAAACCCGTGGATCGAAAAAGCTTAAGTGTTGCCTTACCTTCTCTTCTGTGGTCCAAGCGCCGAGTCAGGGATCCTATCGCCAGAGAGGTTTCGGCTGGTTAGCGACCCAGTTTGTACGAAAGCGATGCCGAGAGACAATGGTTGTTGCGTGTGACTCTTTACGGAGGACCCTGCTTAGCATGACTCGCATGTGGATCCCACTCGGTTGACAGCGCTCCGGATATACTTTTTTTTGTCCTCCTTTTAGCCGATGAATTCTCCGAGCACCATAAAAAACGGAAAAGGGGTCCAAAAAATCTTCACCTCCCACCTTTCACTCACCAAACCACCACCAAAGATGGACGGTTTCAACATCCCCACCTACCGAGTAACGCAGGATGCGGATCACGTATACATCGACGTTTCGTGTCAGTCAACGGCAGCTGGGGAGCCAAAGATTGCTGTGGAGGGACGCATCTTTGGGTTTCATCTGGATGGGTATTATCTGCCGTTGGTGCTGACGGGGGCGGTGAGGGATGGAGGAGAGGCTGTAAGGGCGATACACGATGATTCGGGCGCAAAAGGCTTTCGGGTGACGCTCGTAAAAGCTGCACCGGGGGAGCACTTTGAAGGGCTAGAGACGATTCAGCCTCAACTATTGCCAGAGGATCAGCTCAAGCAGGCGCTGTCGGATGCGGAACAGAGGAAAGGCTTCTTTGGGCAAAGTCAAGGCGAAGGTGTATCGGCAGGAAATAATGCAGATGTGGACGAAGCGGCAAAGGCGCTGCTGCATCAAGCGATGAAGAGTCAGGGACTGACGACGATGGACGATGAGGATGGCGAGTCGGCGGTGGATGTCTCTCTGGGGAACGCTGGTTCAAGTGCGAGAGGGGAAGGATTCGGATTCGGGTGGAAGAGCAGCTTCAAAGGAGCGCTGATACCAGCAGGATGCGCGGATACACGCAACGTGCTCGAGGTGTCGGATCCGGATTCTGTTGCGCCGGAGCAGCGGGAGCAGATTGCAGTGGCATTCGAGGAAAAACACTGGGACGAAGGGATATACATGGACAACTTTCTCGATATCGATGGCGAGTTGGCGCATGTTTTGCGGTTCCAGCCGAATATACCTTCCAGCTCGAGCTCGACAGCCTCCAGTGACGGTGTCAGTATCGACATCGAAGCTCTAGCATTGCTTGTCCAGCTTCTGTTCGCGTACAGCTACGACGAGCGCACCAACGAAGGCGAAGCTACCGTCGAATCCGGTTGGACTATCGCCAAACTTTCGCGTTCGCTCTCTGCATCTACTCTACCTCATTCGCCACCAAACGCCCCTCTGGAAAGCGTAGTCGCAGCCACGCTGATTGGGTGCGTTCGTCGAGCGCTCACCGTTCCGCTCTATCGACACTGGCAATTGGCGAGAACATGCATCGAAGATACCGTTGCTCGACTCAGTGCAGGTGAGGCACACGTTCGTTCGTGTCTGCAAAGCATCGCAACACGGCTCGAAGATGGTGGTGATCCGATCCTCTGTCGTTTGAGTGAGGTGTGGGTTGGTCCACTATTGGCTCATTTGCCAGATCAGGCTCAGTTGGATGCACTCGTGTTGAGCGTCAGAGGGGCAATGGATGGAATCGGCAAGGATTCAGTGGGTGGCGAGGAGTGGGATTTGCAAGTGGTCGAAGAAGCGGCGAAACAGGCATTTGAGCAGGGCGAAGGTGGATTTGTGTAGCGAGAACGGATCGCATCCCGAAGAGGAGATGATTCATGCTGAGCATACTTGCTATAATCACAATCACATATCGTCGCTTTTGTGGGTGTGTGTGACTTTTGAGAAGAAAAACCAAAAAAAAAAAAAAAAAAAAAAAAAAAAAGAAGGCTCATCAACGCGACGCGCGCTGAGTGGGAATCCAACTTTTTGTCTCACAAAGCAGCAGACGAGTCTTATGATTTTGAGGCTCAAGGACCCTGAGAGCGTGTTGGGAGAGCGACGTGTTCTCGCGTTTTGGTGTCACTCTGCGCTGAGCTGTGCAAGTCGTGTCCGTGTCTGTTTTCGTGTGGGGACGACACCGCTTCGTTTCATTTCGCTCTTCCTTTCTTCCTCTTTCTTCTCATCATCGTTCTCAAACATCTCTTTGCATCACACGACATACTCCTCAAAGCATCTTTCTCTTTCCGAACATTTATCAGCATATCGAATACAACTCAGCATATTCATGTTCGCATAACCTTTCTTTCAAATCACATTCCCACGCCACTCTTCCTCCATCGGGCTGAGCTTCCGACAGCTGCCAAGATGGCGACAACACGCACAACTCCGAAGCGGAACAATCCGAGAAAGTCTGCCGCAGCAGATGCGCCGGGTCAAGGTCGCATTACTTCCTTCTTCTCCAAGCAAGGTGCTGCGGCGAGTCCGTCGCAAAAAGCAACGCCTTCCAAGCCGCCGCCTGCAAAGACCACTCCAACGTCGTCAAGAAGGAGTTCACCCGTCAAGCAGAGCAACTCTGCTCCAGCACCAGCCATCGACTTGAGCTCCGACACGATAACCGACTCGGACTCGGACTCAGACAACGGTCTCTTTCGAGGACGAGGTCGCGGTCGACGTCGTAAAGCTGTTTCGGATAGTGATGACGATTTTCAGCCGGATAAGCATGCTGATGCTGATGATGACGATGATGACGACGACCAGGACGACCAGGACGAGGAAGAGGACAAATCAGCAAGCAAGGACGATGACGACGACGAAGAAAACTGTTCAGCTACTCCGTCTACCAGCGTGCCCGAGACACCCGCCGATGGCGATCCCGCCAAAGTTGGCTACTTTTACGGTTCCGACCCCTTTGTAGCCGTAGGCGGTGAAAAGTCGACTCCGCTCAAACCCATCTCGAATCTACCCAAGTCCTCTTCGCAGCGATCACTTCGATCTACTGGTCCTCCCGCCAAACTCTTTTCGTTGTTCGAATCGCCCGGCACCAAGGCAAAGCGTGCTCACGAGGTCATCAACATTGACGACGACGACGACTTTCTCGATGATGATGATGACGACGACAGTGCAAAGCCGCGCAAACGTGGCCCTGGCGCTGCAAAGGGCAAAACGGGTGCTTCGGTGCCTTCCTTCTCCAGCGGCAAAGGTTGGAAGTCCAAATTCGCTCAACAGCATCCTTTCCGCAAGATGCCTTTCGTCCCGTCACCAGCCGAGATCGCAGAGATGCGTGTCAAGGTCAAACAAAAGGCAGAAAGCAACTCGTATCCTCCCATCCACGATCTGGCTGATATCTTTGGCGACATGATCGATCGTGCACCTGCCATCCTCGAGCTCGCGAAAACCCTCAAGGACCGCCCACTTCGCGTAGCCACCATGTGCTCTGGTACCGAGTCGCCTCTGCTCGCTCTCGAGCTCATGTGTCGAGCCATCCACGAAAAGCACGGTATCCGCATCAAGATCGAGCACGTCTTCTCTTGCGAGATCGAGCCTTTCAAGCAAGCCTACATCGAGCGCAACTTCTCTCCACCTATCCTGTTCCGTGATGTCACCGAGCTTGGCGGTAAAAAGGCACACACTGCTTATGGTGCCTTGGTCGATGTCCCCGGTGATGTCGATATCTTGATTGCGGGCACATCCTGTGTCGATTATTCTCACCTCAACAACAGCAAAAAGGGTCTCAACGATGGCGGCGAGAGTGGACGTACTTTCCGTGGTATGCTCGAGTGGGTCATGCGTCACAAACCTACGTTGGTCATTTTGGAGAACGTCAAGAATGCGCCTTGGGTCGGTGTGGCCGAGACGATTGTTGCCGAAGCTGGGTACGACGTCGGGTTCAGCAACACTTTCGATACCAAGAATTACTATATTCCGCATACTCGTCAAAGAGGCTACCTGCTGGCATGCAGGAACAACAAGAACTCTCTGCCTCAGAACTGGGAACTCATCACGAATGTGCTCATGCGTCCTGCGTCGAGTCCTTTGGATGCTTTCCTTTTGCCCACCGACGACCCTCGTATCCAGCGCGTCCGCCGTCAGTTTGCGCACGGCGAAGGCTTGAGCAAGGGTCGATCTACCATCGACTGGTCCAAATGTCAGAGCCGTCACGAACGAGCACGAGACGAAGAGGAGCTCGGCAAGACTCGTCCGCTCACAGCATGGGAAGAAGGAGGAACATGCAAAATGTCCCACGACGGTTGGAACGAATGGGCCGTCCGTCAGCCAGAGCGTGTCACCGATCTTCTCGACATCACCACACTGCGTTTTGCCGCTATCGGTCAGGATCCGATCTACAAGTCCAAGATTTGGGAGTTGTCTCAGAATGTCGACCGAAACGTCGCTGCTTCTCGTCCAGGTATTGCTCCCTGTCTTACGCCGTCGGGTATTCCTTTCTTGACTTCGCGCGGTGGACCGTTGATCGGTTTAGAGGCGCTTTCGTTGCAAGGTTTGCCGCTCGACGAGCTTCTGTTGACGAGGGAGACGGATGATCAGCTGCAGGATCTGGCGGGTAACGCGATGAGTTCCACCGTGGTGGGTGCTTGTGTGCTCGCTGCGCTGCTTGTCGGTATGGATGATTTGAAGGAGGATGGGATCAAGAGGAAGGCGGCCAAGGCGGGCTCCAGCAAGGGTGATAAGAAGGACGAGCAGAAGGCGAGCAGCGATGTGGTTGAAAAGGTTGTTGATAACGAAGAGAGCACGATCGCGCACGACGACCTTCTCGCTCCACAGCCGCTCGATTTGACCTCGAGCAAGCGCGTCTCGATGCCGGATCTCC
Source organism: Anthracocystis walkeri (assembly GCA_928858565.1). NCBI lineage: Eukaryota > Fungi > Basidiomycota > Ustilaginomycetes > Ustilaginales > Ustilaginaceae > Anthracocystis > Anthracocystis walkeri. Next base: position 579,263 of record CAKMXV010000007.1, read on the forward strand.
TCAGTGCAGCCGTCAACAGCGCGCAGCTGTGCAACTGTGAAGGCCGAAACCGCGTCGTCGACGTTCCCGTTCATCGATGTTCCGAATGCGATCACACCGCTTGCGAGACGTGCAAAGGTCGACCTGTTCACAAGTTTGTTCCGGATACCTTGGTCAGGTCTTCTCCGGACGATTTCGCTCCGCTGCTAAAAGCTGCTCTTCCTATGCGTCTCGAAGCTCGAGGCTTGACTGCGGAGCTTGTTTCGTCGCTCATGAAGAATTTGCCTTTCGAGAGCGATTCTCTTGCGAAAAGATGGAGCAAGCGCGTCGTTCAGGTTCTTGAATCAGCCGAGTTCCGTTTCCAGACGCTGCTCCGTCAGAAGGTCTGGCAGGCTCAGTTTGCGGCGCCGGGTGCACGTCTCGATTTGCTCCTCGACCCAGTGGAGCCGCACTGGCGTATTCTTGTCGATCCCGCTGTCGACGAGCCAGCTGGAAGTCCGCTCCGAAAGCTGCTCATCCAGCCCGTGGCGCGCATGCCTCTCGACTCCAAGGCCGAAAATGTGGATCTTTTGCATGGGCAGTGGCAGCTGTGTCTGCCGGCTACCAAGGTCGCTACCGTCTCGATTCGCAGCACGGGTAAGCAGGTGCCGACGTGGCAGAGCGCCATGGGTCTCGGTGGCAAGTCGGCGGACAAGCTTCGTTACTCGGAGATGCACGTTACCGTCCCCGAAGAGGTCCAGGACTTGTTGGATGCCGACATCAACGGCGCCTACGACTTGCTCGAGCAGTGCGGTACCGCTTGTGGTGCGCTTCACGTCCATCGAGGTGACCGAGACTCTGCCAACCACCGTCGACTTTTCCTCTTCATCGACACAGATCGATTCCAAGATCAGTCTGCGGATCGCTTTGTGTTCTCGACTGACACCTCCCGCTGGCCGTACCCGCTCGAGCGTGTCTCGGTGGCGCAGCTCGAGCCTGGTTGGCGTCCGACGCTGGCTGAGCCGGGCACGGAGCAGGTTGAAGAGAAAGTCAAGATGACGATCTCGGGTGCTTGGCGCAAAGTTGGGCCGTTTACCGTGCGTCCCGGTACAGGGGTAGACGGCAAGATGGCGGTGCCTAAACAGACGTATGGTCTCGATTTGCGCAAGGAGGACTGCACGTCTTCCGTCGCTGTGTTGACTTGCGAGGCTCCCGTGCTGGGCCGTGGGATGGATCGTATCTGGCCCGCGGATGGAGTCTGGGGTCAAGTCGATCTGCTCCACAAGACCAATACCACCTTCAGCCACCTCGCTTGGCTCGTCGAGCGTCTGCCTGACATTAACGCTTTCGATGACTGGATGACCGCAAAACACGATCCGTTCAACTGCGCCACTGCCAATTGTGCCCGATGTGCGCCTTCGGAACCCGACATTCAGTGGCTTGCGGTGCCAGGTAAACCCGTCATTCCTGTGGAGAACACGATGCAGGCTGGACCTTACGAACAGGCGCTCAAGAACCGTCCTTCCCCCTTTGTGGTGCAGCTGCGTCTCAAGGATGATGTCGCGCAGGTTAGATTCGGTCTCAACGCTGCCACCCTGATGCACCGGGCTGTGTCCCGCTTGCCGCCGTCTAAGAACGCGGGAGCCGTAGAGCTCTCGTGGCGTCTTACCAAGCTCGATCGATCCATCGACATGTTCAAGCTGCCGCGCTATACGCTGCGTAGCAATCGACAGGATGCAGAGGCGCCGACGCCGGATCTGTTCGCACTCCAGCTCAGGAGAGAGCAGAAGCGATCGCTTACGTGGATGCTCGAGCAGGAGCAGGCCGACGTTCAGCCTTTCCACGAAGAGGAAATCTCGGAAGGTTTGCTGGATCCGCTTGGCTGGCGTGCCGAGGGTCGGGCCGTGCGTCCCGTCACTGTTCGTGGTGGTGTGCTGGCTGATGCGGTCGGTTACGGCAAGACGTGTATCTCGTTGGCGCTGATCGCTTCGTCGCCTCATCGTCATGAGCTTCCTGCGCTTCCGGCTGGCGAAGAGGGCAACTACGTTCCTACACGCGCCACTCTCATTATCGTACCTGGACACTTGTGCAAGCAGTGGGAGAAGGAAGTTCGCAAGTTTTGCGGTAAGAAGCTCACCGTCCGCGTCGTCACCTCCAAAGCCGAGCTCAACAAGCTCACGGTCAACGACGTGCTCAAGAGCGATATCCTCATCATGTCCGTTACCGTCTACAAGTCGGACGCGTACTGGGAGACTCTTGCTTCGATCGCAGCTTCCAATCCTCTGCCCAACCGCGCAGGACGATTCTTCAACGCTGCCCTCAAGAAGTCGCTCGAGGCGCTCAAGAACCGTGTGCGAGAGCTGACGGGTAGCGGCGAGGATGGTAAAAGCGGCATTCGTCAGCTGATGCGTTCGATTAAAGAGAAGGTCGATTTCGATGATTCGCATCTGACTACGCACAAGGCGAGGAGCCGGTTGAAGGGTAAAGCGTACATGGATGCGAATGCTGATAAGGACGACGAAGAGGATGATGAGAAGGAGCTCAAAGCTGCCGCCAAGAAAGGTCATAGCAAAGCTTTGCCGAAAGAGCTGCAGTCGAGCAACAAGAAGGATCCCGATCCGTGGGGTCTTTCGTCATCTGTCGTGCAACGCGATTGGCACAACATGACGTGTCCACCGTTCGAAATGTTCATGTGGAATCGCGTCATCGTCGACGAGTTTCACTACATCGGTGAGACCATGGACCGCACCTTGGCTGGCGTTACGAGTTTGCAAGCCCGCTCCAAATGGATCCTCTCCGGTACGCCTCCCACCGCCGACTTTGCCGACGTCAAGAGCATCGCCGTCTTCCTCAACGTCCACCTTGGAGTCGACGACGACGCCGACACCACCAAAGACTCTGTTCGAAAGGCTCGAGAAAAAATGCGTACCGCAGCGGAGAAGTTCAACAACTTCCGCGAAATGCATTCGCCCGCGTGGCACCACCGAAGGCAAGAGGTGGCGCAGCGGTTCCTGGATCGGTTTGTGCGTAGCAACGAGCCGGAGATCGGTGAGCTGCCGAGTCAGCAGTTGATCAAGCCGATCCGGTTGCCGGCTGCCGAGTCTGCGCTGTATCTGGAGCTGGCGCATGCGATTGAGAATTTGGATCTTAGACATCAGAGGAAGGTGTTCAAAGCTCGGCCGAAGGCGAAGGCTGAGATCGCGACGGTGAAGACGAAGGCGGGTGATGACTTTATCGATGATGATGATCTGGATTCGGATTCGGATGGTGGGAAGAAGAAGAAATCCAAAAAGGCGGCCAAGGAGGTGAAGCAGAAGCAGGGTGATCCGCAGCTCGAGATGTCGCATCGTGATCAGCGTCTGATTGACACGCTCGGCAGCTCGGCTTCGCCCGAAGAAGCGCTTCTCAAACGAGCTTCTGTCTACGACGATTTCGCCGGAGTCGACCTCGACGCCATGCAAGGCGTCAACAACGCCATCAAGGCCTGCGAGTACATCGTCCGGGAACGACGTAAACAGCTCGCCGACTGTCGCGAGCAGCTCGAACGCGAGCTACCCATCGCCCTGGAACAGCACTGGCTCGTGCTCTACCATTTCGGCTACCGTGACGTTAACAGGCAAGCCTTTGCCGACTACGTGCGCAACGCCCACAACGCAGCTTGGGGCGATCGGGAGTCGAAGCAGATGGTGAGGGAGATTTTGGATGCGGCCAACTGTACGCAGGATAGCGTCATGCGGGAGAAGGCCAAGGCGCATTTTTCCAAACCGGGCGTGCTGCAAGCTGCGTTGAAGCGGAGGGCTAAGGAGAGGGCTGCTGCTGAAAAGGGTGGTGGTAGAGATGAGGATGGCAAGAAGCCAGCGAAAGTGGATCCGAAAGCGGCAGCTTGGGCTGAGGAGTACTACCTTCGAGCGCTGGTCCATCAGCTGACGCGGTTGCGAAACGAGCTGGTGGGTCGAGTCAATGCGCTTCGGTTCTTCACTATGATTCGCGACTGTCAACGGGCGCATTTGGAAGGCGTGCGGGTTAAAGTCATTTGTCCTGCGACAAAGTGTAAGCACGCTGGTAAGGCTTTGGCGCTGAGCGATGTTAGTATCAGCTCGACTTGCGGTCATACGGGTTGCAACGAGTGCGTTTTGCGAGAGGCGTATATCGGCAAGTGTCCGACCGAGGGTTGTGCTGCGTTGGCTAAACCGACGTCGATTGTTCATGCTTCGTCTCTGGGTGCTGAAGATGATGGTAAAGCGACGCGATATGGAACCAAGCTGGCGATGCTGTGTGCGCTGTTGCGCAAGATCCCGTCGAACGAAAGAGCGTTGGTGTTTTGCCAGTTCGAGACGCTCACAGCCACCGTGGCTGAAGCGCTCTCTGCTTACGGTATATCGTTTGTGCAGCTCACAGGCACGGCGAAACGTCGATCGGACTTGCTCGAAGCGTACCAAGAAGAGTCCGGTGCCCGCGTCCTTCTGCTCAACGTCGACGACGAATCAGCCGCCGGGTCCAACTTGACCGTTGCCAACCACGTCATCTTCGTCGGACCTCTGCTCAAGCAGGAGCAGCAGCAGTACGATGCGACCATGACGCAGGCTATCGGTCGATGTGTTCGATACGGGCAGGTGAAGAAGGTGTTTGTTTGGCGGTTGATCAGTATGGAGACGATTGATCAGGAGGTGTTGGAGAAGAGGGAGAGGTTGAAGTTGCTTTCGAAGGCGGAAGCGGAGGTGATGGATTTGAACGACAAAGAGGTGACAGCGGCAAACGGGCAGGTGATGAAGAGCACTTTGGTGGTCGAAGAGTTGGATAAGGAGTTTGCAAAGGCGTTGGGTGGGACGCTGGTGTTGCTGGATGTGGGAGGTAAGCGGAAGAGGGATGAGGAGAAGGTGAAGAAGCGGGAGAGGAAGCGGAAGCCGGCGGAGAGTGAGGAGGAGGAGGAGGATGAGGAGGATTTTGAGATTGTCGAAGATTCATCGCGCGGCAGGGCGAGACGAGGAAAGGGCAGAGCGATTGTCGTTTCCGATGACGACGACGATGAGTGAATTCCAAAGGTTTCAGTCAGGACTGATTGAAAATGTTATCAATTTTATCAAATGATCGTACAAACACACAAACAAGACGTGAGCAGCTGTGATGGTCCGATGAATGAGCGTGAGATTGCATGGTTGTGAAACAGCTAGATGGGAAACAGAAAAGCGGCCAGTGTAAATGTGCAGCTACCAGAACAAGACGGTACAGAGTCTAGAAAGCAATCGAATGCAAGCTTCAATCGTGTTTGGTAATCACGGTGACCCCAAGGCCAGCGCCGCTTTTGGCTGCATCTGTAGCGGGATCTTGGTGGGCATCGTCGCTCAAGTCGACGGCGTCGTGGTCGGCTGGATAGTCCGGGAAATCTGTTGACAAGGGCGATTTGGCCGAGCTGCCACCCAACGTGCTCTTGGAACTCTGGAATTTGATGGTGCGGCCACTTGATGCTCTGTTGAGCGCCTGAGGCGAAGTGAGCAGGCTCTTCTCCCTGAACATCTCGGCAGGTGAGACAAGTTCGTGGGGGTAATCTTCCTCGATTCGGCTCCTGCGGGTTTCGACGTCAATGTTGATGGGAATGTGAGGACGAAGGATGTTGAGTCCGATAGCAGCGCGGAAGAGCGGATCAAGGGTGGCGACGGTGCAAAAGATGGCAGCGGTGGTGCACGACAGAACGGTGACGATGCTCATGGAAATCACGGCACGATGGATAACAGGTCCAATATCTCCTTCCAGTACACGGTGGGGGAAGGTTTCGGCGATGATGAAGATGGGGAACGAGCCAAAGGTAGGGACGCAAGTGACGAGAATGGCCATGTAGATGACGGCTAGGATGGTCATCTTCCATGTTCCGAGATTGACGCTCAAAGCAGCCTGCTTGGAAGATGGCCTTCCCTTGGTCAGCAGGAACCAGAGCTTTTGATGAAAGTGTTTGTACGAGGCGGGTAGGGGTTGAGGATAGCACGAACATGTGTGGTCTACCAGACTCACAATGTTGGGGATGCCATAGATGAGGTAAGGGATGTAAAGGATGAAGGCAGCGAATGCGAAGATGACAAGATTGAGACAGACGTATCGGTGAACTTGCATGTAGTTTGCAGCCACAGTTCGAGCCAGCCAGATTAGCTCGTCAGATGCCAAATCACTAGCATCGGGAAACGAGCTTGGGATTCCAGCGGCTTGATTATGCATCTGCAGCCAGATTTCGGGAGCAAGCATGTGACGTGCGAATGCCTTTGCGTGGTAGTAGGAGTGACCCGACAAGCAGACCAGAGCAACGGTGCTGCCGAAGAAGGCAGCACAAGGAAGGATGAGAATGGCGTTGGCGATGGAGGCATTCTTCAGGACGGGAAGGTAGTACCACTTGCTACGGGCGGCTCCGGACTGAGTGGACAAGGGAGAGCGCGGGCTACATCCGACTGTGAAGCCGTGGACGCTGATGTAGGCACCCACGACCAAGGAAAACCAAGGTAGAGGGATGACCCACCACCACTCCAGGACAGTGGTGCGGAAGAAAGAAAAGACGAGGATGACCATAGCGGTGGTGTCCCAAGCAACGAGATAGCCGGTGACACCACTGACAATACAGAAGACGGCGTTGCTGACGAAGAAAGTGCCGTGAAGCGAGTCGCGCTTGGTGATGAGCCAAAGTTTGCCCAAGGCCCGCTTCTTGTAGAGCATGATAGCGCAGACGAAAAAGGTGAGGACGACTTCGGTCTCGCTGATGATCATCCAGATACGAGAGTTCTTGGGAATTTGTGTGTTGGCGACTCTGCCTAGGGCGTTGACGAGTTCGAGTTGTGTCTGGCCGCGGTGGAGGAAGATCATGTTATTGGGCTCGAAGGATCGCATAAGGGAAAGGGGACGCACTGGGGCGTCCAAATCGGGAGGATTGATCGTGTACATGACGTTATGAGGCAATAGATGATGCTGTAAGGGCTTTTTCGAAAGGGTAAGGGTATATCCTGGGGTATGAAATGTTCAACAAGGATGAAGTGATGTAGAAAATGAAGTGGGAGGAGCAAGGAGGAAGATGACAAGGTGCGGGAGATTGTCAAAAATCTGGCCCACAGAAGGGTGATTTATTTATGGCTTGCTGCCCCCGCAGGAGGGCAGACTTTCGTCGATGGAAACAGTCTTCAGACAGGAAAAAAGCATCTCGTCCGGCGTCGGGCGTATTGTTGAGAATGTAAATGTGGTGAACAGCGAGGGGAAACGCGGTCAAAATGCTAGAATCCGATGGCTAAAGCGTGCATACCAAGTCTTCAAATGCAGCAACCCCACTAGCGAGCGTCCTGAGCGTGCTTTTCTAGATCAAAACACGGCGAGATACATTAGTCGGGGTGCTGGCCAACTCGCTACACATGTCGTGAGGGTCTGAGCGTCGATTACCGAGAGGAAAAGAATGGGAGAAACATGTTGAACCCACACCATGCATTGTGCTCGAGACCTCTGCTAAGTACGGAGACACTTGACATGGTGCATGGGCAAGTGACGTCCAGACGTGGACGATGAGGCATAAAGTCAGAGGTGGATGATGGATGGTCTACACATGGTGACATGCGTAGCCTGACGGCGGATGAATGGCTAAAAGAAAAGAAGGCGTGGCCAGTTGAAAGCCACAGCCGACGCGTTGCGGAATTCAAGGAAATGCACTTTCTGACAGGTCCAAGCAGCTCAATCGCAAATCACAAAAACCTCGCTCGTCCAACGGCCACGCAAAACGCCGAGAGGAGCGATGTTCGATTTTCCGTAATTTGTGCAATTGTTCACTCTCACATCGTGAAAAATTTGTCCTTTCGCGTGACGCGTAAAGAGGCTTGAACCGCTCTCTCACACGAACGCGCCTTCCTATTTTTGACCGCGCTTCTGTGCAGCAAAGAGTTGATCGCTCTTTCTCCACACCGAGAGAGTGACTCTGCTGTGTCAAAAACAAGCTGCGAAGGTGCTCGAGAAGAATCGCAGAATGAAAAAAGTGACATTTGACAGTGACACAAGCAGAGAAATTACACAAGCAGCATCACACTTTGGCTGTCACACAAATAGAGAGAAGCGCAGCTCTTTTCATTTCATTCGAGCGAATTGGCTCTCATCCCCACCCAATCTTGTTGCTCTCTCTTTCTTTCGTCACATTACTTCCTCTGCACAATCACATTGACAGGCGCTTGTACGACTGCGCAATCCGTTTCGGAATCACCGACCGGCACTCAGCTTGTTGATCAATCACCAACCACAATCTTCACCGACAACAAAGCTTTTGTTCGTTTCCGCAAGCCATGGCGGGCCAGGCCAACAAAGAGGCCAACGGCCACTCAAACGGCAAAGCCAAACATCACGATGACGACGACGACTCGCACGACGAGGAACTTCTCCGTGCCGCTGCACAGGCCGATAACCAGGACCACGATCCATCTTCATCCCAAACCCCGGCTACCAATACCACAGACTCGGCACCCATGGCTCGTAGCGGCTCCCAAAAGGCACGCAACGCTGCTCAGGATGTAGACTCTAGCGTTCACGAAGAGCGCTTCAACAAGCTCAAGTTCTTGCTCCAGCGTTCCGGCGTTTACTCTCGTATCATGGGTGAAAAGATGGAAAAGGAGCGCAAGGCTCGTGCAGAAGCAGCTGCAAAGCAAGAGGCTCGTCGCGAAGCAGCCGCAAAGGCAGACGCTTCCATTTCCGCTTCAGGTCCTCAGCCTGCTGCACCCGCTCGCAAGACTCGTTCAGCTGCCAACGCCGGCGACGAGAAACCCCCTGCACCCACCACCGCCGCCGAGCGCGAACCACGTCGCAAAGATGCCCGCAAACGCAAAGCAGACGAGTCCTACGATGTTTCTTCCTACCTCGACGAGGGTGATCTCGAAGCTGCCAAGGTCCACGCAGAGCAGGCCAACAAGAAAGTCAAGGCAGAGCCATCCGAAGCATCCGACTCGAAAGGCAGCGCCGCCAACGAGAGTGGTCGTCGAAATCAGCCAAAGCTCGTCACAGGTGCAAAGATGCGCGAATACCAGCTCGACGGTCTCGAATGGCTCATCAGTCTTTACGAGAATGGTCTCAACGGTATCCTTGCCGACGAGATGGGTCTCGGTAAGACGCTTCAGACCATCTCCTTCCTTGCCCATCTTCGCGAAAAGGGTGTGTGGGGCCCCTTCCTCGTCGTCGCTCCCCTCTCCACCATCAACAACTGGGTTCTCGAATTCGAGCGCTTCACTCCCGACATCCCCGCCCTCATGTACCACGGTGACCCAGACGTACGTCGCACCATGAGAGATCGTCATCTCCGCATGCCCCGCGATAAGGAAAGGCAAAAGGAGTTCCCCATCGTCGTCACCAGCTACGAACTCGTCATTCGCGACCGAAAGTGGCTCGCCAACTATCCCTGGAAGTTCATCGTTGTTGACGAGGGTCATCGTCTCAAAAACCTCAACTGTCGTCTCATTCGCGAACTCAAGACCTATCGCAGCGCCAATCGTCTCATTCTCTCCGGCACTCCGCTCCACAACAACCTCGCAGAGCTTTGGTCGCTCCTCAACTTTATCTTGCCCGACATCTTTGACGATCTTGCTACTTTCGAGACTTGGTTCGACTTTTCCGATATTCACGACGAGCAAGGCCAGTCTCGCATTCTCTCCAAGGAGAACAGCACCCAGGTCATCACGCAGCTTCACGAGATCCTCAAGCCATTCTTGCTCCGCCGACTCAAGAATGATGTCGAAACCGACCTCCCGCCCAAGAAGGAGTATTTGCTCTATGCTCCTTTGACTGAGCTCCAGAAAGAACTTTACAACTCGGTCGTCAACGGTGAGATCCGCAGGTGGCTCCTTGAGCGCAAGACGGGTCTGCCATGGAGCCAGATTCAGGAGATTCTCGACGATCCAGATGGTATCAACACCGCTTCGTCTTCTGCTCCTACAACCCGTGTTGCCTCGGCAGAGCAGAGTCGACACCAGTCACCACATCCATGGGCAGTCGCCAACAAGCGAAAGGACGTCCATGCCAAACTCAACGTCGAAGAAGAGCAGGAGCAGGAGCAGGAGCAGGAGCAGGAGCCGGCCAAGCGCGGTCGCGGTCGACCTCGCAAGAGTGACACTGCAAAAGAGCCGACCAAAGCGTCGCGATCTTCCTCTGCCGATTTCGAGATCGTTGAAGACGAACAGACTGCTTCCGGCTCCTCGACTCCTCGTCAACAGACCAACCGACGAGCCAAACGTGGTGTCAATTACCAAGTCGATGATATGAGCGACCATCACTACTTTGACAAGCTCGAGCAGGATCTCAACCGCGGACCCAAACAGCTCTCTGCTGCTCAGGCAGAGCGACAGGGCAAGCTCTTCTCGATCCGCGAAGCGCAAAAGCAGATCAAGATGATGCACCTCGAAAACACCGTCATGCAGGCAAGAAAGATTTGCAATCATCCTTTCCTGTTCGACTGGCCCGTCGACATGGACTCGGGCACTCTGGTCGTCAACAAGGACCTCATCAATGCATCCGGTAAGATGCTCATGCTCAACCGTTTGCTGGATGAGCTGTTCAACCGCGGACACAAGGTGCTCATCTTCAGTCAGTTTACCACTATGCTCGACATTATCGAGGAGTGGGCCAACGAGTTCAAGAACCTGCGCACGTGCCGCATCGACGGCACCACACCTCAGGAGGAAAGACGAGCGCAGATGAAATCTTTCAACGAGGACAAGGGACCCGACGCGTGCAACCTCTTCTTGCTCAGTACGCGCGCCGGTGGTCTGGGGATCAACCTCGTTGCTGCCGACACCGTCATTTTCTACGATTCCGACTGGAACCCTCAAATGGATCTGCAAGCTCAAGACCGTGTGCACCGCATTGGTCAAACCCGACCTTGTCTCATCTTCCGTCTCGTCTCTGCCAGCACCGTCGAAGAACGCATCCTCAAACGCGCCGGAAACAAACGTAAACTAGAAGCGCTCGTCATCCAACAGGGCAAATTCAAGCTCCCCGCTGGCTACCAGTCTTCGCTCACCGGAGGAAAGAAGAAGAAGGAGGACGAGTTGAACGATATCGCCAGCCAGCTGTTGGCTTTGGAATCGGAACAGGTCAAATTGGTCAAGGACGAAAACGATCAGATCATCACGGATCACGAATTGGACTTGCTGCTGGATCGATCCAAGGAAGCGTACGAGCGTAAACTGGGTTGGGTCTCCAACGCTCATGCTGACGATCCGAAGAAGCCGGGACGGAAGTCTGCCGCTGGCAGGAGTGCGTTTGAGGTCACAGAGACCAAGACGGACGAAGCCAACGAAGAGATTGCCAAGTTGTTGGCCGGAAATTAGGGTGAAGGGAGGGATTCTTTTTGCTATCGACATCTGCTCTTGCTGCTCACATCATCTACCTTGCTCTATTTTCCATCATACTATCGGTAAACATCACGCTATACTTCCTGTTCTTTGACATTCAATACCAACCGCTCTCAATGCAAAATATTCTCGATGATCCTTCCATCTCAGTCGTGGAATTGTTTGTGAGTGTGCCAAGAGTTTCTGTTTGCATGAGCCTTGACACAGCCTGTGCAATCACGCAACGGCTTGCACGGTTCGTACGTGCTTGAGACACGGCACAGCAACATTCCGCTGCATGCGCCGGCAGCACGATGCAAGAGATGAGTGGGCACGTTGTCAGCATCTGGCACGTATCAAGACGCAGACGATCAAGTGTCGTAGTAAGCTAGCACACCGGCAAGCAGTGACAACAAACGAACGCTGAGATGGGCAACAAGCAGCAAACTTGACTCTGGAATACACGGCGGCAATCACCATGGAACGGAAGAGGGTGAACCGAAGTCAAGCACGTCAAGCGTGCGCATGTAAGCGCGCATCTTAGCGCCGACCGGGCTTTACAAGGCTGGTATATTATCGTGAGTCTTTTGCTGGTCTTGCCTCTTCCTTCCATATTCGTCACTACAGGCTTCAAAACCCGCTACCACATCGGCGGAAAACGCTTGCACTTCGACCCCCGCAAAACCCTTGCATGAATGGTGTCAGTCGGGAGACACAAATAATGGAACATCTGGGGTAAAAAAAAAAAACAGCACGGGAGTGACCGGCAACCCCCCGCATCCCCCACAACTAGAAGCATGATGGAGCCGGAAGGATGGGGGTCGATGCATGAATCGATATCAGAGAAGGTTAAGCTCTCGGCATAGATGATGGCGTGGAGAACAAGGGGGATGCGACGGAAACCTAGTGATGCTTTTTGCATGAGATGAGGCTGCTGCGGAGGGGTTGTGCGGGAAAAGAAGCGGCGGAAGAGAGTCGCCGGTATTGGGTCGAACGGAAGGCCATGTGCGGGTGCCGAAGTTAGTAGAAAGCCGAAGGCGAGCGACTCTGATAGCAGCGGGACACAAAAGCCAACATACAGTGAGCGAGGACAGATCTTGGTTGAAACTCCGCGTGGCTAAGCTAGACGAGGTCCAACGACAGAGCAGTCGAGAGCATCAACTCAGCTACCGTCGTCGGTCTGTGATTTTCAATACTCGGCTAAGCGCCCGGTGTTGCGGACATCTTTTGATGCATCGAACCGTGATTCTAGCCGATCTGTACGCTGGTGGCAGCACACTGAAGGCAACTATGTACGCCCGCAATCTCAAGTTTTCTTGCTTTCGAGCTAGTAGCTTGAGACCAACACCGACCCACAGCAACGTGGTCAAAATCATCTGAGACACTTGACGCGACCCAACATGAATGAGATCTGGCAACGCGCGATTAACTTGGCCTGTCCAATTTGGCAAGCAACACCGGTCGCCACTAGCGTGATATTCAAGACACCGGTGACAGCTTGTATCGACGTTGTTCTGCTCTGTCTCAACCCGACCAGCAGCAGCAAGGCCAAAAACCGTCACATGCACGCCGACATTAGACGGTTCGCAATTCGATGCAACATCGCTAACTCCCTGCTGTCCCCTTCAACAAGTTTTTAACTTGCGATCATCATCCAGAGATGAAGCGGCAATCTACACCGTCTTGAATACGAATTCCAAGCTGAGACCCTAAAAAAAGTTCTTGACCACGAGACCCTACGGCTCGCTTAGCTGCCCAACCATTTCGCTTAGCGCTGCTCGATGCGATCTTCCTTGGTCGGACCGGCTTTCTTCGCCTCCTTCATCTTGCTCAACTCCAGCTGCTCTCAGTATGATGTTCATACGGTGCACGGAAAGCAGGTTCTGCAGAAACCACTACGAACCATCTCGACCACCGGCGAGCATCACGAATGAGCCAAGCTCTGCCGTCAGCCTAATCAGGACTGTTGAGGCTCAGTGGAGGCTTTGGAGCGGCAGGAAACGTCGTTGACGACCTTTCGCCAGCGAAGGAATGGATTGCCGGTCTCGAGTAGAAGCTGCCTGCTTCTATGCATCTCGCTCGCATGGTTTGCTTCTTCTTGCGTTTGGAAGCAACGACATGTTTCAGGTGGATCACCCTGACAAACACTCTGGCGGCTACCATTGGCTCTGTCTATGCCTGCTATCGACGACCACTGCACGACGCTGTTGCAAGTGAGCAGACCTTCTTCTCATCAATCATGGAGTGAGCTGCAAAAGTATAAGTAGGGCAAGTCGTTGCCGTCTCTTCATCCCTTTTCCATCATCTCATCCAACGACAATCGACATCTCTCTCAAATCCTCCCTACTCTCTCAAGATCCTCAAAATGAAGTTCACCTCTCTCCTCGCTCTTGCCGGTGTCACCGGCGTTGCTGTCGCCAGCCCTACCCCCGCTAACCCCGAGGCCGAGGCTGCTCCTCTTGCCAAGCGTCAGTCGATCAACTACGTCCAGAACTACAACGGCAACCTTGCCAACTTCAAGTACAACCAGTACGCCGGCACTTACTCTGGTTCGTGGAACAACCCTGGCGACTTTGTCGTCGGTCTCGGATGGAGCCCCGGTACCGGCAACCGTGTCATCAACTTCAACGGCAACTACCAGTCCAACCAGGGCTCGTACTACGCCGTCTACGGATGGCTCAACAACCCTTTGACCGAGTACTACATTGTCGAGAACTACTCGTACGACCCTTGCTCCGTTTCGGGCACCCAGGTGGTCGGCAGCGTCTACTCTGACGGTGCCAACTACAAGATCTGCAAGCACACTCAGTACAACCAGCCCTCGATTCAGGGTACCAAGACCTTCGGTCAGTACTTTAGTGTTCGTTCGAGCAAGCGCAGCTCTGGTTCGGTTACCGTTGCCAACCACTTCAACGCTTGGAAGAAGTACGGCTTCGCCAACGGTGCTGCCAACCCGGACTTCAACTACCAGGTCTTTGCCACTGAGGCCTTCTCGGGCACTGGTTCGGTCAGCACCACCATCAGCGGATAAACGCGACGCTTTCTAGCAAGTCGGTTTGTCGTGAAATCACCATTCTCGACGTCATCGCTTCGGAGAGGATCCAAAGTGTTTGGCACGTAGAGGAATGGGATTCCTGGACAGCTGGCTTCAACTTGGAATTGTTTATGTTCACAGTCTAGTATACGTCAGGAAAAGGTGTCGATCCGTGATCGACATTGTATCTATGGAAAAGGAATCACTTCGGAATACAATACTTTCATGCAGCCTGAACGCCAAAGCTTTGATGAATGAACCGAACAATTGCCGATGGCCAACATGAGCGAGCTCTTTGACATTTTGACAACCTCCGCTTGAGTTGTTATTCAACTCTACGGTGCTTGCACGGCATCTTGTTTACTCGATGACCTTGCTGGTGTTACGATAGGATCGACCATGCATTCATGATCAGCAACCGAGTGCACAGGATGTTACCAATCTGCACATCGGTCGGCTGTTGCCGTGATGGCGCTTCTGGTGCCTGTATCACCGATTCGTTGCGCCGATTTGAAGGCAAAAAAAGCCATTTTCGTGTCATATTTTTCGGTGCCTTTTTTCATTTTCCTTTCCTTCTTGTCAAATTTCAGGTTCCACGTCAAGCAACGAAAAGCTGAGTCGGACATGATAACCGACAAGGTACACGCGTTCTTCGTTCCCGCGGAGCAAGAGGATCCAATCATTCGGCATGCTGAGTCGAGTCAATCGCGATCAAGATCTTCAGACGACGACGAAGCAGCTTTGTGATGTCTTGCGTGCCTTTCGCTCCGAGTGTCGGCAAGAGGGAACTGTCGCACGTGTCTACAATCCACTCGCCGGGCTCTCTCACCGCCGGCATCGATCGTTTTCAGCGGAAGCACCATCAGTAGCTACGACGCTATCCCCGATCGTATCGTCTGCTACGAAGGCGAGCGTTCATTCACCGGGCTTTCGACCGGTGCTCCTTTGGATCAGTTCGGATCCCAGAGCCCGATCTAAGTCGTCAGCAGACGACACGTTCAGAATGGCGTTTCTGACTCGCTAGACAGCCCATAATATTGACAACGGATCGCGCCCGCCGGTGTTTGCCTTGCCGAGCTCTTCGCGTCGTATGACTCGAAAATATTGAAACACGACCACGTTGCCTCTATCTCACGCCGACAAAGCCATCAAAAGCGGGTTTAGAACATGTCGCTGCGAGCTATTGCGGTGACAATGTATTCGAGAGCGGATGACAGTACCCGAAGAGTGGACAGGGTCTCATCATCAACTGAGGCGCGGAAAGATGCGACGAGGATGGTGGTGGTGGGGGAAAGAGAACGATGTGTACCTGAGGAAGAAACCATCGAAGGGCCGGATAATATTTACACTGCGGACCACTGTCGCGGAAGGCTCTCTTCCATGCATCTCAATGCATCGCGAGGTCGTCTTCCGTGCTCAAATTCGTCGAATCATCACTCTCACGTGGCAGTATCACCTGCAATGGTAGTTCGACCGCCCCACGTCAATGACTTTTCTGAAATAACGAACAGCACGACAGTGATTGCCAAGCTGTTTCGAAATGCGAGAATAGTCAAGGATGTCAGAGTAAAGAAAGGGGTGTCAGCGACCATTATGTCGCAATTCCTTCCTAACGAGAGCAATGAGCATGTCAGTGACGTCGTGCACCCTTTCTGCAGCGGCAAAATTTCTGCCATGGACAAACACGTGGGGGAAAAAGTCCGTTTTGAAGACCGAGCTGAAATTCCTCTGACTCCTCCTCTCCAAGCTTCCACGTTGCCTCGTCAATCAAACGCACTGCCGGCTCCGTTTACTTGATGACGTGGATCACCAGTCGTAGCCTGAAAGACTTTCGAGAAGGGCAGAGCTTTCACAGAATGCTCGAATGGCGAAATGTGAGAAAGAAAGTGCAGCGGCAAAGATCATCCAGGAAGCCACCGAGATGGTGTCAATGCCAAAAATTTCGCCAAGAATGCTGCAAGCTGCACATGCGGAGTATGTTGAACAGGATCCTCCCCGCGGCAATGGCGTCTTTCTCGGTCTCTCCCCCCACTTCGCTTCTGACTGCCGCCCCTCGTCTATCACTTTTCGCGTCCATCTAATACGAGTCATCCTTTCTTCTCCCCTGCTCATCATCTTGACACTCCGCTGCCAGATCCCTGCTCGCTCTTTCATTTGTCCATGATCTAGCCGAGCTCGCTTGTGCTCTGTCCTCGTCTCCGGCATGAATTGCTTCCGTCAGATGCTGGCTCAGTCTCTGCACTTTCTTCCTCGACCGTCTTTCACCTTCTTTGTCACACATGCTGAACGCGATGCTGTCGTGGACCCTGAGTCAGGGACCATGGTAGCTAACTCCGCCTCCGTTGGGACTTGTTACCAAACAAGATGAATTCATTCGTTTACAGCCGACTAGACCGGCCATTTTCCTGGTGCTTGGCCGCCATATTCACACATTCTCTTTTCCCCCTCGCTCACTGACATAATTCTGCCAAGTCCCCTCCCTCGCATGGTGGTGCTGAGATGTTCCTGGTGGGCGGTTGATGAGCCACGTATGCTCCAATGTCGGAGCATGCTTCTCCGCGGTTCGATATCATTGAGAAGGTGATGGAAGCCGAGCGAGCACGAGCTTATAGTATTGCCTACGGGCGTTGACGGACATTCCTGTCCGAGTCACAAAGGCCACGCGCGCTCCCGGCGCATGACATCTGATTGCCTTTGGCCCCCCTTCTCCTGCCATGAGTCGTGTCTGCCAAGGTTACGAAGTGTCCAACTCCGCGCCATGACCTCCTTCGCTTGTCCCGCCGCTGCTGAGTATGACTCCCAGCCGCCATGTCATCGTCATCCCTCCTTGCTTCGTCTGAATGTATAAAGACTCGCGTGTTTCGACATCATCGTCGTTCATTGCACCGTATCTCACATCAGTCTTCATTTCCTCTACTTCAACTATTTGAAGAGAGTTCCTCCACATCACAACGACCCTAGTCTCAGACGTCTTCTCCCACACCAAAAAGACCCACCGGCATCTTGTCCGCCAAGTGCCTGATCAGCAGCACTTCTCACAACTCGCCTTGTCACCGCACACAGTATCTAAGCTAACCAATAGCGCCAACAACAAAATGATGGAGCTGTCAGTCGGCGTCCACTCGACCGACGTCTTCCTCTTCCCATCCAAAAGCCAGCGTCACCAATCATCGTCGTCTGAAGCCTCTTCATCGACATCTGCATCGCCAACACCACTGTCATTGACTCCCTTCCCATCCGCATCATCGGTAGGCGCCAGCACCTCGTCACGCTACGATGGCGAGTCGCCAGCCTACAGCGAGGTTGAAGACATGACCGCCTTCACCTCGACCAAGCTTTCCAACGACGACCATGCGATACTCTATGCCTATGTCGACATTCGTTTCCCCGCTTCCTCCTCGTCACCGTCTTCATCGTCTTGTGGCATCCGCAACCGACTCAAAAGCCTGACGCTGACGCTGTCGGGTCACGAAAGCATTTCGTTCCCGCGCGGAGGCATGGAGGCGAGTCAAACGTATTTCAATGAAAAGACAATAGACGAAGCGCTCGAGATCGAGTACTTTGAACCTGGCAAGACGTACAGGTTTGAACGAAGCTTCTTTGTCGATCACACAGCAGCACCTTTCCAGCGAAGTCAGTGGGGTGTCAACAATCAGAAGCTTGTCGCCAAAGCGACGTTCCACGGCTTGTTATCGAGGTCGTTGACGGCTACCAAGAAGGTTTACTTTGTCGACTGCCAGAACGACGAGGGAAACGAAATGATTGTTTGGGACAAAGACGTTCGAACGCATGCCGACGGTATTGGTCCGTTCAGCTTGCGCAATAGATCAGAGGTGTTCACAATAGGTGGCTATCTGCGCACCAACTTTGACCTCCTAAGCCCGCTCGACGGTGTCACCATCGTTGGATTCCGAGCATCGGTCGAGATGCGAACCACCTTATCATCGCGACGCGAAAGGCAAGGATACACCGAGACCGTCAAACCCAAAAGAGTTCCCTTTCTTTCACTGGATCGTCGACAAGTCGAAGAACTCTTCCGCACCAAGAAGCTCCAAGGCGGAGGTGAAGGTGTTGCACCCAACGGTGAATGCTACCCTTCTCTCGAGATCGTCTCCCGTCTACCTGACGACAACAAAATCCGACCAAGCACCGTCGACGGCAACGACGCAGCCATCCGATTCCGCAACTACATCGACTACGAAATCGATTTTATCGATGGAGAATACCGTTCTACTTCCCCCTCAGCAGCAGACGACGAAATGATCTACGTCGACGATCAAAAGATGAAACGTTTCCATGTTTCGATCCCAGTCTTTCTCAACTCGTGCGGTTGTCGACCGGACTCGCTCAACCTGCCCACGTACGCATGCGAGGATCCAATGCCTGCAGAGTGTATCGCGGAGAAAAGAATGCAGTTGGAGTCGCTACACGATAAACAGACGGATCCTTCGGCGTTTCCTTGCATTTGCACTTTTACGTTGGAGAGTCTGTTGGAGGTCGAGAAGAAGTCGTTGGCGAGCAGCCCGGAGAGTGGGCATGGTATGCCGTTCGGAGAGGAGTTGGATTACTTGCCGAGGTATAAGTCGCTCGAGTAGCATCATGTAGTAGTAGATAGCATCAGCGCCCAATCGGCATTAGAATATCCAAATGTCTTTGAGAGCTCTTCGAATTCGTTCACAAGTTGACCTGATAGCCTCGTCAAAGGTGATAGCAGAGTGAACCGCGGAAGGCAGAGCGCTGCCATACAAAAGATTTGCCGGCGAATATGTGTGATGAGAAGCCTGGACTGCTTCTTGTCGAGCATGACCCGATCTGAGATCGGGTATGTAGACATGATTCAGTTTCGAGCCGACTGTAAAAGGGGGAGAAAAAGTGGTGAGAAAGCATTCAAACTTCGAAGATGTAGTGATGGGAAGATGAACCCGCTATTCTAAACTGGAATATGAGATGCAATCAAGTGCAAAGATGTCGCGTCTGCATTGCGTGCCGCACGCAAGGCATGCCCTTTCGTGAGACGGCGCAGAACGAATGCGTACGTCTGTTCAATTATGCATCTTGACCTGGCAGGACAGTCTCCCCTGAGAAGCGATTGGAGGACAGATGAGCCACTTAATGTCGCGGCACCGGGTGGGCAAGTCGAACGTCGTCTCAGTATGGTGGTGGGCTTGTTCTTGATGGTCCGGATCGGTATTGCTTGGCTTCGCCAGAGATGTCCGGTGGAGGACAGCGACGGTAGCAACGCTTCGCTGTGCGTATGAACATCCTGCCGACGAGCCGTGAGAATCACGGGTCAACCTCGCTCACACAGTCCACCTCCAGTGCTTAGTCTTCGAAGATGTACGAATATAAAGTCGCTCAGAACAATGGCGCACCGGTCACCCACGTATTCATTGAGAATATGTTGACAGAATTGGAACCTGCTGTGGCTAAGTGGTCAAATAACGTCCCGCGGATGTTGCCAAGAAACTTCCCTTTCCAATACGAAATTGAAGTGGGTGATGCGATGGAGCACAACACCCGGCTAGGTGCTTCGCACGCATACTTGATGCTCAGCCGCCGTTTCGAGGGTTTCGAACCTCACTTTGAACACTTTCCAGCAAAGAACGAGGGGGGCTCTACGAGGCTCAGCAGAGCATCACATCCTATCGAACAACAAACGTCTCTTCTTACGATGACTACAGCCGACTTTCATTGCGATTATCTACGACATCCTACGATCATTTCCGAGCACCATCGAAATCAAGCAATCTTGGCCTTGGTCTCCAACCCGACCTCCAACAGCATCTTCTCCAGCCTCTCTGCCACCCAAACGAAATCTTGTTCCACCAACCAAACCTGAGCGCTCAACCTGATCCAAATCTTGTCATTGTGAACATAAAACATAACAAAGGTATCGTTCTCCTGCGTGAATCGCGATTGAAGGTCGTACGCCAACTTTCTGAGCTCTGTCTGTTTATCTTCCCCTTCCTGCGGTGTGATAGGGATGGAGATGTTGACCATTGCAGCAGTCAACTCGTTCGCCTCTACTTCCATGACAGTAGAACCTTTGCCGAGGCGTGAAGAGACGATTTCACCGGCTTTCTTCGCCAGCGCCGTATTGTACTGCATGATCTTTTGCTCTCCTCCCATCCAGCGTCGGAATTCGATAGCAGCGCTGACGGTCAAAAAGTTTCCAAAGTCGATAGTACCTGTCCATTCCCATGTGGCTACGTAGTTGCTTGGTGCGTCGGTGGGGATCAGGGCGGGACCCTTTGCCGGAGGCAAGTTGGGCGAGATGTAAGAGTGCGATGTTGGTATAGCTAAAGAAATGTGTTGGTTTCGTTTGGGTGTGTAGAGGAATGCAACACCGCGGTGGGCGGAGAGCCATTTGTGGCAGTTGCTGATGAAGAAGTCCGGATCGCTCTTTTTGAGGTTGAGAGGGA